>OY728120.1:1997055011-1998273317 GCA_963277665.1 Viscum album | reverse complement strand
TATATGATAAAGTGATGCATTAAAATATCATGGAAAATTATTGGTGTAATAATAATCCAATAACATCTCACTTCACGTTCTCCTGCTAAGGTTTTCAAAGATTAAACAACTTGTAAAATCACATATGTCCTAATGTTGTATCAACAAATCACATTATATGATTATGATATCATTATAAAATAACTATAATATTCATCATATATGAGTGTAATGTAATCATTTTTACACCCTCACTTCCTAAGGTAGATTAACAGTTAATTGGGACACTTGTACTTTGCATTTTGATGTCGTTGTACTTTGTGCAAGATCCTATACCACTCACTCGATACTCATTATAGGTTGGTCTTATTCTATTCCCAATATTAACATAATATAATTGTGGTATTAAATTCCATTTTCCATAAATACAAACATAGGTGATTAGTACTTTTATGTTGATTACCAATTTACACATTACAAATTAATTAATTAAATAATCAAATACATCCCACTATTTTATCAAATTCTACAATCCCCATATACTATAATCATAATACAATTTTTCTTGATTATTTTATGAAAAAAGATCCACGATCCCCATATTATATTATATAATCTATATCTCTAAAACATCATAGAGAGTCCAAGGTAGACATCTGAGTAGCCAAATATATTGACTTGTGGTTACCTGGTTTATTGTGTTGGGTCCCATCTTCTGTAATGAATTAATATTCATTCCTCAATTCATATACACTAGTGTTTGTTCAATATGGCTTTGGCTACCCATTTTCTTCATATATTTGTTAATTTGAAGAACCACTCTCATAAAAACTACATGGTAGTAACCTGAACCCTCAACTATGGCTGATGAGCACCCAAAACACCCGATTTTTTTTCAATTTAAAACGATTGAAATTATTTAATAACTTATTATTTTCATTGAGGGATTTTTTATTTAATATTATTTGAATTTAATAATTTTATATTTAACATTCTCATTCCATGTGATAACACTTAAAAAAATAAACATTCTATTAAATAAAAAATATTCACCACACATGTTCATTTAAACTTTCAATACATTTTTATTATTATATTATTTGATCACACATAATAAAAAAAATTTAAAAAATAATTAACCATTAACATGATTAAAAAATAAATAATGGTGTGATAATGAGATGTTAAATATTTTTTAATCCACCAAATTAATAATAGATTAACCATAATATATGGGAATTCCTTAAGTAAATATCTTTCTGAATTTATAGCACCTGAAACTCCTACAAACATCACTTTCCTATTCTACAACAGCTCTCCACTCAAACAATGTGTCCATGAACCCCTTTATTCATTCTAATTTATAATCACATATAAGTGATGGGAACTTGGTCTTATAAATTACATTTTATCACATAAATGTGGACATGCTGACCCTTATACAAATTATGAATGGAGTGGTGATGCACAAATCATCAACATAGAATAATTATAAGATTTTATAAAATAGAAGGGAATTAATTAAATGGCATAAATAAAAAACCAAACATGCATGGGTCAGTCTCATCACATGATCCTTCATTATGAAATTACATTTCCTAAAATATTAATTTTTTAAAAATTCTACATGATTGTATTTTTGATGCATTAACTTTAATTAAAATAATTTTAATTAATTACCGATAAATCCCACTACATCCAGAATAATTTTATTAGAACCCAGGCAATTAAATTTAATTTTTGAATATTTTCTGTAAATTATATCATATATTTGGACCTAATGAAGATCCAAAAAGTTAATATAGGTCTTTTAGTTGAATAAATTGGTTACCCAATTGGACATGGGCCGAATTGATCTAGCTTGATATTTTACGTCCTATTAAAAGAAAATTCTGTTTATATTTATATAAAAATATAAAAATTAAAAATATCCCAAACATAGATTTATCCCCCCTTTTTAATTTTTGATAAAAATAATTCCATTGGATGCTTTGAATAAAATTCCAAATGATACTTTTTTCCTTTTAATAAAACAAGATTCCATGAGATGATTTAAACTAGATTCCATGGGAAGCTTTATCCCTTTAATTAAGAATTTTCATAAATAAATATTTTTTTCCAACAGACTAACCCAATTGGATTTATGTTTATCCATCTAATAGTAAATGTAATCACATAGCACTCTAGCTTGAGATTTAACATTCAATTTGTTTAAAAACCCATCAATCATTGACTGGAACTATCATGGAAAGATGAACTCATATAGACTTGTCTTTAGTTGAATTAAGACCATATAAAACCATCTTAACTTATAATATAAAATTTAATTTAAATTTAAAGGTATTCTATATAAATAATTACATGTTCACACTAATTCGAATTGAAGGAACCGATGGTGTAGAGAAAGCATGAAAAATACAAAATTTTGAATTTTGGTTTTGATTCACATTAAAATCATTGATCCCACTAATAAAAATTTTTGGATTTCTAATTGGATATCATGTAATTAAATTTAATAATGAAAAATTAAATCTAATGAATGAGTAAATTGTACCTTGTTCAATTGAAGTCATTAGTTTTAATTGATCAATGATGACATTTCATCGATGAAAGACTCCAAATTAGGCCTCCCCATGATTTTCAACACATCTCCATAATTCATGGATCATCAATCAATATTTCTTGGGTGCTACAATGGGAAATAAAATAGCTTTATGACATCAATTCGATCAACTAATGAAAGAGGACTCAATGAAGAAAGAGGGATCGATCCAATTGTGTTCATCCTCTAGAATCACTCTATAAGAACAATATAACAAATGAAAATATATATTCTCTCATAAAATTACAGAAAATGGTGGATTTTACTATTAAATATGCTTAAATGAAATTTTATACTTATGTCACACTTTATGAAATTCAAAACCTATGCCTAAAAATAAATAATATTGATTTTAAACATCGTGTGCATGTTTGAATTAATAATCTAGTCCTAAATGTTAAAAAATATCACTTACTAGTATTAGAATAATTTTTATGTGATAAAATACCAACCATTAACATGGATTATATTCTCTCCAAATAATTTAATGAACCAGAAATATCCTATGTTCATTTGAAAAACAATATTTTTTATTTTTCACATTTGTGATCATAAAACATGTGTATACCTTTAAAAATAAACTCAATTATCATTATTCTAAATGTTGATAATATGATTGAGTTAGTTTTACCTTTGATCAATTAAATTCAGACATTTATCATCGAGTAGGAAATGGGGCCCACATCATTCTAAACTCATATTTATTAGAGTAGGTAGAACATGTTTATACAGTTAGATTGTTACCCATTAGGTCCTTATCTATATAATAGTGAGTCCAGCTCAAATACCAATAGGATAGTCTAGCATCCCATCATTTAGCCAAAGGATATAAGGAATTTCATAACTATCACTACCCCCTATGAACACATTCTACATAACACAATCTCTTTTTACTCATGATATCCCATAATTAAGGTTGAACACTTTTTTCATCATATTTTTTCTAACTTATATATTTTGTGACATTACTCAATGAACTTACCTTCTTATACCATATTAATGGATTTATGAATATAATACCTTCCTGATCAACCTGGGAACTCAAGATATATATTACTTAACTCGAATGTGAATCATTACATATTGACCATTAAAAAATTCCATATCAAAAATGACTCACCCAACACAAGATATCTATCCTTGATTTCGTTATCATGGGTTTTCCTTGCATCAAAGTACGTGATCAAGTTTCCCAAATAGATAATGATCTCATGTAAGGAGACCAATACACATGTTTTTTTATAGGAAAATAAAATTACACATGAAACATGTTGTGTTCATATTAGAAAATGTGTCATCGTGATCTTATCTACTCAACATCACCAAGTGAGCACTTCCTGTGAAGATGTATCAATTCTTATGAGCCCCAAAAGCTCATATTCAGATATCATCTATGACCTGTTAGTTTGATTTAGGTAGATTGTATGAAATATTGTTAATATTAAATTCACAATATCTTAAGGTTACCATTATAGTTAAGAAATTTTATAACCTTTTGATATGACACAAAATATAAGGAGATTACAACATTAATTGTGCATGTAGAAATATAAATAATGTTATGGTAAGAATAAACACATGTATATATCAAAATGTATAAATATAGTGGTTATCAAATGTAATATTCCTTATGGGTATAGGGAACCCTCTATTACAAAACTCAATACCAAGACCATCGTAGCGGAAAATTTTCTATAATGAATTAGGTTCTCTCCCATTCCATCCCTATCTTACATAACCATGTTCACTCCCTTTTCTAACCCTATCTTACTGAACTAGGTTCATTCCCTATTTCAATCATGTATATATCATGATATATAAATCTGTACACAATGAATAAGAGGGATATATAGGTCAAAACCCTCACAAAATAAAAATAATACTTATGGATTCCACATAATTATAAATCATTCATCAAATAAAAAACCATGAAAAGAAAAAGGATTCATAAAATTTCTTCATTTCCTATCCAAAGTAAATGTAATGGAATACATAAATATCATTCCAACATAAACAAAAACTATCCATATTATGAATATGGATGGTATTCTTGGACTTATACCCAGTATATTATATATAACATCAAATAATTTTATTATAGACAAAAATTATTTTGAATGATCACATGAAATGATTCCTGAGGAAAATATACTTTCCATTTCAGAATAATTTTTAAAATCCATTTAGGTGAAAAGGAAAAAAATATTTGAAAAGAAAATTATTATATTGTATAGGAATATTAAAATAATTAATAAATTATATAAATTTGGAAATATACTCATTTTTTCTATGTTATAGATCATTCCTTCAAAATTTCCATCAAAATATTCACAAAGTAATTTTTTTTGAAAAATGATGGGATTAAACCTTTATATCATTTTATAAAAATACATAGAGGGTAAAAATTACCTTAATCATTAACAAGTTAATATATAAAACCATATTGATATAAATTATTGAAAACATAAATATGGAAGATGAATAATCCCCTATGGATAATTAAATATAAATAATCTCAAGTATTAATGAGATTGTGAAATAAATACCTACCTATAGTTCTACCTTTCATTGAAAAAATTCTAACAAACTTTATAATAAATGTTAAATTTTGATAAATTTATTCAATAACTATATATATATCATACTATGTATGAATTTTTTATAGAATCTTATCAATTTATTATTAGTTATCTTGTATTAAAATCTATGTTTTTTTTGGGCAACATCATGATCTAGTTGGGCAGTCTTGGTCTTTAATAATTTATCTTGGTCTCATAATTTCTATAATTATAACCATGTTATAATCATCATATATGTGATGAAATATAATAATATTTATGAAATTGAACTTCATATAATTATTCCATATAGTATAAATCACTAAAACTCACTTAGAGAACACAATACAATCTTTATAAATGAATAATGAATGAAATAAAGGGTATTTCTGGAAGTTAAGGAACCTATACGAATGAAACAGTAACATGACCGTATGAATAATAATTTAACCGCTATGAAAACCAAAAAAACCAAATGAGTGGCAACCTCACCCAATAAGGAATAAAAAAATTGGGGGATATTTTAAATGAAATTATGATATAATTATATCATAGTATAAGTTAATTAATGGTTTCAAAATTAAAAATTAACTACCTCAACTTTTCTAATTAGTAAATATTTAATTTCCAATTTAAAATTGAAAAAATGATTTAAAATAAATTTTTTTTATAAATTTTATTCATTAATTAATATTTTATTGGATAATTATTTTAGGATAATTTAATGGGACCTAAGTTATTTTTTCATAGTGTTATAAAATCAGTTGTAAAACTAAAATCTGTATATATTTATTAAATGATGATTTTCATTAAAAGTAAAAGTTCTAATATTTAGATAATTATTTTCATATAATGGAGTTAATAATTTAATTCTACACATTAAAAATATTGGGTGACTTTTTTGGGATTTTTCTAAAATACTTAAATATTTGAGGAATAGTCGAATTTGATAATTTACGATAAATTTTCCATACATGAATTATTTAGTCATATATGATGTATTACTGACGTAATCGAATAATATAGAACTATCCTTCATTATTTTAACACATTTAGTGATAATTATAAAACTATTACTAGTACGATCCAAATTTATAACCAAATGAATAATCTTTTCCCAAAACACCCCTCCTGTCCACTAGAAATACCACCCCTCACAACCGTTTAGACTCATACTGTCCCCGATTTGAACATTGTAAAATATCTACCCAATATCTTTCTTAATCCCATATCCTAGATGATGGAGCCTTTGGTCTCAAAAAAATACAAAAATTAATCTCTTTAAGGAGGTTATCAATGAGATGAATTGAAGAGGTAAAAATCATCATTATTTTCATTTCATTTCATTTCAATTTCATTTATTTTCATATACTTCCCAAATATATTATGTATAAAAAGACATGAGTACTAAATTATAATTTATATACTATAATAATATCATATTAATGGAATATCCACCATCAAACTCCTTCCTCTATCTATTTTATTCTTACAACGGAAACATTGTCCTTTATGTTTTGTTTTGTCATCTTCAAAGGCAACATGTTTTCATTTTCCATCACCATATTCATGTATGGTCAGAAAAATATAATTATGGTCAAACAATATTTTATTATAAATATTTTATTTTATTTACTATTCTAGGACCATCATATATACATGATATTAACTAATAAGACAAAACTATTTTGTAATGATCTAAACGATTATCATTAAAGTTCTATCAAATGAATCATCCTCGTATGTAGAAACAGAATAATATATAAAATCAATAAATATGATTTCATTAAATTAATAACATATAATTCTAATTCTGAATATTTATACCCATTTTACATGAACTTCCATACATATATACATGTAAACCAGTCATAAAAGCTAAGGATACAAATTCTTCGAAACAAAAATTCTGTATATTATAAGTCTTAAAAAATATCAAAATTTAAGATAATAAAATTATATTAAATAAAATAAATTTATAAATATTTATTGATAAATTATTAATTGATTTAATATCATTTCCTAGGACATTAAGGTCAAGTGAAGATCACTTTCAGACATAAGGTAAGGGTTTCTTCCCAAACATCCATTTTTAGTTGGGTTATGATTTATCCCTATATACAACAATATAGATTATAATTATATTTATATAATTCTTATATTTTATGTGTATACATTCCAAACTCATTTTTCTATATCAGTTCATAATGATTTTATAAATATACTTGTTTTTTTTCAAGGTTCCCTTCTCAATTTTTCAGGAAACACAAGTGCAATTAACAAGAACATCTCAATTTCAAACCCATTTCCAAGTCCCCTTAATAATATATTTTGAGACACTATAATTTTTATGAAATAAATAATCTATTTATTTAAAAATATATTTGTTAAAATTTTGTTTTTTGTTAACAATTATGAAAAACAAAAATTATTTTCCCAAATGAACGCTTTTATGCATAGTCAAGAGGTTATTTATCTCAAGATATATTTCCATGATTTTATTGGAGTATTTTCATATATTTCCAAAAATCTATTTAATTTTATTATTTTATGAGTTATATAACCTATAATTTTAATCTACCATATTTTATTAAATAATTAATGATGAGTTTGACTATGGATTAGCTATGTTCGTACTATTCAGCATACTACTCCGAATAGTTAGTGATTATGTTGATAGATTGTGGAATGATATTTATATTTCATATATATATGATTTTTATGTTTGACCCCATTCATATAGAGAATGAAAAAGAAATATAATTTGACATGTGGGGACCACTATAGCCCCTCGATGCATCAATAGGTCTACTGATACAAAATAAAAATGGATTTTGGGTCATAGAATACCACTGTATTTTCAAATTTCCTAGTCGACATCTTGACGATATATTCATGATTTTTGGAATATGAATCCCTAATTATGAATATTAATTTATTAACCATGTGAATATTATACTAGAGTAATATCCATATTTAATCTTCATTATCAGGTGATTATGTTTTATGGAATTATTTACATATCTTTTATTCATTCCATATTATGCTCCAATTTATGTTCTAATGGCATGTGTTATTATTTCTTAACCACACCCTTTTTTTATATTATCATTCAACATATTACTTATTTTTACTAATAATTTGATCTCACCACTATATTATGTTTTATTTTTCCCCAGTATTTGGGGATTTATATTATGAATGACTAAAAGTGATTAACTTGGAGTCTATTAATGTTTCCACTTGAATTTCTCTATTGTATTTGATTTATTGTTATAGTGTAAAATATATTTTGGTATTTGGAATTCCAAAACAACTGAACTATTCTACACTTTAGGCCGAAACATCCTTGCATATTATACCAATTTCATAAATTATGGAATCATCTATGTGCTACATGGGTCAGGGTCTTTGTAGTTGGTATCGAAGGAAGTTCAGAATAATCCTTACAAAATAAATTTAGAAAACATAGATTTGGGAACATAAAACTATAATAGATTTTGAGTATAACCATTTAATAAAATCCTAAAATTTTGGTAAGGAATATATTATATTGGTCTTCTTATAAATCCATAAATGTATATAAACTAAAAATGGTCAGAGTTCTAGTATAATTATAACAGTGATAAGAACATTAAAAAGGTTTCTCAAGCCTTACACGGGGGGGGGGGGGGGACCTAGTACTTGAAAATTGTCCATACTTCATTCCTGGTTTGACACTCCCATTGGATATTCATAATATAATTCCCTATTTCCATAAAAACAATTATGATTGATTTAAAAGTAAATATAACCCCAAAAAAGTCATATTATTGATTATGTGATTAGATATGCATAAAATTTCAATTTTTTCTACGTGTTTCTATAGTTTTAGATTATTTATTACGATTCATAACCTAACATATTGTTTTTTATGATATATAAATGGTTCTTAGTGGAAGGAATGGAAATTATATCAATGTGTGTATCCCATGTAGGGAATGACCTCCTATGAAAGATAATGTTATTGGTATTGAATATCTGAATAGTGTTAAGAAATCAATAACTATACTTAGATAGCTAGCTAAGTATATAAACAATATCCTTACCCTTATGGGGCATCCTGATCCATGATGTGGAGGTCAAATGTGAGACAAATTTATGCATCAACAGACCCCATCATTAAATGGGACTACAAACCCATTCATAGTAGAGTTGTTGATATGTACCTTCGAGAAGATATTTCCTACGCAGGGAATTAATGAAAGGGATGATGTTATCATTTTACATTATCATCTCTCAGGATATGCTAATGAACGATGGTCTTTGATTCAAAATAGGAAGATGGATTAAGATGTTGAATATATGGAATGGAATGGTTTTAAGGAAAGTTTCCTTGAAAAATATATTCCTCCTGAATAGAGAGTGGATATGGAGAGGAAATTATTGAGTTTGAAAAAAAAGGATAAAACATTGAAAATTTTGAATGCAACATTCCATGGTTATCAAAGAATGATTCATACTATGTATGTATCCTTAGGAGTAATATTCATTTATTCATTGATGGTTTATAACAATTCCTCTGAATTGTACATGTCTCCTTGAATTTATCCTCATATGAAGATATAGTCTCATGTGCTATCTAGAGAGTGATGAAATTCTCTATATCTCAATACATTAAGAGAAAACAATAGAAGAATATGGTGGAGGAGGAAACAATGGATAAAGGAAATAATTAAAAAAATGTGTTTTCTATCCTATGTTAATTGTGGGAAGAAACACACTTGTACATACTTGAAGGGAATGTGAGTTTGTTACATGTCTGGAGAAAATATTATAGAAATACCATGATTTCAATGGAATCAATGAAGATAAAAATGTTCAATGTTATAATTTTAAATATATGAGACATTCAGAAAACTATTTTCCAAGGTGTCAAGGAAATCATCCCAAGAAAAGGACAAGGGAGAAGGGCCAATAATATATTATCTCAACAGTTAAAGTTTATGTTCATAATGATGTGGTAGAAGGTATTTAATCAATTCCTCAAACATAGACAACACTTTATTAGATTATATATCATAGCATTCACTTATATCCTCTATTTGTTTCTATAAAATTGTACATTTCCCATTTGATTTAATATCAGATTTGTTATTAAAAAATCCTAAACGAAGTATCACTGTATAAAATATATGTTTTTAAAACCCCTTTATGTCAAATAAATGTGCTTTAGTTTGTGAATTTTTTATCATACCATGATTGAAATTGATATCATCGTTGGCATGGACTGTATTTTAAAATATGATGGAAAAATATATTGAAAAAATAATGAAGTTACAATTTGTGAGGACGATATTGAATCTATTATCATTAGAGAACAAACCACCTTGTCTATGTCATATTTGGATCCAAATACATTATCTATTTTAAATGAAATTATTAGGGTGGATGATAAAGAATCATTTATGTATGAGGAAATAAATATTAATATTGTTGTTTCACCAATTATGAAAAAATATATTGATGTAATTCCCGATTATTTACCTAGAAAACGTCCATAGTGGGAAGTTGTGTTCTCTATTGATTTAATTCCAAGTGAAAGCGATATATCAAAGAAATATTAAATAATGACCACTATATAAATACTATAGTAGATGAGACAACAATAGTAATTGAGTAATAACAAATTTATTCACCCTATTTTTTCTCCAGGGGATGCCCCTATTCGTTTTTTAATGAAGAATAGGGGATCCATGAGGATGTGAATATATTGTAGACAAATCCATGTTATTAAATTAATGAAAGAGTATTCCTTGTATCTCATTGATGATTTATTGGATCAACTTCATAGAGGTAAATATTTATTAAAGTCCGACCTCTGATGAGAATGTCATTAATTTCATGTTAGGAAGGTTAATATTCCGAAGACATAATTTTGAACAAGGTATAGAAATTATTAGTTTAAACTAATTCCATTTGGAATGACTAATGCACCCTATGTTTTTATGGATCTATTGAACAATGTGATCAAGGAATATCTTGATTATTTTTTGTGGTATTTCTTAATGATATATTGAAATATTTAAAATTCTATGAGGAATATGAGAACCACTAGAAGGTTGTTCTGAATACTTTTAGAAGGGAATCTTAGTTTATCCTGAAAAGAAAAAGGCAGTTCAGTAATGGCTTACACATACAAACATAACCGAGGTATGTATTTTTACTAGTATAGCATGTTGTTTTTGGTATTTCATTAACAACTTTTCCTGATTAGATATCCCATATACTAGGCTTACTTATAAAGGGGTTAATCTTATTTTGATGAAGGAATGCGAAGAATTATTTGAATAATTAATGACGAAATTTGTAAATGCTCTACTCTTGACCCTACCATCAGGAAATGATGGGTTTTAATATATAATGATTCATCCATGAATGGACATGGTGTTGTCTTTTTTCATATAAATAGTGTTATTATATATGCATAATAGAAGTTAAAAGCTCAGGAGAAGATCTATCCGAATCATGATCCCTAATTATCAGCTATTATCTTCAGTCTAAATATATAGAGACACACTCACTATGGGAAAAGATGTGAAATATATAAATATAAAGTGATCATTAAATATATCATCTTATAAAAATAAGTCAATATGAAGAAAAGATGATTGATCAAGCTACTCAAGAATTATGATTGTTCAATACATTACCACCTAGGGAAGGCGAATAAAGTATCAGATGCATATGAAAAGAAGAATCATGGATTTCTGAACCAAATTTCGATTTACTAGGATCCTATGTACAAGGATATATCAATGATAGATATGGGAATTATCATGGAAGTTGAAACATTATTACGTTTTCAATTGTTTTCAAAACTATATTTATAAAAAAGTTTTAAATGTTTTCTTTCTAATGATGAGAATATTCAAAATAAAATTAAATAATTGAATGATGGCAATTTAGTGGTTTTTGTTTACGAAGATAGAATTCTAAAATTTTGGAGGAGGTCATGTGTTCCCTCTATACCCAATATAAATAGTAATTTATTGGATGATTTCTGAAACATAAATTTTTCTATACACCAATGTACCACTATGATGTATAGAGATTTTATGGAAGAATTATTACCAGTTAATATGAATAATGAAATATGAGGTTATATATCTTGGTGTATAGTCTATAAGTAGAGGAATTGTAGAAGACAACATCCTAGTGGATTCATGAAACCTATGCCTATTACTACAGAGAAATTTTGTGATATTGCTATGGATTGTTTCATTGGATTTCTAAAATCTCCCTAAAGGAATGATGAAATATTGGTAATTATTTATTAACAAACAAATTCTACCCTTTTATTTGATATAATGGAGGTTTTTTCAGTAATGTTACTTGTATAACCCTATATTAATGAAGTTGTAAGACATTATGGAGAACCTCTCTCAATTTTGTTAGATAGTGACTGAAAATTTAAATAGAAAATATAGGAAAATCATTATGAAATTTTTGATATTGACTATCATTTGTGAACTGCTTATCACTCTAAAACTGATGGGCAGTATGAAAGGACAATTCAAATATTGGGACATATGTTGAGTTGATGCTCACTCGAATATGATGGTATATGGGATTAATATTTTCATTTGGTATAATTTTCCTACAATAATAGTTTACATTCAAGTATTAAAATGGAACCATATAAAGCCTTGTTTCCAAAAATATGTCATACAAAAGGTTGTTGGGTTGAAGTTGGTGAAAGGAAGTTTGTTGGCCTATAGCTTATGGAGGAAACAAAATAAAATGGGAAGACTATTCAAACACATATAAAATTGTATCATTGCAGGAAAAATAGCTATGTCTATAATAGAAGGAATTATTTTGGATTTCATGTGGAAAATCATGTTTTCTTGATTGTATCTCCATGGAAGGGTGTAATAGGATATGGGAAGAATGGGAAATAGAGCCCTCAATACATTTATCGTTTTAAAATTCAGGAGATAATTTGAGTTGTGGATTATCTATTGGTGATTCCACCTTGCCTTTCTAACATACACAATGTGTTTAATGTCTCTTTCTTAGGGATATACTTATCATACCTAACGAATGTGTCCACTTCTGAATGAATAGATCTGGAATGTGACTTATCTTATTGTGAAGACACTATTAGGATTTTGGACACTAAAGAATAGGTATTTATGAATATAAAGACACTATTGGTAAAGTTACATTATAAAATCATAATATAGAAGAGGAAATGTGGAAACTAGAGGACTTTTTGACCAATAACTACAACATTCTTTATATGAGTTTACAATATAGAAAATATAGGGATGAAATTTTTGTAGGAGGGGAGAATGTAATGACCCAATATTCTATCACTAAAATTTCCCCTCTTAAATTTATTTCATATTTTATAAATCACATTAAATCAGTTAGATAAAAAATACAATCATTATTAATGAATAATCAATGAAATGAGTATTTATAGAAGTTGAGAAACCAATACTGAATAAATTGTAACTCAACCATAGGAATCGTAATACGACCACTATGAATAGTAAAACTAGCCAAATGAAAAGTAACCTCACCCATTAAAGTATAAATAAAATTCAACCATCCTATAAATGAAATTTTGATATAATTATATAATTGTATATGTTAATGAATATTTTTGAAATAATTAATTATTGGTATGTATTTTTATATGTGAAAAATAATAAATTATAATTTTATAACTAAAAAAATGATTTAAAAGAATATTTGTTTTCATAAATTGTATTCATGAATTAATAATAATAATAATAATAATAATATTGGATAACATTATGTGACCATATTAATCTTTTCAGAGTGTTATAAAATAAGTTATAAAAATGATTTTTTTTCAAGTATATGATGAATGTAATTAAAAATTAATAATCCTATATATAGAAATTTATTTTCATAAAATGGATTTGATTTTTTTAATTCTACATGTTGAAAAATTGTTACGGAGAATTTAATGGATTTTTCTAAAATACATCAATTTTGTTGAATAGTAATGTACGTTAATTTACTATAAGTGTTAAATACATGAATTAATGTGTCAAATTTTATGTATGGATGATGTAATAAAATAATATAGAAATATAATTCATTATTTTAATATATTTAGTTATAATTCTAAATATATTCAAAGTCTTGATCAAAAATAATAAACAAATGAATTAAATATTCAAAAAAACCCCTCTACTCCACTTTTAATACCACCCCTCACCACTGTTTCTCCTCACACCATCCAAGAGTGGATCATTGTAAAATTTTTTCCCAATCCTTTTCCAAATCCCCTCACACATGTCTATGATTATTAGTTCTTAAAAAATTACCATGTCCAATCCCCTTAAGGGGGATCTTAAGGTGGAGATTTCAAGAGGAAAAAATCTTATATCTTTTCTTTTCAATTTATTTTACCTTTTTATCCATACCACTCCTACAATATAAAAAGTGACATGCTAACTATAGAATCACTTATATTACATAATTATATAATTTTAATTGATGATCTATCATAATACTCATTTATCTATCCCTTTTATTATAAACCTAGAAATGTCTTCTATGAGGTGTTCTTTTATCACCTTTAAGGTAGACAAGATTTCATTTTCCTTCACTATATCCAAGTATGGTCATAAATAAATAATTATGGTCTAAAAATATTGTATTATAACTATTATTTGTTATTTATTATTCTATAAAATCATATATCCATGATATTAATAAATAAGACAAAACTACTTTGTGATGATCGAAACCTACAAAAATGATATAAATGATTATCATTAAACAATTATCCAATAAATCATCATAAAAAATGGTAATAGAATAATGTATAAGATAATTAAATATTATTTATGTTAATTAATAACATATAATTCAAATTATATATAATTATTCACCTTTTACAATAACTTCCATACTCATATACAGGTAAACTGATCATGAAAACCAAGGAAACGAATGCCCCAGATTGATAAAAGTGTTCATTATAACTCATAAGAAAGTATACAAATAAACATAATAAAATTATATTAGATAAAATAAATTTATATAAGGTTATTAATTAAATAATTAATTAAATAAATTTTATTATCGAAGATGTTATGGTCATGTTCATCACACTTTTTGACATTTTGTAAGGGTTTCAACCCGAAGGTTCATTTTCATTCGGGTTATGGTTTCTCTCTCTATACACCAATTAAAATATTTAATAATTTTAAGAAAATATTATAAGTTATATTTATACATTCCTAAATCAATTTTTCTTATCATTTAAACTTTATTTTATAATAAATAAATTTTTTCAAGGTTCCATCCTTAATTATTCCCAATACAGAAGCCCGATTAAATGGAAAATCATGATTTTTACCTATTTTCAAGTACCGTACAAAATATATTTTAAAGAGACTATTATTTATTTAAATTCAATAATTTAAGAGGAAAAAATATATTTTTTATTTACTAGTTTTATACAAAAAAAATATTACAAATACAAGTGATTTTTTCTAAATTTAATTTTCCATACAATGTCAAAAGGTGTATTAATTTCATGAATTCTGTAATCATTTTACCCGAGTATTTTCATCTATTTTAGCACCTATGTTGAATTATATGATATATTGATAATTATATATAATGATTAACATCTAACATATTTTATTTAATGTTTTTTTATTGTTTTGATAGTGGATGTGTTATCTTGATATCATTCAGCTTACTACTCAGAATCATTAGTGATTATGATTAAATATTGGGGAAAGTTAACAAAATTTCGTATTTATATGATGTTTAGGTTTGACCCTAATCATATTAGGAATTAATTTAACATAAAAAGTAATGGTTAGGGATTTTTATATCCCCATTATGTATCATTAGGTCTCATTAGACAAAATAAAAATGTATTTTGGTCGAGGATGTAAAAATTTATATTTAGATGTCTTGGACAAGGCCTTGATGATATTTTTTAGATATCTGGAATTATTAATTACCTCATTATGATTAGTAGTTCATTATCCCTTTAAATATTCAAATGGAATAATTATCCTTGGTAAAGAATTATTCTCAATTTACTTTTTTTTTAAATTATTTACTTAGATTTTATTCATTCTATATTATGATCATGTATATATTCTAATGGAAGGTGTTACTATTAATTAAACATTCCTTAATGTTTATATTATCTTTCATTGTATTACATACCATTAATGAGAATCTGAGATCACACATTTATTATATTTTAATTTTTACCAGGATGTGAAAATGTATATTATTAATTGCTTTATGTGATAAACTAGTTGTTTCTGGGTGTTTCCAATGGAGTTTCCACATTGCATTTCATTTCATGTTGTAATGTAAATCTAATGGTTGTATTTGGTTTTACAAAACTTCGAAACTATTTGGTCATTCATGATGATATATCTTTATTTATTATACCAATTTAATAATGTAAGGAACTATATCCATTATAATGGGGTTCGGTTCTTTAAATATATAATAATTATATAGGGTTTTTACAATCATTCATATAAATTATAAGTCTATAAATTTATTACACCATTCATAGAGATGATAGGTGGTACGTAAAAATGAATTTTTCTTTTGATTTTAGAATTGTGGAATAAAATAAAGATAAATTATAATTAATATTTAAAAAATCATTATTATATCATATATGTCATATATATTCAATAATCCCATCATAATACCAGTCCATAAAATATGGTTTTGAAAAAATAATTTCATCGCTACATGGAGACATTAAGTCGTGTGTATTTATGAGAGATACTATCACTTATATGTTGATGGGAGAGAGGGTTTATATTGGGTTTTTAATATTTATAATAAGATATCTGAATATTTTGGATATTGGATGAATTATTTTTTGATAATCATAATATATTTATAGGAGGTATGAAAGATAAGAAAAAGAAAGTGATGGGTCTGAACAATTACATCTTCCATGAAATATCTCTTATATATATCCTCTATAGGGATTTGGGGTTGATCTTCTATGAATAAAATCAATTATGAAATGTGTCTATAAAAGTTGAAAAGACAAATTTTTAGAGGATGGTATATATATAAGGATCTATGTTGTGTAAATCAATTATGGAGGAGGTTCCATTTTATAATTGTGGTGAGAGGTACTTTGTGAATTTCTCAAAATAGTAAATTATAATAATTATTACTATCAATCATGATAAAAAAATGAACATAGACTCAAATATAATATATGATAAAGATATAATCTCATGAACTAATGGTTTTTTGGTAGTTTCTGATGTTATTTTAAATAGTATCATTTTGATTATCTCTATTGAAGTTATTTTTATTCTATCTATGAAAGAAATTTCAATATTTGATAGTTACAATTTTTTCAAATCTGTAGTATATTAGACTACAAATGGTCAATATAGAAAATTTTATACAATACAATAATAAATTTGTAATTTTTAAATATTTTTAGGAATTTTAGATAATTTTATAATATATTAATATATTGAAATATCATTATTTTCAATTTTAGAGTATTCAAAACTTTTGCATTTAAAAACATTAAGAAAACATGTAAAATTCACAAAACTTATTTTATTTTTTAACTAGCACGAAATTTTCATATACTGAATTCTTGGATCTCTTAAAGTACCTAAAATAATTTTAATTGTAATATTTTTAATTGTATTTTTGGGTGAATTGAATAATTATCGCATCTGTGTTATGAATGTATGAAAGGTATAACTTATAAAAAATAAAAAAATTATCAAGATGAAGAAAAATATTTTATATTTCTAAATAATATTTATAGTCGAGTATAGGTTCTATTTAATCTCATATTAAATATATTGCACTAATTAAAATTTATTTGTACCATGTCTATCTTTAAAAAAAATAAAATATGTTGAAGGTTATATTATAATCCATGTGCCCCAAAGATTTCATATATAAATATATATAATGAAACTAAGTTTGATAAGTGATTTTTTTACTTCTATTCATTCAAAAAAAAAACTTTCATACACATATGGATACATATGATATATTTAAGATAAATAAGGTAACATTTCATGATAATATTTCATTTAAATGATATATATGTAACTTTCATTGACCACTGGCCATAAAAAACGGAAATTTGAACCATATGTGTTACTGATCGAATAAAATCAATCCAATAAGAAATAGGATAAAACATTGTGTCCTTATTACTTAATCATTATCTGTTTTAACCAGTTTTACCATTTTTTGGGGTAACAACATTTTCTACAGTTACTATTTATATGGACTTAAAATAAAAGGCACCTAATTTCCTAATATTGACATCCTAATTCTTAAAAATTCAGTCATTTTATTTAAATAAATACATATATATAGAAGAAATTAGTTTTCATTTAGGTTCTAAAAAAGTGAGTAATCCTTATTTTTTTTGGCAAAATTACTTTTTTAGAATATAATTTGATTAATTATCATCTTTTGGTTTTAAAAACATTTTTTTAATGTTTAAAAACTATGATTAAGTAAATAAAAAATCCATTTTTTGACTACACCTTTATATTTTTATGGAATATTTCCAACTAAACAAATTTATTTCTTCGATATCTCGCATTGCATTGAACATCCAATATAAATGAACATGTAATATTTTTGAAAAATTATTTTTTCATTAAATCAAAAACATTAAATTGGAAGGATTGATTTATAATAACTAAATTATGAGAAATTTATGGCCTATTTATTTTTAAAATAATATTATTTATAATCAAATGATTAATTTTTAAGTCACCAATTATTATAAAATAAAAGTGTTATTTTTATGAAAAATTGGTTTACACATGAATTGAATTAAAAATCAATATATTTTATAAATATTGGAGATTTAATTTAATTAAATAAATATATTATTTACTTAATAAAATTTTATAAACTTTACATAGACATTCTACTCGGCAAATAATAATAATTATTCTAGTTCAATGGTTAAAATATACTTTTCTTAAAAGTAATATTTGGTAACATTTTGGGAAATTACTTTATAATTAATTTCTACCATTTATAGTTATTTAACTATTTTTAATTAATTACATATTTATAATTATGAGGTTCAAATTTAGTAATTAGAATATTTTTTAGTCAATATGAATAGTAACTCTGCAAAAATTTATTACCATAGTAATGGGAGAATGGGTTAATATGTATTAAAAATAAGTCATAAGGCCATACAATTTCAACCATTTCCTTATAAAATGAATTTAATTAGACCCCAAAAGGCTATTTTTTTATGTTGCGTTGTTTAATTGACACATGTCTGAAAAAATTACTTATATATTATTTAAATCAATGAAAATTTCAAAATATCACTTTCCTTGCATAAATATATCTTATGTGTCCACTTGGGGACAAAACTGGGTTATGAAAGACTATAAGTTTCCATTTTGTACATAACAAACTTAGTTTATTTATATAAACCATTTTCTATATTCTTAATAAAATTAACTGACACACCTAAATGATTACACAACACAAATGTATTAATTATTTAATTAGAAAAAAATAATATAAATGATATTAAAAACTCACATGTAATATAATTTGATATATTTATGTTGATCCACTAATTATATAGATGAACATGGAATTATAGGGATATAATAAAATAGTTTTCAATATCTTTACATGTTGTCTTTGTGTTTTTAAGTCAATGTAGTGAATAGTATCAAAATAGGCAATTATGTTATTTTATGTGATTAATATTTTATTAAGTAATTTTAAAATAATAATTATTTTAAAAAATAAAAAGTGACTAACATATATTAAAAAATTTCATAAAATTGAAATTTATGGTTCAATTGACAGCCTTTAAGTAAAAATTAATACATTTTAATATTGAAAAAGTTTTCATCATAGTTAAAATTAAAATAGCATTACTAAGGGTTAATCAATCATATAATGATTAAAATAACACCAAAAAATATCTAAAAACTTTTATTTGAAGATATTATAAACGTATAATGACCTTTATTCAAATATTTTTTTTCAATTAATAAAAAATTAAAATTATTACAATTTATTCATTTGAGAAATTCCTAAAGCTCCCATAAACTATATTATAAAAAGGAACCTCCTCCATCACTTCTTTAAAATACATGGAGAATAAGAAAAAAATGATTTTTCTTAAGAGAGTTGACATGAAAATTAAGGGGAAAAAGTCCTCGAAAATTTTCTAAAAACAATTTAATGGCCATATACCAGCCATAATCTGTATTTTATAAATAGTTGATCATTATTTGGGGCACATGATGTAAGGGAGACCTCCATTTTTTTTTACTATTTGGTATATACATGAATTTCACTCCCGCACCTCTACAAAAGTGAGATCAACCCCATAGTTCTTCACACATTACAAGACCATTTTCAAATAAAATACTTATCTAAAAATATTTTCACATTCTCTAATCTAAAAATAGTATTCCTTATTTTAGAAACAATCCATCCATGGAACACCTTTGGTGTATACCAAAAGGTGACACTCAGATAAAAGGTAATGTTCATCAATGAATGTTTTTGTTTTATTTCATCCTAAAAACACTGAAATTATATTAATATCATGATTATATAGAAAAAATAGATCTAAAATATAATTAATTGTTTTTAATGGATTTTTATGACCTATTAACAAATAAAATTCCATCAATTGGGATAAACAACCATCAATAATGTGTATGATGGACTACCCCCTCCCAAATTGAGGTCCTTCATTCATCCATTACAAACTATTAAGGTCGAGAATAACTATTTAAATGATTTTCAAATCAGATAAACATAATAATTATGAGTAAGTTATTATTCTTAAATTATAATATAACACATATGACGATTCATTCCACTTTTTGAGAATACAATGATGTTGTTCCAGTGTACGAAAGACTACTGCCTCGCGAAGCGATGTGATTGGTTCACGATTTAATTTGAATGTATTAAAGATTGATTTTATAGTAATAAATTAAATATATGATGTTAATGTTATAATATAAATACATATATATATCATTAAAAATTAATTACTTTAATATTAAATGAAAATAGAAACAACATTTGTATGTATGTCCATCCCATCATCTCACAAAATATTGTATTTCATTTCCTATTAGTAAAATTTATGGGTTATTATAAATACATATTTAATTACTATATATGATATATATGCATAATTATTATCATCATGAAGATGAAAAAATAATGATCTATGTATGAGTAAAAAGAATAAAATATAAAAAATAATAAGGAAAACAAGGTTGTTCTTTTTGGAAACATAAAAAAATAAGGAAATTTTTTGTAAAAATTTATATAATGTATAATTAAATTATATGTTGTATTATATATATGGTTATTATTACAGAAATAAGTATAATAAGCATATATTTATTATATATGAGGTTTTACCTTGTACGAAGAGATTCCATACTTAAGTTAAGGGGATTTCTTGTCTCACTGTTATTTCTGTGGACCTATGCCATATTCACCAATAGCTTCTTTTGTGTGGTGTATTTACTAAGCTATTAATTTTTATATCACAAATTTAATTATTTAAATGTTTTTATATTTTTAAATTTATGTTATTATTTATTTTAACTCCTGATTTCAATGTAAAAAAACAAGAAATCGATTTTTGTCTCTCTTTTATTTTTTGTGAGACATAATCCATCTTCACATCCTATTTCTTATACGTGATGTTTTTAAATAAAATTTATCTATTTTATTATTATTATAGTGAGAATTATTTAGACTAAAATATCTATTTTATGATCTCTTTTTAATGATATTAGTGGATAATATGTTTCAAAAGTGGGAAGGTAATTTTTCCTCAACTTTTCTTCTTTGAGAGACATGTAATTTTATGCACCTATATTCATTTAGGAATCTTATTCCATTCAAATTTTACATTTTATATGAATAATCCACATATTTTAGTGAAATTTTATGATTGATTTAATTTTATTTCTTAATTTGGATTAGGATTAAAGGTATCCAATAGCGTAAGTGTTTTATGTTACTACCTCACAATTTACCAGTATTGCTTACGAACATGTCTCCAATGTTGAAATTTCATGATATATTTCTAAAGAATTATAATGAAAATTATTCTCTTATATTTCTTCTTGATATATTCATGTAATTTAGAAATTTTAATACTATTTTGTACTTTACATATTTAAGAACTTTTTTTAATTTATATTTGACATTATTTTTCTCTTGGTTTTCAAATCTGCTTTATCCCAAAGCCATCTATTCTAAAAAACTTTTTTTTAAAGGTCATAATATTGTCATATGATTTTTAATACATATTTATCCATGATTTACATTTTTTAAAAATGTTTTTAAATGGAATCATCATTTCATTATCCAATCAAGATATATTTTGATTCTTTTTTCTCAATATGTAATATTTGACATGTATAGATTTGTATGTTTTCATTAAAATAATTTCATTGATGATTTTTTTCAATATTAAAAGATTATTTTTAAAGAATTTTTTTTTCGAAATATTCATGAAATTATATTTAAATTTTTTTAAATAAAACAATTTTAAAAACAATTATGTTTTTAAAATCATTTTTAATGTGAAAAATATATTTTTGTCAAGAAATGTTTTTGAATGAAATTTATTATAGCATATATTATAAGTTTTAAAAGTGGTTTTCCAAGAATTTTATTTTGAAAATGTTTTATTTTTTCAAAATTCCTTTTCAAATAAAATTTATTTCGCTTCAGAAATTGTACTACTGAACTTTAAAAATACTCCTCCTTTTATGATAACATTCTATGATATAGTTCATGATTTTATTGTGATACGATCCAAGGACACCATTATTATAATTTCTTTAAATTATTTATTTTTATTCAAAAAAGTTGACGATAAAACACATTTCTCTTCCATGGGTTATACCTTGACAATCCCCACTTCAAAATGTGTGATTTTATCTAATGAAATTATTATAAAACAGTTATATTTTCTAAATATTTTGATTTTATTAAATGTTTATATTTCCAATTTCATTTCTGAGGTTATGATATGATGAAAAGTTTCTAATCTTGTGGCCCAAATAAATATAGTTTTCATTTTGTAATTTTTGGGACCTATATCTACCTCTAACACATTGGGTAATGAAAAATTTATTATAATATCATATGGTATATAGGTTGTTATACAAAGCTCAAAAATAAGATAGTACATTGTTTTTTATCCCAATCCTGAGAACATAAGGGTATATGGAATTTTTTCCTAATCCTGAAAATAAGAGGGTACACAGGCTATTCGCACATGGAAGAAAAATATAGGGTGCATAGGTTGTTAACCTAAAATTTAAAATAATAGAGAACATGTTTGTTTATACCAAGTCTCAAAACAAGAGGGTACATAGGTTTTTATCCCATGAAAAATAAAAAGTGAGTTCATTGGCTGTTAGACAACGACTGATGTTGTGATAAGGGAGGTCATCCCAAGCTTAATATTATATGAATTCTTTGGTGACTATCCTTAGAATAATACTTTTTATGATTATTTGTATGATATAAATTCCATGTATTAGGCTTTTTATATGTTCTCATGGCTTATTATCTTTTATTTGATTCATATCTTATCAACTACTGATCATTATTCCATGAAATACGATTGTGATCTTTTATTTGTATGGTGTGATCCTCAAATTTTATTGTCATGTTATCATACTCTTTTAATTATTCTATGCATATATATCTCCTTTATTAACCCATATTAAGAATATGATATCCCATTTTCTTATGATTTCACCCCCTATATATGAATAAATACATTATGTAGGAGTACTATTTGGGTAGATCTTCATTGAAAACATTAACGATCATTCACTAAGTTATATCATTTTATTCCCTGTTTCCATAGTCACTATACTATTACGGTCCTTGGGAATTATTTTGTGTACATTTATTAATATTCATCTAAACAGATGTAATATCCATGTATGTTAATTTTGGGCCACTTTAGTTAGTATCAATTGAATGGTTTAGTTATCCTTTGGAAACTAGGATGATACAACTTTAGTATAATCCCTAGGGATATATGTAAGGATATATTTAGGGATATATCCAAGGATAAATCAAGGGATCAACCAAAGTTTATGAAATTTCTATTTAATTCTAGTATAGGGATGGGAAGTTGATTCTACGAAATTACTTCAATGTCAGGATAATACAAGGATGTGTGGATCTGGAATAGATGTGCATTGGGGTACCAACCCAAAAAAACACTGTATTGAGCTATACATGATAAAGAATTGTTGCAAAATAATGGTATTTGTTGCAAATCATATTTGACACTCCTAGTGGATATTTATTAGAAAATGTAGAATTGTTCACAATATATTATAATGGATTAAAATTGAATATGGCTATGAATAACCTAAGATAACCATATGGATTCATAGATTGTAGAATAATGTGTCATGATTTATACAAATTATAAGTGATTTTTTATGATAATGATGGTTTCTTCTATGATATGTGTTCCCCTGACATTAAATTATAGTTTTAGTCAGTGTTAGGACCCACAGAAATTAGATTATAATTGAATGTGATGGAAAATTTTCTATCTAGAATCTATTTGGGATGATGAATAATGTGAAATTCATTCATCCCAATCAGTCATTATTGATCATAATTGACAAAAAGAAACATTAAAAACTCTTGGACTCACCAAATAATAGACATATTGAGTTCAATATTAATTTATGAAATGTATAACATGTAGGAAGGAATATTCAGTTTCTTATATTCTAGAAATGTTCGATAAATCATCCATGGAATTGCATAATTAGAATAGGGATGTTATTTAAATGTTGAAGGAATTGCCAAAAATCCTTATAGTTCTGAAATTTGATTAATGAAACATTTAATGAAATAGATTAGATGATCCCACGAAATAATGCCACAACTATGATAGTGTGTTTCATGTCTATGGAGTATGAGAATTATGATAAACAATGTTCTAGGGGGGAAACATGTGATCTGAATTAGCATGGTTGTACTAGTATTGGTTTTGAGTTAGTGACAAAAAGACTAATATTTACATATGAATGGAATTATATATTAAATAATTTTATTATGATTCATAGTTAATAGTTTTATAATGATGTTATGTGATTGAAATATTTTTATATTAAGATTAAAGAATTACGAAATTTATAATGATTGTTTAGTATATGTTTTTTTGTTATGTATTTGAAATAATTATTCAATAATGATGATGCAAATTAAAATTGATTTAATGGAAATGATATATTTTATAAAAACACACGATTAAGGTAAGGTAATCCATAATTGGCTCTAGAAGTTGTGAAAAAGGTTTTTAGGTTGTATAAAGAAATTATTTAATTGGATAAAGTAAATTGGACAAAACTAATAACCTTATAGATGATAATGTATTTAGTTTTAAAATTATGTTTTGTTATCATTGATCATGTCTACAAAATTATTAGATAATGTAATATATCAAATAAATTTTTGTTTTTTTGATGGATGAAGGTTGAATGTTTTTATTATGGTTATATTATAAATCAGTTTAATACCATGTTTAAATAGAATACATGATAAAGGTATTCATATGTCTGGAATGTAACAACATAGATTCACATTATAGTATATGGGGAGCAATGATAAGTGAAATTTGGGAAATTTAGTGACCTTAATTATAATTCATTGTTTTTTTTCATTTTTGGAAGGGTAAAAAATATAACTATTTGTGAAATAGTTTATGTTGATCATTGAATTGGGTTTGGAGATTATTGTATTTTTATCCTCTATTAATATTTGTGCATATTTAATAAACATTGCTAATAGTGTTTATGATAAATGAATTTATATTTATTGACACATCATTCTACCTATGGATTTTATTATTCATTGGGGCTTCACACATAAAAAATTAGAAATCATTTTTGGAGTAGGAGATGATGTTTAAATTGGTAAAGGCACAACCAAACTGTGAAATTATTCATAATAAAAGGACAAAAATATTTTATGTATATTTTCTTATGAAAAATTCTTCAACATTATTATAGGATCACAATGTAAAATTATTTCCTATTGTCATTATTTTTTATGATATCAATGAACAATTCATACTTAATTGTTTTTTTTGTCACAAACCTTCTTTGTGTCACCCAGTTTTTTACGACAAATGATCATTATCAGTATAATTAACTTTTGACCCTTTTCTTCAATGTGAAATATTCATTTAGAACCAATATTCTTGTAAATGGAATAATTTTTATGAAGTATATTAGGAAGCCGATATGTTTCCAAATTTACATTTTTAATAGAATTTATTTTATTACTTTTAAAGGGATGGGATTTAATTGATGTATTTTTCATATATTAAATATTCGATGTCCCAAATTAATTTTGATGGAGTTATTTATATAATAGTATGGAGAATGTGACACCCAAATATTTTTTTTCAAATTTATTTAATCTTTTTGAAATATTTAATTTCATGATACAATTAATATACCATGTGTTATATAGAATCACTATTGTTGGCATTGGTTCCATGAAAAACAATGTTATTCTTTCACTATATGAAACCCCATGTTTTGTGTCATGACCTGACCTTTCCTGAGCTACAAACCATTTCATCTGACCCCATGGGTCTCCTATAATACCTTTTTTCATTCATAACACATCATATGATATTAATAACTAGGGTCACATATCATACTAATTATTATCCCTATAATCGGAAACATGTTCTCTCTAGTGTGCATTTTCCTCACTTTCACCCACCTTGTGAAATATCCTCGATGGTCGCCCATCTTGATCAGTACTTCAAGCCAAACACACAAAAATATGGTGTTATAAACAGTTAAGACCATGAAAATATCTTTACATCTTTTTTACCTATTTAAAAACATTTTTTCCATTATATTATTACTTTTCCCGAAGTGTTACACTCTCCACCACTTTAATGCACAATTCCCTCATTGTGGACACCATGAATCAAACATGGAATGTGTCATTGCAATTTATGTTGGGTAAAAGCTTTGATACCATTTTTAAGACCCAACCTTCCTTATGGCATGATCAAATTAATATTTTCCCATAATAATACTACAATAACTAGGATTCACTCCCAACGTACAACATGATTTTAATTACTAGGGTCTCTTATTAGACTAATAACTTTCCCCACTAGAAAACAAAAGTTCATTAAAGTTTTATTTTTTCCCCAATAACACACACCTAGAGAAACCTCAAATAATGTATCCTACACTAATCACTAATCTATTCCATTTATGAATAAATATAGAGTTCTATTCAGGTTATATCCCATAAAAAAGGGAAACCATAGAGAAATGTGTAGTACCATTTATCATTTTATATAACAATTTTCTAGTGGTGTTAAATTAATATTATTTTACATGAAAAAACATTATAATAATTTGATATATAAAAAGTTTTAATAATTCTCCAAACTCAATATTGACTAATCCTATTTTACATGGAACATTGTATTTAGGTTCAGACATACACAACACTTAGTTTATATTTAAATTGAAATATTATTGACATAATTTTATCTTGCAATAAAATTAACTCCTATTTATATAAATGGAGTTTATCAATTGTTTTAATTAAATTAAGATAATATGGTTTAAAAATCACATATGAATAATTATTTTGTGTTAATTTATTATTAAATAAAAATTAAAACCTTTCGAAAATAATGGAAATCATTAGCTGGAAAAATATTTTCATAAACTAATTAAGAATAATTTTTTGAATAATTTAATGAAATAATTAGTCTATATAGTCATAACTATATATAAAATTAATCCTATTAGTTCCCTTGAAAGGTGAATATAATAAATTATCCTTTTTAATTAAAATTTGTATTCCTAAAAAAGTGGGGTTTTAAATTTTTTATCAAAGTCTAATTTTTAATAGATTTTTGATAATTTTATTAATTTAATTTGATAAAATAAAATTCATATTTTATATATAAATATAAAATTTATCATAGTGTGATTGGTTTTATGATTTTCATCGAAGTTACATTTTTTCATAAATTGTGAATAATAGTGAATTTTAAATCAAAACTGCAATTTAGAAAATTAATCTATACTCATAAAATATATTTTGAATTTGTTTAAAAAAATAATAAATTCTTTAATACATAAATTAAACTAGTTTTTTTCTTCTTAATAATTAACATAATGAAATTAACTATAAAAACATTCCCAAATTTGAACAATTTCACCTTAAAAATACATTTTCCAATTCGGTCTGCTAGATAAATCTTAAATTAAATTTTTGTTACTAAAATGATTGGAATTTAAAAATATGGATTTAATATTTGGAATTAGAATTATTTTTATTATCTAATAATTCCAACTTAATTTTTACCAAAATGATTAGTCAACACAGTCAAATTTAATCACCGTGATTGTGAGAAAATTGAGTGTACTAAGAGAAAAGACATTAAACATAAGGGAAAATGACTTAGAAGAATTTATCAAACCCATTAGATAGATAGTTTAAAAGAATATAACTTTTTGTATTTATTATTTCTTCATTACTGGAGGAAAATTATTCCAAGGATACCTCTCAATAGTGTTTACCGTTTAGTATTATCATGATTGGAACTCTTCATCATCATTAAATGGGAACACTCCCTAACACTTAATTCCCCCTCTTAAGAATATTGTATCAGCCATTAAATGAAAAAATAACTTCCCAAAATCCCACCACATATTCTTATAATACCTTTTGTGGAAATAATTCTATCCATGGAAGTATCTTGGTTCAACCCACAATCTGAAACATAATGAAGTGGTAATGTTCTTCGAAGAATGTTTATTTATTTATTCCTCATGTCGCTCCAATTATTTTAATTTATTCATAATATGATATCAATAATATATTCACAATAATAATTTTTTATGTTAAGGGTAATACATTCAACCACACACACTTCCATCCAATGTGATACACAATCATTGTTCAGGAGTTTGGAGGACTACAACCTCACAACCATATATCATTCGTTCTTCAATTATAACCTATAATGGACGGGAATAACGATTGAAATGATTTATATAAATGATATATATAAATTTTATGATATATTTTTTCTTTTCAAATTACTATATACAAAATTACTTCACTCTTTCAACATTTTGAGAATATAATAACGGCATTCATGTGTCTCTTGGATTTCCTAGCGAAGTGGTGTCATTTATTCATGCTTTAAATGGAACGTATTATGGTTGGATGAAATATAAATATGTGGTATAAATTAAATAATAATTATTCTCTAATTATAATATATGTATACATATCAATTATTTTTTCTTATTAACATAACAAGTAAACAAAAACAACATCTATACGTACGTATAACCTACCATATCTATGAATGGTGTATTTCATTTCCTATATGTAAATTTTATGGGTTATAATAATTACATATATAATTAAATAATATGATATTTCAATAATTTTTATAATTATTTTTTGGATAAAATAATGATCTATATAAGAGGACCAAGAATAACAAGTCAAAACATGTACCGAAAACCAAGTGGTTCTTAACTAAATCATAACGTAAACATGAAAGTATTAATAAATGGATAATATAATGTCATAAGTAAATAATATTTTGTATTAAATAAATTAATATAGTTATGTTATATATGTACAATAATATAATTTTTTTATAATGTATGTTTGAATGAGTACGAAAGGATTCATGAATTAATGTAAGTGGATTTCTAGTCTCAGTTTCATTTCATTGAGTCTTTTTCCATAATCACCAATAATTTATTTAGTGTTGTGTATATAGTACCCTATGAAATTTTATATAAAAAATATCATATATATCATGATATTAAAATTTTATATTTTTGTAATTCATTCATGGATGTCTGGATTTAAAATTTACTAATGAATTAATGGATATCTGTCTCACTTTATTTTTTTTGGGACACAAGCCATGTTCAAAACACATTTCTTGTATGTGTTTTGTATAAATAAAATGTATGTATTTTATTATAATTATAATTATAATTATTTTTATTTTTATATATTTTTAGGATATCTATTTCACCTTTGTTATGCTTAAAACATTTCCAACAATGTAAGGTAATTCATTGTAGGTTCGACTTCTTTAAGACACATGATATCTTATTCACCTTTAACTTTTTATAATGTGAATATATTTCACCATTTGTATGTTATATAATGAATATAATTATTTTAATGAAATTTATTATTTATGTAATGGTATTACATTATTTGGATAAGGATTAAATGCCACAAAAGTCTTATGTGTTTTATATTAAAACCTCACCATTTAGTAGGACTGTTTAGGATAAAGTATCAAACGATGATATATATTGATCTACCTCTAAGGAATTATCATGAATATTATTTTACTCTAGTTATACATTATATTTTTGTGTAATTTTACCATTTCAACTCTTTTATACTTAATATAATTAATAAACTATATTTAATAAAATCTAACATTATTTATCTCATCAGTAAGAAATCTATTTTCCCTAAAATCCATGTTTTCAAAACAAAATTTGAAAAATGTTATAATAATATTTTATGATTCTAAAAATAAATTATTACCCATTTCATAATTTTTTTATAAAATCAATACAGATATTCATGTCATTCTCTAATTATGGTACTTTTTTAAAAAATTTATGTTGCAATGGGAATGTACGGTTAGTACAACGTTTTCCACCGCCATGAAATCATTTATCTGAATATTCATTTGCAAGATTACGAGATTATTTTATTGAATTTTATTTCTAATATCATATAAATAATTTTTTAAAAATTTTGGTTTTCATTAAAAAATATTATCCATTTTTTTCATGATAAAATTTTCAAAGAAAAAATAATAATTTTAGAAAAAATATTTATATTAATTAGTATATTAAAAAATATAAGTTTTGAATATTGTTTTAAAATAAAATTGGTTTGGAATTTTTTTTGATTAAAATATATTTTTTCAAATAATTTTTATCTACCATGATAAATTTTTCATGTGGTATTTGAAAATCCTCCTCCATCTAAGATGACATTATTTTATATAGTTTATAATTTACTAGGGATATCATACAAGTACAACATTCATATTTTCCATTAAATAATTTATGAATTATATTACATGTTTTTTATGAAATCTATTTCTCTCCATAGGTTATACCATAACTATATATGCATATTTTCATTGCTTATACTAGGATGAAACGAGTGATAAAAAAGTCAATTTTCGAAATTTTATGATATAATCAAATGTTTATAATACCCATTTCATAGAATGTTTTATGATATGATGGTTATTTTATAGTATTTTGGAACCCATAAATATGGATTTCATTATTTTATGGTTGTGACCTATATCTCAATCTAATTAATAGTTGATGATAAATGTTATATGAGCTTAATGGGTACACATGTTGTTATCCCAAGTGCAAAAGTGAGAGGGTACATGGGTTGTTTTCCCAATCCTGAAAAAAAAGATACCTGGGTTGTTATCCCATGCCATAAAAAATAGTGTAGATGGGTTGTTATCCCATTCAGGAAAAAATAGGGTACATATGTTTTTATTCCATTTATGAAAAGGAGTGGGGCCATGGGTTGTTAGCCCAAGCTTAAAATAGTAGGTATAATGGTTATTCACCCAAGCAAAGAAAAAAAGGTTTCATGAGTTATTATCAGATGCCTGGAGCAAGTATTAGGGTGTTCATCCCATGAATAACATGTAATGAATGTATTGGTAACTATCCTAGAGATAAGATTTTCTATTATATTGTGTATGTCACAAATTCCATGTAGTACACCTATGATATGTTGTCATTTCTTATGCACTTTGACCTCATTATGATTCATATCTTATGAATTGAAAATAATTATTCATTTGAGTTTTGATTAAGATCAATGATATACATGGTAGGATCTTAAAATTTAATGCTCATGTTATCATACCCTTATACACATGTTATTCTTACATATCTCCTTTATTTACACTCAATGAGAATTTGAAAAATCCCTTTCTTATTTTTCATTTCCCCATGTTATAAATAATGTATTTAAGTTGGAGTAATAAAATGTGAAGATAATTATTGGAAAATTTTAATACCTTCTTACTAGTTCGAATATTGTGGTCTATATTTTCAAAGGAACAAAACTATTATACTTCTCTAGCATGAGTTTGTGTAATGTAAGGAATATTAATAAAAATATACAATATCCATATATGTTAAGACTGGTTGTCTATATAATTTGAGTATTAGTTTGAAAAAATTGAATCACTATATTTTAATAGTATCCAAAACTATTATATATTTTTTTCCTGGTAATATCCTTATTCTTGACCCTAAGTTAATGATATAAAAAATAAATTCCTATCATTTTAAATTAATGACCTCCTAAAATTTGATCAATTTAGTTTTCAATACAGAGAATATGTAACTAATTATTTATTATTATATTGTTTAATTCAGGACAAAAATTATAGATTCACATCGATAAATATTTCTTTATAGAAAGGAATTTGATTACCCCAAGGTGAAAAACATGGAAAAATTATACCCATTATCAATATTATCATTGAGTTTTGTCTTCATTTCATGAAACCAAATAGGGGTTTTTGAATATGGATTCAATGAAATAGGTGTTTCAATATGTAATATTTCTATTCATAAATATAATTAATGATCATTTCATAGACTATGAAAAAATTACCATGAAACATAAACAAAATCATACCAAATAGGCATATCATTAATGTATTTTCTCTCCCTAACCATCTGATTTAATGAACCCTTTTGAATCATAAATAAAACAAATATAATAGATGCGATATACATTGAAATTTAAAATTTATCATAATATTAATATATGATCAGATTATTATTTTAAATTTCAACCATGGAATCCCTTACATGGATGTTTATAAGGGATTTTTGTATATAATGTCAATCCATTCCTAATAAAAAATAAAATTCATCACGTAAGTGAATAACGACAATACAATTAGAACATTACAATGAAAATTGGCCTAAGAATAATTATAAACGTGATATGAAAACATTGTTTGATAATGGAATTTCATTGATAATTAAATATCTAATTGTTTAGGTGGAATTTAGATTCCTTTAGAAAATTTATTAGATATAATAGTGTGGGTAGGTCTATATTTAAAATTGACATTAGCAGTTCTAGAGTAGATGGTAAGCATACCTTCACCATGCCTTTGTTGAACCCATCATCTTGAATTGTGATCCAATGAGATTACCCTTTGTCTCTCAACTTAAGATATTTCTGATTCTGATCACCATCATCAACCATATTATTTTTACACTTGTTTTCATATTAACCCTACTCCATGAATTTGAATTTTTGGATTGTGGGTAGATAATCCTATGAATATTTCTCTCTATTCACATTAATAGATAACTTATACACATAACATTTTCATTATTCTTATCAACGGCCATTCTTTACTAATTGAAGACATTTACCAGTACCCTAATCATAGTTTCCTCTTTATATCCCTCCACAAATTGAGACTGAAAGAATTCTCATCTACATCTTTCAATTGATTTTAGAGTTTCCTTTGAATTCCATCAATATTTTCTTATAATATACATGAAATTCATGGTTCACAGAATTCTCCATTTCCACCTAGATAGAATATTGAATAATTTATTCAGAGCTTCTGAAATCCATAATGGATGACACCATTCAGGGACTCTGTTTAATCCACTAAAAATTGATCAACCTTACATTTAGGATAGATGATAATGCTATAGAATGAATCACATGTCTTGTAAAAAATAACTAATATATACCGATTGATATATTACCCTTATTCTTGGTATTATTTAATTCTTCCCTAATTTCGTATGACGAATTACAATAATGTACTTATTGAAACTTTTCATCTAAAAATCATCCAACTCAAGAAAATTAATTTCATTAGATTGAATCATATTATTTATAAGTGTCAATAATTAATATTATATTCATCCAAATTATATAGATCCAAAATTATTTTTTAGGATAAATAAACTGTTATATGAAAAAATTATTTACAATGGTAATAATCTATTTCATGAAAACTAGTAGATAAGTAGAAAAACTAAATGATGGTGGATAATTCCTTATAAATGACTCAACAGAATGGTGTTCTCAAGATTTCTCATTATGATGATTATCATGATTCATAGATTCAGAAAAAAAAGACTTAGTATAATAATAAGATTTTCAATTCATTCTCCCCTAACATTTCGTTACATATAAGGACAATAATTTCATTTTATTTCACATCTAGAATTAAAATGACTCATTTGTGTTTTAATAGTAAATTAAAGATAAAAGGAATTGTGTGATCGACATAAATCATAGTGGGAAATGACATAGTCATGAAAAATAATTTATAATATGTTGAAATACTGTAACAATATTTTAAATATATGACACCTTAAATATAACCAAGGTAATTTATGGTCATAATATATTCAAATTACTCTTTATGGTTTATTGATTGGTTTTTAATTTCGAAAACATATCTTCAAGGAGTGTAAAGTAATGTCTATTGAAAGGCATATTATTGTGCACCATGTGGTGGTTGAGTAAATCCCAATGTACCATATTCAATGAAATTAACCCTATGTATAACTATTCTAGAGTAAAATCCTCTATAAGTATCTAGATTTGGATGTAATTTCATAGAATCAACTCCCACTAACATTATCCAAAATTATAGGAAATTTTCTTATAATTATACTTATCCCTAGGGTTTATACTAATGTTTTCACATCATAGTTTTCAATGATTAATTAAACATTGTTCTAGTTAAAAATATCAATACCCAATATTTTCATACAATCATATGACATCTAATTATTTGAATACTCATTTAATAAGACAATGATCTATGACCTAACATATAGGTCAAGTATCATTGGAAGAAACATAACTTGTATAAAAACTTAAAAAATGAACTAAATAATCTCCCATTATGCTCTTTATAACTATAACCATTCATGTACATTCCGGGAATAATAACATTCTCCCTAACCTAGGGAAAGGGAAAATAATAATTGGTGAATTCATAAACCCCTTATGGTTAAATAAAAAAACTATTAACATAAAATGAGTTTAATGTTTTTATAACATGATAATAACATTTTAAAACCACATATTTATAACATATATCATAGTCCTAAGTCATGACATAAATTTTGGATGTTCAAAATACATGAACCAAAATGAAATCAAAAAAATAATCCATGAAAAAATAACATTACCATAAGAAAATGAATTATGTGATACACATATGAAAAGAAAATTAATTCCTATGTAGTTAGTGGTTACTTCCAAGAAAATAATAGTTGAATGTGTTCACATCAAAAAAAACATTAGTAAATGTTCAATCCCAGAAAAATAATAGTGGAAAAAGTACTTTATTGGTTTGAGTTCAGTCTCCATTCCAATTATGTTTATCTCATGATATTTTAATCATTACCAATTCATTGAAGGGATATATAATTACAATACCACCTATCACATAATTAAAATCGTCAATATTAATACCAAATGATCATGAAATCATCATCAAATCATTACCCTTGAAAAACAAATAAATTTCATAATCATTTAATCATATAAAACCCCACGGAAATGATGTAGATTTCATAAACATTCCATATGTGCATCATAGAATACGCTATGAAAAAATAGGTTTTATAAACAACATGTTAACATAATAATAAAACACATATATAATGAATAAGGATGACATCATTATATAATATCCATATTAGAGAATTATTTGAGACAAGGGATATTTTCATTGTGGAATGGAATTGATAATAACATATAATTGAATAAATTATTGAGGAAAATAATATTTTCACATTGAATTTACATATTTAAAATAAGAAATTTTTTTACGTACTATATGAAAATATTTTTTGAATATAATTTTGGACTCATGTAATGAATCCAAATAAAATTTAGACCCATAATGATGGAAAAATGTGTTCATTTCATACATGTAAATAGAAATATTTCTCTATCATTTTAAGTAAAAAGAAACAAAAACCTCATTCATAAAATAAAATAAAATTCCGTTGATTTTTCTATTTTAAAAATCGAAAAAATTGGAAAATATTACACCAAAGAAATAATTTTTAATTTACTTAAAAATAATTAATAATATTTTTTTTAAATCATGTAAAAGGAATAGAAAGGATTTTTGACCGAAGAGAGATATGAAATTGATTTTCCTTTATAACATTATATTAATATATTTTGTTGATAATGTGACTAATGTGAATAAAAAAACGTATTCATTTGAAATAACTATAGGAGTATAAAATTAAAGAGTTTCATGAGTGATAGATCATAATATTTCTTCATCATGTTGTAATTATATATAGTCCCAATAAACAATGATATTGTAAAATAAAACCATTACGACTTTGTAACATTAGAATAAAGAACTCATGAAAGAGAGTACCCTAGATGTATAGGAATATACTAATGAACTTCATAATAATAATTTAATAACACATTTTTGGATTGAATATTATAATTTAAAATAAAAAAGGTTTTTAATAAGTCTTATGTATTATAGATGTAAATGTTATACGAAAAACCATTACCTGTTGTCATGAAATTCCAAAGACACATTCAAAAAAATAGTAAAATAAAAATATATTTATTATAAATATTTTCTAGAACCATATTCATTTAAATAATACCATATGTATTTTAATTATAACATTTCATTACCCATGTATTAATAAATCTCTATTTAAATCATTATTTGGGGTAATAACTACTTCATTATTCAGATATGTTTTTCTTTGGTAGTTTTGGCCCTTGTAAATTGATTTTGGATAATTAATATATAGGATATTAGTCATTATATAAATATTTTATTAATATTATTTAAATAATTTTATTCATCCATGATACTATATATTAGAAAATGAATTATGTTGTTAATGGAGATGGAAGGTCATACGTATGCATAAATATTGTTTCCTTTTTTCGATAGATGGAATAAATGAAAGGTAATCAAAAATTCAACATTCCATAATATTTTTTATACCATATAATATATATATATATATATATATATATATATATTAAATTTATATTTATTACCATCCATTTCAATATAAAATAAAAACAATATCATATTAATTCATGGAGGTAGTATTGTACATGTATGCACGACTGACAATATGGTTTTTCAATATAAATGAAGGTAATAATATATATATATATATATATTATAATTTAAAAAATATAAACACATGATAAATAATATATATATATACCTTAAATCCATCATTATATCCATATTTTAGTGGTGGTAATAGAAAATGAATCATATCGGTTCAGAAGTTGGAAATCCACCATATACATGATCTATAGTTTTATTACAAATTTGATTGAGGAGAAGAAGGATATAGGTCATGAAATTAAAATAATATAATATAATAATATTGAAAATATTGGTTTCAGAATATTATCATAGTGACTGGATATTTTATATTGGTATATGAAGAAATAAAATGAAAACGTATTCTTAAGAACAAAACCACTTATTTAGAAAACGTAATTAGTATTATAACTAATGAAATCCTAGGAGTGATTTTAGATCAATACATGGATTATTAACCTTGGAGATAGATTTAAGGGATGTAATTTGGTATTTATTTTCTAAACCAATATTCCATTGATGTGAGGATAAAATAGGAGAGGATATGTCCTTATATAAATGGGGGATGAAATCCATATAGAATTTACTAAATGTATAATAAATTAAAATTAAATTACTCTGAATAAATTGCCACAAGTGAAGATAGATTAAATATTGGTATAATATATGTTATAAATATAGTCATAATATATGATTAATACAATTTTTCATTAGTGAACAAATCATTATCTATTGAATTAATACCCATACCTAGTAAAATTTTATTAACCCTAACCCTTGTAATTGATATTTATTTTCATTATTTTTAAATTTGAAAAAATGATTTTGACCTTATTATATAATATTAATTATCCTCTTTACAAATATGAATTGAATTTTTAAAAATCCAATTCATATAAGTGTATGAGTGCAGTTATAAAATAAAACCAAATATGTAGTGAGAAAACCATTTTCCAAGTAATAAATTTCCATAAGTATTCAAATTATTTATATAAAAAATTAACCTGAAAATAATTAGTATGAACTAAATTAGATTATTCATAATATAATTGATTTTTTTACTTTTATCCAATCTTAGAACAAAATGTAATGTTGTGAGTATTTTTAATGAAAATATTTTTTTTATAAAAATCACTATTTTTCATTATTCATCGTAAGAGATAAATAATATTTGAATATACCAGAAAATTTCATTTAATATAATTATTACATGTTGAATAAAAAGTGATTTATTTTAAAAAAATACTAAATGGAAAATTTTAATTTTCAAATAAGTTTGAAAAATGTGAGAGAACTATTTTTTCAAAAAAATATAATTTAAAAACATCAAACCATATTAATTTGTATCCTTTTCATAAAAAATGAGTAATGATTAAAAAATTTATTGAATATATTATATATAAATTTCATTATAAAAATTCGACTATAGTGACTTATTTGATTTATTATTATAAAAATATATTGTGTGTGTATATTTGTTTTTGAGAATATGTTTCCTTAAATCGTAAATGGTTTTGATTATCATTTCAAATTAATTGATAACTAATGAATTTATTTTATACATGTTTGAACAATATTTATTCCATAATTCATTTATTTTCATTAATACACTCTAATTCAATGGATTTTTTATAACAATATATTATATTAAGTATGGTTAAAACTCAGTGTTGATTTTCACATAGTACATTGTGGAAATTAAATTTATTTCAAAAAAATATTTCATAAATGGTTGTGGAACAGCGAGGAATATTGATTATTGAATAATTATAATAGAAACTCCGTGTATTCATGAAAATAATGTAATAATGTTAAATTAGATACAATTGGTTTTGTGGGGGTATAAATGATATAAAAATAAAAGTTCTCAATTAGTATTTACACATACTCTTCATGAAATCTACATAGGATTATAACTAAACAATAGAAAGAATTTTTTTATTATCAAACAAATTCCTATGCCACATGATGATGGAAGCTTGGAAATTTTTTGGGTCATTTCATAGAGGATAATTATTTGTTTATAAAATTCGATAGAATTTGTCATTATATAAGTGATGGATATAACACATAGAATTTTTCAAGAAAATAAAATATATTAATGTCTTGTGGAAGAAAAATTCCACTAAAATATTAAATTTAACATGAAATGTGGATGTATTGAAATAAAATTATCCAATGATATTTAAAAAAAAATATTTAGTTCATTTTAGTCCATATAAATCATGTTTTAACCCTTCTTACTCATTTTGAATCATACTGTGGTAATTGAATTTTTTCCAGATTTATTATTTATATTTCTAAAAAAATAATTTTTAATAATTAAACAAATTTAAAAATATTATAAGAAATATTTATTCAGTTTTTTCAAATTAAATTTCTATATGTGGAAAAAATTTATTTTAAAACCACCCTTCATAACCTGATGAAATATTATTTACTAGAAAAATTCCATTAAAAGAAAAAAATAGTTTTTCCACAAAAATAAGGATCAATGATGAATGAAATGAGATTTATTATAATATTATTAATTTTAAATAACTAGTGAAATTTTAAAACCAAACTAATATATAATGTGACATTGCATAAACATTAAATGAAAAGATTATTTTCAAAAAAATAATTCTATATCATCTTTTATTCAACACAAATAAAATTTTTCAAAAAATTCGAAAAAAATTCATCATATGTTAATTTTGAAATTTCGAACAAAAAATGATATTAATTTATTTAAATAATTCTTTTTATTGAAATTAATTATATTTTTCATGCAAAAAACTCAATAGTAACGAACTTGGAATAAAATCTCTTGTTGATGCATAAAATAATGTTACTGAAAGATGAGAACTTATTTATTTTGATTAATAAATATAGGAAATTTATACAAATATATTAAATATATGTATTATTTGTTTTTTATACATTATAATATTTAAAATTAAATATTTTTTTATAGCATATCGTAGTTCACAAAAAGATCATTAGTATGTATCAAGAAAGATATAGATAACTTTAAATTTATTTAAAGAGAAATATATTCTAAAATCACAAGATATTATAGGGAAACACATGTCGATGTGTTAGGACTGGATCAAATTCCTATATAGTTTTGTGATTTATGTTGGTTTATGTAAAATTAGTGTTAATTGATTTTTCGACTCATTTTTATCATTAGGCAGACTTGGATGTCATTATTAATGAGATATGGGTTTGTTCGTATATATGAAGAAGGTACCAAGTGAGTTATATGATAAGATATTACTATATTGACACTTAAGATACCATCAAATGTTAATAATTTATTCTTTCAAGATATATCGATTCTTAATTCCATTCACCCTTTTCCATATATCTCTATGTTTCTAATTCACTTCTTCCCCTCATGTTGTCATTGATTTTTTGGTATTATTTTCTTGTTTAGTTTTCCCTTATAATTTATTTTAACATTCCCCTTGTATAATTCCAAAAAATACATGAGAGTGTTATAATAATCTAATTGATCATAATCCCATCATTGTAGATGCGTTCATAGAGTGTTCTATTGACCATGTTGTGGAACATACCCCTTCTAAAACTAAGGAGATAGAACCTCAAAAGTACAATTTTAGGAATATGGATGTAGAGTTTTTTTATTATAAACCACTATCATTCTATGGTAAAAATGACCCATATTAGTCATAATAGTTCTTGGTATAGATTAATAAACTTTTTGAATTTATATAGACAATCAATTATGTTATACTGATGTGTGATGAGTTCAAGATCGAAGGGCTGAGTGTAAGGTGGTGTGATTTAGTGGTTTTGGAAAAATATAATGATAGACATGTGAGTAATTCCTTTAATTCCATCTTTGATAAAAAATTCTTCATGGATTATATAGACTTCGATAAATCAATGGAGTTCATTACCACTGGAAATTGGAATTAGATGGTTATATAAAACATTAAAAACATAACCGAGATTGTTCTGTTTTCAACTATAATTATGTAAAAAATAATTGATGAATAATCAAGAGTTTAAAATTTTCCTTAAACTTGTTATCTGGTTATTTTTTTCCTATAAAAACATTCTATTGATGTCAAGGAGGTGTACAGGTCTATATTTGTAGATATTAACCTTGATTGAAAGACTAGGGATACTGGAGTTCCTATTAACTATTAAGGTAGCTACAAGGTTTCATTTAAAGGGATGATGAATAAATGTTAGTTTAATAGTGGAAACAATGTTGTTTTATTAATGATTAAATACTCATCCTTAACATTAGTACCTATTTATCAAAAAAATTTACTACTGCATCTAGACATGACATGTAATGTGTTCTTTACATGTACATCCAAAAATATGGAACTTGTGTAGATGTTAGTGTCACTTACATATTTTTTAGTATCCATTTTCCATAAAATTGTATATGATCAACTAAACCTATAGGATATTAATTGAATTAATATATTTTACACCCCTGCACTGAAGCAACATAACTAGTGCTCTCTGCCAGTGCTCCACTTGGACTCAAGCGCACCTCCATGTATACATTAGGATACCAACTCATTGAGTGGACCTATAAGGTTGTGATGGGAATGCTATGAAATTTTTATTAGTATATGAAATGGATAATTAAATAAATGAGATATCCTAAATAAAACCAAAAAATAATTCACCACATAAATAATGTAACAAGTAAATATATATCTTATTCTACTACAAAATGATATGTAATCTCATAACCATGTCATACATGTAAGAATGTCATATGTAAAAGACAAAAACACTAAAATTAAGAAAGAGAAAAACTAAAATAACCCCATGAGGTCAGTTTAATACCCTAATCCGAAACTATAAGCTCCATCCTAGGCTCTATCAAGAATCATCCATTGGGCAATTTAATTTTTCTTGAGATACATCCATGTAGTCTTCTTGGGTACCAAATTATGGCCTAAGAATTATTTGAGTATGAGTAAGTAGGACACAACCAATAGTTTCTAAAACCATATAATGTTTGACCAAATATAGTTGATCACAATGTAGTCGAACTAATTTATCTGTAAATCATATAGAAAAAAACCATCAATCCCAAGTCTCCATAATGATATCAGGTTCGAATATAACTTTTTAAATAGTGAATAAAGTCAGTAAAAACATCAAAATGATATTGAAATCACTTATCACAACTCATATTCTTGTTATTCATTCAAGACTTACCAACTCTCATGAATCGTGTTTAATATGGTACTCATCCCAAATTTCCAAAGATTCTGGTATCATGTGTAATCTAAAGATCTCATCCTAAAATTAAAGGAACATGTTATATAGAATATCAAGGGAGATCAACTTGGAATTACCACATATTTATCATGTAATGTCATGATTAATCTATTTATATCATACTGGAATCCTTATAGTTTTGACATATTCATTAATACATAATCCTATGAGATCCTCCTTCAATTAAAAATCATTCAACATCATGTTTCATGAATAATCCAATGAGATTATTCTAGAATAACCAATAATTTGGAACCAATTTTATCATATATTATTCGAAAATGTTAATTTCATTCCAATTTACCCATTTAATTAGTTCCATGATGTTTAAAAAGTAACTATGAACATGGGTTATAATGAATGTCCTAGGCACCCATGCTATATAATAAAAGGTAAAATATCATGTATATAACCCCAAAAAGGCGTTCTTATGATATAAATTAAATATCAAACAAGATATACTCTCCTTAAGATGGTATATATGGATTTTTTCGAAAATTACCAATTATCGATCGGTAATATTTAAAGGGATTGATATATAATTTAGAAGAAAACAAATCAGATTTACCTTTTAGTTCATACACATGATAATCAGATGTGATGAAATACTATTCACACATAATAAAAAATTGATATCATTATACTATATCATATATACCACATACCATAAGTTAGTAGAGATCCATTTTTTGTGTATGTGCCTTAGGTTCAACCAGAAATGTGAAAATCAATGAACCAATAAATTCATTGAAAATAGGTTATATTATCCTTAAACGGATAGAACACATGTGATAGAGAAATAAAATATTAAGGGAAGAAATTATAATAAAATACTTACTTATAAATGTACATTACAAAGTAAAAAAGAAGAAAGATACAAGAAACTAATGAGATCCACAATGGAAAATAAGGTGAATATGATTGTTTTAGTTGTGGGTGACTATGTTTATTAGAGAGAAGAAAATGATGGTATGTCATTAAGGGAAAAGGTTTTAAAATATCAAATATGATCTCATCTATATCCCATGGACTATATATTGGAGAATATCAGTTAACATGTGGCTCCTAAAAATCAATCGTACATCATGCAGACACCATAAGAAAATCGGTGGCCACCTTAAATTTTTTTTCTGGAAATATTTAGGCTATTGTCTTACGGATGGACGTTCAGTTGCTAGCCAGAGGGATTACAACAAATTTCTGCCATCATGTACCCTTCTCCCAATCCTCCCAAACACAAATTTGGTCCCCAAAACCCCCCATATCACGTCATTAAATAACAATATGAGTGGATCATACAAAAACAAATTCAATAAAAAAATCTGGGTGATCCCTTATAGTGTCCCAAATAAAATGAAATTGTTTCTAAATGATACAGAATAAAACATTACTATCATATACAATGAAATGTTTTGTCTACATGGCTGGCATGTATGATTCATGATCCCATATATCCTCTTGAATAGTCACATGTTTCCACTGTTTGTGGACTAGAGTAACAAAAATTCCACGAATTGTCTTCTCACTATGGTCCAATACATAAATCTAAATCTCCTAAAAGGATATCTCAGAATAATTGTTGATATCATTCGAGTAAATAGAATCTGATGGATTGGAAATTTATTTAAAATTTTGAGATGATTGAAACCTGAAAAATTCAATGAACTAAACCAATATATAAGATCTAGTCATTATGTGATTAGACCAACTCTCACTACTATCTCTGAAATCCTCTCGTACATAGGTTCCCATTTTCCACTCAATATTTATGAAACAATGTATCAATATATGACACACATGCAAAAATACCCAATCTCTACTCTTAATCAAAAGTTTCCAGTGACACCAATTCATATATATTTTCTACTTGATCTATGATGTCTCCATTTTCATTTATATTGTTTGGGGATTGTCTACAATCCCCTAGATTAAAGTTGACCAAATCCTTACTAACACACCCACCTCTAACTACTATAAGGGTTAAATTTATGGTATCTATATGAATCCACAAATAGTTTCATTTCAATAATCACATGATAGAAATTATTATACTCAAATTATTCCAAATATGTCATATTTTCCTAAGATCCCCAAAAATCAGTGATACTCAAGATTTCCCTAATAATATATATCGTACACTCCAATTGATCATCATTGTAGCTGTGGTTGGCATCTCTTTTAAGCACCTGCACAATGACAACTTTATGTAACCCCTTATTGAATCATTATGGGGAAATATATTCCCTTAGTTAGATTATGGTATGGGGAATGCCACATAGCAACACAACCTCATGAATATATGAGTTTTCTAGATTATTCATTGGGATTGTCTCCAAAATTGGAAATAAATGAGTGATATTATTCAAGTGATCCATAACCACCCACACAACATCATTACCCCACAGAATGTTTAGAAACATTGAAAAGTAATCAAATCTAATATCACCCCACTTAGACTCAGAAATGGTAAATTTCTTCAACACTCAAGTACGCAACATGTTCATGTCATTCACTAATGGACACATGTATAAACTCCTGAAAACCCAATTATCTCCTTCTCTAAAACTATAAACCAATATTTTCATCATATATACTAATGAATTTTCGTTATAATGGTGTACATGAACCACATAAATGCACAGGATAACCAGATTAACTATTCATACATTCATGTATCAACCAATACATCAATTTGATGATGAATAATAATATTATTATTAATAAATCAATTTTCTATCTTTACGCCCTCTATAAATTCAATTAACTAATTAGTATAACAATGGATCAAATACTCTTATCCTCTTAATATTTTCCGATGTGAAGGAATTACATATCAGGAGGTGAGGTCTACTCACCCATGATTCTAATGTAATACAAAATGCATCCTAGTGTCGATATCCACAAAAAACAACTCACTTAAAAATTATTAAACAACATATGATTGAATTTTTCTACTAAAAAAAATTATCCCATTTATATGGGTATTTCGGAGTTCATAATTATGATATACTAGGCATTTAAGAAATAATCATATATAGAGATTAAATTCTATATATGAGTATATATATTTGAAACAAATATGGTTTGTTTAAAATAGTAACCAATCACCTAAATGATAATTCTACCAACAAATGAAATCATGCACTACTATTTCTAGATTGATGAGAAGTGTTGTTTAGTTTAGTTCAAGTGGTATCAATAGTTAGCACCAGTAATCAACAAAAATAACAAACTATATTAGAACTACTCCAAGGTGGAAACTCAAATCATGAATATACATAGAATACACCCTACCAAGATTGGGTAGGGTCATGATTTTTGTTATGATTAGTTTTTTATCATATCCTAAATCAAATCCACATAACAGTCAAATCAAAAATGCTTCTCCACCTTTTTTTGGGTTCCATTGTAGAAACTGTTGGGAAATAGAAACGTAGATAATTCTATGGAAGTTTAATACTGAACCCATGAATTTACATATATGAAACATGTTATTGGACCAATCCCATAAACCTAGATATCAATCATTAATTTGGTTAAATCATATACCGACCCCATAGAACATATACACTAGAAAGTCCTCCTGGTTCACATGGAATTGAAAAATTGGGAGTTTGGATTAAATATAATGATTCCTTATAGTACCTAAAAAAACCATCAAATTTTGTTCCAATTCCTCAATTTACATGGAGTATTAAAGGATATCATAAATAAACATTGAATTAATCCAAAAATGAGTGAATGTATTAATTCATTAGGTTAAAAAAATTTTTTTAATAAAGATGAATAACATATCCAAGAACTCAAAAAAACCATGAATGCTCTTGAAATATGTATGAGTTAGGATTAATGGTCTCACCCCAAACTAGTGATCACTATATATCAATTTTATATTGAATAAATAGGGAATATCACAACATGTTAAATATTTTGTTGATCTAAGGAAGTTTGTTCTAGTTCTAAATCATCATTTTATTTGTCTTCCTCAAACTGATACATGAGAATTAGGTGACAGTAGCATATTAATAAAATTGGACTACAGAGGCCCAAGGGGATATTCTCATCATGATGATTCCATAGGCTTTCATTCCTTCTATATTAATCTTATTTTTCCAAATATCTTTAGGATCCAACATATATGGTTGAATGTAAAAAAGTTTTCATTCCTAGAATAGTCTCGATCCTGAACTCCATCGCTTATATTTTGTGTATCCCATCAAATTCCATGAGGAACACATCAAATAAGTGATCCACCATAGGAGCTAAAATAGACCACTGAAAACCACTTTGATCAAACACCATACTACCATCTTTGGCGTTAACCTCAACAATTCGTTAGAAATTTTGACAGAGATGACATGTTTTATGTCCCATTTCTTGACATGTATGTGTTCATAACCATGAAGATGTGTAAACATCACCTACCTATGATAGTATTCAATATGATACTAGTATGTATTTATTCAGTACATAAAAAAATTAATCTCAATCCAATAGTATATATGGTAAAGAGATATCAAATAAACCGAAAACTTGAAATATCTAGGGAAAATACCCAGTAATGATGGATTTTTTTTAATGCACTACTAATTGTGTTTTTATAGACATAACTTCAGAAAGGTACCAAATAGATAAAACAATTCCTTTTTAAAACTAATATATTATAAATGATTGAGAATACACTATAAAAAACAAAGAATAATATAAATTTAAAGCTACCTAGAAATGTAGATGGCATGTAATTATGATCAATAGGAGTAGGTTACAACACATCTAGGTGAGCAAAATATTGGCCCCTATATCCATCCTGAATCCCCCACCATGTACAACTTGATTTTTACAACTACTCCTAGAACTATTCTTCACATCCATCACATCACCTAGATTAGATAGTAGATATCCAACAAACTTCTTTCTGTGTTATGGGAGAGTAGATACTATAACCCTACTGTAGTTCAGATACTTTTTAGCTATAAACTCACTTCACAATCATGGAATGATTCAAGAGGTTTTTCACATTACCTCATACTAAAACATACATTCATGATCCAAAACATTAATGCTAAATATATCTCAACTGACAACACCTATGACACTAAGTGGAATTAATTCTCTAGATACTCTAAACCCTTCTAACAAGGATGGTTCCCATGCAATACAGCTTTTATCTTCCAATAAATACATTATTGGTACCTATGGAATCCATATGACATTGGATCATAAATTAAATTAAGCTATTCTAGTGATAATATCATATTTTACCACTATGATGAAGGTTTTATGCCTGAAAAAAATCATAATGACATGGATCATATACATCAAGCCATCCTCAAAATTCATCACATAATCTACTTCATCTGACACTATTGAATGGTAAAATTCTATCATGTCTATAATGTCATTAAAATACTCCATGAATATTATTATCCAATTATTATAGTAGGTGAACACCCACACCTATTTTCCATCAGGGAATTTAGGATCAAATTTTCGACGAATTCATCTCCAAGTCCATACCAGAAACATTCTTATGTGTTTCTAAACCAAGATAATTATTTCAAAAAATCACCTCATAGATCCATGTAACATATAAAATTACCACTTCAACATTTTATATTCAGGGGTCTCCAAATGCTCAATATTAGTCTTAAGGATATCAATGAAAAAAATTTATTCATGGGGGCCACCATTCCCCGTAAACATTAGTGGATGTTTGATATAATAATCCCTATAAAACTCTTTCATATAAGGAACAATTAAATATTCTCCCCTCAACATATCCAATTATACTAGAATCATAATTTCCCATAGTTGGTCTTGTGTAACTAGTCCCAATTAAATAAGATGATCCAAGAAAACACACTCAGGGGATTACTGATCTACACACTCTTGAAACAAAATTTGGAATAATGTGATACAATTATGCTAAAATTACAAATACATGTATCATACCACCACACTATTATAGGTCCTGATGATAAAATTTATTGAAAGGAGTAAGATTGTTAATGCTAAATTATTCTAATTACCACAAATTATTAAACAACTATAATCAACCAACACTGGTATCCCCACATAATCATGTAATAGTTTAGTTGTAAGTATTATTAGGGACATCAATTATCCATTTATGCCTTCCACTATTTCTGATTCTAAATATAAAATTGTAGAAGTTTCTTATCCCATGTGTATTTATATAGTCATTTGACTCTATGTTATTTGAGAATAAAAGCATTGTGATTTTGGATGGGAACTCCATTTATCAATCAACAAAAAATAATAAAAAAGTAACCATTATTAAACCCTTAACCATGTTATTATACAACTACCAAAATACAAAAATGAATTTAATTGAAACACCCTATATAAATTATTGCATACAGTTTAATTAACCATCACAATATAAATTATCTAATGAATTAATGATAATGTTGGGAATCCCAATATAAATAAATGATTCAAGAACAAGTTCATATTATCATACCATCTCAAGAGTGAAAGTCCCATAAATCAATAATGATGAAACCCATGTGCCTAAATGACGGTGAAATAAAACAATTTTAATAATAAAAATACACCCATAAATGATCCATCCATATAGATTTTATTGTCAACATTCAGTAATAAACTACACTTATGAAATTTGTCACTAATCTGTAACACTTCTGTGCCAATTCTATACCTTTAACGAATAATAAAATGAGAGAAAAAGACCTCTTAAATTCCCATTAAATTCCATTCCCTAGAATCTACTAAATTGGTGCTCAAGGATCGTGCACCAAATGGTCTTAATATCACTACCCCATATGCTACATGCTTCCAAATAGTGGTGAGGGATGATGTTCTTACCGTAGGGATACTACTTCCACGTGATTATAGTGCACAATATAATAGAAATATTTAAGAAACATTGTTTATTACTAGTTAAGAAATGTATAATGTATGTATGAGATAAATATATTACACAATTTATATTAAAATTATTTTTATGGCCACTGTCATGTCATACAATCAATAATATCTTTTCTTAAATTCCAATATACTGAAAAGTACATAATGGGGATAATCTAAAAAACCTCTGATAGGTCCATGTACACTCTTGGTCTCTATCTTCATGCGCCATCACAACATATTTCAAGAATTCGTCATACAACAGTGACCATTATCTAGAACTACATCTATGATATCCACATTGGTGATAATTAATTTCCCAAGAAGTGTATGAGTATGCCTCAGTATTACATCATCAAAGGTGTTAAAAATATTATCCAATTTGAATCAATAATATACAATTCAATGACATCAATAAAAAAAGTGAATATTATAGGTAAATAAATAAAATTACAATACTCATGGTCCGTGGGATTTATAATGACTCTAGGTTCAAACATATATTCTTCAACTAGTATTGGATGTCTCTAAGTGCATCAAAATTACTATACCAACCATAGTAACAAAATTTAATCTAGTAAATCATTTTAGAATCCCCAAATATCATTCACTATATTGAATATAGGTTCTCACCCATGCATTCCCAAGCATACGGTATCGTATAGAATTGATAGAACTAATCATGAAATTCCCAACTCACATAACATATGGATTCCCTTGAAATAGACCTGAAACTCCCACATATTTTCCACATATGTCATTAAAATGTAAAGATCTCATCCCAACATTTCATTTTATTTATCAAGGTATGTAATAACGAACTCATAGAGGTTATCATGGAATTACTAATCATTCAACATCATCTGTAATGTTGAATACAATAAGGATATCCCAATATTCCTAATCTTTTTGAATCAGTTTTATCATCTTATTTTTGAATTAATTAATTATTTGAATATTAATCCTTATTAAAATTTTCAGGTTTTTAAAAAATAACTGAGAACCAGTGTCCAAGAAACCAATTCATTATACCTATGGTCCAATTTCAAGTCCATAAAACACTTCATGTGTCTGTTTTATATAAACTAACCATTTTGATAGTTATGATCAACCTATAGTGATATTAAAAGATTCAATCTAAAATCAACAATGGTTGAATCATGGTGTTTAAATTTCCCATGACATAATTTAGGAGTCAAAATAATCAAAAAAAATTATTAATTCAAATGAACAACAAATAAATGAATATAAATATATGTAATATAATATATAATGACGAAAAAATTATGGGAGACCTCAATGGAAAAATAAATTTTTTTAACTATGTCTAAATAGTTGAATATTAGCATTCAATTCGAGGTGAAATTAATGAAATTTATGAACCATTCAAAATATTAGGAAATTGTTCATTCCCCCTTTTAGGGTTAGAAATCATATGCATTAAATAATAAAAATAGAAAGTAGTAAAACGGATTTGAACCATTTCTTATTAATTTTTAACACCTCAATCAGAGTGACCAATAAAAAGTAACCGAAGTAGATCCACCATGTAAAATGGGTGGAAATGAGGGATTTGGGAATTGGATAATGTGAATTAGGGAGGTGATAAAATTAGGTTATGTTAATAAGGGAGTAGGGGTAAAATTACATTGATATCCACCAATAAAAAACCTACCCCTATACCACAATCTATCCTGTGGACAATTAAAAATTTTATGTAATATTATCCATTCCGTGAGTAAGATGATAGAACTATACTGGCTAACTGATAAGAATACAATAGAATTCTCTAGTCCCATAACCATCAAATAATCCAAAAAAACTATTCATATCCCCTAAAAACTCCTCATATTCATAGGTAGTGAACATATAGGGGGAAAATGTAGATACTAAAGAGTTATATACCTTGAAGAAGGTGTGAGGTCATAAAAATGCCTCATGTAAAATAAGTTTCATTCCATATGACTCTTGAATGATGTTGTTAGGGTCATTAGAAAAGTAGCTAATTTATGTAAATGTGGGTCTAATGACATTGATAGATTCTATATTAATTTCATCAACCATTGTGACTTATCCATTAGATGCAGTTTTCTCCTACTATTTCTCATCAACAAGTATTTAATTACTTCCAAAACATCTAATAAACCTTATGAATTTTTAATATGGTTTTGGTGACCCCTCTAGGAAATAATATGGGGTTGGGTTTTTGATTCTCCTAAATTTTTTATTATATTGTACATTTAAAGACTTTAGGATTTATTGGTCATTAATTTGATCATGATTCATGTTATTATCATGAAATATTACATTAATTCACACAAAGTACTAATAAATTGTTTTCATCAATGGGATTCCGTTATATTTCATGATGGGAGATCACATATATTATAAGGACAATGAGACCCATTTTATATTCTAAAGGGGCCTCTTCTTCTAGATAATATTTATTTCATATCATTTTTTGGTCAAATAGGGATAAAAATATTTCAAGGGTGAGAATACATATCTAGTTAATGAATTTATTGAGGGGTTTCTACAATTTGTTTTGATTTTATTCTATAGAGGGAATTAGAGGAATTTATATTCATATTTTTGGGAACATAGAAGGTATTGATGTTATATTATTATATTCATCAAAAAGTGTTGAATGAGATAAAAATTTTGTTGTATTATTTTGGAGAAAAATTCTCCATATACCAAAGTGTGTCAACCCATGAGGAAACTATTTTGTTTAATATGAAGGATGATGTAACTCGACAATTATGAATTTGTTATTAGACTTTGGAATGAGTAATTGTGAAGAATGTATTCCCCTTTATCAATATTTAATATTTTATGATAAATGAAAATATGTAAAGTTGTTCAAAAAAATTTATATTTGGTATAGTTACCAGTAGATCCAAATAATAGAATTAAGTATTTAAAATGAAACTACTAGTGTAATGTTTGTTCATTTCGAGTAACTTGTAATGTTTTTTTGACTCAATCCCATGAATTATACATAGCTTTGATGAACTAGATACTCCACTAGAATCTTGTCACTTTTTTTAAGGTGTTCATGGATTAAATTAAATTATAATAAATGATCAAATAATTTCATGTGAATTAGTTAGTACATATTTTGGAAATTCTATGGCAATATCACCAAGATCAATAATTATTTTAATTACAATAATTTATTATAGATTTTTTTTTCTTGGGACACATGATCTCGGAAGATAGTATCTCAGTTGATCTTGAAAATTTGATGACATACATGCCATTGAAAGAACAGAAAATGTATTTATTATTTGAATATTACTAGGATTGACCAGATATTTTCGATGGTTCATGAAGGACTTCTAAAAACAAATGTCACATTTGACTTCTATCAAAAATTATTCAGTAAATATATTGTGGGACTCAATATTTGAAGCAACCATTGACAAACTAAAGTGATGTTTGACCACATCACCTATTCTATCTCTACCAAAGAATAGAAATGGATACATGTTCTTTCCCATCATTTTCAAGATTTGGATACATTTTTATTCATAGAGATCATGTGTTGGCTTAACGTGTAGGTCAATTTTGACCCCATGTGAAGAATTATACCACCCATTATTTGTAATTAATACTATTTCTCATTCATTGAAGAGACGGTGAAACTGTCTTTTTTGGTAAAGTACGCTGTTGAATATAACTAAAATACTCTAGAAAACATCATTTATTAGAAATATTTGAAAATCAAATGGTGATGATGTGTTGAATACAAAAAATACATCGATGTTGAAATTTCCTATAATTAAAAAAATGAAAATGAGGTTTTTAATCATCTATGAAAAATGATTCCCACCATAATTATAACAGAAGCTAAGGGTTAAAGGAACTTGATGAGACTATATTCCTAGATTCTCATTAGTTTCATATATGAAGTGTTTATAATAATTTCATCCATAAATCAATTGAAAATCCATCATATTGTGATAATTGTATAATAATTGTATCAGGATAATGAGTTCCTCTATATCAAAGATAATTTTCTCTCTTATTAGAATTAAATCATCATGTTAAAAGGTGGAATTACATCCCATTGGCCATGAGTATGTCCATTATAGAATATTGTAAAAATTTCTAATTGGAAACCCATCCTAGAAGAATAAAAATGTTTCATGACATAAAGAATTTGTTCTAGTGTCCTAGTATAAAATTGAATATAGTTGAATTCAAATATCGATTCAAGGATTATAGAAAAATTGAGGATGAGAAACAAAATCGATCTGGTTTTCTTCAGACTACACCTATTCAGAAAGGGAAATATAATTAGATATCAGTGTATTTTCATATTAGTTCACTATGAAATCTCTTATATAAGAACTCATTTTCAATGGTGAATGAATGGTTAAAAAATTCATGATACTTCCTAATGACTCATTTCATATATGAAGATAATGACATGAGAATGTTATATGGGCATGAAATAATAATGTTTCATGGATATATAGAAAAATAACTCAAATATAGAACCCCATTTTACAAATAGTTTTTGAATGGTCTTCCTAGAGGTGATGGGGTCAGGTCATGTTGAGTACATCATATTATCCCTTGATGGATCGGTAGGTGGAACATGCCAATGAAAATGTAGAATATGTTCCTCGATATTGAGTCTTTGAATTTTTATTTTCTTGGGTTAACCATTTAGGTAATGTAGAGTAAAATTATAATAATATATTTTGGTCTACTATAAATGTTTAAAATTTTTATTCTCTATATTCCCAACATATTAACTCAATGTTGTGTTAGTTGGTGGTGGTTGATGCTTCCTTGGTTTTGAAAAGTTGGTTTTAGGAGACATTAATGTTATTATAAAATATCTATGTCAATAATAATAATATATATATATATAATCATCATCCTCCTTTATAAATATTTATTAGTGACGTAGTGTTCTAGAAAGTATCAAATTGTTTGTTTAATCAATGGCCTGAAAATTTATGAATTCTATGAGCTATATTCTTAGAACCTATTGAGGTCATAGAATAACATGAAACACTATAATATATATTATAATTACGTTTTAAAAAAAAATTAGTCAATAATTTATTCCATTTTTATCAACATATGAAATATCATCCTCGCCCATCTCATTTAATAATCATTGAAAAGAAGACATGAAACATTATATGATTGTGACTATGACACTTCTTCCAATTTTTGATTATCAAGAGACGGTTATAAATCAGAACCATATATAAATATTTCTTTATATAGGGACGTATGGTTTAAATACTCATGAGATGTTGGAGAAGAAGTCTATGATGAGGGAATAATGGACTAATCTCTTTTTGGATGGCCATTATTCTACATTTCTTTTTTATAGAAAAAAGTAATATAGTGGGGATAATTTTCAGATCAGGATGTTTCTTTTAGGTATGATCATCCTATTATTCAACATAACTTCTATTATTTACAATATAAGCCCAGTTTTACATGGTTTTAGTCCTTTTCTGGGGTCTTTGGAGTCACTATAGAGTTAGAGAAAGCGTTGACATTATCTAATAGATAGAAAACTATTGGAGGTCCACCGTCTGGCTAGAGAGGGAAACCAACCATCCCTTAGATTTACCTAGGATAACCCAAAATAAATAAATTTATGTGTGGGGAGGTGACCTACCACCAATTTCCTGGCGACCGAACACTATCTATTCAGTGTAAAATATATTTTATAGGATTCTTATATGAATAACTAGTGACACAAAAGGTTTACACCAAATAGATATTACCTTAAAACAACTTTCAGAGAAAAGTATTTTTGGAAGAGTATTTATGGGGATTATCATAATTTCATACCTGAACCCCCTTTTATTTTCCATTCTTCCTATATTAATATAATCATGAACCTAAAAAACCTGATATTATTTTTATGTTTTTTCAAAACCAACTTAAATCCATGGTGGATATCTGTAGAGATTGAAGTCATCATAATCTTTTGGTATGTCTAACTACAATATGGTCTTTGATACACTTTTTATTTATGTTTATCTTATTTCATTATGTGTTATTTCTATAGAAATAATGGTAATTAATTTGATCTGGTATTCAAAATTTTAATAATATTTATATGGATCCACTTCATTCATATTCATTTCATCTCTATCTCGAGCCTATGTATCCCTTATGATGGGAAAACAATCAAGATTTTTGAGGAAGAATGTTTCATAAAATGAATTTTGTATACAAAACATTTTTGTTTTGTATTGTAAATTGGTTTCTATAATCCGTTAATGGAATTATACATATTTTAAAGATTATTTAGTTTATCTTGTAAATAAATAGGAATATTTTAAATGAGAGATTATGTGTAATATGGTAGTTTTACGAAAACAGAGTGTGAGAGAATTTCATTTTGTTATTTATGATAAAATGGATTTAATATAAAATTATTTATGATTACATAGTTCTCATTATTAATATATTAATAAATTCATTTTGAATGTTTTTAGTTGGGAAAATGGTAATCTAGGTGTGGAGTTAATTAAAAAGGGATCCAATCCCACAAATTGGATAATATTTCCTTGAAAAGTTGTTCAAGGGTAATGTTTGCACTATTTGCGGAATACTTAGTACATTACAAAAACACACACACAAGGACCGTAATAGTTTAGTGTCTTTGGAAACTCGGACTATAATCTTCTAATCGTGGTGAAAGATCTTCAACATCTCCCATAAAGATCTTCCTTTTTTTTTTACCTAAAACCTTTCTTTATATCCTGGGGAAAAGAAAACATAAAAGGGTGAGCTCAAATGCTCAGTAAGGGTAAACAAAAGAAATATCAATCACATCATATTCATAAGAACATAACATTTTGGAAATCATAACCTGCAAAAGAGAGCATAATTTCATAACATGGGATAAATCATGGCAGTGAAATGTAATCACAATAATCATAACATAAAACATGGAACTTTGTGGCATACACACATAATCATAGAGAATCATTTCTTGTTAGTCAAGACTCATTGCCAAGACTATCTTAGTGGACAAAGTCCCTTTCTGAATCGAGTAATCCTCGTTTCAGTCCTGTTTCACTGAACCGGTATAACCTACCATTCCAGCCATGTCTATCTCATGAGATATAAAATCTTTACCCAATGCATTGGAGGGAGATATAGGTCCCACCCATCTCTTAATGAATCCTTTCTTATGTGTGCCACAAAATCATAAATCATACATCATCGCATAACCCATGTAATAAAAATGGGATTCTTGAAACATCATGACATCATAAATCAATTCATATAAGATAAAGGAATTCATAAACATAATTCCATCTCAACATAGTCAAATCAATGTAAAAATATGGATAGAAACAGAACCCTTCATTATATTAGATGGAAAATAATTTTGATAAAACACTTGAATTGAATTCTTGAGGAAAATATCCTTTCTTCTTCAAAATCAATTTCTTTTCACAAAACATCATGCAATTTTAAAAGAAATAGATTTTATTGAAAATAGTCATGAAATCTTTTAGAGGAAGCTTCATGAAAATAAGGCTTTATAAAACAGTAGAAATCCGTTCGTGCCGTATAAGTTAAAAAAAACATTCTTTGTACTTTTGTCAAAAAAGTCAAAATGTACCTCGTACGATAAACAACAAAAGATTCCTTTCATATATTTTACTAAAAACTAACCAAAGGGTAAAATTGGATTTAAACCATTGTAGTTGGATGGAAATAATATTACATATTGAGGAAACATGGATGTGGATGATAAAATAAACCCCAGTAAATACTTACGAATAAACAATCTCGGATAAAAATGAGATTGTGATATTTCCCTTACCTTAGGTCCGACTTGCTTTGTAAGTGTCCGAACCTCCTGTATAATGATTTAAATCATGTTATTGACTTATTACAGAATCATATTCATTGTTATGATATCATATATGGTTCACTTATGACATTATATTACCCGTTCTTTTGTAAACTCCATGTTAAAGAAGCATTTTGGGTAAAATCGTTTCATTTATCGTAGGTGTTTTGACTTGTTGTTCTTGACATCATTATTACTTATATCATGATTTACTTACTTCCAGAATATAAAATATGATTTATATATCATATATATTCAGTATATATAATAGGTAGATAAATAAAATGAAAAACACCGTTCATGGAGACGGTAGTCCGTACGTACGCATGAACGCTGTTTTCCTTTCCTTATTGTCTTGAAATGGAAGTAAGTAGATTACATACATATGTATATATATACATAAATCCAGTAGCTTTATAATGTCATATATTTCATTATTATTTCTTATATATACATTATAATCATTCTTAAATGGTTAACATGGAGAATGAATCTCATCGCGTCGTGGAGACGGTAGTCCGTACGTACGCACGAGCGATGATATCATTTCTATAAATATTGAATTGAATTGGAGTGGATTATACAATATATCAGAATCAATATGATGTTGTAATAACTATGTATAGTTATTCTTTACACCATTATACCCATCCATGTAAGGTGGTGGTGGAAAATAGATTACACCACGGCGTGGAGACGGTATTCCATACGTACGCACGCGCGGTGATTTCTTTTTCCGTAGGATGGATAGATGGTGAAATAGGGTTGTTTCATACTTATAATAACATATCAGTATATGAGTGATACTGATGTTATTACTTCATAATGAAACAACCTAAGAAGAAGAAGTGGAAGAAGAAATAAAGATGAAAGAATTGGTAACGGTAATTACCTCTTCTTTGAAGTGCCTCTTTGAGACCTCCTCTTAGGGCACTAAAATTGGTCTTTGAGGAAGACCAGAACCTCTAGGATGTTTCTAGGGAAGTGGAGAGGAGATATTGGCAGGGGTTGGCCGAGCTTGAGTGCTCAAATTGGTGTGAGGAGGAGGGGGAGGAGGTGTCCTTTTATAGGGGAGGAGAGGGGCACCTTAGGAATATCTCAAAATATTATTTTATATTAAAGTCAAAATCGGTTTATAATGGTTCCAAAGGGTCTTATTTCGAAGCTAAAGTGGGGATGGGTCGAAATCCTATCAACCAATAGAATTTAGACAAGTTTAGGATATTATTTTAACCTTATCAATTAGATTTAACTCTAAGTTAAATAATTTAACTTTTACCATGTCTTTTTGTTTTCTTTCACTATATGGTTAATAAACTTACTATAACATGCCAAACGAACCCCAAATTGTATATTACTAATACATATATCCTTATCTAAGTCATTTGGCCGATCCTTAGATTTTTAGGAATAAAATAACAATTAATAATATAATATTTGATTTAAAAACTATTTTGTGTCAATTTTGACACTATTTGATATATGATTTTTGTGAAAGTCATAACAGAATTAAATGTTCGAACCAAGTTGATTAAATCAACAATAATATATCATAGTAGCCTATAAAATTAGTGTAATTCATAAAAAGTCTTAAATTACATTTATTTTGGTATTTATATTATCAATTATGTCAATATTTCATTAATAAGATAATTACTGCATCATTTTTGTGTCATAAATAAATTATATTATTTGATGTCTAAAAATTACAAATAAAATACCATCATGTAGGAACTCTTTTTAGCTTTCTAATGAATATTTATAGTCGAATTTATCTTATGTATAACCCCATATTAAAAATGATTTACTTATTAAACTTTGATTTTAACTATTTTAACCCTTCTTTAAATAAATTAATAATAAATGTCCTAATCTAATCCAAGTGGGCCTAAATGGTCATATTTTATTCCTAAGTTTGTTTTTGGTCGAATTACACTTGTCCAATAGAATTAGGACATGTGTTAGGGTAATATTAATATCATATTTACCCTTAGTTACCTTATTTACTATTAACCGTGGTAAAAAAAGTAAAAAGTTACTATTCACCAAAATATTATTTTCATCTCATTGAACCACATTTTAGTCCTTGATATTAACCGTGTCTCTCGGATTTTCGAAATTCCATTCACAGAAGCGGTAAAATTATGTTTTATGCAAAATTCAGTTTTTAACCTACCACTTAGTAGTTTCACTATTCATCAAAAATTGATGTTTTTCAGAACAATGCCAAAATTTCATCCCAAGCTATATTTCATATTCCGAATTCAAAAATGAAGTCTATTTTACCAAATTCATAACATAAAAGTTGCATTAATTAATTTTATAATTAAATCCCGCTGTTAAAACAAATAGCGTGTTTTTAAGAAACAATATCTATCAAAAGATTGACACTTGTTTATGTCTAGTTTAAATGTGAAACTACATCCAATGACCAACATTGTATTAACTTGTAAAAATATATTCTAAATATACTTTAAAACCACTCAAATTAATGATTTATCACTATTAATTATTTCGATTAAAAAAGTTGTTTTTAATTATAATTTAGTAATTTTCACTATTCATCAGAATATGAAAGTTATCCGAAAAGTACCAAAATTTCACCTTAGGCTAAATTCGATACTCCGAATCCAAAAATAAAGTTCATTTTGAAAAATAAGATTTACTGGATTTCAAAAAATGGTTATTACTATTCATAACGGCTAGTTTTAATAATATTTTTATAGCATATCGTTGTTTAGTGAAACTCGGTATTGCGTACTACACACGCTATCGAGGAAGGTCGCGATTGCGTGTAATTCAAGGAGAGTCAAGGATGTGTGTTGTGCAATCTCCTTTTGGTGTAGCGTACAACACAAGACATTAAAAAAGAATATTTTTTTATAAAATCTTGGGCTGTTACATTCTACCCCCCTTAAAATGAATTTCGCCCTCGAAATTCGCCGGGTTATAAATGGTTTACTATTAGAAAGTTTCTTTAATAGAAACCCACATCGTAAAAGGGAATACCAAAACTTGGCTTTAAAAACTAAAGTATGAAATGTAACGATTACCCAAATAAACTAATCACTGGGTTTCCACATAGGTGAAAATATGGATATGGAAGAGAAATCTAACCATCATGTTATGATGGAGAGTGGTAGAGAACATGGCTATGGAAAATCCAGTAATCACAAATCCATAGATTTGCGATGATATAAGGTACCATCTGATTCATCAGGTATAAGATCACTAGGACAACATTTTTGGTTTTCAAGATCATTTCCCTAAAGTTGAAAATTTTCTTAGAATAAATACTTACTTTATTTTGGTACAATCTCACTTTTGTTCGTGCCTTGAACAATTTCTACTTCATCTCTTAAATAAATGAAGTTGAATTTGTTATTTGTGAAGTGTTAGAAGATCATGTGATAGAATGACTGTTCATTCCATCTGTCTCAAACAAAAGGTTAGCAAAAGTTATTAAATATACATAAGTCATTCTATAGTGAGATTAATCATATATGGTTCCTAAAATGGACTTATACTTCATATATCATGCTGATTAATATAATAAAACTAGTTTCTACTAAACAGGGACTTCCTGTAGGCCAGTGGTAGGCGATAAAGGCCAGTCGCACTTCGGTTGTGGGTTCGATTCCTACAGCCTTGTCCGAAGCGATGGGCTGTCGCCCGTCCTGCAGGTTGTCCTTTTTTCTAAAACTACGTTACTATAACATCCCATCAATAATATCGAAAATCTTCTATCCTTAAACAATACTAACTTATGTCCAACATAATCCAGTCTAATCATTAGGCTTATACATAATACTGCAGTCCACTCTCATAATATAGTGACATCGATTACCAGAGATTTAATACTGTCGTTGATCCCCACATATCATAAGATATGTCTTGTTGGTCACATTCCAAACATTCAAAGTCCTTAATCGTGTATTCTCTTGAATACCTTAGTGAAAACATGAGTGCAGTTAAAAGTTAACACTTTCCACATACCAAAATCCTCAAAATTCTATATACTCAAACCATGATATCACTTAGTCCTTATATCAATCATGAGCTCATGAATACTATCAAACATTTAATTTTCTCCTTATCCCTTCATTATGCGCCTATCATCTACTTTCCAAAATATTTGAATCACTTTTCATAGTTACCGGTACCTTAAAATTATTGAAACCCACAATAGACCAATACTTAAATATTTCAACATACCATAAAAGTACCTCAACAACATTATTCTTGAATACCAAAACACTTCAGTCCATCCACATCAATGATTATCCTGGAATAAGTCCTTCCTTGATTTAGAAGTAACTTTTTAGGTCAGGGCATTGAGTTGGGTAATGCCCATGTTCTCCACAAATATGACATTGAACTCCATAACAGTCTGTCACTCTATGACCCTTTTCTCCACACAGATAACATCGGTCCCTCCATTTGAGGTATTCCTCAAGGTTCTTCTTCCCTTCTTTAGAAAACTCAATCTTCCTTTCTTTATGCTCCTCAACATGCGAACATGCATAATAGTCTATCTTCCTCTTCTTTGATGAATTAGGCATACCACTAAATTTCACCTTGTTAATCATATATCGCGATGATTGATTCGGCATAATCACAACATCTTTCTCTCTAGGCATTACACAATTTTGTTGCTCATAGTCACCAATTTGTCCATTGGATTCAATGTTAACTGAATTCCTTTTGGTTCCCTCCATTAACTAAAACACAAAAATAATTTTGTGAGAATCAAAAATCATGCTAGAGAAAACAACATAGTAAAGGGAAATTATCCTCAATACCTAACTTCTTAGGTTTAATCTAATATCGTTACCATAGTTCTAGGAATATATCCTATACGTATACTTATCCTTAGGGACATCCCTAGACATACCTTAGAAATAACTCTAGGGATCTCACTAACGTTTTCGCATCCTAGTTTCCAAAGGTTGACTAAACCTTTCCTCTGATACCAACTGTAGAGACCCGAAGCCTGACGTACATGGACTTTACATTACTTTTGCGGAATACTTAGTACATTACAAAAACACACACACAAGGACCGTAATAGTTTAGTGTCTTTGGAAACTCGGACTATAATCTTCTAATCGTGGTGAAAGATCTTCAACATCTCCCATAAAGATCTTCCTTTTTTTTTTACCTAAAACCTTTCTTTATATCCTGGGGAAAAGAAAACATAAAAGGGTGAGCTCAAATGCTCAGTAAGGGTAAACAAAAGAAATATCAATCACATCATATTCATAAGAACATAACATTTTGGAAATCATAACCTGCAAAAGAGAGCATAATTTCATAACATGGGATAAATCATGGCAGTGAAATGTAATCACAATAATCATAACATAAAACATGGAACTTTGTGGCATACACACATAATCATAGAGAATCATTTCTTGTTAGTCAAGACTCATTGCCAAGACTATCTTAGTGGACAAAGTCCCTTTCTGAATCGAGTAATCCTCGTTTCAGTCCTGTTTCACTGAACCGGTATAACCTACCATTCCAGCCATGTCTATCTCATGAGATATAAAATCTTTACCCAATGCATTGGAGGGAGATATAGGTCCCACCCATCTCTTAATGAATCCTTTCTTATGTGTGCCACAAAATCATAAATCATACATCATCGCATAACCCATGTAATAAAAATGGGATTCTTGAAACATCATGACATCATAAATCAATTCATATAAGATAAAGGAATTCATAAATATAATTCCATCTCAACATAGTCAAATCAATGTAAAAATATGGATAGAAACAGAACCCTTCATTATCTTAGATGGAAAATAATTTTGATAAAACACTTGAATTGAATTCTTGAAGAAAATATCCTTTCTTCTTCAAAATCAATTTCTTTTCACAAAACATCATGCAATTTTAAAAGAAAGAGATTTTATTGAAAATAGTCATGAAATCTTTTAGAGGAAGCTTCATGAAAATAAGGCTTTATAAAACAGTATAAATCCGTTCGTGCCGTATAAGTTAAAAAAAACATTCTTTGTACTTTTGTCGAAAAAGTCAAAATGTACCTCGTACGATAAACGACAAAAGATTCCTTTCATATATTTTACTAAAAACTAACCAAAGGGTAAAATTGGATTTAAACCATTGTAGTTGGATGGAAATAATATTACATATTGAGGAAACATGGATGTGGATGATAAAATAAACCTCAGTAAGTACTTACGAATAAACAATCTCGGATAAAAATGAGATTGTGATATTTCCCTTACCTTAGGTCCGACTTGCTTTGTAAGTGTCCGAACCTCCTGTATAATGATTTAAATCATGTTATTGACTTATTACAGAATCATATTCATTGTTATGATATCATATATGGTTCACTTATGACATTATATTACCCGTTCTTTTGTAAACTCCATGTTAAAGAAGCGTTTTGGGTAAAATCGTTTCATTTATCGTAGGTGTTTTGACTTGTTGTTCTTGACATCATTATTACTTATATCATGATTTACTTACTTCCAGAATATAAAATATGATTTATATATCATATATATTCAGTATATATAATAGGTAGATAAATAAAATGAAAAACACCGTTCATGGAGACGGTAGTCCGTACGTACGCATGAACGCTGTTTTCCTTTCCTTATTGTCTTGAAATGGAAGTAAGTAGATTACATACATATGTATATATATACATAAATCCAGTAGCTTTATAATGTCATATATTTCATTATTATTTCTTATATATACATTATAATCATTCTTAAATGGTTAACATGGAGAATGAATCTCATCGCGTCGTGGAGACGGTAGTCCGTACGTACGCACGAGCGATGATATCATTTCTATAAATATTGAATTGAATTGGAGTGGATTATACAATATATCAGAATCAATATGATGTTGTAATAACTATGTATAGTTATTCTTTACACCATTATACCCATCCATGTAAGGTGGTGGTGGAAAATAGATTACACCACGGCGTGGAGACGGTATTCCATACGTACGCACGCGCGGTGATTTCTTTTTCCGTAGGATGGATAGATGGTGAAATAGGGTTGTTTCATACTTATAATAACATATCAGTATATGAGTGATACTGATGTTATTACTTCATAATGAAACAACCTAAGAAGAAGAAGTGGAAGAAGAAATAAAGATGAAAGAATTGGTAACGGTAATTACCTCTTCTTTGAAGTGCCTCTTTGAGACCTCCTCTTAGGGCACTAAAATTGGTCTTTGAGGAAGACCAGAACCTCTAGGATGTTGCTAGGGAAGTGGAGAGGAGAAATTGGCAGGGGTTGGCCGAGCTTGAGTGCTCAAATTGGTGTGAGGAGGAGGGGGAGGAGGTGTCCTTTTATAGGGGAGGAGAGGGGCACCTTAGGAATATCTCAAAATATTATTTTATATTAAAGTCAAATTCGGTTTATAATGGTTCCAAAGGGTCTTATTTCGAAGCTAAAGTGGGGATGGGTCGAAATCCTATCAACCAATAGAATTTAGACAAGTTTAGGATATTATTTTAACCTTATCAATTAGATTTAACTCTAAGTTAAATAATTTAACTTTTACCATGTCTTTTTGTTTTCTTTCACTATATGGTTAATAAACTTACTATAACATGCCAAACGAACCCCAAATTGTATATTACTAATAAATATATCCTTATCTAAGTCATTTGGCCGAACCTTAGATTTTTAGGAATAAAATAACAATTAATAATATAATATTTGATTTAAAAACTATTTTGTGTCAATTTTGACACTATTTGATATATGATTTTTGTGAAAGTCATAACAGAATTAAATGTTCGAACCAAGTTGATTAAATCAACAATAATATATCATAGTAGCCTAGAAAATTAGTGTAATTCATAAAAAGTCTTAAATTACATTTATTTTGGTATTTATATTATCAATTATGTCAATATTTCATTAATAAGATAATTACTGCATCATTTTTGTGTCATAAATAAATTATATTATTTGATGTCTAAAAATTACAAATAAAATACCATCATGTAGGAAATCTTTTTAGCTTTCTAATGAATATTTATAGTCGAATTTATCTTATGTATAACCCCATATTAAAAATGATTTACTTATTAAACTTTGATTTTAACTATTTTAACCCTTCTTTAAATAAATTAATAATAAATGTCCTAATCTAATCCAAGTGGGCCTAAATGGTCATATTTTATTCCTAAGTTTGTTTTTGGTCGAATTACACTTGTGCAATAGAATTAGGACATGTGTTAGGGTAATATTAATATCATATTTACCCTTAGTTACCTTATTTACTATTAACCGTGGTAAAAAAAGTAAAAAGTTACTATTCACCAAAAAATTATTTTCATCTCATTGAACCACATTTTAGTCCTTGATATTAACCGTGTCTCTCGGATTTTTGAAATTCCATTCACAGAAGCGGTAAAATTAAGTTTTATGCAAAATTCAGTTTTTAACCTACCACTTAGTAGTTTCACTATTCATCAAAAATTGATGTTTTTCAGAACAATGCCAAAATTTCATCCCAAGCTATATTTCATATTCCGAATTCAAAAATGAAGTCTATTTTACCAAATTCATAACATAAAAGTTGCATTAATTAATTTTATAATTAAATCCCGCTGTTAAAACAAATAGCGTGTTTTTAAGAAACAATATCTATCAAAAGATTGACACTTGTTTATGTCTAGTTTAAATGTGAAACTACATCCAATGACCAACATTGTATTAAATTGTAAAAATATATTCTAAATATACTTTAAAACCACTCAAATTAATTATTTATCACTATTAATTATTTCGATTAAAAAAGTTGTTTTTAATTATAATTTAGTAATTTTCACTATTCATCAGAATATGAAAGTTATCCGAAAAGTACCAAAATTTCACCTTAGGCTAAATTCGATACTCCGAATCCAAAAATAAAGTTCATTTTGAAAAATAAGATTTACTGGATTTCAAAAAGTGGTTATTACTATTCATAACGGCCAGTTTTAATAATATTTTTATAGCATATCGTTGTTTAGTGAAACTCGGTATTGCGTACTACACACGCTATCGAGGAAGGTCGCGATTGCGTGTAATTCAAGGAGAGTCAAGGATGTGTGTTGTGCAATCTCCTTTTGGTGTAGCGTACAACACAAGACATTAAAAAAGAATATTTTTTTATAAAATCTTGGGCTGTTACAGAACTAGCCGTTATGAATAGTAATAACCACTTTTTTGAAATCTTGTAAATTTTATTTTTCAAAATGGACATCATTTTTGGATTCATAATATCGAAATTATCTTAGGGTGAGATTTTGGTGATTTTCGGATAACTTTCATATTTTGATGAATAGTGAAAATTAATAAATTTTAATTAAAAACAACATTTTCAATCGAAATAATTAATAGTGATAAATTATTAATTTTAGTGGTTTTAAATTATATTTAGAATATATTTTTACAATTTAATACAATGTTTGTCATTGGATGTAATTTCACATTTAAACCAGTTATAAACAAGTGTCAATCTTTTGATAGTTATTATCTCTTAAAAACACGCATTTTTTTTGACAATGAGAATTAATTTTTAAATTAATTAATGCAACGGATATGTTTTGAATTTGGTAAAATAGAAATCATTTTTGAGCTCATAATATCAAATATAGCTTAGTCCTAATTTTTGGTATTTTTCTGAAAACATTCAATTTTTGATTAATAGTGAAACCACTAAGTGGTAGTTAAAAAACTGAATTTTTCATAAAACATAATTTTACCGCTTCTCTATGTGGAATTTAAAAAATCAGAGAGACACGGTAGATGTCAGTAAGTAAAACGTGGTTCAATGAGATGAAAATAATTTTTGGTGAATAGTAACTTTTTACTTTTATTTACCACGGTTAAAAGTAAATAGGGTAATTAAGGGTAAAAATGATATTATTATTACCCTAACACATGTCCTAATTCTATTGGAAAAGTTTAATTCGACCAAAAACAAACTTAGGAATAAAATATGACCATTTAGGCCCACCTGGATTAGATTAGGACATTTATTATTATTTAATTCAGAGAAGAGTTAAAAGAGTTAAAATCAATGTTTATTTACAAAAAAAAAATTTATATAGGGTTATACATAAGATAAATTCTATTATAAATATTCCGTAGAAATCTAAAATAATTTTCTACATAATTGTATTTTATTTTTAATTTTTAGACATTAAATAATTTAATTTATTTACGAGACAACGATGATGCAGTAATTATCTTATTAATCAAATATTGACATAATTGATGTTATAAATACCCAAATAAATATCATTTAAGACTTTTTATGAATTGAACTAAATTTATAGGTTATTATGACATGTTAGTATTGATTTAATTAACTTTGTTCGAACTTATCATTCTGTTATGATTTTCACAAAAATAAATTACAAAATAGTTTCAAAATTGACATAAAATAGTTTTTAAAACAAATATTATATGATTAATTGATATTTTATTCCTAAAAATCTAAGGATCGTCAAAATGACATAGATAAGGTTATATATATAAATAATAAACAATTTGGGGTTCGTTTGTCTTCATATAGTATGTTTATTAACCTTATAGTGTAAGAACACAAGAAGACATGGTAAAAGTAAAATTATTTAACTTAATGTTAAATCTAAATGATAAGGTTAAAATAGGAACCTAAACTGGTCTAAATTCTATTGGATGAGAGGATTTCGACCCATCACCACATTAGCCTCGAAATAAATCAATTTTGAGCTATTTAAAACCGAACATGACTTTATAATAAAATAATATTTTTCGTTATTCCAAAGGTGCCCCTCTCCTCCCTTATAAAAGGGCACCCCCTCCCTCTCTTCCTCACACAACTTTGAGCCTTCAAGCTCGGCCAACCCCTGCCAAATTATTTTCTCCACTTCCCTAGAAACATCCTAGAGGTTCTGGTCTTCCTCAAAGACCAATCTTAGTGCCCTAAGAGGAGGTCTCAAAGAGGCGCTTCAAAGAAGAGGTAATTTCTGTTACCGATTCTATCACCTTTATTTTTTCTTCTACTTCTTCTTCTTAGGTTGTTTCATTATGAATTAATAACATCAGTATCACTAATATACTGATATGTTATTATATGTATGAAACAATCCTATTTCACCATCTATCCATCCTACGGAAAATGAAATCACCGCGCGTGCGTACGTACGGAATACCCTCTCTACGTCGTGGTGAAATCTATTTTCCACCACCACCTTACTTGGATGGGTATAATGGTGTAAACAATAACTATATATTATTATTTTAAAGTGATATTGATTATGAAATAGTATACATACACTCCAATACATTCCCATGATCATGAGAATGATATCATCGCTTGTGCATACGTACGGACTACCGTCTCCACGACGTGATGAGATTCATTCTCCACTTTAACCATTCATGAATGATTATAAAGTATATATAATAAGTAATCATGAAATATATGACATAATAATGATACCGGATTTATGTGTATATATATGAATGTCATCTACTTAATTCCGTTCAACTCAATAAGGAAACGAAAACAGCGTTCATGCGTACGTACGGCCTATCATCTCCATGAACGGTGTATTTCTTTCCATTTACTGATTTATAATATATATATATATATATTCTGAATATATATATATATAAATAATGTTTTATATTCTGGAATTAAGTAATCATGATCTAAGTAATCCTATGAATAATTACAAGTCAAAACACGGACGACAAATGAAACAACTTTACCCAAAACGCTCTTTAACATGGAATTTACAAAAGAACGGGAAATATAAAGTCATAAGTGAACAATATATAACAATTAATATGATTCTGTAATAAGTAAATGACATTATTTAAATCATTATACAGGAGGTTCGGACACTTACGAAGCAAATTGGACCTAAGGTAAGGGAAATATCACAATCTCATTTTTATCTGAGATTGTTTATAATTTGGTATTTACTGGGGTGTATTTTATCATCCAAATCAATGTTTCCTCAATATGTAATTTTTATATCCTTCTACAATTGTTTAAATCCAATTATACCCTTCAGTGAGTTTTTAGTAAAGGATATGAAAGGAATCTTTTATCGTTTTTCGTATGAGTTACTTTTTGACTTTTCCGACAAAAGTACGAAGAATTTTTTTTAAAACTTATAAGGCATGAATGGATTTTTATAACATTATTTCCAAAAATACTCCTTTATAAGTTTTCAAGTTTATTTTTAATCAACTTATTTTAGTTTATAATTGTACGACATGTTAAGAAAGGAAAAGTTTTTTTGAAGCAGAAAGGATATTTTCCTCAAGAATGGAGTTCAAGTGTTTTATAAAAATTATTTTCCATCTAAGATAATAAAGGGTTCTGTTTCTATACCTATTATTACATTGATTTGACTATGTTGTGATGGAATTATTTTTATGAATTCCTTTATCTTATATGAATTGTTTTATGACGTCACAGTGTTTAAGATTCTTATTTTTATTACATGGGTTATGCTACGATGTATGGTTTATGATTTTGTGGCACAAATAAGAATGGTATCTTTATGAGATGGGTGGGAACTATATCTCCCTCCCATGAATTGGGTAAAGATTTTATATCTCATGAGATAGACATGGCTGGAACGGTAGGTTATACTAGTTTAGTGAAATAGGACTGAAACGAGGGTGACTCGGTACAGAAATGGACTTTGTCCACTAAGATAGTCTTGGCAATGAGTCTGGACTAATAAGATATGATTCTCTATGATTATGTGTGTATGCCAAAAAGCTTCATGTTTTAAGTTATGATTATTGGGATTTCATTTCACTACTATGATTTATCCCATTTTATGATATTATGATCTCTTTTGCAGGTTAAGATTTCCAAAATGTTATTTTCTTATGAATATGATGTGATTGATTTTTCTTTTGTTTACCCTTACTGAGCATTTGAGTTCACCCTTTTATGTTTTCTTTTCCCCAGGATATAAAGAAAGGTTTTAGGTAAGACAAAAAAGGGCGATCTTTATGGGAGATGTTGAAGATCTTTCACCAGGATTAGAAGATTATATTCCGAGTTTCCAAAGACACTAAACTATTATGATCCTTGTGTGTATGTTTTTTTATGTACTAAGTATTCCGCATATGTAATGTGATGTCAATGTACGTCCGGCTTCGGGTCTCTACAGTTCGTATCAGAGCAAAGGTTTAGTCAACCTTTGGAAACTAGGATGCGAAAATGTTAGTGAGATCCCTAGAGATATTTCTATGGTATGTCTAGGGATGTCCCTAAGGATAAGTATACGTATAAGATACAGTCCTAGAACTATGGTAACGATCATATAATTTAACCTAAGATGTTAGATATTGAGGATACTCCCCCTTTATTATGTTATTTTCCCTAGCATGATTTTTTCCTCTCACACTATTCTTTTTGGGTTTTAGATGATGGCTGGAACATGAAGGAACCGTGTTGATCAATGCAATGGACAATGCAATGATTGTCCTCCTAAAAAACAAATGTTATGGGAGATGGAGTGCAAAATCTTATTGTTATACTTACACAAGCTATGAATCATTATGGACTTCCAAATGAGCAGAGAAGGGAACAATATTCTATTGAGTCCTTCATGAGGCAACGTCCACCTCCTTTCAGTGGGTCTTCCGATCCACTTGTTGCTGAACAATGGATCAGTACCACTGAAAAGATATTTTCTGTTCTTCAATGTTCTGAACATGATAAAGTCATCTTAGCAGTATATCGTTTGGAAGGTGAAGCTGATCAATAGTGGAATCTTATCAAGAATATGAGGCCAAGAGATGAAATTGAGTCCATGGAATGGGACGAGTTCAAGAACTTGTTTTTCAGTAAGTACTTCCCTTGTATTCTTCGAACAAAGATGGAAAAGGAGTTTCTTGAGCTGAAGCAGAAGGATGATGAATCTTTTGGTATATACGAAGCGAATTTTACAAGACTTGCAAGGTATGCATCTGGAATTATCATCCAACCTGACAGTAAAGTTGATCGATTTTTCAGTGGCATAAAACCAAGTCTTCAAAGGGAATTAGCTATAAGAGACTTCAGTAGCTATGAAGAAATTGTGCGTTGTGCTATGATGGTAGAAAGGGAAGTTGGTGTTACTTATCCATCTCATGGTTCTGAAAAGAAACGAAAGATGGAGTTCAAGGAGAAATCTCAAAATAATGGTGAAAAGAAGATGAATGTTTCCTTATGCACAAAGTGTGTAAAGAAGCATGGTGGAGATTGTATTAAAGGGACTAGAAAATGTTTTAAGTGTGGAAAAGAAGGTCATCGAGCAGCTGAGTGTCGATGTAATGGAAAAAGGGTTTCTAATGATGTGAATAAAGCAAACACTGTAGAGAACGGACCACCAACACTTCAATGCTTCAAGTGCAAGGAAATGGGGCATTATTCTAATAAATGCCCTAATCCAAGGGTTAGTGATGATCGACATGAGCAATCACTTAAGGAAAAGGACAAAGGGAAGTCACATGCGATCACTATTGGCGATGTTGAATATGACAACGATGTGGTGGAATGATTAAGTTTTTATATAATGGGATTCCAAAATAATGTTGTATCATGGAGTATTGGAATATTTATGTATTGGTCTAATGAGGTATTCAAAGTGATTGAGATATTTTTGGAAATAAGATGATATGCGCATAATGAAGGGAAAACGAGAAAATGAAATGTTTAACAGTATTCATGAGCTCATGATTGATATATGGACTAAGTGACATCATGGTTTGAGTATATAGAATTTTGAGTATTTTGGTATGTGGAAAGTGTTAACTTTTAACTGCATTCATGTTTTCACTAAGGTTCAATGGGTATTCATTCTTCAAGAGAATACATGATTAAGGTATTCACATGTTTGTAATTTGACCAAAAAGATATATCTTATGATATATGGGGGATAAATGATGGCATTCACGTGATTGTTCTGTGAAATTTCAAGTAATAATTTTCTTTATACTATGAGCTTGGACCGAAGTATTTTAGATAAGCCTAAAGATTAGAATGTATTATGTTGGACATAAGTTAGGATAAAACGTTTTTCGATATTATTGAAGGGATGTTATAGTAATATAGCTTTAGAAAAATGAAAACCTGCAGGACGAGCGACAACCCATCGCGTCGGACAAGGCTGTGGGAATCGAACCCACAACCGAAGTGCGACTGGCCTTTATCGCCTACCATTGGCCTACTGGAAGTCCCTGTTTAGTAAAAACTAGTTTTATTATATTAAGCAGTATGATATATTAAGTATAAGTCCATTTTAGGAACCATATATGATTAATCTCACTATAGAATGACTTATGTATATTTAATAACTTTTGCTAACCTTTTGTTTGAGACAGATGGAATGACCCATAATTCTATCACATGATCTGCTAACACTTCACGAATAACAAATTCAACTTCATTTATTTAAGAGATGAAGTGGAAATTGTTCAAGGCACAAACAACAGTGAGATTGTACCAAAATAAAGTAAGTATTTATTCTAATTCAAATTCATCAACTTTAGGGAAACGATCATGAAAACCAAAAATGTTGTCCTAGTGCTCTTATATCTGATTAATCAGATGGTACCTTAGATCGTCATAAATTTATGGATTTGTTATTGTTGGATTTTCCGTAGCCATGTTATCTACCACTCTCCATCAGAACATGATGGTTAAATTTTTCTTCCATATCCATATTTTCACCTATGTGGAAACCCAGTGATTATTTTATTTGGGTAACCGTTACATTTCATACTTTTGTTTTTAAAGATTGGTTTTGGTATTCCTTTTTACGATGTGGGTTTCTATTAAATAAACTTTCTAATAGTAAACCATTTATAACCCCGACGAATTTTGAGGGAAAAATTCATTTTAAGGGGGGTAGAATGTAACACCCTGAGATTTTATGAAAAATATTATTTTTAATTTCATTAATGTCTTGTGTTATATGCTACACCAAAAGGAGATTTCACAACACACATCTCTGACCTGGATTTAATTACATGCAATCGCGACCTTCCACGGTAGCGTGTGTTGTACGCAACACCAAGTTTCGCTAAACAACGATATGCTATTAAAATATTATTAAAACTAGCCGTTATGAATATTAATTACCACTTTTTTGAAATCTTGTAAATTTTATTGTTCTAAATGGACATCATTTTTGGATTTGGAATATCGAAATTATCTTAGGGTGAAATTTTGGTGATTTTCGGATAACATTCATATTTTGATGAATAGTGAAAATTACTAAATTTTAATTAAAAACATGTTTTTCAATCAAAATAATTAATAGTGATAAATTATTATTTTTAGTGGTTCTAAAGTATATTTAGAATATATTTTTTACAATTTAATATAATGTTGGTCATTGGATGTAATTTCACATTTAAACCAGTTATAAACAAGTGTCAATCTTTTGATAGTTATTATCTCTTAAAATCACGCCTTTTTTTGACGACGGGAATTAATTTTTAAATTAATTAATGCAACTGATATGTTTTGAACTTGGTAAAATAGAAATCATTTTTGAGTTCATAATATCAAATATATCTTAGGCCAAATTTTTGGTATTTTTCTGAAAACTTTCAATTTTTGATTAACAGTGAAACCACTAAGTGGTAGTTAAAAAACTGAATTTTTCATAAAACATAATTTTACCGCTTCTATGAGTGGAATTTCAAAAATCCAAGAGACACGGTTGATGTCAGTAAGTAAAATGTGGTTCAATGAGATGAAAATAATTTTTGGGGAATAGTAACTTTTTACTTTTATTTACCACGGTTAAAAGTAAATACGGTAATTAAGGGTAAAAATGATATTATTATTACCCTAACACATGTCCTAATTCTATTGGACAAGTTTAATTCGACCAAAAACAATATTAGGAATACAATGTGACCATTTAGGCCCACTTGGATTAGATTAGGAGATTTATTATTATTTAATTCAAAGAAGAGTTAAAAGAGTTAAAATCAAAGATTATTTACTAAAACATTTTTAATATAGGGTTATACATAAGATAAATTCGATTATAAATATTCATTAGAAAGATAAAAAGATTTCCTACATTATGGTATTTTATTTGTAATTTTTAGACATTAAATAGTTTAATTTATTTATGACACAACGATGATGCTGTAATTATCTTATTAATGAAATATTGACATAATTGATGTTATAAATACCCAAATAAATATTATTTGAGACTTTTTATGAATTAAAATAATTTTATAGATTAATATGAAATGTTAGTATTGATTTAATTAACTTTATTCTAACTTATAATTCTGTTATGATTTTCACAAAAATCAATTACGAAATAGTTTCAAAATTGACATAAAATAGTATTTAAAACAAATATTATATTATTAATTGATATTTTATTCCTAAAAATCTACGGTTCGGACAAATTACTTAGATAAGGTTATATATATTAATAATAAACAATTTTGGGTTCGTTTGGCTTCTTATAGAAAGTTTATTAACCTTATAGTGTAAGAACATAGGAAGACATGGTAAAAGTAAAATTATTTAACTTAATGTTAAATCTAAATGATAAGGTTAAAATAGGAACCTAAACTTGTCTAAATTCTATTGTATGAGAGGTTTTCGACCCATCCTCACCTTAGCCTCGAAATAAATCAATTTGGAGCTATTTAAAACCGAACTTGACTTTATAATAAAATAATATTTTTAGTTATTCCAAAGGTGCCCCTCTCCTCCCTTATAAAAGGGCACCCCCTCCCTCTCTTCCTCACACAACTTTGAGCCTTCACGCTCGGCCAAACCCTGACAAATTCTCTTCTCCACTTCCCTAGCAACATCCTAGAGGTTCTTCTCTTCCTCTAATACCAATATTAGTGCCCTAAGAGGAGGTCTCAAAGAGGCTCTTCAAAGAAGTGGTAATTTCTGTTACCGATTCTTTCACCTTTATTTCTTCTTCCAGTTATTCTTCTTAGGTTGTTTCATTATGAAGTAATAAGATCAGTATCACTCATATACTGATATGTTATTATATTTATGAAACAATCCTATTTCACCATCTATCCATCCTACGGAAAACAAAATCACCGCGCGTGCGTACGTACAGAATACCGTCTCCACGCCGTGGTGAAATCTACTTTCCACCACCACCTTACTTGGATGGGTATAATGGTGTAAATAATAACTATATATTATTATTTTAAAGTGATATTGATTATGAAATAGTATACATACACTCCAATACATTCCCTTGATCATGAGAATGATATCATCGCTCGTGCGTACGTACGGACTACCGTCTCCACGACGCGATGAGATTCATTCTCCACTTTAACCATTAATGAATGATTATAATGTATATATAATAAGTAATCATGAAATATATGACATAATAATGATACTTTATTTATGTGTATATATATCAATGTCATCTACTTAATTCCGTTCAACTCAATAAGGAAACGAAAACAGCGTTCATGCGTACGTACGGCCTACCGTCTCCATGAACGTTGTATTTCATTATATTTACTGACTTATAATATATATATATTCTGAATATATATATATATAAATCATGTTTTATATTCTGGAATTAAGTAATCATGATCTTTGTAATCATATGAATAATTACAAGTCAAAACACGGACGACAAATGAAACAACTTTACCCAAAACGCTCTTTGACATGGAATTTACAAAAGAACGAGTAATATAAAGTCATAAGTGAACCATATATAACAATGAATATGATTCTGTAATAAGTCAATGACATTATTTAAATCATTATACAGGAGGTTCGGACACTTACGAAGCAAATCGGACCTAAGGTAAGGGAAATATCACAATTTCATTTTTATCCGAGATTGTTTATACTTTGGTATTTACTGGGGTGTATTTTATCATCCAAATCAATGTTTCCTCAATATGTAACTTTTATATCCTTCTACAATTGTTTAAATCCAATTATACCCTTCAGTGCGTTTTTAGTAAAGGATATGAAAGGAATCTTTTGTCATTTTTCGTACGAGGTACTTTTTGACTTTTCCGACAAAAGTACAAAGAATGTTTTTTTTAAAACTTATACGGCATGAATGGATTTTTAAAACATTATATCCAAAAATATTCCTTTAGAAGTTTTCAATTTTATTTTTAATCAACTTCTTTTAGTTTATAATTGTACGACATGTTAAGAATGGAAAAGTGTTTTTGAAGCAGAAATGATATTTTCCTCAATAATGGAGTTCAAGTGTTTTATCAAAATTATTTTCCATCTAATATAATAAAGGGTTCTGTTTCTATACCTATTATTACATTGATTTGACTATGTTGTGATGGAATTATTTTTATGAATTCCTTTATCTTATATGAATTGTTTTATGATGTCACGATGTTTATGATTCTTATTTTTATTACATGGGTTATGCTACGATGTATGGTTTATGATTTTGTGGCACACATAAGAATGGTACCATTATGAGATGGGTGGGACCTATATCTCCCTCCAATGCATTGGGTAAAGATTTTATATCTCATGAGATAGACATGGCTAGAACAGTAGGTCATACCGGTTTAGTGAAACAGGACTGAAACGAGGGTGACTCGGTTTAGAAATGGACTTTGTCCACTAAGATAGTCTTGGAAATGAGTCTGGAATAATAAGATATGATTCTCTATGATTATGTGTGTATGCCACAAATCTTTATGTTTTAAGTTATGATTATTGTGATTTCATTTCACTACTATGATTTATCCCATTTTATGATATTATGATCTCTTTTGCAGGTTAAGATTTCCAAAATGTTATTTTCTTATGAATATGATGTGATTGATTTTTCTTTTGTTTACCCTTACTGAGCATTTGAGCTCACCCTTTTATGTTTTCTTTTCCCCAGGATATAAAGAAAGGTTTTAGGTAAGAAATAAAAAGGTAGATCTTTATGGGAGATGTTGAAGATCTTTCACCAGGATTAGAAGATTATATTCCGAGTTTCCAAAGACACTAAACTATTACGATCCTTGTGTGTATGTTTTTGTTATATACTAAGTTTTCTGCAAATGTAATGTAATGTCAATGTACTTCAAGCTTCAGGTCTCTACAATAGGTATATGGTTAAACTATTGTGGGAGAATTAATAAACTAATATAGCATAAAATGGGAATTGAATAATTGATTTATTTTTTCTTGATTATAGTATGATGGGTAATTTTATGCATATGTGTTAAAAATTTAATGCAGGTTATTACATCAATGGGTATTGGAGGAATATGGGAATTGATTTTGGAATTAATATAAAGGTACTACTACGTGATTAAAGAAAAAAATTATGTAATAATATAGCCCAAAAATAAAGAGACCTAACATTTTTAACCACGTATCTATAGTAATGAAACCTTAATAGAATGTTATGGTTAATATAATAATAAATAATATTGGAAAGAATGAATGATATATTTTGATCTTTTGTGGACTTCCAAATAATATTTGTAAGTATGGACTAGAATTCTATATAAATAAAAAATAAATTTCCCGTCTATCCATTAATGAAAGTGATTTCTTTTGATCTATTTTACAATAGAAAAATATATTTAAATTATTATCGTGCTTTCGGTTGTATATTTTTCATTTTTATTAAATAATTTAGTAAATATATGTATAAAAAATAAAAAAATTAATGGATTTCAATTAAAAATTCCATTAAAATATTTTTTTCATGAAAATTTCATTATATAGAATTTATATAATTAAAGATAAAAAATATTTAACAATGTAGAGGTAAAAAATGTCACCTGTTTTTGGAAAATTAATAATGAATATAAAAAATTTAATGGAATATAGATTCTAGATTAATATAAATGAAATTATATAATCAAATATGTAAACCTGTGCTTTTCATTCATGACATCACAACCTATTATGTGAATATTCGTTACATAAGAAATGATTTACTCTTGAATCATAATGATTGATTACCATTGGAAGCATGTGTTAATAGAAAATTAGTACATAAGTTGAATACATAATCTTCATCATAGTTATTCAAAAATATAACCCTTCTTATAAAAATCATACATAATACAATTCCTCATTACATGGGGAAATGAATCCTAATAAATGGAATGATTATATTCTCTACAATAGTTTACATGGGAGATAATAAACATTCCACAAAAATATTGGTGGGAGAACATGAGAATAAAAATTGAAAACCACACCCATCATATCATAGATTATAAAATTTAGTAATGCCATAAATCATGGTAGTTTATATGAAATTCATCATAATATAATCAAATAAAATAATCCATGAGAAAATGACATTTTCCTAAGAAATTGATTTGTGTCGTACACGTAGTGTAACATATGGAAAATAAATGGGTTTCATAATCTATTTTCATCATCATAATAAACCATCTATAAAAAGTGTATGTATGTTATCATTAGATAATATACATAGTAAATCATAAGAAACATTAAATGTAGTTATTATTAATGAATTTAAATAAGAATAAAAATTTCATAAAAATTATTAAGAGATATATTATTTTTAATTTAAAAGAAAAAAATTAAAAAATATTAAATTGAAAAATATTAAATATTAAATATTATTTTAATTTAAAATTAAAAACATTGAAATTAATAATTAAATTTTTAATATTTAATTATGTTGGTAAATATCATTCTTGTTATACATGTAAAAAATGATTTCTTTTATGTTTTACAAAAAAAATCAAATGATAATTTTTCAATAAATGAAAATAAAATTCCATTAAAAAGATTATTTAAAAAATAAAACATGGTTAAAAATGAATTTATATAGACATTTGATAATATTAAAAAATTCATGGAAACTTTTGTATAAAATAAAAATATGGAAGATAAAGAACAATTTAACAAAGTGTGAAACAATGTGACATTTCCATAATACTTATATTTTTTTACTGTTCAGAACATAATTAGAGAAAAATTAAAGGAATTTTTTTTAATAAATAAAATTATTAGAATAAAATTATTTTTTTATTTAGATAAATATAATAATATTTCAACATATTAAATTTAATTATAAAAAATATTGATAAACAATGATGTTGTAACATCAACCACCTACTACATGGGTATCTTCTGAATTAGAAGCCCCATGAATAAATGAAATTATATGGATATGTAAATTGAAATATTTAATTTAAACTAATCATAAAATAAATTCAATGGAATTATAGAAAATACATTAGATAAACATGTACAGAATATGGCATATATCTTACAAAATTAAATGTTAGATGAAAATCCATTACCACATGTCTTTATATTCTTTATGATTATTTATGACACATGTATAATTAATATTTTTTTATAAAAAATATATTCTAAAAAATGAGCATATTTATCAAACCATATATTATTTACTTATATGTTGTTACCACATATTTATTAATAATTCTTTATTAAAATCATGGTTTCAAGTTATACCTGCTTTGTTTTTCATATATGATTAGGTTTTATGGATCAGGTCCTACTGATTTGATTATGGTTAAATCATATAAATTTTTCTAATCAAGATATAAATATAATATAAATTAAATATATAAATATTTAGTGTCTTCCATAAAATTAGAGGTATAAAACTGAATTACATTGTTCATGGAGATAGTAGGCCTTATGTATTAATAAATTATGTATCCATTTTTTCGACGGATGGAAAGAAATAATGGAATATAGTAACTAACCTCTCCATAGTCATTTTTATATAATTTATATTTTATATATTGATGTAATCTATTCAAATAACCATTTATGTCAATATAAAATTTAAAATGTATCACAACACTTTTTCGAGGCATTGGTATATCATATACACATAAGTGACGTCATAGTTTTTCAATGTATTAGAAGTTAGGATGATAGATGTGGTATTATAATTATAAAATTATAATTATTTCAAAATTTTATATATCTATATTTTTTTAAAAACCATCACTATATCAATCCTAAAAAGGTGTTGATGTTAAACTAATGACATCAGTTCTGTATATACTGCCATAAGTGGCACTGATGGGAAATGAATGACATCAGTTCAAGAGATGGTTGTATTTTTTAAAATATTTTGACGATTTCATTTCATATATTAGAAAATATTAAATCCTTGTTGTTCATTCCATAAAAAAAAAAGACATCCCAATACATTTAATATAAATTTTTTTATTTTATCCAGTTTAGAGATGAGTTGAATGTGGTAGAATAAAAATATAATAAAAACACATGGTAAAAAATTATACCTATTTTTTTGGAGAAACCCATTGTTTCTATAGCTAAATCTTTCATAGGATGGATTTATTATCAATCCAATAGATCTTAGGAACATCTAGTAATGTGTGTAAGGGATTTGGAAAATATTGGCTGAAACCAAAGGGTCTTAATTTTTAGAGATGAGAGGTAAAGTGATGTCCCATTATACATGGGGGAACCTAATTGTAAATATCCTAAAAGAATAAAATATGATCAAGAAATTTCAAATCCCAAATCTCCCTAATGGAAATATTTTCAAAGGTGGGATAATATAAGGCTCAAATATGGTCATACAATATGATTTAGACATGTTTAATTGAAAAAATTACCATTATTTTGTTTAACTTCCTAGTAAAACCACTTCTTTATTTACCATGATAATTAATTTTTAGTATATTTTTTATTCAATATAATGACCCACAATAGTATAGCATAGAGTTGGTGGACACATCATTACATTGGAATATGATTCAAAGAATCACATCATGTGGGATAAAGTAATTCATTATCCTTGGTAAGCTAAAAACATACATTAATTTAAAATTCATTTGAAAAAATAAATTACATCAAATTATTTTCACTGATATCATCTTTATTTACTTTAGAGTTTCCCGACATATAGATCATAAACCAATGAATGGTGTATTGGGGAATGGGAACATAATAAAGGGTTGATATCTAATTACTATTAAGGTTAAGATTATAGTGGACACTATAATGAATAAATAAGGATAATCAATTAATATATGTTTGTAATTAAAGAATGTTCCATTTAAACAATAACATCATCATAATATGTAATGACTAAATATTGATCAAATAAAGAACTAAAAATAATCACATGATCTTGAAATATATACAATGATATTATAAATAATCTAATATTCACATGGACATCAATAACTGATTTTATAATGAGTATATTGACAATTTTTAAAATCATATCCATACCGGCATAGCCTTTTTCACTAAAAAATTACATAAATGCATAACGCATCCTCTAAAAACCATGAATGATTGTCTCATGAGACATATGAAAACATAAATGGTGTATATCTTGATCATCTAACCACATACACTATCCAATTCATTCCTCATATTAAAAGGGATAAATATAATCAATAAAATCATTCACGTTTAAATATTAGAACATGAAATATTATTAATTACCATAATCAATAAACATAATCAGAAAATATTTTCAGTAATATGATGTTTGGACATAATGTTTTACATAATCATTCTAACTAATCATAAACCATGATAATATTGAATAAATATGATATCAACAATACAAATTCGTTGTGGATCATAGGTATAATAAATGGTTGATGTGGTTGATAAATAAAAACACCAATAAAATTCCATTAAAAGCAATCTTGTGGAAAATATCATTCTCACTTTGAAAATATTTTTAAAAATAAATGTTTCCATAATTTCATTAAAATAATTTTATTTGAAAAGAAACTTTTATACTAATAATTAATTATCTGAAGCATTGAGTGGTCATGATAGCGGTAAATTCAAAATATGTGGTGCACAATAAAACAAGATTCTATTATAATTTTATATAAATGGAAAGTGGGATTTATTTAAAAAAGTAAATTAATAATCCATTAAAAAAAATTTAAAAATATAAACATTCTAGTAATTTTTATAAAAAATTATTTTTATAGTTTTGAATACATTTTTGAATTTTTTTTTAAAAAAATTGGATTAAAAGGAATTTTCATTACTGAGAGAAATAAAGTTGAAATCTCTTAAAAAAATTACAAAACATTTTATGTAACAATGAAATGAAAATTGTAGAATAAAATAAAAAAGTCATTACTAATTAGAGGTGAATAAAATATTAATAGTTTACAAAATATAAACTAATTCTCAAAATGGACGCTTGAACATATAAATACAGAATAATGATGAAATTAAAAACATAAATCCTTAATCCTATGATAATATTTAAATATGAAGCCCCGTGAGAGAAATAGGATAACATAAGACGTTAAATACCATTAATAGAAATGTATTAATGATTTAAAATATTAATTAGGGAATTTTATAAACCACACAATAGAAGAAGTGGTGAATATTATATATATATTTATATATTTCATAGAAGTACTAGTGAAATGAGATGCCCTTACCTTAGGTCATAATTGAATCATATGTGTCTGAAAGTACTATATAATAAATATAGGTTTATTATAAATCTAATATATACCAATAATCACTTATTAATAACCATATATGATTTAAATAGAGTATTTTATGTCTCATTTATTTATAATTCATTATTAAATTCACTATTTTGGTTGAATATTTAATCGTTTTACATGTTGTCTTTAGATTGGTAATTTTGAAACCATTAAATTTATCATAGTTAAATTATATAGAAAATTGTAACAATGTAATAAATTACCTATATAATAATTATATTTTTATCTAGAGTAATCTATAATGTTTATGGATAAAAATGGATTACACCACATATAGAGATGGCAGGTCGCATGTATACATGAACGCTATTTCCATTTTTTAGAGAAGATAAATGAAATGGAAAAAATATTAACTCACAAATATATAATATTTATTTTGTCTTATATACCATTAATATTAATAAAATACATCATTATTAATATCCTTATAAAAATAAAATGAAAAACATTTGGTATCACTACATGGATGAGGTAATCCACACGTATGCTTGAGTGTTGTTTTGTTTTCAAACAGATGGAATTGTAAAAGTATCAATTTGATATTATATTTTTTTAGTTAATTTTTTATCATATATTTCAAAAATATTTGTTGAAATTATACTTATTACCTTCCAAATATAATGTAATAGAAAAAATGAATCACATCACTTTGTGAGAAAGTAGTTCACTGTACACTCGAGCGACGTTTTCATATCCCCCATGAAATGTATAATAAGAAAGAATTTTTGATATCATAATTTCATATGTATAATGATTTCATAAATATAAAATTTATATGTTAAATATATCATTATATCCAGTATTGAAAGGTGGTAATAGAAAATTAGTTGCATCGATTCCTGAAGGAGTAGGCTTACATTTACAGGATCAGGGGTTTGATATCTCCTTTGATGGAAGTATATAAGGATAAGGGATAAAAATATCATTATATTGGGGATATTTTTGTTTTTATATTATAATACTTGAATATGTTTTTATTTAGATCGATGAAGAAATAAAACAAATATGCAACATTAATAATTTTACCCTTTCTTCAAAGAGAATCATTATGTATGAATCCAAAGCCTTCTGGGGATGGTTTATTGACCAAATAAAGGCCTATAAGATATTATGATAGGGATATGGAAGGTAATATTTCATTTACCAGTCGAATAAAATGGTTTTGGATGTTCAAATAGGAGAGGATATGGGGTGGCCTTTTAAGTGAGGGGGAGGAAACTGTTGCATTTTTTGAATAGAAAAACGTGTACCCATGTTTTTCACATTCCAAATGGCCTAAAATTTGGTAATTATAGACACTTAGTGCTGATAAGGCCTATATATGTCCATAAAGTTTGTTTTAGTCAAGTTTTAGGTCAATTTTAACCCTTATTGTCCTTCATTAAACCCATTGTAAACCAATTTTTACCATAATAATAATAATTTTTTTTAAAAAAAATTAACCATTGATAATGGTAATTTTTTTTATGTTATTAGATAATATAAATAATTACGTTTCCAAATAAATATTCCATTTTTAAAAATTCAATTTACATATGGGAAAAAGTTTTATTTAAAATTAAACACGTAGGCATGTCAAAAATAGATATTTTCATTAAAGACAATAATATGATAATTTTTTTATATAATAAGTCAGTATTAAGTTGATTAATTTTCCAGAATTATTTAAATTTTAATATAAATGAACTAATTTTAGTTTCAAATGAAATTTAAATTTATTTTATCATTGTAAATAATTTTAATAAAATGATAATCATCAATAAAAATCATTATTTTTCACTATTCATGAAAAAATTAATCATTTCCGAAAATTCTCAAGAATTGAAACACATATAATTTTTCCATTTATATTCCAATTTTTTTATTTTTATGAATAATTTTTATAATAATAGAAAAAATTTTCTTTAAATTATGTTTAGAATGTGTGAGTAAAGAGACTTTTAGAAAAGTAATTTTTTTTCATGAATTTTTTTTCAAATGAATTTAATTTTTTTATATTCAATATATAACACTTAATTTATTTCGTATATTTTTAGAGAATATATTTTTCCTATTTTATTTATTCAAATTCATACATGAAAACATAACAGCTATCCTATTATATTCATGTTTTTATAATAATACAGTAGAAGAGTTTTCTGTTTCATTTTAACTCGATGTTTCCTGAATCATAAGCTTTCAATGATAATAAATATGTTTGAAAATAAATATATTGTAAATTATTTTGGATGCCAAATTAACTTATATGTTTTTTGGTTTCATGATTTGTATTTTACATGATTTTATTCTATTAAAATATTCAGCTGTTACATTCCACCCCTTTAAATAAATTGTTTACTAGAAATTTAATATTGATCTCAATAATCATGGGTTTGATATTTTAAAATAATATTCTTGAAATAAAACATCATTATAGGGGTTAATAAATCATCATCTATATATTATATAATGGGATGTATGATGGTCATCTAGAACAATCACATAACTTGGTTTCCATATAGGAGATCATTAGTAGGAAGTGATAATATAGACATAGAGTAAAATAATTAATACATACTGATAGTGATAATGATTATTGATAGAATGAAATTGAATAATTAATAGAAGGTTCATAGAAAGAAAATATATTTTTTATTTAAAGGAAGGTTGTGTGTTAAATTTTATTTTAAATATAATTTTATTAAATTAATGTAATTCCTTTACCATCTAGACTAATGAAAACATGAAATATTGTTTTATAAAATCATTCTATTCCGTAGTACAAATTTGAACTTTTGGTATTGTTTTGATAAATTTCCATATCATTCCATACTCTATTGAATTATAATCCAGTATGAAAATTTTAATTTCTATAGCATTAAAATTATTTCTAAACAGATAATATGACCCATAACAGAATGAAAATTAATTCCTTCTATCCATCTATATCTTGAAAGACAAAATTAGTTAGCACAAATTATCCAATAATACATTAATTTATTAAAACTCAAAAAAAAACCCAACGTTCTATATATCCCATTTCTTAAATAATTATCTTTATGAATCATTAAATATATATATTTCCAAATAAAAAGTTAAAAAATATAGATGGAATCTAAATTTCCTTACTCTACCTATAATTAGAATCAAGAAAAATATTGTTTCTATTAATGTTATATACAAAATATTGGAATCTATTAATCACATTAAAAAATTAATGAACACATGCATACTTCCAAAAATAATTTTTTTCCGCGTTTCTTAAATAAAATCTAAAATTATCGAATTTAATTCATGATTCCCAATATGTGGTGAACTACAATGAAGATACCATAAAATCACTCACAAATTTCTAAATTTCCCATAACATCCATTAAACATATCCTTATCATTACTATCTCAACATTAGTTATATATTAATGTTTACAATCCCGTAATCATATGTTTTACAAAAAAAATCTATATTACATTGTTCCACTTTTCATTGCTATCAGTAATATCTTTCATATGTTTTCAAATAAATATTAAAAAACCAATTAAATAACATATATATACATTTCATGATTCTTATAAATATAATTACATTGATGAAATACATAAAAAATAGTTTATTGGATCTAAATACCTAAAACATCATTAAACATTCATTGTACAACATTAACTAGGATTTTTCAAGTTATTCCTTAATATGTGTTTCCAATGACATGTCATTTGGAATGCCTATATCATAAAAAGTAAACCATTAATCATAAATATTTTATAATCCTCTACATGATCTCCCACATGGGGATATTTATTTTCATAATTCTCATACGATCAACATTTTAATCATTTATCCATTAATAATACCACATGGAGGCCAGTATTCCCATAAATTGTGTTATCTATGGTTTTAATTATCCTTGCAAATTTATTACTATGTGAACTTTTTAACCATATGTAATGAAAAAATTCCTTCCATTGGGTCATTGGATTTTGTATTTCTTCCCACATTTTGTAAATAAATGAAACATGATCTTATTTCCTTGATGGTGTTCACTACCCATGATCTTAGAAAACACTATCCTTCTCCTGTTTTTTTTGTTATGAGATTGAAAAAGTTAATTTATAAAAAATTTATCATGAAAGATTATTATAAATAATAATTGTATCCATCAATATAGTCACCATCCTTTTTCTCACAACAAAACATTTCCTATCACATTAAACATAAACCCACATCCTTTTGTTTCAAGCCATTGAATAAAATAAAAATTCATAGTATGAACAACACTAATCATAGTGTGACATCACATATGAATGAATAATAATTTATATTATGATAAAAATCATTAAACAACATTTAAAAATTATTAACACATAGGTTTAACCTAGTATATTCAAGGTATCCATCTAGAAAAATTAAACATGATAGTTTTAATGAAATCTAGAATAACCAATGAAAATACCTAAGGTGATTAAAAATAGGTGTGTATTAATGTCTATTTTTTTTTACTAATTAAAACCTGAATCAATCCCAACAAATCTCTTTCAGATTTATTACCCCTTGGTAAACCTATTATGAAACCATGTCCACTAGTATTATGGAGAAAAATATGCATTTATATAAAAATAACACAATATCTATCATTCACAAACATTTTATTGTTATCATATAATTAGAAATATCCTCAAATTTAGTCATAAGATTATGTTCTCTAGTAAATGTTTCAATAAATATATTTCCCAGTGATTCTAATAAAGTTCATCAAAATCCAAATATATGGAGTCTGACCGTATTAACCAATAGTTAGTAGTTTCACTATTACATTGGTATAAGATACTAGGAATCAAATCCTGAAGGACCTAATAGTTTTTTTAGTATTGATAAAATTTATACATACATAATTTTAAAATATATCTTAAAGATAATATAATTTTTTTTCTTTTAGATCAAAATTATTCGCTCTAGAATGTCCCTATCTATCATTAATAAAACATTTATGGGATTCATAAAGGGAGGAAAAATATAAACGGGTTAATCTCTATGGATTATAAAGAGAAATTATATACAATAATATGTCTAAAAAATAAGAATAAATTAGTGTGTAATGATAGATAGCTAAATCATCTTCAATTTAGGTAATTACTTGAACATAAAAATTCAATAATAAATAATGATGAAATAAATACACCTAAATATTCACAGGATCTTGATACATACCCATAGATATTTAAAAAATTAAATATAGATATGGAAATAAATAAATTGTATCATAATGAGGAAATTCATAATTAAATACTTCATAAAATTACTATCAAGGCCTCGCTTGAAGAAATATTTCATATATTGGTAAGGCCTCATCTTAGATCTTAAGCTAGTTTTTCTCATGAGACCTACAGATCCATTTAGGGGATATATATATCATCTCCCATCACTTAATATGTCTATTTAATTTTTCATTTTAATGGGATGAAATATAATCCACATAAAAATTTGTATTGAAATACTAAAACATGAAATTTTAATAATTACCCCAATAAATAGTCAAAATCATAAAACATTTAGATGGATATAGTGAATGATAATGAATCTTTATATCATCGAGGTTATTTTTCATAATCCATCCAAATAAATAATAATGATGATATCAGAAAAAATATTCCCAGTGGATCATATGTATTATAATAGGTTAAGGTTGTTGATGAATACAAAACCATTAAAATTCCTTTGAAAAGTTTCTAGGGGAAAATATACATTTAAATATAAAATATTTTTAAATCCCAGTGTAAAAAATTTATTTTTCAAATAAAATTCATTGAAAGTAAAATTTTTAACATATAAATGAATCATTCACCATTTAGTTTTCATAATGGTGGTAAATTCCATACATGTAATAGATGTTAAAATAATTATTCCATTATTATTTTTAATAAAAGCAATTCATGCCTTGGTTGGAAAACAACATGATGATTCAGTTAAAAAATTTGTAAAATATAAAACATGGGTAGTATTTTAATTAATAAATCATTATGAAAATGTTTAAAACTATTTTAATTTTTTTATAACATGGTTTTGGAGGAAATATGATTTTTAGATGAAGAGATTTATAGAGTCATATTTTCTGAAAAACATTTTCACAGTCATTTTAATTACCAAATTATATTTTTTTATTATATGAAAATTTTATGAATATTCAAAGAATATAAATATATATTGAGTTCATTATATGACAAATAATTCCCCTATGGTAATATTAAATGTAAAAAATATTCAAAAATAATGAGATTGTGCAATACACCCCTACAAATTTGGTATTGTCTGAATCCTAAGGCCCATGAATTAAATATCATCGAATTAAAATATCCATAATATGATGTGAAATATATTAATGATATTATATATAAAAATTTTCGGTATATAGATCACAAAAAAAATATTACTTGGTGAATATTGAATATGAATCACAGATGTAAAAGTGATATGGAGAAACCCTTTCATTAGGATCAACATCCTTTTTATTTGACCAAACATCATGTATTATAAATATAGGTTAATTATTAATCTATTATATAAACATTAATAAGATATTTCATAAAATATATAATTTAATTTAAGTCTTTTATGATATATTTATTTACAATTCATTGTTGAAATCACTATTCTAGATGATAGTTCCCTTATTATTCATATATGTTATGGTTCAGTAATTTAGGTAATTTTATATTCATCATGGTTATATAAAATACATAATGATATAAGATTATATAAATATCTTATAAATTAATTATAAATATGTATATTATTTTAAAAATGTTAAAGGTATAAAATTTAATTTATTGTTCATTGAAATGGTAGGAAGTAAACACAAATGAATGATGTTTCAATTTTTCTGGATGGATGGAATAAATGAAAAATAAATATTAACATGAAATTATATATTCATTATTATTTTTCATATATAACTCATATAAATCAATTAAATACTTATTTACATCAATGTAAAAATGAACAGATAAACATTTTGTAACAATATATGGAGGTAGTAGTCCACATGTGTTCCAGGGTGATGTTGTTTTTTTAAATGTATTAGAATGTAGGAATATATATGTGATATTATATTTAAATTTTTATTTTTTTCATATAAATCTCATACACACCATATCCTTATCCTTTTGAACTTCCATATAAAATATAAGATAAAAATGTACCACATCACATTGTGGGGCTCCTGACAGTTGTAAAGACGAGTAATGATATCATATCCCCCATGAAATGAAAAGTCTGAAGGTATCAGTGATATAATAATTCCAAATCTATAATAATATGATAAATATCATATAAATATGTTAAATTCAGTATTATATTCATTCTTGAATTGTGTGAATGGAAAATTAATTACACTTGTTCTCCAGGCGGTACTCCGCAACACACACACTCACACACACAATCAACCATTTTCATTTGATTTAGAGGAAATGGAGGTGGATATGGGTTGTAAAATCACATACTATAGGGGATAGTGGTTTTATTATATTATCATATATAGAGATTATTTTATAGTGTTTGAAGATGAAATTAAAAATATTTACCTTTTTGAATTTTAACTCTTCTTTTGTGTTACTCATTTTTTTCTGCAAAAGCCTTGGTGGGTATGATTTATATTAAAAAAAAGGTCAATAGGATGTTTTAAACGAATTTAGGGAGTATTTGATTATTTCTTGGCTCATCAAGATGGTCTTTCATATGCGAAGTGTAGAGGAGAGGGGTGTCCTTTTATAAGTGGAGGAGAGGACATACATTAAATGTTTGAGTGGAATAATGGTTACCCGTGTTTTTACCTTCCAAAAGACTCTTAATGGGTAATTACCAAACCATTGAGATGATATGGTCTAAATATGGTCTTAAAAAGGTGGTTGTAATTGTTTCATCACACTTAACCCTTCACTTCTTAGTTTAACTCCCAATAAACTCATTATTATATTAAATATGGTTATTAATCATTACCCATTTTGTGGACATAATGGTCAAAAATAATGTTCCCCCTATTAGATAACCTAAATATTTTATATTCTGAAATTGAATCCATTTTTTAATATTCAATACATATTATTTTGAAAATTCAATTTAAAATCAAACTGGCAGACACAATGGAATATGTTTTTTCCAAAAAAATATATTCAAAAGAATAAATAGTTTTTACATATGAATTCAACATAAAATTGATTAAAATTGCATAAATAGTTAATATATAATATTAATGAACTAATTTTACTTTAAAACCGAAATAAAATATCATTTTCCTTTGTAATTAATTTAAATGAATAGACTGTTTTCAATCAAAGTCATTATTTTTCACTATTCATAAAAAAAATTAATATTTTTTGAAAAATCATGAAAATTCACAAAAAATTAATTTTCACTTGAATAAGTAAAAAAGTAATTTTACCATTTTGAATTTTTTTATAAATTTTCTAATTGTTAAATTTAAATTATTCAGGCAGAGCATAACTAAACTACCTTATCAAAACATAATGATTTAAAAAAACATTTTGTTTACATTGAAATAATTCTAATGTTATTTAAAATCAATAAATTATTATTGAAATTATTTTATACATGGGTAAAACATATAGTTTTCATAATTTACATAGTATTATTCATATCTTCCAAATTAGCATCTAGGTTATAATGACCGTGTTTAAATAATAATATTCTCATATTGTATCAGGTTTCATATATACCCAGTGTTGGATGAATCAAAATCTATGAAAAATATTGAAATTATATAAGCTAAATATGTCATAAACCTTGTGGTGTTGTATTATCTTGAATGCTTTGTGTTTTATGTTATACATGTTATTGAACATGATGTTCGTATTTTAAAATCTCTAGGAATTAAATTCATTATGAAAAAAAATGAATTTGAATTTATTATATAATATTAATTTTTATCATTGAAAATATATAAACCAATTTTATAAATTTTAATTCACATAAGTCATGTACGTTATGTTAAAATTTAAGCTAAATACATGATAAAAAATAGTTTTCGAAGCATGGGATTCCATAATAATAATGAATTATTATATCATAACTAAACGTGAAAATAATTTTAAAGAATTAAATTAGATTTATATTAAAATAATTGATCTATTTTTACCTTTATTCCATTTTAAAATATAATTTTTATTTTTAATTCCCTAATTGAACACAATTGTTTTAATATAATACACTATACTTCAGTGTTCATCAAAAAAGTAATATTTTTTAAAAAATATAAAAAATTAAATGTAAGATAAATTTGACATGTTTTGTTTACAAAACAATTTCACAATGTAAATAAAAATTGGAAAACAGTATAAAATGAATTTTAATATAAATTTACGAAATGATATGAAACCTTTATTAGAAAATCAATAATACTTTTAAAAATAAAAGTGAATTTATTTTTAACCCACTCTAAAAAAAATATGAGATTATTGATTAAAAAATATATAGTATATATAATATAAAAATTTATCTAAAATAATTCACCAATATTGTAACATCCTAACCAGGCTCACCCTTGAACCTGTGGCCGGATCGGTCACCACATGACCTCAAGCACATCTTCTCATACGCCAGAGGCTACCAAATAGCAGCGAAGGTCTATAGATAGTCAGTGGGGAGACTATAACCTCTTATCAGAGACCAATAATAGACATTGGAAATAAATAACGGAAGTAGTATAGTAAATTATAAATCAACGGAAGGTAGATTTGGTAAATCTTATACAAAATAAATGGGAAATGCCAATTATACAACAGCATCATGCATGACATGCTAACGATACAAAATGGAAAACAATGAAAAATACAACATGATTTGCATTTAAATACCGATATAAATAAAAAAGGACTCAAATCCTCGAAGGTGGTCTCGTCGAGCATCTCAAGCTTCTATTCGGTCCTCTGCTCCTACCTCCCAAGTAAATGAAAACAACATAACCTGCATCCAACTAGAATCAACTCGAGTACCCCAGTGCATTGGTATCACGAGTATAGTGTGAGATATAAATATCATTCGTCCGACACCATTGGAGTTTACCCCCAAATCAGTACACTCAATAAATAATTTAAACAGTGTGAAAGCATGCATAATTATAGTAATCAGTATAATGTTAGTGTATACCCATGTACCTGCTTCGGCTCTCAGCTGGTGTCTGAACAACCTTTATAAATTTTTCATGTATACACAATAAGCGTCAAATATTCTTATTAATTTATCATTTATTCAACCCTTGTTAAATTACATAATTCCCATGATTCGGCCTAATCCCGACATCCCCTATTTAAGTCACACACCACATATGTTTCCAAATAAAATCTATGTAAACAAAGAAATGACCGAATCGAAGCTTGTGCTCTGGCGTGGATAATGCATCATAAGATATTCAATCTAATATATCATATACTATGTCAATGCTTGTCCACTAAAAATAGTGATTCTACCCTGGTTCTCTCCACCAACAGTGAATCACCAAATTCATTAATAAGTCTTGACCCCTTCTGACATTTCGTTGACAAATCATTATCTCTAAAAAGTTTTCACTAACCAATTAATTCATTTCATGTACAAACAATTGGACCCACAATCCAATGTCAGATAATGGGTGTAGAACATCATATATAACACCCTCATGACTATTTGGAGCATCGGTCCTTTCTCACAACCCATGGGTATTTGGAGCATTAGTCCCTATCGCATAAAAGAATATTTTCATGCATGCTGGGTGTAGAATGCCATGAATAGAACCCCATGATTATCTGGAGCATTAGTACCTTTCTCACAACTCATTTATCAATCAAACATATATGTTTTTTATTGGTGTAGAGTCCCATGTCTAGTACCCCCAAAACCATCAATTAATTAATTCATAAATTTATCTATTTAATCCATTAATTAATTCAACTACTAATTGAGAACATAAATACCCCATAAAATAATTCTACTAATAATTAACCATTCAACATATCAATAGTTAATAATTAATTATCAATGAATTATTCTCAATTAATTATCCCAAGTCATTAACCAGTCTGAGGCCATCCACTGAAATAATGTTTCGTCTGGGACTTTTACAATTAACATGCACGTCGTAAACATCTCAATTCAAACACACTAAACAAGGCCCAGATATTTAGTATCCATCTCACATAACATATCATGTTTTTAAACAAATTAATTCTAAACAACATAATGCATGAATAAATAAACATCCAACCAATTGTATTATTGGACAATAGTCATAACAATAAATCAATTAAAAATATAAAATTAATGATTGAAAATTAATTAATTCAAAAATTAATTAATTAAATCATATCTTTTTAACACGTTCATCAATTAATTAACCATTTCCCAATTATCATGTAATAATTAATCCATCCATTAATTATTGTTAATTTCCATTTTATATTCCAAACATGTCAAAATATTCAATAATCTCAATATTCTGTAAATTCCAATATTTTTCCAACACATTACATGATAATTAATTCTTCAATTAATTAACCAATTACCCATCATTCCCCATTCGAATCATTTAACTATTTATTCATATTACTTTAACCAAATCTTCAATACATGCTTAAAACCAACAAATGATAAAATACTCCTTTATCTTACATGGGAAGAATAATTTAATAACATTAAAAGTGTTATGAATCGGCATATCATATATTATCACCAGCAATATGTCATCTGAAAAGACAAACCACATCAAGCATGATATGACATTACCACTAACCAATATTTTATCTTTAATAATAATTTCATGAAAACATATCCATTCCATAATCAAGGAAAATAACATTATCAATTTATTTAAAGAAGCTTTAATTTTTAAGTAAAGTGATAGAGATTTGGGAACCTACATTGGGGTGGCACAATTTTAATTCCGCAACACTTTAATGTTCTTCGCGACAACTAGCCTACAAATTTTCCGTAGTTTCACGCACACATAACATTATTTATATGTGTGTGTGTGCATGTGCACGTTGTATACATTGATCAACAAAACTCAATATATTAAACCAGTACCAAAAATCAAAATAGTAATGATCAACACATCTCAAGCATGATACCGGGGACACAAAAAAAAGTTAACAGACCTTAATTTAAAAAGTGAAAAACCAAATAGAACGTTTGGATGCTTACCCGAACCAACGAATTCAAAAAAATCATTCCCATACTCCTCTACCTTTGTGGTAGATGCCAGAAAAATGACCTACGGGTCCCTAATCAACATTAACATACACTAAAATTAGAAAAATGCATCAACCAGATAAAACCAAACCTTAGGGTTTTGGCCAACCCCAATACAGGCACCGATAAATCACTGAATCATTAAAGAGATGATGGATAACATGGGGGGAGGTCTTATGATAAATAATCATACGTAAAACAGGAAGAAATTTGGGAAGAAACCGTTGCAGACTGTGAACTTAGAAAGCGGGTGTCACGCCACGGGGTCTCGCACTGCAGGAGCTCTTCCCAGGTGTCATGCTGCTACAGGGAGGGCCTCCTGGGGGTTTTAAGATGTTGGAGGTTCCCAGGAGGAGGTCCATGTAGAGGAGGAGGCTGGAGATTTTTCTACGTTGCGCATGGAGGAGGAGAAACATAGGGGTCTCTCTACCTGCAGGTCGCACATCCCCTTTTTAATTTTCCGTTTAAATTAATTTATTTAATTGAATGTTATAATTAAAATAATAATACTAATTTCATTATTATAATCATACACATTGAACACTTATCAAAAAAGTGAAAAAACACCCCATTTAATTAATAAAGCTTCATCATTTATTATTCTCTTAATAATTGTTTCGTAATTAATTATGAAACTCCCTATTGATCATTAAATTCTATTAACATTTATTTAACTAATTAACCAAATAATAATAATAACATAATTGTGATTATTATTCGAACATTCATTTATTTAAAACCCAAACCCCCAATTTATTACAATATCAATAATAAGATATAAGCTTTAACCCATAACCCCTAATTTAATTTCAATAATAATAATAATTACTAAATTCATAAAACTTAAACAATAAAAATCTTATTATTATTATTTTTGGAACCATTGATAAACCCAACGCCTATATTTAATAACAATTATTCATTCAATCTGAAACCCATAATTTAATTAAACATTTAGCTGAGATGCTCAAAAATCATATTAAATTATCATAAATTATACACTACTTTAGTATGAAATTAAAATATCAAAGCATATAAATAATTTATGACACCATAATAATAATAATAACATTATTATTGTTAGAACATTCCTCCATTTTATAATAAATAGTCCTTTAATAATTTTGAAACTCTTCATTTAATTAAAACGACTCTTTTATAAACCCCAAATCCAGATTAATATCTTCAACTGTTATTTATGTAATTCTTTATCAGTTATTTAGTTAAACAACCACATTAATAATAATAATGAAAACATTATTATTAATATTATTAAAAAATTATTTTAATTAATAACAATCAATCATATAAAATTATTTAACTAAAATATTTAATTTATTAAATTGGGTAAACTGTACGGGTTAGACTGTAGCCATGCGCTGCCAAGGAAGATCAATTAAAGTGGACTTTTACACTTCCGGTGCTCCCGAGACTCGTCGGGACACCTATTAAATTATAGGGTAATTATGCAAGTCCAAAAATAACACATTCAGGTGTTCTAACAACTAGAATAAAATTCTGGAGCTCGGTTTAAAAAATTGACCCGTTAATAAACTGAAAAAAATTCGAAAACCTTAGTATTTTAAACTAGTTCCAAAACACCATACTTTACAATCGACCTAGCTTAAAAACTTCTCACCCATGAGAAGCCATCAAGAACCACTAAAAAAATAGACCTACGAAGGTCATTTAATCTTGTTAGAACTGACATGTAGCATTCCCAACATCAAACACACCTTTAACCCTTCACATGAATAATAGCTAAGCCTTTAAAAATAGATCCAATGTTCACATTATAGAATAAACATCGAGACATATCTTATATCTAAGGCCATTCCAGAGACAGTTTCATTGAAAATTCTTGAATCTCGGTCAACCAACAGAACTGGCTGTCTGTGATTCCCTCGAATGATGTCATTGACCCAAAATCAACGTTCTCCCTTTAACTTACGGTGTGTCTTTAAAACTATTCCTTAACCATCCGCATGTATATCGAAGTCCTTACCATTCCACCAGTAAAATTTCCAATTCAATACATCACAATTCTATTTATAAAAAATTATTCCTTAACAAAAATAAAAGAGTATCCCCTAGAAACTACGCATCCCACGTACAACCCAGATAACAACCACTTATCAATACAAACAACATTACAAATTTTAGAGCAGCATAAGACCGACACTATCTTAGTACCTCAATGATGACGCCAAGATAAGTGAAATTCTTATCATATTCATAAGAGCGCACAAATAAAAAACCAAGGTCATTAAAAAGATCAATAAAACTACTAATAGACAACTATGTTCTCACATTTCGACATCTCCTGCCGATACATTTACCAAAAATGATGAGATGATACCCCCCCCCCCTTAGGATTGTCCATGATGTCTAAATAAATGATCAGATACTCCTTGACGTTCAATTTTTGAACACTTAAGGCATGCATGGGACATTCCTCAAACCATGATCACTAGGTCAAACATTGTTCATAAAATACGTTGCATAAACCTATCAAAGTTTCGTATATCATAGTTCCAAGAATTCCTTCCGAGTAGTGGGACAAACTTACATTAACGTCCTAGAACATTCTAACGATACAACCTACCACAAGTTAGCCCCTTAAAAAAATCAATGACCCTCTCTCTCTGTCATGCAAAACCAAAATCACAAGATTCAAAAGCCCCTTTTTCATTTTAGCCATTTTAATTAATTCATTTCAATCTGTTAAAATTTGAATGAATTTCAAAAAACACAGATGTACTTTTTTACAACAAGTCACATGGTTTTCAAAATAATACCCTATGAAAAAACAAGCATGCTATCACAAATATCCTATATAAACATTTCACTTACATTGTGATCCAAATATAATCTTGTAATTTAGTATCTAAATTCCTTTTACCAAAAATGAGACCTCTGAGGGTCCCATTTATTTAATCTGGGTTCCTCAGAAAGCAACCTAACAACAGTTCGCTTCAATCAAAGTGAAGCAATTTTACATTTATAACCATTTTCCATCCTACTGTGGTTATATAAGGTTCAAACACATGGGTGACCATATAACAATTGATTAGGAATACATACACCTTACTATTGGAATTTGGCTCCCATTTATCACAATCAACATTCAATTATCATTTTAACTTTAGTAGCCCTTTCACACAAAAAAACATTTCTATAATGTTATCATATGAAATAACACTGTGGAAATTTATATTATAGAAGCATTTCACAACAACAAAACATGCTAATAACTTAGACAATATGACATATAATCACTCAAGCATATTTAATCTATCACCATAACAAGCTATCTATAGTGGGATGCTAATACATATCAAAACATGAAATTTCACCCAAGGTACACAATCCAAATTAGCATGCATCCTACTAATGCAACTATACGGAATGTTATATGCATGAAATGTGAATATCTAAGTGTTTATGATGATGAATGTATGAAACTTATTTTCCATATCAGGCGAAGACAATTATTTTTCAAAATCCCCAAAATCAATAAGCAGCAGAAAATAAAATAGTCACTCAAGGTGACATCATATCAATGGTAACATCAAATACTACAAAACATCACGTCCCGTAGCAAGCCACATGGTCATTTCCCATTCATGGGGTGATCAGTCCCAAACATGGCTATTTACCCAAGAACCAACACATTTCTATTCTCATTTTTATGAACCCAAAATAGAAGGAAAAAAGTAATATAACCCTTTGATACCACTTTGTAACATCCTGGCCCTGGTCACCCTTGAAGTTATGGACAGAAAAGTTGACCCATGACCTCAAGAACGTATCCCTATACGCAAAAGGCTTCCAACAAGTAGAGAGGGTCTATAGATAGTTAGTGGGGAGACTATACCCTCATATCAAAGTTGAATAATAGAAATTGGAAATAAATAGCGGATGCAGTTTAATAAATGATTAATAAGCAGAAGGTAGATTTTGTAAATATTATACAAAACAAATGGAAAACGTCAATTATACAGCAGATGCATGCTTGACATTCAAATGATAAAAAAATGAAAAACAGTGACCAAAATGTCATGATTTACATTCAAATAAAAAAATAAATAAAGAATTACTCTAAGCCCCATGGGTGGTCACCACAAGTATCTCGAGAATTCGCTCAGCCCTCTACTCCTATCTCCCATGTAAATGAAAACAACACAAATTGCAACCAAATAAAATCTACTTGTGTACCCTAGTGCAATGGCAGCCTAAGTAGCATGTGAGATATAAATCTCAGTAGGCAAGGACCACCAGTGTCTACCCCAAATCTAGACATTCATAAATAATTTAAATAGTGTTAAAGCATTCATAATTATTGTAAGTAGTATAATGTCACTATAAACCCATATTCCTTCTTCAGCTCTCAGCTGGTGTCCGATCCTGAATTATACATTTTTCCTGTATACACAATAGTCAATACGCAATAATTTGTATTTATAATTTATTAAATTCTCGTTAAATTACATAATTCTCGTGATATGACCTAAGCCCAAACTCTCCTTTATAAGTAACTCACCACAGATATCTCTAAATACCATCTATGTAAACAAAGAAATGACTAAATCCATTCTTGTGCTCTGTCTTGGATAACGCGTCATAAGATATTCAATCTAATCATTTATATACTATGTCTGATCGCATCCACAAAAAATAGTGATTCACTCTTGGGTCTGTCCACTAACATTGATTCACACAATTCATTAATAATCTTGAACCCCTTCTCATATTCAATTCAAGAATTATTATGTCTCCATAGTTTTCATTAACCAATTATTTCTTTTCATGTATGAAAAATTGTAACCCCAGTACACTATCCAATAATGGGTTTAGAACATCATGTCTAGCACCCTTTGAGTATATAAAGAGTTATTTCTCATCTCACAACCCACGGTTATTTGGAGAATCAGTCCCTGTCCCATAAAAAAAATTCATGGAAGCTGGGTTTAGAACGCCATGTCTAGTACCCTGTGAGTATTGAGAGCATCAGTACCTGTCTCAGAACTCACTAATAAATAAAACATATATATTTATCATTGGTGTAGAGAGCCATGTCTAACACCCCAAAAACCATCCATTAATTAATTTTGAAATTAATTAATTCAATCAGCTAAATAATTCAAAATTAATTAACATTCTAAATCTCCCATAATATAATTATACAAATAATTAACCATTCAACATCTAAAATGTTATCTAATAATTATCAATCAATTATTCTCAATTAATTATCCCATGTCATTAACAACTCTGAGCCCGTCCACGGAAACAATGTTTCATCCAGGACTTTAATAATTTACATGCATGTCCTAAACATCTGAAGTCAATTATGCTGAACATGGACCACATATTTAGTAACCATCTCATATATAGTATCATGTTTTTAAACTAATCCATCCTAAACAACGTAAGGAATTGAAAAATAAACATGCAACCAAAGGTATTATTGGCCAACAGTCATAACAATCAATCATTTCACAATCCTAAATTAATGCTTGCAAATTAATTAATTCAATAGTTAATTAATTAAATCATATCTCTTTAACCAGATCTCTAATTAATTAACCATTTAACCATTATAATTTAATAATTAATCCATCCATTAATTACTACCAATTTCTAATTTTTATTCGAAACATGTCAAAATATTCAATATTCTCTATATTCAGTAAATGCCACATTTTTTCTAACTCAATACTTGATAATTATTTTGTTAATTAATTACCCAATTAACCATCCATCCCCATTAAAATCATTTACCTATTTAATCATATAACTTTAACCAAATCTGCAATACATGCTTAAAACCAACACATGATCATGTCTTCATTTATCTTACGTGGGTGGTATCTTTTAGTAACATTAAAAGTGTCATGAATCAACATATCATATATTATCATTAGTAAGAAGACATATGAAAAGACAAACCACAAAAAGAATGATATGACATTACCACTAACCATCTGTTTAAGTTTAATTATCATTTCAATAAAACATACTAGTTTCATAATCTAAGAAACTCACATTCTCAATTTATTTAAAGAAGCTATAATTCATAAATAAATTGAAAGAGATTTTGGACCCTACCTAGGGGTGGCACCATTTTTATTTATACCACACTTAAATGTACTTGGCGAGAACTAGTTAACAACTATCCCACTGTCGCATACACACACATCTTCACATATATATATATATACATATATCTGTGTGTGTGTGTGTGTGTGTGTGTGTTTGTGTGTGTGGGCATTGTCTATATCGATGAACAAAATTCTATATATTAAACCGGTACCCAAAATGAAAAAATTAATGATCAACACACCTCTAACCTGAGACCAGGGACTAATAAAAAATTAAAAAAACTTAATTTAACTGATGAAAAACCAAATAGTGGGTTTAGAAGCATACCCGAATAAATGAATTCAATGAAAATCAAGCCCATCGGCCTCTCCCCTAGTGGTGGATGCCGGATGATTGACTTACAGGTCCCTAAACAACATTTTCATACCATAAAATAAGAAAAATGTCACAACTGGGTAGAACCAAACCTTTAGGTTTTGTACAACACCAAAATGGGCATCAAAAAATTGGCGAATCGCCAAAGCGATGAAGGAGACCACAAGGGAAGGTCTTACCTAGATGAATCAGACCTAAACCAAGAAAAACATTGGGGTGAAAAAGCTGTAGATGGTGAACCCCGAAAGGGGGTGTCGTGCCAAGGGTTCGTGCATTGCTGAAGCTTTACCTAGTGCCACACTACTATAGGGAGGGTCTCTATGGGGTTTCACGCTGCTGGAGGTCCCAAAGAGGAGGGTTGTGTGGAGGAGGCGATAAGAGATACTTCATTGTCAGGCATGGAGGAGAAGAAACATGGGGCTCATCCCACCTGATGGTCATGACTCCCCTTTCTATTTTCCCTTTAAATCCATCCATTTAATTGAATGTAATAATTAAAATAATAATACTAATTTTATTATTATTATTATACACATTAAACACTTTTCTAATAAGTGAAAAACTCCGTATTTAATTACAAACTCTTCTTCATTTATTATTCTGTTAATATATGTATCGTAATTAATTATGAAACTCCCTATTGATCATTAAATTCTTTTAACATTTATTTAACAAAATAACCAAAAATATAATAATAAAATAGATATTATTATTATTCCATATTTCATTTATTTTAAAATCAAACCCCCAATTTATTACAATATCAATGTCATGATAAAAACTCCAACCCATATCCCCTAATTTAATTTCTATAATAATAATAATTTTTAAATTCATAAAACTAAAATAATGATAATATCTTTATTATTATTTGTGAAACATTTGATAAACCAAAACCCTCTATTTAAGAACAATGATTCATTAAATCTGAAACCCCTCATTTAATTAAACATTTATTTGAGAAGCTCAAAAGCCACATTAAATTGTCATAAATGATACACTCCTTTTACATGAAATTAAAATATTAATGAATCAAAATAATTTATGACTCTATAATAATTATAACATTATTGTTAGGACATTCCTCTAGTTAATAATAATTGGTCCTCCAATAAAACTGAAACTCATTATTTAATTAAAGTGTTTCTCTGATAGACACCAAATCAAAATTAATTTCTTCAACCGTTATTTAAATAATTATTTATCATTATTTTAATTAATCAACCACAAAAATAATAATAATAACTTTATTATTATTATTATTAAATAATTATTTTAAATAATAAAAATCTATCAAATTATCTTCTTTAACTAATTTTAATAAATTAATAAATTGGGTAAACTGCATGGGTTGGACCGCAAACATGCGCTGCCCGTACAGATCATTTAAAGTGGAATTTTCCGGATCTGGTGCTCTCGAGCCTCATTGAGACACCCACTAAAATTATAGGGTAATTACTCAAGTCCAAAAAATGAAACCTTTAGGTGTCCTAAAACCCACAAAAAAAATTTGTAAATCTGTTTACAAAATCAACCCTTTGATAAACCGTAAATAATTCAAAAACCTCTTTAGTTTTAGCCCATTCAAAAACACCAAACTTATAAAAATATTTATTAATTAAAATTATTAATATAAAAAAATTGTACTGGTATAAAAATACATTTTCCTGAATATAGTTATTTTACATGAAAATAATTTTAACATTCATTTCTAATTAATTGATTACATTTGAATTTTTTATATATTTGTTAAAAATATTTAATTTTCATAATTTATATAATCATATACATAAAAATAATTTAATTTCTTGATTATGAATACAATAATAAATAATAATATTTAAATATTATATTTTTGTTTCTTTAATGTCTGTGTTTCATGTAAGGATATCTATCGATGAAATATCTTTTAATTAGAAAATATATTTGATAAAATATTGAAGTGCTACATTATATCCCCCTTAAAAATATTTTTTACATTTCAAATATTTTACTTTGATACAAACAACTACTGATACTTCTACCTCATCTTATCCCCTGTTATCCATATAGCATCCACAAATTGGAGGTTTCTCCAAAAAACATTTAATATGTGAGTTTACATGTTCAATTTAATTTTATCTAAAAAAACTGAATCTCCACTAGTTATTACTTATTAAAATGTTCTAACACAAGTGGTATGTATTATGATTTCAAAACATCTAACACATTGGGAATGTACATCCATAGGAGAGATACATGGAACTCATAATGAACTTTAGAGAGGTTCGATAGGAGTGTAAAATGATACGATACCATTCCTACTCTATCAAGATTCTAAAAATTTAAAATATACCAAGGGCTCATATTTCTCAACTTTAGGAATCTCATTACATTCCAAAATGGAAAAATTCATCAACAAACCAACTCATCAAAATAAAATTTCATATCATTGTATTGATTGAGAGTACAACATTTCTATCAACTCTATGTTTCCTTAATTTGATGGTGAATAAATCTCAATTTCCATCCATTTCCTATACTATCTCAGGTATGAATAGCTTTATTTCTCCAACTTCATCATAATACATTTGAATAATACACATCTTTCCAAAGAGGAATTCATAAATATTCATTTTAATACTCCAATTCAATAAATTTTTTAAGGAAGATCAGGAAGAGAATAGAGTTGATTCCAACCAACACTAAAATCCATATAACAAGATCTCATAATGTTTTTTATGGTTGGATAGTTCTGTTAGACTCACCATTTATTTGGGGATGATACATAGAGATGGAAATAAACTCTATATCAAGATCAATCTAAATACTTCTCAAAAACATTGAGGCATGCCTCAAATCCTGATAAAATATAATATAATATTGTAATCCATAAATCATTACCACAAACACAATTTATTTCCTAGAAAGATTGTCCATATATAATTCTTCTATGATTTTAAATAAATGTGCCAACTTATTATGGAGTTGGACAATAACCCAAATTGAATTATGGTAATTTGATGTTTTTCGATGTCTGGAGGGAAAAAATCTGGGTGACCTTTTCCTATTTACATTTTTTAATTTGTATTTATTATAAAATACGCATCAAATTGTAACTCTCAACCTTAAAAATCCCAAATACTAAGATTCCATATACATAATCTCCAATATCTTTATTCCTGTTATCTCATAAAAAAAGTTACTTTTTGATATAAATAAAACATATTACATCTATGGTAAAAAATAATGGAGAACATTGAGCCTCACCCAACATCTCCATTAAATATGGTGTGGACAAAAGTCATAAATGATTCCTAGACCATATCATTGCATCAAAATCAAGAGAAAATAGAATAATCCTTCTGAACTTATTATATTATCATATGTCTTCCTTTTGATCCTTATTATCCTATAAATGTTTATATTGTTGAAAAATCATTAGCAAAAGATATTACATCTACAATTGTGTCAATATTTTTAGATTTATCTTTTCAAAATCATGGAATATTGGATCTTTTATTATTCTCATCATAGATAAGCTAGAATTATCCTTTTGACTAGAAGCATGATCCGCCATATTTTCATTCCTAGGGTGGTCATGTTTTGGTCATTCATAATCATCAATCATAGAAAATCATATTACATTTTTAATATTCAACTCTTTTATTCTGAATATATACATTAAACATTTATGATATATATATATATATCATACTTTGATTAGAAATAATTATTCCTCCATATATTTTAATGAAAAATTTACTACTGCAAAATCAAAATGATGTGTTGGGTAATATTTCTTATAAATAATCTATTATCATGCAATATATGTTATAACTATTTCATTATACATAGTAATTAACCATATTCCCTTATTATAATAATAACTATAGAATTAAAATTATTCTCCATAGTATGGAAACATATGAATATGTGCACTGAATAACCATCACATTACTTCATTTAAATTTTATTCACATTCAATTCTCCGAAGGAACATGGCTCCAATCATTGTTAACATTGTGAGTAGAATAGAGAGTGGTAATAACTTCTTCAAACATAGTTGATTATATCCCGACAAATAAAGAAAAAATTACCTCTCAGTAAAAATGGTTGTTTGTGGCCATAGTTTTATAACTTCCCCCTTTTATGGATATACCTAAATACCATCTGTTGAGATTATATGACCAAATATTGAGTCATGTTATACACAAAATTAACACTGTTTGAATTTTAGATGTTGTTTATCATTAATCATTGCCTTCAATGAGAATTTCAATTGATATTATTTCTATTCCTTGCACATTATATATATAAGAATTTGATCTAAAAATACTACAAAAAACCAATTAATGTAATATTTAAAGGTGCACTTCATTAAATCCCTGAGTATCGAATGGGAATTAGTAAGAATGAATGAAATCACTCTTTTTTCATTAGTAAATAACTTATATGAAATATTTTATTCTATATATACTACTTCATTACCCTTAATTCATGTTATCCAGAATGATCGTCCATCAATGAAAAATATTTATCATTGCATAGTTTATCTAAAAATTCATCCATACGAGGAAGAAGATACATGTTCCAAATTGAAATATTTTTCGTCTCACAAAAATTAATGAAAAGTGTCATCAACCAATCAATATTCATAAAAAAAAAATATGTACATTTCTAGGTGACATAATTGGGTGAATAAAAATTATTTTTATATTCCCTAATAGTTTCTTCTTTAATTAATGCATCTCAATTGAGGACATTTTATAGTAAGTTTTTTAAATAGGTGTGGCACTGGGTATAATTTCTTTGGGGGACTCTACTGAATGAATTAGATAAAGAAATAGTAACTCATTCAGAATTTCATTAAAAAACTCTTACATAATAGTCATAACATCAATGTAGATTTTATCCATATTGAAATATGATAAACAACCCATTTGAATCATAATCAAGACCCGTATAATAGAGGTGATTCCTATAGAAATTTCATATTTATCATCGTGCTGATATACAATAATGGGTTAGTTTGGAATATAAAATATGATATATCTTCCTTTGGAATAAATTTGGTATTTATGTACATAATTAAAATCCATTCCTGTGGTAATAAAAAATAGGACCATGTGATGAATAATGAGATTCTAGAAGACCACATTCCCAAATATTTCAACTAGAGAAGAATTATAAACCTGAGATCAAATCATCATTCCATTAGGGGATTCAAATACTAAATCGATATATAATTTTGGAGGTGAAATTTTGATACCCTTATAAATTTATTTTCATACATAAGAGTGGTTATATTCATTGTCAAATAAGATATTTGTAGTTAGAGTAGATAGTAGGTGTATATTTCACCATTTAATTACAATAAACCTCATCCAAAATAGTGATATATAGATATTTCCCTTTTTATCTCCTCAAAATATTTCATTTATATCAATCACCATCACTAAAAAAATTGAGAACTGATTATCATTGGTATAAAATTCCATGAATTTGAATCTCTGGATTGTGTGTTCTGAATTCTATAGAAGATTCTCTCTTTCAACATCATTAGATTACTCTTTTTATCCCTTTGACATTTAGTAGCATGGTGACCATAATTACCACATGTAAAACATTTAAAATATCCCTCAACAAAATTTAATATATGTTTCCTTACACATATCAAGATATAAAAAATTATCAACCTCTAATATCAAATATTTTTATGGTTTCCATTGTATTTTATCTTGTATTTCTTACCAAAATAGTTTGATTTATGGGTAACTCTTATATGAATTTCCTCTTTGATAAAACATTAAATGATTTATTCATAGAAACTAAGGTCCTATATTCCTAATTCTATTAAAAAACAAGGGTTTACACCACTAAAGAATTGATAAATATTATATTTTGGTTGTATGATAAAACTAAATAGAGTACCTTGATTTTCTTGTATAACGTGCCTCATATGTACCGACAGATTCTTTATCCATTTTATTAGAACCAAAGAATTCATTTTTTATTGTATAAGACTAATTAATGTTTTTTACTTATTAAAAAATATGCTTGTAAACTCATCCCACATCTTGGATTCAATTTTTCTAGGTTTCCTAATATTCATGAAACAATTCGACCATTGATCTGCTTCTCTTTACAAATGAGATAGTGATAGAAAATTTCTTTTTCAAGATCTAATCATTAAATAATTGAAAATATAAATTCATTAGAACTAATCCATTTCGTAGATACTAGTGAAAAAGTGGAACCACTAAATGAAGATGGGTAATTCCTTAGGAAATAATCATTAGTTTATTATTCCCTCCATCGATCAATGGTATGTTCATCATGATTCGAAGTTTGACAATGTTTTGCGAGTATAGAAAATAAATTCATCATCCATTTCCAAAAAAATTGATTTCCAATGAGTAAAACCACTAAATTTTCACTATAATTTGTATTAACATAACTCATTCATGTTATATCTATATACTAAATCCCATAATTGTAGAGTTAGAAATAATAATATTTGTGGAAAACCACATAATAATGAAAAACCACTTATTGAATGTCTAAAAAATGACATATAATTTTCAATTGATGAATCCATACGATTAAAGTAGATCATTCATGGACATAATCTATTCAAATCCTTCTTAATGGTTCACAAAGAGTTTTTAAATTTCTAAATCTTATCACATTGGAGTATTAAACTAAATGTGCAGTAAGTAATATTTTCATGCATCAAATAGTTATCAAGTAAATGTAAAATGTGACCTTTTCAGACCTATTACTCTTATGTATAATTTTTCTAGAGTCACATCATCTTGATGTATTCATATAGGGATGTAATTTAATCGATACCACTCACTTTATCCTTCACTAAATTTCTAGGGAAATTTATTATACATTGACTTATCCCTAGGGTTCTCACTACTGTTTTATCATCACAGAATCAATAGTTTAGGTAAAACATTATTCAATAAAAATGTAATGAAATTTATTTCTCATATATAGATATAAAATATTAATTGAATATTATTCAATACATAAGAAAATGGCACATGTGAGAATCATATAGATCTATTATCATTAGAATATTGGGTAAATAGGGAACAATTTAATTAGTGAACTGCATCATCTCTAACTAATTTCATAATAAATACCACCCTTATTTGAAATATCATACATAATACATTTCTTCATAACCCGAATAATGAAAACACAAGAATGGATGAGATTTGATTCTCATTAAGGTTAAACATGGAAGGTAATAAACATAACATGATCAAAAAATTATGATAATAGGTAAATAAATTTGGAAAACCATTCCCTACATATCATAGATGATAGAAAATATTCATCGAATAAATAATATATATTTATAATACATTATTCATAAAGTAATCATAGAAAATAATTCATGATAACATAGTATTGGAATATGGCATAGATTTGTGGCATACACATTAGCATTGAAAAATTATTTCAAGGATACAAAAAAATATTGTCATAACATGTGACATTTGTGATATAAAATTATGTAATATCTTTCTATTTTCAATAACATCTCATATACCCTATTTTGGTCTTGGGATATTGTCTCATGTACCCTCGTTTTCATGTTTGGGATAACATATACTCTATCATATTACTGGCCTTTGTATAAACTCCACTATACAATTTGAGCTCATATAAAATTAATACATACACAATTAATTAGTGGGGTATATAAATATATGTCCACCAAATATAAAATTAAAATCAAACATATATGTGACCCAAAATCATTCATCATATAATAGAATTTGAAAATGAAATGGATATTATAAACTTTTCATCACAACATAACCAGATCAAATGAAATGTTTTTAAAAAAAATTCCATCATAATAATAAACCATCCATAGAAAGGAAAATAATCTTATATTTTGATAATAAACCTTGTAAATGATAATTTATTTTATTATTTCATTAATCAATAGAAATTCCATAAAATGATCCCCAAAACATTCTTGAGTAAAATATTATTTTCTAAAACACATATTTTAAATATAATGTCATAAAAATATTATAGAAAACACATTCACTGAAAAGAATCATGGAAAAATGTTAAATAATATTTTAATCATTCAGTAGTCACATTGGTAGGAAAAACGATTGATGTTGTACATGTTCAAAATAATATTCATTTTTGGTTTTCAATAAATATTCTACTCTACGTTGTTTAGAAAAATTAATGATGATTCCCTATAAACCATTACATAAAAATGAAAACGTGGTTAAAAAATAAATTATACAATAATTATATAATACTAAAATATTAATGGGAATGTTTTTAGAAAATAGAGACATGAGAGATAATGGTTGTTCGACTGAAGAGAGAAATAACGTCAGTTTTCCATAAGAACATTCATTTGTTATCTTGTGAAATTAAAATGATAAAAATGAATGAAAATAATTTAATCTCAAGGATTATCTTTAATATAAAAATATTCATGAGTATCTAGAGTAACCAATAAGAATATTTCATCGACAAAAACAAAATCACAAAAAATCGTGGTAAAAATGATATTGAAATATAAAACCCTCACTACATTAATAAAATTTGAATTAAAATCCCATTCAAGAAACAGATCATATATAGAACTTTAAATAAAAAATAATTTAAATTGTGGACCATTAAATAAATTAAGTGTAATTATACACACATCATAAGTGAAACGTTTTGTGAATATTGGTTATGTCTCATCGAAGTAAATGGGAGATGAAAATCTCGTACATCTAGTCAAGACATTCTTTGTACACGTTCAAACTACAATTATATGAAATATTATTTTATAAAAAATATATTAAATAACTATAAATATATATATATCATACCATACAATATTTATTTATAACCATTTACCAATTTTTTATTAACAATTCATTTTTAAATTCACAATTTTAGGTGATTAATTGTCTATTTAGATTGTTTTTTTGGTAGTCTTTGTCCTTTTACTTCTATTATAATTTAAAAATATCCAAAAAATTTATCCTGATAATTATATCATATAAAATCATTATATAAATTATTATACTAATTAGTTAATATATATATATATATAGAATAAATAATTATATTATTCATGTAAATTTTAAGTCATAAGTATGTATGAATATAGTTTCAAATTTTTTGATGATTGAAATGAAATAAATGAATATAATAATACACATTTATATAATCATTATTATATAATTTATATCTAATATATTCACTAAATATATCCTTATTACCATCCATGTATAAATAATAGGAAAAAATTATCATATCACATCATGGAGGTTGTAGTCCACACATAAGAACACGTGATGATATCAATTTTCTATTGGATTAAAGGTAAAAAATTAGATATGATATTATAATTATGTACAAAAAATTATCTTATAAATATCATATATATATATATATATATATATATATTTAATTTTCCCTCGTATCCATCTGGGAGAGGTGCTGATTAAAAATGAATTACAACGAATCGTGAGATGAAGTCCATTATATACATGATTAAAGGTTTTGTTTCCCACTTCATATAAGTGGATATGGATATAGGTCATTACATTAACATAATAATATGTAATTATATTAAATATTTTTTTTGTATGTAGACAATTTTAAGGTTCTTATGCTGATATAAAATGAAAAATCATGGTTAAAAAGTATACATATTCATTAGAGAACTATTTTCCTTTTATACATAAATCCTTCCAAAGATGGGTTTTTATCAAAACAGAGAATTTTGATAATGGGTAGAAATTTAAATAATTTATTTGGTAAAATAATGTCAATATTAAATGTCTCTTTACATTTGTAAGGGATAAGAGATAATATGTCCTTTTATAATATGTGGATTGAACTTACATGGAAATTTCCTAAAAGAATACCATATGATGAAAAATATCAATAATAAAGCCTCAAAATGGACATATATTATATTTTTGGAGAGGATAATATAAAAATATATCTTTATAATAGTATCAATAATGATTTAATTGGAATATATACCATTTTTTTTGGTTTGACCACCCACCCCCAATAAACCAGTTTTATCCTTAACCAAAAAAATTAAATATTTCTATTTTTATTATTCATTATAAGAAAAAATTAGATTTATGTTATTATATAATATTAACTAGTATGAATCAAAATTACTAACCCATTTTAAATAAAATAATTTACAATTTTTATAGTATTTTGTATAAAATCAAATATGTCGACGTAATGAAACCCCACTTTTCTAATGAAAAAGTTTAAATGAGTATACAAATTTATTATATCAAAATTAAACAAGAATCTAATTAAAATTACATTATTTATATTAGTAAAACTTTTATTCAAAAAACAAAAATTCATCCCATTAAAAACAAAATAAATCTTTTTAAACGGTTGTAATGAAATTTAATGTTTTAATAATAATTAACATTTTTTACTATTTATCAAAAAATTAACTTTTATAAAAATTATAAAAAATTCTAAATAAAATAATTTATATATGTTGATATAAATATTTAATTTTTCATATTGTAAAAAATTATCTATCATTTGAAAATAAACTATTATTAAAATAAGTGTGTAAAATGTAATGAATCCACTTTTGCAAACATGTTTCTCTAAGAAATTAAGTATGATTTATTATTATCACATACCTAGAAAAGTATGACCAGAATGATAAAAGAAATTATTTAATAGAAAATATATAAATTTCTTTAAAACAATTCATTCATATTTATTTATTAAATTTATTAATATAAAAATACAACGGTTGAATAAAAATAAATTTTCATTACAAAATTTCTTTTACTTTTAATGTTTTTTATTTTATTTTTTAACCAGTTGATAAAATATTAATTAATATTATACAAGTTTAAAACATAAAATTTTCGTCCATATTTATCTAATTAATATGCTCCAATTTAACATCCTATTTATACTCAGTGTTGTGTGTAATGAAAAGAATCAATGGGAATAAATTTATTTGAAAAATATATATTTCAAACTATATCATAGGGGTTATATAAATCATGTGAATTATTATATAATTATATGAATTAAATATTCCCTATCAAAATATAAGGGATTTATAATGCTATAAGGCACTGTTATTTTCTTTTTATGTTAGTTAAAAATATTTTTAGAAAACAATGATGAAAATTGGTTGAATAATATAAATAAGGAGATTTATCATGAGTGATAGAATAATTAAATAGAAGTGGAACTGTGAAAAATATTATTAAATGTCATAGGAACTATATAGGTTTCATAGAAAAATCAATTGACAACCTATGATTTTATGATATGTTATTTATTAAATAAATTTTATTTGTGTGATTGAGATATTTCTTTGGAACACCATGTGTAAAAGTACGATGATATACAATGAAAATATTAATAATATTAATCTGAAAATTATCACAAATATATTTGATTGGGGTTTGAAAATAGGATTAACTAATATAGAATGAATTATTTGTTAAAAGATTAAAAAATTAATTCATTACTTTTCAGTTGGTTAAAAATTAAAATAAATGAACTCAATGGTAGAAAACATTGTTTTTTATAATGAGATATTTTTATATCCATAATGTGATTTGATAGTAATTAATTAAATTAATATATATAGATGAAAGATTTATATTAATTTTGTTGATAATATATTCTATCAAATATATAAATATTCATCTGGAATATATTAGAAGTAAAGAATAATGCTAAACTTAGTTTTATTCATTAAAATTCATTTTCCTAAATATGGATTTTGTTCACTTCGGAACACTTATATTATAATTAATTTCATTCAAATATTTGAATGCAGTCCTTTATAATTGAATTAGTATTTTTAATAATAATTAATAATAATAATTAATAGTGTCAACTTATTTAATGAATCCTACTTATTGTTATATTTAGACAATATTTATTCTCCTCTATGAATATAATTAATTTGGGATAAATTTTGATTGAGTAAGACATTAATATAATTTTTTGTTTTGATAAATTCCAAGTGTGTCCTCTCCCCACACACAAATGGACACATCCTATTCTCACATATCCATATAAAATAGAAAATTATATCACCCAATCCCTACACAAATCCTTTTTTAACATCCCTCTTTGTGTCCTATAGGTGTTGGTTTAATAATAATATCCCATGTTATTGATTTAGATATAACCCTAATGGGGGTTTATATTGAATATTTATATGTTTTACAATATTTTTCATCTTTTATTTTTCTTCAAATTACATTAATTATATTGAATCATTTATAAGATAATAAATAAATTATGATAAAAAAATATTTTATTATTATGATAGGAATACCATTTTTTACCTTGTTTCCATCTAATAGGAAATCAACATGTCGCTCCTGCAAAACTATGAACTACCGCCTCCATGTTGTGGTATGAGTAATTTTCCATCACTATATATTCATGATTGGTTACTATGATGGATTTATCATTTATATATATTATTAAATAAATTATTATTATTCTTAAATTATAATATTGTAATGCCGCAATTCCAGAAGCCACCTAGTGGCGCCCCATACCCGGTTGGTCACATGGCATCAAGCGTATTACCCCGAATGCCAGAGGCTGCCGACTAGCAGCGAGGGCCTTGGGTGTGATAGTAGGGAAACTATACCCTCATTGGAAGAGTACACAGTGGAAGAAAACCACAAACATACAATAGCGGAAGCAGTAAATATCCATACAAGAGTAAACAACGGAAGACTGAGATAATGTAACATCTGGAGAACACATATATATAAATGATGAATGATGCATAGTTATAGGAAAGTATCCAAACAAGTCACAATGCTAGAAATAAAATTAGTACTAAAAAAGTACCAAATAATGATAAACAGTTCCTTATCATCGCAATCCCATGCTTGGTCCCATGCCCCCTATCTCCACAGCAAGTCATGTACCTGAAGTCGAAGGGCCCTTGCCCTAATCTATACCTGAAACAATATAATCTGTTTGGGCACAAAAGAATGACCCAAACATGGTGTGAGAGAAAAATCCCAGTAGGAAACCACCCGAAGATTTATGCCTAACAGTTAGTGAATATATGGTATGTAAAAGTACAGAAAGTAGTGAACAGGAAAGTACTCAGCAACAAACAATCCACAGTTTCTAGAATATAATTTACAAACAAGTAAGTAGCCACTAAAGCAAGTAGAACAAAAAAGGTAACTCTCTGGTTAGTTATCATATCCAAACCCCTATGTTTCAACCAAAAAGTCCTATCAACCCTCTGGGAGGCACACAGAGTCTCACCCATTTGGTTCAGCTAAAGAATAGGATCTCTGGGGAAGCACTGTCCATCAATTCCCCCTATAGTCTCATATTGTACGAAAGGCACTTTGGTGAAGCACTCAAAATATAATTCCCCCTATGTCCCGTGTCGAGGAACTACTTACACTCTGAGGAAGCATTAAATGTCAATTCTCCATGTGGTCTCGCATCATATTATAAAGACACTCTGGAGAAGCCCTTGCGTCCATTCTCCCTATGGACTACTACACTAGGTTCCCACAGCCCTATGTAAATTCAGAAAGTATCGCATCACATACCAGCCAAAGTATCCTCAAGAACAACTTAGTTATCATTCTACAGCATCTCATCATGGAAAAACATCAGTCACACCATCCTACAATACTAGACATGGAACAGGTAAAAGCATAATAGGAATAACTAGACCAAACGGTAATAAACAGGCAGAACAAAGCATGTGAAAAACATCCAAAGCACAGTAAATTTTCCTATTCATAACCAGTAAACTCTACTCGGGCATATAAGAAAAGAAGGAAAACAACAAGGGAAAAACCGGAAACACCCAATACCCCGTTCAAGGGTATTGGTGGAGTTTTCACAAAATACTGAAAGACTTCCTTCATAAAGGCACAAACCACCATCCTTGCCGTTATGAGATCGATACACATGAACATATAATCTTGATTCTCCCTGGAACATAGTAGATCTAAGAAAACATTCAAAACCCTCGACCCACGATAACTTGAGAAAGAAGAGGAATTGGAAAATGAAGCTCTAGAAGAAAGAAAAGCATACCACTGCGGTTCCAATGAAATCGACGATGGTAGATTCAGAGAATAGACAGAGGATCAGGGGCATGGAGGAGATTCATGGCCGTACAGAATGCTCTCGGTCGAAGAAGCTGGAGAAGAAGACAGTTATAAGTTTAATATGTGACCCTACTTCATTTAATAAAAAAACAAAATACATGGTGTGTACTTTTGGAGTACACAAAATGTACTTAATGTTTCCCTACTCCTCTTTAGGCGGACTCCAAATCACCCCTACATGGTTGTGTGCGTGGTCATGACAATGTCGGAACTCGGCCTCAAGAGGCAACGAAGTACAGGGCGTGTACGTATGAAGTACACGACGTGTAGTTCAAAAATTTCCAGAAACTCCTATTTTATCAAAAACACCAGACAAATTAAAAACATACCTGAAATGAAGGTTCAAGTTCTTAAAAACTTCCCCCCTTCCATAAATTTATCCCCGAATTTCCCTAGTACATTGCAAAAGAAGAAACCCCGAACAAATATGGGCACTGTGATCGTATATCGGCATCCCTCTACCAAGTCTCGTCATGTACTCGCCCGTGATGCCATAGCACCTGTACTAGAGGAATAGACCGGCCATGGAGAACCATCATACTATGATCGACAATCTAGATAGGAGGCTCCTCAAACAATGCATCAGATTCGAGCTCATCCTCCTTAGGTTGAAAGACATGAGATGGGTCTGAATAGTAACATCGAAGCTGAGAAACGTGGAGACATCGTGCATAGCCTGGTACCTCTAAGGTAACAGCAACTAATAGGAAACCGACCCAACTCTCTCCAACACCTCAAATTTCCCATCGTACCATGGATAATGCTTACCCTATCTCTGAATCATCTTGTGTCCCAACCTCTACGCGACACGCAGGAAAACCTGATCCTCGACTTCAAAATCCAAAGGTCGTCTCCGCTGATCAACATAAGACTTTTGTCAAGACTGTGTGATATCCACCCTCTTCTGAATCAAATCTATCTGCTCAGTGGTCTCCTGGACAAGACGAGGTCCCAACAAAGCTGCCTCTCTTGCCTCCATCCAATATAAGGGTGATCGGCATGGCCTACCGTACAAAGCTTCATAAGCTGCCATCTGAATAGTTTATTGAAAACTATTATTAGTGGAAAACTCCACAAGAGGTATATGATTCTCCCTAGAACCTCCAAAATCCAAAATGGAAGCTTGGAGCATGTCCTAAAGCACCTGAATCATTCACTTGGATTGGAAATATGTCCGGGGATGGAATGGAGTACTCAAAAGTACCTATGTGACCAAAGCCTTCTGAACCCCCTTCCAGACCCGAGAAGTAAAACACGCATCCCTTTCTGAAACAATGGAGTGTGTAACTCCATGTAGACATACAATCTCACAGATTTACAACCATCCCAACTCGTCAACACTGAAGGTATCCTTGATCGTCAAGAAGTGATCTACCTTCGTAATCCTGTCGATGACAAACCAAACAACATCATTCCCTCGAGGTGATATTGGAAAACCAATCATGAAGTCCATTGCAACATCATTCCACTTCCACTCCGGAATGGGTAGCTACTGTAAAATACCTGCTGGTTGCTGATGCTCCTCTTTCAGCTACCGAAAAGTAGAACAACTCATGACATAAATTGCAACATCTCTCCTCATACCTGGCCACAAATACTGACTGTGTAGGTCATGATACATTTTGGTGACCCCAAGATGAACTGACCAAACTAAGGAATGAAAATCCTACATCATCTCCTCACATATGTCTGTTGGAACCCATATGCGTCCCTAGATATGCAAGATCTCATCCTCACCCACTATCCATCCAGGCAGAGGGTCCACTCCTGACACACTCTCCCAAAAGACTAGGCCTTCTGAGTCTGATATCTTCCTCATCCGGGATTGATCAAGAAGTGTAGAGGGAACAACTACAGAAGATAGAAAATTCTTCCCCTGTCTGTCATGCACCACCAAATGCATCTCAGAGAACAGATCCATAGGCTGCCACTCACTACTGGCCTCCTGAACTGCCTGTATCTGAGTCCTCCTTCTCAATGCATCAACCACTGTGTTTCCCTTCCCAGGCGTATAGGAAAGCTCAATGTCAAAGGACTATAGATACTGAACCCACCCGCGATGTCTCAAATTCAGATCATGCTGAGTGAAGATGTACTTGAGACTCTTATGGTTGGTGAAAACCACAGAGTACTCTCCTAGAAGATAATGTCTTCAACTTCGTAAGGCATGAACAAATTCAGCCAACTCAAGATCATATGTCGAGTAGTTCCTCTCATGTGGCCTCAACTGCCGAGACCCGTACACAACGACTCCATATCCCTGCATAAGCACAACTCCCATCTCAATACCTGAAGCATTACAACAAACAGTGTAGCTCTTGCCCGACTCTAGAAAGACTAGTATCAGTGATGAAGTCAACATCCCTTTCAGCTCCTGAAAGGCTGACTCACGAGAATCTGACCATAAGAACATCGCACCTCAAAGACGTTATTTGGCTGCTCCCAGGAAACTACTACTCTCACTTTCTCTCAGTCTACTGATACTCTTGTCTCTGAGATAAGAAGACCCAAGAAGTGAACCTGATCCATACAAAAGTAGCACATTGAGAGCTTATCATATAACTGATTCTCTCTTAGTTTACTCAGAACGATCTCAAGATGGGTAGCATGGTCGTGTCGAGTGTGAGAGTAAACCAAGATATCATCCACGAAGACCACCACAATAGATTCTAATTATGAATGGACCACTCAGCTCATCAGTGCCATGAAAACTACTGGCGCGTTCGTGAAACCAAATGACATAACCATATACTCGCATACACAATACCTGCTTCAGAAAGCTGTAAGAGGAAGATCATATGGTCTAACGCGCAACTGATGGTAAGCGGGCCTCAAATTGATCTTCGAGAACACCCGAGCTCCTCAAATCTGATCAAAGTGGTCATCAATATGCGACAAGGGATATCAGTTCTTAACCATCAACTGGTTCAACTTCCGTTAATCCACACAACACCTAAGGGTGTCATCTTCCCTCTTCGCAAACAAGATAGTCGAACCCCAAGGAGAAGTACTAGGTTGGATGAAACCCTATGCCTGCAACTACTCCAACTGCTTATTGATCTCCTACAACTGAGGTGTAGCAATCTTATAAGGAGGAATGGACACTGGTGCCTCTCCTGGAATGAGCTCAATATAAAATTCTACCTCATGCTCCAGAGGCAAACCTGAAAATTCCTCTTGAAAGACATCACTGAAACGATAAAACACTAGAGGAAGGTTTAACTGCAAAGTCCCCTGGTCATCCAGATATAGACTAGAAATATGAGCTGTAACTCCGCCTAGCCCATGATGCTCGACTCCTGCTCTACTCGCCTCGACATCTCACTCACCCCGATGGAGAAAAGATCAACCCTATGGTGATATGAAACTCACCCTTTGGTGATAACAGTCAACGAACGCCTAGTATGGAACTAGCCACTCCATTATGAGAATGAAATCATAGCATGTCATCTCTAGGACATAGAGATACCATAGAATGTTACAACCCGTAACCTCAAGAGGGAACTCCCTGCACTAACGTACAATAGGCGTCATAGACCCCAACAGTGTGTCTAGAGTCAACATGGCGGTAGAAGAAAAGATACAAAGCCCAAGGATCTCCACAATATCAATAGAGATAAATCAATGGGAATACCCTGTATCAAAAAGAGTCAAATATAAAACCGAGGCTACTAAGATCGTACCTCGAACGACGGAAGATTCGGGATCCTGCTCCTGCTGGTTCTGCTCCGTCGCAAAAGTCTAGTATGATCCATGACCCTCGGACCCTGCCTGACTGGTTTGAGCTGATCCACCTTATTGCCACTAGAAGACCAGTGACTGACCACCCTGGCCTCGACCTCCACCTTGGCCCGAATGGCCAGAAGAACTCCAGTTCCCAGACTGGTGAGAAACTCATGGTGCTACTCCTAAATGAGGAGTCATGGAAGAACCCTCTATCACTAGCTACTGGTGAGAAAACCTGATAGAAGCGCTGAAGGTGACCCATTTTTCTGTGAGATCGGCACTCCGCTGGGCCCTCTGGCACTACGACCTCATATTCCCACCCCTTCTACACTGGTAGCATACAACCTGGATACTTGAAGAAGTGTCTCGCTGCCTTGGATCACTACGCGTAGACGCCCGACGGTGCTTCTTGTTGTCAGCTGGAGAAGCACTGAATATAGAAGTTGAACCGCCCCGAATCTCAACTTCAGAATCTCACATATTGCGCTCCGTAATCAGTGCTTAGTTGATGGTAGAAGCGATGGAAGTCAGCCTGAAGATATTCACATATGAGCGGATATCATTTCTAAGACCATACGCAAACCTCCTTACCAAGAACAAACCATATCCACTATTGAGGGTTGTGAAACGATGAAGCTCGTAGAAACGAGTAGAATACTCCATGATAGAAAGAGTACCCTGCTCCAGGCTCATGAACTCCTGGGATCAGTTGGCCCTCAGGGTCTCCGGATAGAAGTAGTCATAAATGACGCGTTGAAACTCCTCCCACACCATAACCTACTGATGTCCCGCCTGTGATATCACGTCCCACCACCTCTGGGTGGAGTCTGATAGCATGTAGGTAGCGAGATTGACCCGCCTCTCTGGAGGCGTCTCCAGATTCTCAAAAATCGACATCATGGCCTCTGGCCATGACTCTACAGCCAGAGGTCCTCCTTCCCCTGAGTAGGTGGGGGATGCTACTATTGGAAAACTCTCTTAATGTCTTCCATAGTCAAAGCAGGAGGCAGAGCTCCCTAAATGTTCTGCATCATCCTTATAAAACCTTCCCTAAACTACGCATCAGTGCCTGCAACTAGTATAACAGCTGGTGCCAAGGCTTGCACAGCAGGAGGATCTACAGGAGGTCCCTGATCGGCCATATTCGGTGTCTGGTCACCGTCTGGTAGCTGACATACTACAGGAGGACGTATCAGTGGCATAACATTGAAAGGTCAAAAGCTGACCTTAGATTTAGGATTAACAAGGACTAAAAAAATGAAGGCATGAGAAGGAATAAGGAAAATAAGTCATTCAAGTTATGAAAAACAAGACCACATGGCGTGTTCTTTCCCTACACGGTGTGCTCCATTTTTTCATTCACATGGGCCTAACACATGGCATGTTGTTGAATCCTCTTCCCTACCAGAGTCTTTCTACATGGTCTAGCCACAAGACTCCTCTAGGAAAAAACTGCACGGCGTGTTCAAGGTAGACACGAAGTGTACTAGACCAGCTTCACCGTACTGTGTTGTTAGCGACACGGCCTGACACACGGCTAACACTACACGACGTGCTCTAGATAGACATGGCGTGTATGAGAAAGGTAACACCAACCCATGTTGTATGTTACATGGCCGACTCCATGGTAAACTATACAAAGGATGTTCCATGGGAACACAGTGTGACCTTGAAGTAATTCCCTAACCCGTGTTGTTCGTGACACGACCGGGTACCCAGGTCATACTACACAGTGTGTAAAATTCAGACACGGCGTGTATTTGAAAAGATAACACGACCTGTGTTGTTCGTGACACGGTCGGGGTACCTATTTTAGATTACACGGCTAGTCCCTACAAGAACATTCACAACCCCTTGTCACTGCCCACACATTCAGTGACACGGCTAAAAACCACACAACATGTACTACTAAAGTACACATCGTGTATTGTTTATTTTTACAGACAGTAGCCTCAGAACTGCACCATAGCCCATAAAACACAGAAAAACAAGCATTATGGTGCCAAATTCCGATCCGTGAGGCCCCATACTCCCCACAAATCAAATAATGGCATCTTATACAAGTTATAACAAATAAAACAAGCGACGATCCCCCAAATTCTGGTTCATGAGGGCCCATAAAAACTCAATAACCAACATTGGGCGTCCATCTATGAAAATCACTATACAAACAAATTCCTTATCAAACAGTAGGTATTCTATCAAAGCATCTATCACAAAAGCATGCATAATCTACACAACGTCTATCACAACAACATGGAATTGAAAATGCATCCTAGATGTCATGGAAAGAATGAATGGAATGTGATTTCTAACAAGTGCCTATATGATGCATGAGATGGAATACCCTCATCCCATCGGGTTGCGACAGAAATAGAACAGAAATAACAAAAAATAGAGTGTGAATCCCCCAATGGTGAAATCAAATCCAATGTAAAATTGAAAACCAATAAAATTATGATAAACGAGGTAGTATGGATTTTCCCTATACACGGGTTAGCTACTCCTGAGAACATCTTATTACCAAGTACCTATTACATCCTATCCCTGGCTAAAGGATCCGAATAGTATGTCAAGAGAAAATAATCCTATGATACCACTTTGTAACGTCCCGGTTCTGGAAGCCACCTAGAGGTTCCCCGTACCCGGTTGGTCACATGGCCTCAAGTGCATTTCCCCGAACCCCAGAGGCTGCCGACAAGCAGCGAGGGACTTTGGTGTGATAGTGGGGAAACTATGCCCCCATTGGCAGAGTACACAACAGATGTAAACAACACACATACAATAGCAGATGCAGTAAACATCTATACAAAAGTAAACAATGGAAGACCGATATAAAGAATCAACTGGAGCATACATATATATAAATGATTCATGATGCATATGTCTAGGAAAGCATCCAAACAAGTCACAATGCTGGAAATACAATCAGTACTAAAAACAAGTACAAAATAAAGATAAAAAACTCCTCAGCATCGCAAGCCTATGCTTGGTCCCATGTTCCCCAGCTCCATAGCAAGTCAAGTACCTGAAGTCAAAGGGTTCTTTCCCTTATCTCTACCTGCAATAATATAATCTGTTTGGGCCCAGAAGCATGACCCAAATAGGGTGTGAGACAAAAATCCCAGTAGGAAACCACTCGAAGATTTTTGCCTAATAGTTAATGAATATATGGTAGGTAAAAGTACAGAAAGCAGTAAACAGAAAAGTACTCAGTAGAAACCAATCCATAGTTTCTAGCACATAATTTACAAAAAAGTAAGTAGCCACTCATGAAATTAAAATAAATAGCTAACCCTCTGGGTAGTTCTCACATCCTAACCCCTATGGTTTAACCAACATGTTCTAGCAACCCTATGGGTGGCACACATAGTCTCACCCCTCTGGTTCAGCTAAAGAATAGACTCTCTGAGGAAGCACTCACCATCAATTCCCCCTATACTCTCGTATAGTACTAAAGGCGCTCTGGGGAAGTAATCAATGTCTCATTCCCCCTGTGGCCCACGTCGAGGAACTACAAATACATTGAGGAAGCACTCAACATCAATTCCCCATGTGGTCTTGCATCGTATTATAATGACACTCTATAGAATCACTTACATCCAATATCCCTAGGGTCTACTACACTAGGTTCCCACAGCCCAGTGTATATTCAGCAAGTATCACATTGCGTAATACCCAATGTGTCCTCAAGAAATACTTGGCTAGCATTCTATAGCATCTCAGCATAGAATAAGAGCAGTCACAACATCCTAAAATACTAGGCATGGAACTGGAAATTTCCTAAAAAGAAAAACTAAACCAAAATGTCATAAACAGGAAGAACAAAGAATGGGAAAAACAACCAAATCACAATAAATTACCCTATTCATAACCAGTAACCTCTAATAAGGGATATAAGAAAAGCAGGAAAACAACAAGTGAAAACAGGAAACATGCAATACCCCATTCAAGGGTATTGGTGGAATTTGCACAAATAATCAATGAATTCCTATATAAATGCACAAACCACCTTCCTCACTATTAGTAGATCGATATACTTGAACCTCTAATCTTGATTCTCAATGGAATATTGTAGATCTAAGAAAACTTTTAAAACGCTCAACACATGATAACTTGAGAAAGATGAGGAATTGGAAAACGATCCTCTAGAAGCAGGAATAGCATACCACTGCGGTTCCAATGCAATCAATGGTGGTCGATTCGGAGAACAAACGGAGGCTCGGTGGCTCAGAGGAGATTTGCGGCCGTATGGAATGCTCTCGGTCAATGAAGCTGGAGAAGAAGACAGTTCTGGGGTTAGGACACGACCCCAATGCATTTAATAAAAAAACAAAACAAATGGAATGTACTATTGGAGTGCACTTCGTGTACTTAATGTTTCCATACTCCACTTTAGGAAGACTCCATATCACCCCTACATGGACGTGTTCATGGTCATGACAGAACTAGTACTCGACCTCGAGTGGAAATGTAGTACACAACGTGTACATATAAAGTACACGCCGTGTACTTCATAAATTTCCAGAAACTCCACTTTTCTCAAAAACTCCAGAAAAAGGAAAAACATACCTGAAAAGAAGGTCTGGTTTCTTATAAATATCTAATACAACTTCTTCTCTACCCATATTTTTTGAAATGATAATTTCGATCGTGCATATGTGTGGACTACCACCTCCACAAAGTGATATGTTTTTTTTCAATTCCCCATGATATATATTTTTATAATGGTGGATTAAATAAATATATTTTTTAATTAGGACATAATAATGAATCAGGTTAGGTGATTTATAAATTTACATCCTAATATTCCATCCATTGATGAATTGGAACATAATTCGTTTGTTGTTATGGATTATCATCTCTATGATGTCATTTAATTTATCTTATATATCTTATTTATGTGAATATTAACTAATATTTATTTAACAAATAAATATTATAAATATTTAATATTTAATATTTTATGGATTCTTAATCCATGAATAATTTTTAGGTACAATATCCATCAAATAAAAATATCAATGGAATAAGAATCATTTTTTCACCTGAATGTCCATTTCAAGGAACCATTGTTAACAGTAGAATAATTTCAAGTTATAAAAGAATTGTAGATAGTAATTTATATATTAATATAGTTTTATAATATATATTTATAATAAATATTTTTTTATTATAAATTGAATTTGAATCCATATGATGAAATTAGAGACATTGGTTGAGGGGTAAATGAAAAATTTTATTCTTTTCTAGGATTACATGTGCTAAATTTCTATTGAGTTAAATTTCATGGATCATATACATTAACCCCAATATGATATATTAACCTATATATATATATATTTATATTATTCCCAATTAATATTGTCATTTTACTCAATTTGTAACTCAAAATGAACAACAAAATGTTTTTAAGATAAACAGATATCATTTCCTCTTTAGTTGATGGAATTTTTCATACATGTTTATATTATTTTTTAAAAAATAATTATGAATGTATTTTATATTATATAATTATTAGTAAAATTAATTCATACCCATATCTGAATAATGATAATAATGTTTATATCAAATCACCTTTCCTTTTCCGGAACAATGTGCTTTTTTACTATTGGTCTAAATGAAATCATTTTTTACTTACACCACAAAAATATATTTTCCCACCTGAAATAATATAATATTTTTAATTCATAATTTTTATTTTTAAATGTTTCTTTTAATTAAATTTTTTCCCAAATGTTTCATAAATTTTTAAATATGAAATAATATATTTAATAATAGAAAGGTAATTTTTACCGCATAATGTCTCATTGTTCATTAAAATGTACTTTACTATACAGAAAAATCATTTGATATTCATTATGATTCAATAGGAAAAAGATACAATGATACCATAATTATTCTCTCTCTTGATAGTTATTTATTATGATGAAGAAATATTTATTAATCCAATTTTTATGTCCTCATGTTATGCTATGGTGAAATGATATATATTTTCATAAAATTATGGCATTCATATGGATGGATTATGATAATGTGATTTTTGGGTCCATTGTGGACCTATAATTATTGGGTTAATATAATATTGATATCTATTTAGAGGATAATTATATGTTTTGACAAGATTTTTAGTATTTATGTTCACTAAAATTCTTGTTTTATTCATATAATTCAATATTCCTATTTTATGAATCCTTGGTGATGATTAATACTTTTACGACCTTATTAATCATGCTTCTAGATATGTATTGATTTTGGATTCTACGATCTATGATTTTCTAGGTATGAATATCTTATGTTCTGAACATTCATTTTATATTTTTATCATAACCCTATGATCATATCATGATCTTATGATTGATATCTCCCATGTTTACCTTTACTGGGCCTCTAAGAAAACATGTTCTTATGGTTTCCTCCCTTAGGTTCTGATTAAATTTTCTAAGTATGGTAGTTCTATAAGGGTGTTAATATTATGAAATTTATGGGTTATGATGAATATATTTTAATAAATATGTATATTATGATTCAAATATCTAATGTCACTAAAATTTTATGGTCCTAAATTTTGAGTAATTGTGATATGTATTAAATATTCATCAAATATTATGTATTATTTATTTATGTTATCTTGTGTTGAATCAGTTCTTATTAGTGGATGATTTTGATATTTTTATAGATTAAGTTTTGTGAAATATTTGGATATAACCTAATGAAACCAATGAAGGAAATATGTATTATATTCTAATAAAATGTTTTGGTAACTTTTGTTATCTCAAAAATGATATTTTTATGATTTCATGTTCTATTTGATAATTCCCAATAATTTTGGTTGTTATTTAATAATTTTTATCATTATTTATATCTAAAATAAATCATTATAATTATGAATATTATAGTAAATTAAATTAATATCTTCTAAATAAACCAAATGGATTTGGAGTTGGGATATAATATAATGTACCTATGATCACTCAACTATCTTAGATTATGAGAAATAACTTGATCGATTTTAATCTTGTGAATACACTGCGAATAGAAAGACATCACATTGAGGATTTTAGGAAAAAATATCCACATTCCATCTATGCTTATTCAGATCAACTATTTATTGAGAAATATATTATTATAAAGAAACTAGTATATTCTTTTGTTTTGTTCTCTGACAATGATAAATTTGGTTTAGGAGTCTATCACTTCTAAGTTGAAGTGGGTTAATGACGGACTCTAATGATGAAAAAAATGAATGATGAAGAATTAAAATCCATGTAATGTGTGGGGTTTGATATTATATTTTTTAATAAATACACTTTTAATTATATTCGTACTATAATGGAAATAAAATTTCTGGAGATAAAACAGAATGATGATGAATCCATTGTTAATTATGAAGAAATTGTTACAAGACCTTCAAGGTATTATTTGGGATTTTTCATTGACCATGGGTGAAAAATTGATCAATTATTTACCAATCCTAAAACAAAAACATCAAAATCTGATATCTATAATAGTATTTATTAACAGTGAATAAATCTTTCAATGTTCAGTGATGTTATAAAACAAGGGTGGGAAATCCAATTATTTGTTTAGATGTGGAGATAAGAAGAGAAAATTGGATATATATATATATATATATGGATACTATTAAACTAAATATAATGGAAGAGAGATATACCAACCACCTACATTCTAAAAATTCAGTAAATTTCACTAAATTATTTTTTTGAAGGAACTATGAAATTCTACTATTATTAAGTGGTTGGCTATCAGGATTGTAATTTTAAATTAAGGAAGAAAATATAGGAATTTCCAATATAGGAGATAAATAATTCAAAAAAGTAATTTAAATGTTTAATTATTTAATAAAATTGTGTATTATAAGAATCAATTCCATTATAAAAATCCTAATGAGGATGGTAGGATTCAACAACCACTTATGAAAAAGGAGAAAGGGGGGACTTTTATATCTTAACTAATATTGATCTTGAGAAAAATTTGGGGAATTATCGACATAAAATATAATTTTGAACTGAATATGTATTATATTATTTTGGATCAACTCGTGATTTTATATCTGAATAGTTTTGTAATTGTATCGCATCACTACCTCAACGATTAGATGTTGTGTTAGAAGTAAAAACATATCATGGGGAGATTATTGAATAATAAGAATATAGCTGCTTTCTAATTTTTTTTGGAATTTTATTCCTATAAATATTATTTTTCACCCTCTAGTTGAAGTAGATATTATATTTAAAAAAGAATAGATTGTTTATATAAATACCATATAAATTTAAAAGTTAGAAAATGATTATTTTATATTTCAATTCAACAATTTTTTTTATCATATGTGAACATGTAATTCCAATGGTAATTTCATCCATAATGTGGGAAATATTACCAATTATTGAGTGATCTTTATCTGAAATGGTTGGAGGGGAACACAAAACTTAACACATGGACGCAATTTCGGAATACGATATTTTTCATCAATACATTAGAATTATTCATCTATGATGTAATGTTAGGTTTTAGATATAATGAATACCTTATTATACACCAATAAAAAATAATCAATTTTTAATAAACCCAATTGAGTTGTATGATTTTATGACGAAGCGCTAAGAAAATATTAATATAGAATTCATACACCCGAGTGCATGAAGATGGGTTTACCCCCCCTAATTTTTTAAATAATAAATATGGGTCTATTCATTTTTATATTTATGATCTACAACATAACAAGTTCAAAATAAAGAAAAAGTTTCATTTTCCCTCTGTTGATGACTTCTTTGATAATATCATTGAAGCATAGTACTTTTAAAATATTAACATCATGTATGATACAATTAATTAAGGTTCATGAAGGAGTATATACTAAACACAACCTTCCATATCAGGTATGTTCATTATGAATTTAAATTAACCCCATTTGTACTGACAAATTCCCCTTTTATCATCATGGATCTAATCAATAGTGTCTTTAGATATTACCATGACATGTTTTTGGTTGTATTTATAAATGATATTAATATATATTCAAGGATCCAAGAATATCGTGAATGTCATTTGTTGATTTTATTGAAGTCTTGGATGATGTAGAGGTCGTATTCTAAATTTGATAAGTGTTTATTCTAGATAAAAATATTTTCATTCATGGGTTATATAATATCATGAAATGGTATACTAATATATCCTACATAGATTATATTTATTGGATATTTTTTTTTAAATAATTTTGGAGAATGTATCACATATAACTATTCAAAACACAATGTTATCCTACAATTGATCCATTTTCCTATTGGATTATAAATGTGATGAAATTTCCAATGATCTAAAAATAAGGTTTGTTATCAAACCTATGATAAAATTAATCTACATTATATAACATTTTATGGTTTTTTGATGTATCAATGAATTTACTAGGATTTATTATCCTGAATAATGGTATGGTTATATTTTATGCTTCATGACAATTGAGATTTCATTTGAAAAATTAACCAACTCATTATTTTAGGATAGAAGTGCAAATTTTTTAATCGAGAATATGGAGGCATTATCTTAATGGTGAAAGATGTGATATGATTAATAATAATAATAATAATAATAGATTCATGATATATATATATACTAAAATATGAACACTTTAATATGTACCAATGGAAATTTTTGGGATTGATTAATGATATGACTACATGATAAGCATAGACCATTAGAAAAATAATGATAGCTTGGCATGGCATCGCTAGTTCTCTACAGTACTATAGAAAACATATTTAAAAAAACAAGGCTATACACAATTAAAATTTAGTGAAGTTCATGTTTGAGGTTGAACCCATAGATAAATCATGTATTTTGATTAGGTTTTCATAAGATTTATTTTTTATAATTTTATGAAAGAGGATAGAAAAGAATTGTTTTAATTTCATAGATTAGAAGACTGTAAAATAAAAAACTAAGTATCTTTTTTGAAAATTTTGTGATTATATTTAGAAATCATTCTCGAGTTTTGTAATTTCAAGGCTCATGTGAAATTGGTTTTTTTAAAAAATATTGATTAATTCATGATTAGTGTTTGATTTATGAAAAGGTAGATCCAATGGTTATGGTATCCCTTCCTCAATGTGGAAATAACATATTTCCCTTGGTTTGGTAATATAGATTTCGCCATATCGAGTTTCTATCGATACCATATTGAAACCTTGTTTCCCATAAAGTTGAAAATTGGCATACCTTCTTTAGGGTCGTCAGTTTCACAATTTAAATGTTCATCTTAATTTTATTGCCAATGGGAATGATAAAATAAAATGAAATTGATTATAAATTCATTGAAGAAATCACTCGAACAAAATACATGAATAATGAATATAATTAAATCCAATTCACCCCCCCCCCCTTATGTTACAACACCCCAGCACATTTTAGGTTTAACCCCTCATCTTAAAAATGAGAGGATAATATTGAAGTAGAAAATAAGAAAAAATAATAATGAAAGGTAAGAAAGAACTCAGGGAGGGTGTAGCAGCTTCACTCCCAGTATTTTTCTCCAGAAGAATCTCTATTCCACAAAGTAGCTGCCTAGCTCCTCTATTTATAGCCTCTTGATGGTTTCATGTAGACCACATTCAAAATGTGTTATGAGAGTATAGTTCACGTAATCCTAATATGATGTCGCCTCTATTATTTTTGAATCTATGTGAATCTTATGTGAATCTAATTGAGAGATTTTCACCATTAATTCATTTCATGACATGTAATGGGTACACATAACATGTAACCCTCAAATCATCACATCCCAAAAATATTAGTGTATTTGTTACTGAAATAAAATAAGAAAAAATTAATATCGTGAAATGTAGACACACGACGTGTAATGGTATTTGATATCATATATTTTCATAACGGCTTTTCCAGGAAACAACCTCCTTATTTTATAATTTCTTAATGTGTACTATGGTTACACGACATGTAATGTTGTTTTACATTATATGAAGCTTTGATTTTATGGTGTGAAATGAGTTTTGGATCATATTTCATCCACTTTTTCTTCCTTTTTAGAAGTTTATTATTCAATTCAATAAAAAATAATACAATTAAAGTCACTCCAAAATTGGAATGATTATTCAATTAAGTACAAAAATCATTAAAATAAAACATCCAAAAACGACTGAATAAAATAAACTTATCAAATACCCTGATACCATAATTCATCCTTGTCCTCAATGATGGAATCTAATCATGCTAAAAATAACATTCACCTAACCATTCTTCAAATAAAATTTTAATAAAATAAATTGATCTAATATAAAATTAATCTTTCAAGTATAACACAAGATAATTCATCAATGCATCATTTTTAAATGAAAAAAATAAACCATATATTCCACTCTATTCTCTTTTAAAATAGTTAATCCTTTTCAATAATCCTTTTTCATTTGTAAATTTATCATTAATTTTCATTCCATTTTCAATCTACCTTACATGAATTTTTCATCTCAACATTAGGGTACACATGAATAGAGTGATTCACATACCTAAAAACATGTAACTTATCATATGTTTTCAAGGAACCTAATATCACCACTGTGTAAATATGAAATCATAATTACTCGTGGGGGCCTTACCATTAAGGTTGAAATAACTGTGAGGTTTTTTAGAAGGTTGGTAAATGATGTAAAAGTAAATCTCAAAAGGGGGGATGAAAACTAAAGCATTTTTCATGATAAGAAAATATCTCAATAAAGATCTACCTTCTTCTAATATTATCTTCATAATCTCCATAAATATCATGGTGGGATCATGATAAATGTAAGTGAAATAATAGATTCACCCACTCTTTGTATGTATTTTTTTATTTTTATTGTAATTTTTTTATAATGTTATGCTTAGGACAAATCTCACACCTATTAAATAACTACATACAATAAAAAATTGTTGCTATGGAAAGTGGTGAGCTTTAATCCTCCCAAAACACAACCTAATATCTCATCATTTTTAGGCAATATAGGTTAACTATAAAATACAATAATATATTTATTTTCATCTCACCATATCATAATAGATATTCCCACAAAAAAACATCCCTAGTAATTTATATCATCTTACACACAATAATGTTTCCCTCAACTCTTATTCACATAAATATCATTAAAAACGTTTATAGGAAGGTAGGAAAGGATAGTATAGGCATGTAACATAGATCAATTCCTAAAATGGAAATACATGGATTCTACAGCCTTATAAAAGATCGATACAAGATGGGTCTCTAGAAAATGGATATAGAAAATAATGGCAAATTCATTTTAATGGTGGATCCATTTAGTCATATATTCAATAATTTTCAAAGAATGATCTTGATAAAAACATGCCTGAGTTTCACAAGAAACATACTTTAGAAAAAATGGGAAATATTTAATTTGTGAATATCTCAAGAATGATATTAATTGTTGGGACAATCACTCATGTAAATGTATATGAATAGATAAATCAATTAATGAAAATACTATAAATATAAATAATGGCCAAATACTAGAATAATTTCATCTAAAATAATACAAATTCTCCGCTAAATAAAAATTTTTCAATTGCTAATGTATATGCTTATCTCTGTTAATTATGCACCACATTTTCCCATTTAAATATATTGACAATTTAATCCAAAAACATGACATGATTATAGTCCTATTAATTTTATGTCCACTAGATACGTTCATTAAATAATTAATCAACGGATAATATGAAATTTTCAGTTAATAATATAATTAAATTTTGGGGATATAGTAGAAAATATAGAATTGGAACTTTTACTCCCCAAGAAATTGGTTGTCCAATGTTGGGATGTACATGTTCTTGGTGCCTTCAACCACCTTGGGTCTTCATGGTCCTGAAAATTAAAAATAAAAAAGTCAAAGAACTGGCCATTGTCATTGAATTTTAAATATTTGGTGTGAGAGCATGAAAATTTTAAAAAACCAAATGGAAAACAAAAACAAGGGTTTCCTACCAAATGCACTTTTGTTTAACATTGTTTGTTCGAATTTACCTCTATCAACATCATCTCAGGTCAAAGATGATTGAAAATGAATTACCACCTCATATTCTATGAATGGTATCATTTTTTTCCTATAAATGTATATCATACAATTTATTTCTTATGTGAATATCTTAATTCTTCATGATCATTTTACTTTCATTTTCTCTATTAGATAGACCCATTAATACTTCCTCAATCATAATAAACTAAATAAAAGATCATGCATCACACATACATTATGTCCTTTCTAAAATGTAGTGGCTTCAATTTATCTTCTCGGGTTATATGTCTTGTTCCTCAGATTTTCTTACTTCCACAGTTGAACATTCTCTTTCATAACATCATCTAACTCTTGTATCTCTTTAATCACAGTGACATCATAAACATACATTTTTTCTCTTTCTCCAAACACATTTTCCACCTATACATTGTAGTAATTCATTACCTAGTAGATGTTGAAACTTACCTAAAGACATCCAACTGTCGGACATAGTTCCCCATATTAAATGTTGATTAGTGCATTCCAAGTGGATAAGAATGCCCTTACCAAAATGAGTGGATTCATATCAACTTCTATATCCATCACCAGGAAGTCTATGAGAATGTAGAATTTATCATCTCTAATTAGGATGTCCTTAATGTCTCTTGTTGGTGGTTTTAATTTAAAATAATCTATTTAATGAAGTACTCTTTTAGTCATTTGTCCATCCAATCTCAAACATTTGAATATTGGATATGCCATGATATTAACACTCACATCTATGTCACATAATTATTTCCCATATTTAAAATCTACAATAAATATGGGAATTTAAAAGATAATTGGATCTCATCACTTCATAGTTAGGTCATATGATTCCACTTTTGAACACTCTCATGTGGGTGGAAATATTCCAATCTCTTACAGATTCCTCTTGTTGGTTAAAATATCTCTCATTAATTTTGAATATGTCAAATTTCATTGAAGAGCCTCTATAAAAGTATTATTAAAATTTAATTTTTTAAAATTTTGTAAAATCCTGACAACTCTTCATTTTCTTAATTAATTTAACCATTCTTCTCGGAAAGGCATCCTTATATTGTTCTGAGGTGGTTCTTCTTAATATTCTACATATAATTTTTTCTTTTTAGCCTCATCTCCTTCAGGTGGTTGTCCTGAAAACTCTATAATTCTTCCTTTTTTTGTTTCATACCACATCAAAGATCTCTAGAATTCAAATATTCATGTCGGAATTCATCATTGAATCCTGGTAGTCTACCTCAACATATCACTCTAATATGATCATGAATTTTCCTAACATGTGGAACCATATTCCATAATGGGGCCTTTTGTCTTGATGATTCTTCTCAAATATCCATGAGTGTACCCTCAGAAGTATTCATGAATGTTTCCATTGTCTATTCTAAAAAATGGACCTAGCATGTTAGTCTAGGCCCATGGGGTGCTTATTGAAATACTTTTTATCTTGGTTGAAACCATTAAAATTGTTTTTTGGACTCCAACCTTGATATTTATTACCCCTATTATAATCAGCATAGATTGCATCTTTAATATGAAAATCATGGTGGTTTTGATATTGGACCATCATGATCTACATCATCATGGTCAACCAATATTGTTGTGACTCCATCTAGTCAATAGTTATTACTGCATGAAGTCTTTATCACTACATCCCTTCTCCATGACATTTGAAACTAGTGCTTGAAATCTCATCCAATAAGTTGGAGATCTCTTTAGATGATTTCTTCATTAATGATCCTCTTGCTTTAGCATTCCGAATTAAAATATTTCCAAGAAAAAACCCTTTATATAATGTTTTTCTTAGTATCCACACATCTATTTTATGATGTGGGATCTTATGAGTCATGTTATTATACAGTCCCTAGGTATAATATAGATATTTATAATCATATTGACTAAATTTTAGAATGTTTACCCATATTTACATTAACATAGAGGGTGGGAAGAAAAAGGTGAAGAAGTTTGTAGCTATCTCATCTGACTTAGTGATGGAATGTGTAGGCATATGTTGATACCAATCTCGAGATCGATATCTTAATGAAAATATAAAAAGTCTTACAAAATCACATGAAATGTTATGGAATTGGAAACTATTATAGAGGTCTGGAATGATTCCCATATGTTAGTTCATAACAACATGTGGAAGTTTGGTGAATTTGACTTTATTCCATATCATTGAAATGATTACGGGCTTGATCGTGATGTGGTTTTCATTGATGAGGGGTGCTAGGATTCTCGTTTGAAATCCTATATTTGATCGCAGCCCGTAGTCTGCATACGTTTGCAGGCCCCGATTTCACTAAATCACCATAGCAACATGGTTATGCTCTGAAACCACCAAGGTTGTAGAGAATTTATGCTATTAGATTGGTTTAGAATGTTTAGTTGAATCAATGATGTCTTTTTCTATTCACTATGTGTTGTAGTTGTGCATGAAATCAATCTAGTGTAAATAGATAAATGTAAATAAAACAATAAAATACTAAAAATGAACCTGTCATCATCCCCATCAATGGAAGTGGTTTGATAGACCAGTAAAGCACTGTTAGTTCCCTATGAAACTATACAATTTTTTTTTATAAAAACTCATCTCTACTCAATTAATAATGTAGTGAAGTGTATGTTCGAGGTTGAACACATAGTGACGCTCAGTTATATTGATTAGGTTTTCACATGTTTTCATTTTATTAATTTTATGAAAAATGTGTGAAAAAGAATGGATTTGATTTGATAAATTTTATGAAGGTAATATATAAATGAACCATATTGTTTGATTGTTTTATGATCATATTTTTAATGCAATCAAATGTTTTATAAATTTTGAGTTCAGGTTTAATTAGATTGTAGAAAAAAGATTGATTAAATCATGACCAGTTTCAGAGTTGATATGAGGTAGATTCAATGGATATGGTATCTCCTTCTCAATGTGACGATACCCTATTTCCCATGGTTCGATAATATTGCATTTCACCGAATCATGTTTTTCTCTATACCATATTTAAACATTATTTCCCCTAAAGATGAAAATAGTCATTCCTTCTTTAGGGTCATCAGTTTCCCAATTTAAAAGATCCTTTGGATTATATTATCAATTGTCCTAACAAAATAAAAAGAAATGGATTATAAATTGATTGATGAAATCACAAAAACCAAATACATGAATAATAAAAGCAGCTAAATCCAACCCACCTTCCCCCGTCAGTTACATCACCCTAGAACATCACAGGTTTACCCCTCATCCTATAGATGAGAGAATAAGAGCGGATGAGAAAATAAAAATAAAGCTTAATGAAATGTAATAATTATAATGGGGAGGGCACAAAATCATATCTCTAATAATTTTTCTCTAGCTGAATCACAATACCACAAAAGAGCAACCCATCTCATATATTTATAGGCATTGGATGGTTTCATCCTGACCACATTCATGATGTGTAATGATATTACATGCCATGTAATCTTGATCCGATGATGCCTCTCTGATTTTTGAATCTACACAAGTCTCGTCTGAATATAATTTGACGATTTTGACCACTAACTCCTTTCACGATGTGTAATAGGGATTAATGATTTATAGTCCTTAAATCTTGTCATCCCACTAATCACAATTGATTTCACCATGAAAATAAATATTCGAAAATTTAATATCATGTAATGTAGATTCATTCCATTTAATAGTCATATAGAGTGTTTATTTTCTATACGACTTGTCACAGAAGTGGCCTTCTTATTCGATAAATCAATGACATGTAATCTTGTTTTTTATTTTTACTGCTCTTCTTTGGATTCAAAAGTATGGTGTTGTGTCTAGAGTGAAGATTGTGGCATGAAGTGAGATGTGGATCATAAATCATGCACATTTTCTTATTTTTAAAGGGTACATTATTTCCTTTCATAAAACGTAAAACAAGTAAATTCACCCCAAATAGGAATGATTATTCATTTATGTACAAAAATCATTATAATGAAACAATAAAAAATGAATGCATGAAATACACATATCATATATCAAGGAGGTTGATGCTTTGAGGTGGAGAGACCATGATATTTTCTCAATGATAAAGATTGAATGATATCTAATCATTATTTGTTTTCAGAATAAGAACCGTGAAACCATGATCAATAGTGGATGATCATATTGTTCTCATATTAATTTTCAATTATCCATTCATTTGGGGATTAATGAGGTATATAACGAGGATGTAGAACTATAAAATAATTTTTGCAATATTCCTGAGTTGAAAAATAATTTTAGAGTGTTGATATGGATTAAAATTTCAGTATGTGTAACTTAAATACCATACATAAAGAATAATGTTTTGGATGAAACACATAGATTATCAATATCTCTTCATCCTATATGTATGATTATGTATGATGATCTGAAATTCATTTTATTTCCCCATAACATGAAAAAGGATATCGTAGAGTATGTATCTTGATTCCAAGAATGTTATAATGTCATCGATGATATATATAACTATAAGGGGATGTTACAAATATTACCCATAATTTAATGGACATGGGAATGCATTACCATTGATTTCATCATTAGAATCCCTATAATAATTAAATGGAACAATGTTATTTATGATGTAATTGACAACCTTACAAAGACATTACATATCATTTTTATTAGAGAATATTTATCTATTAATCATAATTCCTTTTAATACAATTAGGTAGTTGTATGACAATATATAAAACATCATTTTAGTTTATTTGATCTGGATCTCGGGATTTACACAATGTTTTGGAGAATTATTTGATAATATTTGAATACATATTTGAACTTTATCACTTATTATCATACTAAAATATATTGTATGGTTTAATGGACAATTCAAAACTAATAAGATATGATTAGATATTTTTATATGAATTTCAAAGCTGGTTGGGATCAACACCATCATTTTCATTAATTTTTTAGTAATATCATTTACTCAAGAATTAAGATGGTTGAAAATTAAGTCAACTATGATAGGTTGTGTAGAAATCTTATGTCCTGGGATCTAGTTGGAGAAAATAAATCTATTGGGACCTATACTAGTTGAGTAAATAGTAGATATGATTAGATCAATTCCATAGAACAGCAGGTTATCTCAGAGTCGATGTAAATGATATGATGAGTATTTTTAGTGAGATATAGAGGTTAATTTTGATCAAAAGGTTTTCTAATTAAAATATACTTTGAAAAGGGTTAGGATATCTGGATATAAGGGAACAATAGTTACTAGATCAAATTGTCCCTTAAAATTTTTTATTTAATTAGGACATTTTATTATCTCTTACCGATTGCAATTTTTCTCAACTAAGCTCACGTTGTGTTCCATGTACCCCTCCTCTAAAAGTACATTCATGATACATATTATTTAATGAGCCTAGAAGTAATACTTCAAGATCATGATATATCTTATGAGGAATAACTATGGAAGATTTTGGATGAAATAGAATGTGTGATGTTAAATAGGAACACAATCATTGTCAATGTTTTGTCGGAAAACAGTAAATCTATGTAAGAAACGTGGGTCCCGGATGTGGTGATTAGCCATAAATATATATAGTTATATTTGTTGGGGGTAATGAATTATGATTAATAAATTCTTATAAATGAGTGAAAGATACCACCAAAAAATATTAGTATATATTTCTCTTTAAAAATTTGATGTATTTGATATCATTCAATAAACACAATACTGAGTATAAAAGGTATGTGATATACCATTGAAATATTATTATTTAATGTTAATGCTATTAACATGTCATTTCATTGGTGGGAATTAATTATAGGTATGAAACTATGATTTTTTTATTACAGAACTATTAAATCATTTCATTACATATTAATTGGTTCTAAATTAGAATAAAATTATTTGAATGTAAAAAGGTGATGTTTTTATAAAAAAAATTATTATGTAAAAAATGAAATTTAAACATTATAAATAAAATTAATCCCCATTATTGATTTATTTTATCTATATTATAAAATAATATATTCAATAAAAATATTTTAATATTCATTTAATAATTTTTACAAGGCATGTAATTAATTTAAACATAGTTGTATTACTAATATTGTATTTTCATAAAAAAAATCTTTTTTATTTTCTACAAACTTATTTTATAATTTATTTCATCAAAATATAGAAATTAATTCTTGGAAAATAGATTTCAAATTTATAAAAATCATATTAATTATAATATCATGTGTTTAAAGTTGTTTTTGTAAATATTCAATGGTAACCAATGTAAAAATTAATTGTTACAGTAAATGGTAAAAGGGGTTAATTTTGTGTCAAAATAATTATATGTGGAATATAATAACTTAAATATATCTATAAATCCAATTATATTTAATATTTCTACAATATATAATTTTATTTTCCAATATTACCCATTTTGGATCCATTTTCCTTGATTAACACATTAATACATTTTAATATTTTGAAAAATTCCATGTGTGTCAGCCCTCTCACTTGTAAAAGAACACCACCCATCCTATCATTTACACATATCAGGATCCACATAGATTACACAATACCTAAAAAATTATTCCAAACATCTCCCTACATATTATAGGGGTCCTGGATGGACCATAACATGATCATATGAATGATTTGACTATAAAACGCAGGTGGTTTTCTAAAGTAGTGGTATATATTCTTACTAATATTTTTAAAGTCTCATTTTCCATCTAGATAATTTAAATACATTGTTTCCATTTTTGAATCATGAATAATATATAAAAAAATTACTATAGCTTATTAAGAATATGTAGAAACCAATTTTCACCTTTTTTCTATCAAATCGGAAATGAAAGTATTGCTTGTGCGTATATATCGACTACATCTTCAATATAATGATATGATTCATTTTTCATCACAATAATTAATTATTAGATATTATGATATATTTAATGTATATAATTTTTATTAAAAATAAAATTATTCTTCTATAATTATAATATCATTTCTAACCTATTACATTCATATTAATTGGAATAATAAAAAAAATCCTCCAAGCGTACGTGTAGAATCCCACATCCATGATGTGATTTGATTCATTTATCATTTTACATATTCATGGATGGTAGTCATGATGGATTTAATAAATATATAATAAAACTATGTAGAAATATTTTTTACATAAATGTGAATTATTACTTACCTATCTTTCAATCATTCCATTGAAAAGTGGAAATATCACTCATGCTTACATACATGATATCATCTCCATAAAGTTATTAAATAAATTTTTCATAGAATATTAATTGGAATGGTTATTAATGTGTGTAAAATAAAAAATATGATACATAATTAATGATTAATATTATATATATTATGAAACCATGACCAGGGTTCATATACTAGAACCTTTGAATTAAAGTATGCATGAAAAATGATCTAATTTTCACTTGAATGTATGTCATAATGAAAATTTATTATAAATCTGATAATTGAAAATTTATAAAAAATTGTAAATTATTATGTTATTTGAGAATATTTTTTTTCAATACTTGTATAATAAATTTATATTTATTAAAGATGTGCTTTTATTGTCCCCTAGGCTAGAAGAGACATGAGGTAATGAATTTTTGTTACAATATAATTACTTTTTATGATCACCTATGATAAATTTAATTTAATCATAATTATATGGATCCAATTAAATAAAGGAAATTTATATTAATACCCTATTGTAATTATAATAACTTTTAGTTAATAATATGAATTTTTGATAATTGGTTCCAAAAATGATTGAGAAAATGTTTTTTCACAATAACCGATCTTATTTCTTCTTCGGTCAGTGAAATTTTCCTTATATTCCCTTATTTATGAAACATAATTGACCAATGCATTCACTATTCTAAAAAATGAGATTAAATTCATTTTTCTCGATATTTTTGTTTATATTAGGAGGATCAAATTGAATATTCTAATAATTTTTTCAGTGGGTACTTTTTAACAATGATGTAAATGTAATTTTTAGTATATACCTAACGAATTACTTTTCAATATCTAATAATAAAAAATCCATTATAGATTACATTACATTCTTTCCTTTATATTAAAATGAGTATTTTCTCTAAAATATTTTATAAATTTTTTGTCATTGAATAAGGGATTCAAAAAACAATAATAGTATTTCCATTATGAAATCATCTAATAATATTTTAATGGTAATTTTTACTATAACTACATCACTTGATGTTACATATGCTTCACTATAGAAATTATCCAATGAACCCATACATATTAATTATATTCATTGTTAGTTAATATAATAATTAAATCATTATTATTCCTATTATATTTTCAACATGTTAATAAAAAATGTGACATATGTATCTAATAAATTTTTGAGGCTACATGTGTACATGATTGCAGATAACCATGTTCATGTTTTTTTTGTGAGTGTAATTCCTTTAAGTTATAATCACAAGAATATTCATGGGAATGATTACAAATAGCTATATTTAAATTTTTATGTTTCATTGTTAGTTCATCTAGAAATACTAATAATATTATAAATAGACATGATTATAATAATTAATGTTCACATGAGAAAAATTAATGATGCTTATGATTTCACATCCCGAAGTTATGAATATTTAATCATTATTTTTTCTATAACATGATAATTAATATTGCCTCTAGATATATGTTTATTTTGGATTTTGTGATCTATATTTTAAGGGAATTAATATTTTATATTGATAACATTCACTTAATTCTATAATTATACCCTTATGATTATCTCATTCTGGTATGGCTAATTTATCTTTATGATTACCCATATTATGAATTTTAAAATTCCTTTCATCATTTTTCTTTCCTTGTGTTTGGAATGATTTGTCTAAGTATTTTATTTCTATTTGGTACTAATATGATGATCATTATGGGAGTTGTTTATAATGTTTAAAAAATATGTATGTTATGTATCTATTATCCAAAAATATAAAACCATTACAATCCATAGGAATGTTAAATTTTTATATTTATTTAATATCCCTCTAGAATATTTTTTTTATTCCGTTAGTTACAGTACTAGATATTATCTTAATCCTTGATTCCATATATATAAAACAAAAAATCATAGTATTTCACATTGTTGTAAAGTATGGTTTTCCCCATATATCTATTTAAGTGGATGAATACATCAATCGAAAATATTTTTAGATAACTATTTTATATAACTAAATTAATTCCATATTTTATTCAACCTACATTACTCTATGAAATTAATATAAACATTTTCATAAACATAAGGAATTATGGAAATTAATTATTAGATAATATAAATGTATAATTAAATATGAATTATATAACAATATAAACAGAAATTAAAATATCAAGGATTTCACTAGTTTTGATAGAGATAGATAACTATGCAATTACTAGTCTACTACAAAGATATATTTTTTAGGAAATAATTTTTTTTAATGAAAATAAAATTCAAAACATCCCTTGAAGCATAGATGATGGGAAATATATTTTTACTACCCATGATTGTATTCTGGATCCCTATATGAAAGGAACAATAATTGGCATTAGTGAATAAAATTAATACTCTGTATTTGTTCATTGGGAATGTTCATTTGTAAGAATGCCGTAAAATATTAAAGAATAAGATATAGAAAAGTGAATAATAATTTTAATTAAACCAGTGATGAAAATCATTTAGAATATTTATAATATGCATCCACTAGTGAACAAGTAGGTGTAATTTGCAAGAATCATTTCAAAAATAAGTATAATGAAAAAAGAAAATATAATTTGTTTTGTCTAACCCCCTTCTGTTACATTATTTCATTGTTATACTTTTTTACACCCCTATTCATTTCTTGTTTCGCTATTAAACATCTTGTTCATAGTGTTTTCTAATATAGGGGAATTTGTGTAGGGGATGTATAATTTGGAAAAAAAATTATAATACATGACTTCTTAACTATCATACCTCTTTTATTATACATAGTATAAATTATATATTCTTATGTATAATTTGTTCAGATTCATAGGAATTGTTCTTTTTTTCAGAGGTGTAATTTTCATAGATATGATATATTAAAATATGTTTATGGGAAAAAATAAATAGGGATTATTTTTAGATTCCATTTGAATTGAAATTATTTTTTTCATATTTTTAATGATTTTATAATATAATGAATGAAACTATTAATTGATAATTTACATGAAGATATTTTAGTAGTTATTGGTCGATTCATTAATATTATAATAATTATTGAAATTAGTTATCAAATATCATGAAGTATTTTAGTACAATATAAATTACATTTTGGGTTATAACATGGGCCATATTAAAATTGATTTTAAATTACATAAAGGAATTACATATGACAGAAATATACAATCCATATCTCATAATAATTTCAAAAACATAATTTATTTCATTAAATGCATGAAATTAATGTTTTATATTATGAAATGAAAATAAGTGAAATTAATGGAGCTAAAATGATGAAATTATAAAATGAATGCGTTGGAAATTTTGAAAAATGGTTCCAAACCGTAGGAAAATGAAAATTAATTTTGTATCATTATTTGAGAATATTTTTTGGTTTACTCATGTTTCACTAAATATAATGATTCAATATCCCCTTATTTGTACACCTATATTGGGTTCTATCTATTTTTTCACATATATATCGAGACACTAAATTTGATGTTGTCTTTTATTCCAATGTTTGGTGGGAAATAATTTCCCATGATCGAGTAAATAAATTCATTAATAATTCACACATCCTTCAAAATTAGTAATATAAATTTCATTATACAGAACTCATCATCACAAAACCACACTCTTATGCATAATTCAACACTAAATATTAATTAACATGAATATAATTAGAAGAACTGACAATTCATTATAGAAAAAAAGTAATTCCATATATAGAGGAGGAGAGACCATCATTGCTGCCTATTGATTTACCTTCACATTGAAAAAAATGAATTATAACCTATAGTTTTATATAATTTATAAATGGATAAATTATAGTTAAACTTTGAAATAAACTAGATAATGATATTGATTTCTTTTATTTCTTATAGTATCATCCACAAAGGGAATATTCAACGGGGTTTTTGGAATGTCAAATAATTGATTTGTAGATTTAAACTTTTATATAAAATCTTATATGGAATATATTAGTTTTTAAGTAGATGAATAGATGGTAAGGTGGCTATAGGATGTCACCAAGTACCCAATAATGTTCCATAAGGTACATAGTGGATTAGCTAGTTGAGGTGAACCCACTTGATTTCTATCAAATTTATGGTGATTATCCATCATGTCTCTAGTCGGATATTGGTATGATAATGGATTGCTAATGCATACTCAATATAACAGTGACATTTTATTAATAAATGGTAAAAACACCTTTCTACCTACCCATTTTAACACCATACTCATTGTTTTTTTCTCGAGTTATCTAATAGAATGGTGTACTCATTTCATTAATCAAATATATATAATGTTTATACCCCATTTTCCATATAATATTATATAAAATTTTATTTTATAAATGAGGAAAATAATTCATCTTCCATTACATTGTCCATTATTTATTTTACTTTTTACCCAATAAGAGTGAGATAGTCTGGGTACGTTTTTTCATTCAAATTGAGAATGGCTATATCACTTTAAAATGAGACGTCTTATTATAGAAGGTTTTGAGGAGGATTCTAATGGTGGAAAATTTCCAATTTACTATATTTGCATTGAGGGTGTGTTTTTTGAAGAATTTTTTTTTGTGTTTTATTGATTTTGGGATAAATTCATTTCTTAAAATATTTATAAAATCATGGGTTTTATTATTAGAGTTCCATGTTTCAACCTAAAAAAATTTTATGGATTAATTTTTTTTTATGTTTTGGTTTTCTTAATGATATTCAATTATTAATTATAAGTAACAACTTGGTGATTACAATGAGTAGATGATCTCTAACTTATTTTGTTCATACAGGTTGTCAAATACCGATAAGGTGTAAAATTTGCTTCATTCTGGGGAATTTAACTGTAATTAGATTACAATATTAATTAAAATTTAAGTTTAAATTATTAAAAAAAAATCTATATTTTATATATAATTTGTTTTGATAATATTAAATTACAATCTCCAATAACATTAGATTATTATATTGATTATTTTTTTAGTTCATATTCTTTTCTAATCCAGAATTATGATTATATATAAATTTTCTAACTAATTCTAATCAATTATTATTAATATTCATATTTTCATCCAAATATAAAATAATAATTAGTGGTATTTGATTTAAAAAAGAAGGATTAATTGATTATGTGCATGATTAATCTGATTTTCATTTATAATGTATATTATTTCATAATATTTTATTTTTTATATGATATGTTATATTTTTAATATTAGTTTTGTGATGTATTTTATCCTAAGATCTACATTTTCATTTAAATTTGGTAATTCTACCTTTGGATAAATAATATTATTGAATTATATATTAACAAAAAAGTAGAAAATTAGTTAAGAGGTTATCCAATTGGTGATATAGTTGCTACATTTATGGGATTGGAGACTCATGATTTAGTCTATTAATATTTACTGACTTTCGTTTAGCTATTAAATTTTAAAAAATTCATTTGTTTGACATGTCAAAATCTCCACACCATATGTCGTGGAATTCTATCGAAAACATGTGTTTTGATAATTAGTCCGAAATATATCCCCATAAAGTGACATATGATATCATTTTAAATGGTATTCTATTTACGGTATTGTTATCTAAATGAAATTATTTCCCTTATAAAATTCATTATTTTTATTATTGTTATACTCTCTATTAGACCACTTGGACTATCTTAATGGTAACCCATGGTATTCCTTGGGTTAATATATTATCAATTTTTTGAAATTTTATTATAATATTATTAAAATATTTTCATATGTTTATATAAAATTTTAATTTTTTTCCATGGGATATTTTTATGTGGTGGATAATGATATAATATAAATTATGAATATCGTTATTGGATAATTGTTATTGTGGATAAAGATTGTGAGGTCTCATTCAAACTGGATATATGGTGACACTATGGTGATGAGTGGAATTTTAAAAAAATTTAGGGGTTCCTTTAAAGAGATATATGTTGAAATTTTGAAGTCCATTTAAGTTTTTCATTCCTGAGGTAACCTAAGTAGTCATAGGGAATGGTATGTGATATTTGTTTTGATATTGTGCTGGGTAGTGTGTTACTAATGATAGTTAGTTTAATTTGAAAATTGTGGATGAATAATTCTTAATTTGGTTAAAAAGAAACTTGTGATACCATTTTGATATTTAGAAAATGATTAACTATTACATTGTATATTCTGATGGATTATGTTACATTAATTTGATTTTGTTTTTGATGTGTTTTGGTTATTATAATATGATTGTCTTATACTTCAACTGATATATACTTTCATTCCATTTATTTTTTATCCCTTTTAGGATGTTTTAATATTTTGTCTTATATTATCACTAGGAATTCCTATCTTTTATTGTGTCATATATTGAATATAGTTTAACAAGATAACTTTAATAGTTTTCCACTTAATATAGATATATTATATATCAACTATGTCAATATGTTCTTTGGTGTTGTATGATATGTTTATCATTTAAGAATTTCTAAAATGTAATTTCTTATTCTTAATTTGGTGAATATATTTTGTGTTATTTCATGAAGAATATAAGTAGTAAAACTTGAAAAGCATTTATACACCCTTAATCTGAATGGGATTGTCATTAAGATTCCCTAGATCTTCTATATTGGTGCTTTTTTCTTATATTGAGGTTGAAAATATATTTTTCCATCATGAATTTTCCATAAGTATTATTTTAATGGTTTTATTTGAGTTAAACTTGAATTAGGTACGGTACCATCAAGTGGTACGAGAATTATGGTATGGAATTTTAAACATATCTCTTATTGGAGGAAACACACAAATGGATTCTCTATATTATTTGGTTGTGGTAGTTTAGGACTCTTGGTGATACCTAATGGGTATTTTTAATCAATCCTTACATGTGATAATTGGTTCACATGTTGTTCAACATGATAAATTAAATTTATGAGTATGTATATTTTTATAGAGACTCAAATTCTCTATAGACTCTTAGGATGATAGTTTAGTATAGAATTAATCAACTATTTCATGGTATGATAGAGGCCAGTTCTAGGATGAATAATTAATGGTATTCCACCATTTCTAATTTTAGTTATTAATTTTTCCAGTTTGGTTTTGTAATTTTTTATTTATGTATTTGGAATATATATTTAAATATCATATATAGGTATTTTTTTAAATTACTTGTTTTTGGGATTTGAATTATATTCCTAAATTTTTCATTTGTTTTAGGTATTTTATATATTTTATGTGGAATGTTAATACAAGATATTCAGTATAATATGAAAATGAAAATGGTCCATTCTTAAAATGGAAAATGAGTCACAATTGTTGAGATATGATCTTGATGATTTCATTCAACCAATAGTGATTAGTGAATTTATATATATATGTGGTAGTCTAAACCGAGTCAATGAAAGGTCTTCCATTGGTCATTAAAAAATGGTATAAAATGATTATTGATTATAGGGTGGAGTCAGTTAGAGGTACTAATAGAATATCATAACTTTGGTGGTCATAGATTGTATATGTCTACCAAAAAAAGAAATAATGGAATCGTATGCTACTATGTATGTATAGTAATTGTGTACAAGACTATGAGTTGTGAATGATAATATCATTTTTTTATATTTGGAATAAAATATACTAACTCATGAAGTATCATAGGGCTCATTAGATAGCATGTCATTGAATCTATTCTTGTAGCATCTCGACAGTGTCACATATTACATGTGCATCTCATGTATTGTGACTTTTATAAGGAAATATTGTTTTATAAATTACTATTCACTAGTAATATAAATATTTTTTATCTATATACTTTATTAAGGGTGACGATGTTAGTGAATATTAACCACAATTGTAATGAATAACAATAAATAACATTTTTTAATTAATGGTGTATTAATATATATATTTTTTATTAATTTCAACCTTAAAAAATCATAATTTATTTAAAATCATTAGAAATAAAAATAGACTAGTAAAATTAATTTTTTGCAACCCAAGGGTTTTCAAATCTAGTAATGGTAAATAAAATGTTTTTTATAGTATATATTGGTTTAATCAAGATACTTCCAAGACATATGATCATATGATGCATCTAGATTCACTATCAGATGTGGTTTCATTTCCTAGGGTTTTACAATTTATTAGGGTCCAAAATTTTGAGGACGGAACATGTTTTCAAAAAGATGGATTTCCATGGATTCCTCTTAAAAATATAAAAAAATCATGGAATTTGGGAATGTATAGTATTTCACATAAGTTTTGTGTTGTGATGGTTTGGATATTAATGAATGATTTCTTTAAAATATGGATGATCCAGGCAAAATAAGTGGCATGGTTAATGATTATGAGAAGATTAATGAATTGAAAAACCCAATCAAAGTATCATGAATAATGTTTTGCAATCGATAATGATATTTTTTTTGAAAAGGTAGTTGGGAGATCGAATATTTTCCGAAGGGGAGGAAATTTCTATATATAGGTGGACACTAATTATATAAGCATAGAAAATGTTCTGATAAGGGTTGATCACTCTGACATCATGAATAGTTTTTTAACATAATTATTATATGTATTAGTAACATTATATGATTACCTGATTCATGAAAATAATTGTTGAGAACTAATTGATGATAAGGAATTTCATTAATAGAGTGTCAAAAAATCAGATAGATTCATTATATTTATAATTTTCATGAAGGGTATGAGTTGTGGGAACATTGGTAGTTTCATTAATGCTTTTAGGTTTGCTGAATAAGATAACTCTTGGAAACAAAAAGGGGGTTTCATGAAAAGTTATTTTCATAAAAGATATGTAAGTGAGAATATTTGAACTTGGGAAATGTTTTTTGAATGTATTGGAGCATCATAAGTGGACCTACAAGTTGGGAAACATAACATTTACCTGATCTGATATGGAAGTGACCTTCAATTCGATAAACTAAGAAAGACTATACCCAAAGTATTGAGAATGTGTGGGATAATGGATGTTATCTTAGAAATTTAATGTGGTCTATATAAAATTCTTCTAAAGGAATAATTTCTAAAATGAAGTGACCTTTTCTATTCAATTACAATACAAAATATCGATTCAAAATTAGGGAATTCAATTATTATAGAAAAAAATATCCCAATATGCTCATTTTACATGCCCTTAATGGTAAACCATGTAATATTTTTATATTGGTATTTTATTTCATCATTTTTGGGTTTTATATTTTCATGATTCAAAAAGATAGGTTTAAAAAATTCTTACCAATGTGGGTTAATTATCTATATCATTCAATAAAATGATAACCAGATTCACCCCTTCCCTCAATGGGTGTTCTAGTGAAATAAATGTTGTATCAGAGAATACAATTTGTAGATATAAAATATATCCACTATTTTGTTTTATGGATAATTTAGTGAAATTTTGGGGAGTTCCCCTTTTTATAGAATAAAAAACATAACTTATAATAATATAATGATATTTCAGATAAGGTTACATAGAATGGTTGATCTCTATGCAACAATTCAAGGGATCTAGGTTAATGTTTCTATGTGTATTTTTATGACTAAAACAACAAAGGAAATTCTTTATGCAGATACCAAAGCAAAAAATGGTCTTACATAAACACTATTTGACCATCTCTCTCTAAAGGTAATATTTTAAACTAAAATAAAGTGTATATGGGGAAATAATAAAATATAAATGAGGGAGATAGAAAAGTGAAGGAGGAAAAACATCAAGTTCTACACAATTACATTCATTTTCTAAAAAAATAATATATATAGAGTTTATATAATCACATTAATGATATTTTTGGAGAAATTTGAGGGTGTGGAGAATAAATTAAGGATATTTACATTGTGATGAAAATACTGAGAATGATTCCACCTCTGTGCAATCCAAAATTTTAATCCCATTAGGGAAGATATATATAAATTATTTCCCTAGTTGACTTACTAATAGGAATGGTGTATTATTAATTAAGTTTCAAACTATATGACATAATAACTCTAGGCTGAAAGTATGTAGAATTGATTGCTCTGAAAAAATGTGACATTTCTAAAGTTACTAATTATTGAAAAGATGTGGATGATAACTATTTGTCTCTTTTTTACAAAAAATAAAGACAAAAGAAGTGAGATTTTAATCCAAGAGTCCATTGTCAAGTTTTCAGTGTGGTAAATTTGATCACATTAATGCTTGTTCAATAAGGAAATTCGATGATGTAGAATATGACGATGAAATCATAGAGAGGCCTTATAGGAGGTTCTCACAAAATTGAAACTCAATATCAATTATGAAATTATATAAGAAGAAATACATTTTCAAATAATAACAAGGTGATAGTTCTTTTAGAGGATGTAGAACCATTGGTTAAATATAATGGTAATGATTCATTGATGGTTATAGTTGGAATGGTAGAACCTATAAATGACAAGGATAATTATTTGAATTGTGTTGTTGATATTAGGGTTTAAATTGAGGATGAACATGATGATCATTAAATTATATGAAATTAAAAATAAATTATTATAGATTTTATGAGAGTCATCAGAGTATTTTCATTAGCTTAAAGAAGAGTTTGATCGGCATTATAGAGAAGAAGAAGAACAATAAAAAACTATTGACTACCTAGAAGAGGGTTTGGATTTTAAACTAAATTCTGAAGAACCATATTTTTTAAATTAATGACCATACAATAATATTAGAGGAAAATGGATAATATATTTTAAATCCTTGAATAAGAAGTAATTTTCTTGATGGGTAAATTGGAAACCGATACCAAATCAATGAATAAAAAGATGAAATTATATTTTGGAAGGTTTTCATATAATTTGATTTTGGAAAGAGTTAAACATGATTATAAAGTATTGGGGAAATACTGCAAAGATAAATTATTTAATTTTTTAGTTCGAAGTGGAATTGGATTTAATATAGAAACATCAATGGCTGGAAATTAAATGAGCCAGAAAAGGGAAGTAGAAATATGGACATATCGGAAAGGATCCTGATTTTTTTTAAGAGAAAACATCGAAAGAATGGGGAATATTGTTAAAAATAATCCTCAATTATCATTATATAATCATTGACCAAATATATATATATATATATAATAATGGAACATGTGGAGAAATGAAATTGAGATGATATTTTTCCTATGAAAAGAAATTTTATGTATTTTGGGCTATACCACATCTTACTGTGATGAGGAAAGGAGATATTTGAATATTAAAGAACATGGAAATCATAATATAATAATTTGATCTTATCCTTCATCATATAGATGAAATAATTATTAATGATGTTTTTACTACTCAAACATTGTCTAAAAATCTATTCATTACATTTAGAAGAACCATGGAAACTATAACTATATAACTCCATGAAAAGTCACCTCTATTCAACCAAGAAGAATTATCCTTCAAAATAAGTTATCGCATTATGAATAAAAATATTTCTATAATTCAATAATTCATTTAGAAAAGATACTAGAGAGGACATCTTATTCTTCCACTCAATAATTCATCACATGGATGGAAAAGAAGAATATTGTGAAAGCCATCCTATCATAGATCAGTCCCAATGAAACAAGGAACAATAGCACAATGATTTGTGATTGTTGATTCTCATCCCATGTGATAGGGATTGAAAATTTATTGAAAATTTTTATATAAATTGTTAATTAAACATTGAGATTTGGTAATGATGGTCCCACAAAGATCAAATATAGTGTAAATCCAAAATTATAAAATAAAAAAATAATTAAAATATATGTTCTATATGTGGATGGGTTGTGTCACAATCTCTTGAGTGTGATCCAACATTGTGACTCAATACTCGTTGTGAAATTTAGTCATAAATGGTTCACAAAAAATAATATGAAAAGTGACAATCTCTTGCATGGAAGGATGAAAATGATAATTTATACCAAGTAGGAATTAAATAAAATACTTGTTTCATAACAATTGAAGTTGATAAAAACTAATGGAACTAGAATATGCGTCAAATTAATCAACATAGCATGAAAATAAAATTTATGTGGTAATGGATGTTGTTTAAATTAACAATTTCAATAGTGATCATGAAATTATAGGTGGTTCATTCATGTTTGGAATGATTACCCAAAATTCATATCGACTATGGAGAAAATGACAACGAACTTACTTGATCTAGTCTAAATAGATCTGTGTTGTCCAATGGATGTGCCTGGAAAATGTTGAGAGAGGAACATAATTTTTTTATTTATTATTTTTGTAGAATGGAATTTTTGAATTTTTTGGAGTGTAATCAAGAACTTATTGACTACATGAAGAGGTATCTATGAGGTGTTCAGAATAAAACATCACTCTAAATAAGGATATTATGATCTTTAAATGTAACTGAATAAACATCCATTTTCATTGAAAATTACTTTTAAAAGCATTGGATCAAGAATGAGACTAATTTAATGATACAAATTCAATAAAATGGGGGTGTTGAACATAGAAATCAATGGGTGATTATAAGGCCAAAATTTTGTTGTCTCATAGTTGTGTTTATTTCATTATAGAAAAAATGTTGTTTAAGTTGAGTGTACACTCAAAATCAAGAAAGTATAGGACTAGGAGAGTATGGGACCCCATATGATACAAAGAATGAATGTAATCCCTCACTAATGTGTTTTAGTGTTATTGTAAGTAAATTGTTCAGCTAGAAAAAATATGGAAATATGGAAAGTATGTTGATGTTAGAGATGAGGGAATATCAATTGGATTCTCGATAAGGTCTAATGCCTAAAAATACTAAAATAATTTTCTTAGAAATATTTTATAGATAAATGATTTCATTTTTATTGAGGATAAAATTATCACCAAATCAAGGAACTTATATAAAGATATGATTTATGATGATGAAGACAATGAAAAAGAGATAGACAAATGGACCAAAATTGAGGAAGGATTTTAGAAAACTCTAGGTTCACCAAATTCTAATGAATCATAAGTTGAACAAGAAGGATAAACCATTGCTAGAGAAACACTTCTGGTACCTTATATGAGAAATTAATGTGAAAAATATGATCATACAAACAAATTTTTTTATTGTACTCCACATAAACAAAAAACAATCTTGTGAAATAAAGGAAACAATTCTCTCCTACCAATTTTTATATACCCTCATTTGATGAAGCATAGAAGGATGAAATTACTGTTAAGGCCCTAAATGGAAAACATTATTAGATTGAAAAAACTAGACTTGGTATCTTAGTGGGAGTCCAAAAAATCACAATGTGGATCTTCAAAAAAAATTGACGATATAGGAAATGCCATCATAAATAGGGCATCATTTCTATGTATTGGGTATCCATGGATTTATGAAATTGTTTTGAAGATGTGTTTTGCACAGTATAATAACTAGAGTATATTAGGGTATTTATAGCAACAAAAATTCAATTATTGTACAAAGAATGTCATATTGATTTCGGAATAGAATAATAAAATAATGTTCCTAATGAAGAAGTCTACCTTGAATATCTAAATGGATTTTAAATTGAAATCGATGGAAAATGGTTCATTCATTAAATAGTTATATTTATGTTCTAAAAACCCACTACAAGAATGATATTCATTACTAGTTATTTATTTTATGAAGCTACAATTCCTAGAATAGGTGTCGTCTATAATCTCTATGTGATAAATTATCAGGGAGATCAATATATGATTCTTGTGCGTGTGGATGATAATATATTATGTTTATGTGAGTTTGGATCAGTGGAATAATTTTCTAATAACATGAAATCAAACTTTTATAAGTCCACAATTTCTGAACACACATAAATTTTGGTTATGTAGGTGGTTAAAAAGAAGAACCCTGTCTTAATTTATCGGGAAGTTATTGGAAAATAGATTATGAAAATATTTACATAGATGACTCCAAACAAATTTTAAATCCAAATATTGTCAAGAAAATATATATATAATTTGGGGATCCAAAATAGTTTGATCCCACCTTTAATAGGAGGATCATTGGGATATTATTTTATTTGATACAACATAGAATGATATCAAATTTTTGACATGTTTAGAAACTCGCTTCTAATGTAATCCTACGGGACATAATTTTTCTGTAGATAAAATAACCTTGAGTTATATTCAATGTACAATGTTTTTTTTCTGAAACATTTCATTTCGAAGGGAAACATTATTATTGGTATTTTCATATACTTTCTCGGTTTTATATGTGGTGGATTGAAATTCCACAAGTGGGGGTGCATTATTCATCTGTATCAAATATGTCTTCTATTTGAGAATGAAATGGGAAATCACAAATCTTATTATAAATGTAGAATAATATATATCTATGAAAAATGAACAAAATCATCTACTTTGGAGGTAGCAACAATATACTAATATTGGTGATAGTTGAAATAGTCGATGATGAAACTATGTGATTACAAGGGAAGAATAGAGATCAAGAAAAATATGAATCCACACTCTCACAATAAACATATTGATATCATATATCATTTAATCAATGAAAATTTTGAATAGTGTGTGATTAAAATAAAGTATGTTGGAACAAATGGATAGGTTTTGGAAATCCTGACTAATCCTTTGGCAACACCAATGTTTTTGAAACATCGGTCAGACATTGATATTCAACAACCTCCCAATTCTTGATGAGGTTATGATTTATCCACTAATTATATTATTGTTAAATATTTTAATTTTATTTTGAATTATAAGTTTCAATATATAAGAGATATGATCCATTGGGTATTTTATATAACTATATTAAAATTATTGTTTTTAGGTATATTTCCAAAGTGGAAGAATTTGTGAAATTCAAAATATGGTTCAATTGCAGTACATTTTTGCAGGGTAGTTCATTGGTTTATTTGGGCATGAAAAATCTTATAGAAATTACCTTTTTCTATTCAGTGTTCTCTCACATAGACATAGAATTATGATTGAGTTATTTCATGACTGTCTGATTTTTTTCAAAACTAGTACATTATTTAATTTATCATATGATTACCGAACAACCGAAAGGAAATATTGTATTATATAAGGGTTTTCATAACTGGAAAAAATTTTCATTCTATTTTTTTCAATCCACATTATTTTGATCAAGGAGTTTACTATCCATTATGACTTATGGTAAAACTTTATTCACTGTTGAAGGTGGCGTGTCTTCCCAGTTTATGAAACAAATTGGTCTAAAATTTAAAGCATGGAACATCTTTTTGGAAAGTCAAATTTCTACGTTTTATTCATAAAAATATATAAAAGTAATTGAATTGAAATTTTTTGGTGTTTTGTGATTTTTTTTATCCTGATGGTTTTTGGAGTCGGTAATTTTTTTCATGAGATATGGTTAAGGCATAATGAAATAATGATAAGATTCATTATTATGATAAATTATAGGAAGAGAAAATTTCCATGAATGTATTGTAAAGTGAATTTCAGGAACATGAATGATGTTTCTCAAAAAATGAAATTTGTGAGATTTTTTGTTTTCTATAGGGGAGTAGGTGTTTTCTAAATATGTCGAATATCATTGTTTGATCTCTAATTTTTTTATTGGGATGTTTCCTAGTCCAGATCCAAGTATCACTAAGAGGGGGAGGGGGAATCAGTGTTATATTTTCCCAATTATATTTTCCTCTTCTTGAAACAACCTTCGCCTCATGTTAGTGAGTTTTTTACCTTCTTATAACAATCTAGACACACATCCACAGGAACATGAGAATATTCACGGTTTACTAGTCAAAAAAGTATCTACATCCATGGTATTGTATAGAAATAATCCAAATACCTCACAATCCACTAGAAAAAATCCTTTTATGTGCAATATAATTAATATGATATACCCTTACAGTCATGTAGAATGTGGATAACAGTATGAAAGTGCGTGTTCTTCTCCTAGAACAAAATGATGTAGTTCAATTTTTTGGTGCTTCATAATCATCTTTAACGATTTAATCTTACAATTTTGTTTTCCTGTTTTCTACCCAGAGGCTGGTAGAAACTTCTTCCTATTCAACATGACCTTCTTATCCTCATTTCTGAACTGACCAACATCCTCCATAAACTGAACAACATCCTCCACAAACTGAACAACATCCACTACAAACCGTCCAGCCTCCTCCGTACAATACCTCTTTCCTCCACGTACCATGTAGCAGGAATGATATGGGTAAAACTCTTCTCTGGGAACCTATCTCTTCTTCACATATTGCTTCTGATTCCACATATCATCTTCTTATATACCTTCTACTTCTCTAGAATCCATTTTTAGGTAGGCTTCTTCCCCTTAATCCATGAATCATCTTATCTTCTGTGGACCACATCATCCTATTCATAATCTCTCTTCTATAGACCAATTATATTCATGAATTTTCTTCTTGTGAACTCTTTCATAAGTGGAATTTTCTTCTACCAACTAATTACACTTCATAAAAATTATTCTACAGCGATGATATATTTTTATCGAATTTGTTCATAATTAATTATGGTATTAGGGTCAATTATATAATAAAAAAATTCCTAATAATCAACTTATACGTTTTACCACAATTTTAAATGTGGTAGAGACTTCACAGCATACGAGTTCTCCTACCATGAACCACAAGACTTCTTCCAAACGACTTCACCACAATCATTTTTTGGTTCCATAAACCACTCCCCGTACCATTCCCCATGCCTCATATTTGTTCCACGAACCGTTACCAAACAAGGTATGCAGACCATGCCCCATGGTAAGCGGTTCACTTCCCTTACCGATTTTCTTCACCATTATTCATACTGTTTACTACTATCAGGAAAACCGTCCATTTCCAAAAAACAAATTCTCAATTTTGAGGCCCAAAAACATTGATAACACAAGGAAACATCATCTCCTTAAATATCTTCTTCGGAAGGAACACCCATGCTTCTTCACTATCATATATATTCTTCAATAATAAGGTTCTTCCATCATGGACATATCCTTATGGTAATGTAGTCTTTAACCAAGCACCAATAGCATCATTATATTTACAAAGTAATGTATTGAAACATAGTTGTATTCTAGAAACACAATTCATTCAAATCAAAACAGAATTTGATTTGAATCAACCTTCCTCCTTATTTCTGTATTAAGTCATACACCAAAATTTCTCCCATAAGCATATGATATTTGTGAAAATATAATAAATTCATCATCGGGTATTCCAAGGCTTTTACAAAGGGAATTGGTTTATCCTATTTTAAAAAAGTGAACACTCTATGAAAGAGAACTCTTATAAATTCCTTCCCCACCTAATATTATCCCAACATGTAAAAGTCCTGATCTCTGAGATTTTTGAAGGTCTTATGTGAATGAAATTATTACATGATTGAAGAACTATACACAAATATAATATTCCAGATAATAATTGTTGATAACTAGTTGATTAGAAATAATTTCATTGAATTGGGTTTTAAAAAGTTAGAGATTCATGATCCCTGGGAGTTTTGTATATGTTGGTAGTTTTCTGAAAGTCTATTCTTTTAAAAATCATGGTAGTTCAACGAATCAAAAGGGGTTTTTCAAGAAATTTTTTTTTGGAAAAATATACATACAAAAGTATACATGAATATGAGAAACCTTTGAGAAATGTATCTAATAATCCTATGTGGGCCTAATTGATTACAAACATCACTTTGATGTGATCTAGAACAAAAATGTCCATCATGGTGATAAACTGAGGGAGACTTCATCGAATATAGTTAGAAATGGTGATTCAATAGTAGTAATCCAAATGAGGCATGGTTTTTTTCCTTAAATAATAACAAATTAATTCTACATTTAAAAAAGTTACAATGTCTAATAAATTGTAATAAAAAATATCTATTGAATCATGGTGGATTTTGGTATAATTTTCACACATTCAGGGTATGCTCCTTGGACAAGAACATAGTGTTGGACCATGTAAAAAATATTTGTACCGTTTATAATTCAATAAATGGATGTTTGATAAGATAATGATTCTATTCGGAAGTATTAACATGTTCCTACCAATGTAGGAAATAGATATGTCTCATTAAAAGAAAAACATAACTCACTGATTCATACGTCACCACTCATCATGCATTATGGTTTAAAAATTTATAAATTAAGAGATTTTGAAATTCATTAAATTTTTGAAAGGGTCGTTAATTTTGAAATTAAGTGGGAACTGTTTCTAAAAAAATATTTATAATGGATAGTGTCCTTATGAAATCTATAGTTCTGAATTTAAAATTGAGCATTTAATTTCTAATTTTTTCTTGAATTTATGTTATTAAATTTGGATTAACAATATGTTTTTGGTAAATTTTGGAATCCAAAAACGGTCATCCAAATTGAAAATTTCAGAAAATTATCCTTTTTTGGATTTTCAGTGAATAATTATTTAACTAAATAGGTATCTTTATTATTTGTAATATCTATTATAGAGGGGTTTTGTGTTGAATGTTTTATAGAGTATGTGTTGAATAAACATTGGGAGTGTAATTATCATGATGGATATGATTAGATAATCATGAAATGAATAGGTTTTTCAGCTGATATAATTTATTATCTCTTTGCGTATGAAAAGTTATATAGTAGATAATTTTCAATATCCTATTTTTTTTTAATTAATAAATTTTTATTTGGTATTTAAATTATAAAATTAATTGGAGAATGATATGGGGATATATTGAATATATACAATTTGGTTGAAATATAAATCATTATTAATAATTCTATTATGTTTAAATTTCATATTTAGAGATAGTTAGACTATTATAAATGAATGAAGGTGTTATACTAGATGTATAGTAGAACGTATGAAGTGGTGGTAGCAATAATGAGCCACTAGTTTCGTAATATGGTTTTATTATGTACCTAATGAGCTGTCTATTTGGGTTTTTTACAACAATATTACAATTCAATATATAATTATATTAAATTAATTATTTAATTGGATATTTACTAGCTAGTAATATGTTACTAGGAACTCAATTTACCCTAAACTATTTCTTTAATCTGGTTTTTTTCATATTCATTAATTCCCAATTTAAAAACTCACTCCAAGATTTTTACTCTTCAAAAATTTAAATGTATATCCCTCCAGTGTTCTTCTCATTTCCCCCTCCATTCTATATTGATATTTTTACTTTTGGGTAACTTCATATAGATTAATCAAGGATAATATTTCAACTTCCCTCTCCTTTCATTATACTTTTTTACTTCTTGTCTAATTTTGGGGAGATGTCCTACGTATGAGGTTTGTCATTCCATCAAAACATGGTAAAAAACATCATACTGGGATGTATTTCATATATAACGTTCATTTGATGATATGAATGACTTATCAAACTATATATATCATTTTCAGGAAAAATTAGTTCTTAAGTGATTTTTTGTTCGATTTATTATTATTTTTTAGGAAATATGATTATTCATTAGGTTCATGAAATTGTATCCTCTATTTTTGAGGGTATAAAGTTTCCACTAAAAGTTATTCACTAATGATTATGATTTAATTTTAATATATGATCTAATAGATATTGGTATATTATATGTAGTGAGTCACTCAAAATTAGACATGTTTGGATAAACTTTTCTACGAGTTATCATGTTAGTCAATCTCAACCCACCTTGGTGTTTAATAAGTATTTTTCCCATTATGTACAAAATTTTATGGTTTTTGATGGTTATTTTATTTTTTCATATCATTTTGAATATATAAATCAAAGACTTTAAAAAATAACTTGGTAGTAATATTTAATTTCTATGTACAGTAATATTCTGGTTGTATGTTAACTTTTCTTAGTAAATGTACTATAATTAAATTCATATTTATATGAGAATTATTTTTGTAATGTAAAAACATTATTAATTCAATTAAAATATGGATCCAGGGGTAAACTAATTAATGTAATGTTTAAATATTTAAAGGAATAATTGTAACGCCCCGACCCCAGCTACCCAGAGTCAGTGCATTATTGCGTAACATTGGCTTCATAACAAAAGATCAAGTCTCGAAAGACCGATTAGTTTAGTAGCCTTGTAAACACTAGATACATTCATAAATGTTACATTACATCATAATGTGAAAAACTACAATAACAAAGTCTCCATAGTCCACAATAATATCCTCTTCTGACTATCCCTACAGGTCATTCATAAAATACTTCTTCACATCCTGGAAAATATTAAAACATTGAAAGGGGTGAGCTCAGATACTCAGTAAGGATAACAATATTGCAGAAGCATTCATAAATAAACATTAACATTTAAGGCAATGTATAACTAAAACAAAATCCTTTTTGAACTTGAACATAAGCATGATATGGAAAAAATAAAATTAAATAATGCCATTTACTTACTCTCATGGATATTCTACTAGTTGAATAATCCCATGCAATATCAATAACCACTTTCATAATGATGGAATGCATAATGCCAGACTATCATAACCACGTAGTCAAGGCCTCGTGTCAAGACCACAAATAAGATTTTTTCAAGGCCTTGTTCCAAGACACTAGTTTGTCTCATGAGACCTACCGATGCATCGAGGAGCTATAGCGTGCTCCACCTGTCACTTATTAAGTCCAATGCATTCCACATATGAATAGGTTTAAACGTATCATAAACCATAACATAATTGTATCACATAAAACATTCATAAAGGAAACATAACATTTCCACATTTCAATCACAAGATATCAATACAACACATTGATATAATAAAAACACTTTCAAAACCATTTTCAATATCAAAATAAAAGAATGTTAAATCTTTGTATTTATTTTTCATTAAAAAAAGTTATGGCTTGTAGAGGAAGCCAAAACTCAAATAATGGTCACGGCGGCGGAGAAGTCGTTGTCGCCGCATATGTACGGCAAGAAAAACATTCCCTTTTTGTCATTTAGTAAAACGATTCGTATAAAAAAGATTCTTTTTTAATAAACGAAAAATTCAAAGGGGTTTATACACCGTATAAAAGAAATTTGTGTATAAAACAAAATATGCCTCAATGAAAGGAGATTGAGATGAAGACCCTTACAAAGATCATTTTTTAAAATAAATTAGGTCTATTATGTGTATTCACTGTAAGTACACATAAATAAAGTACAAATACAAGATAGGAAATAATAATATCATGACATAATTTGAATGTAGGAGATTAACCCAAAGAATAGAAATTGGGTTAAGAAGTTTCCTTACCTTGCGTCTTGTCTTGACTCGACCGTTCTTTAACCTCCTGAATAATAAACTAGAGTTAATTTATAATTGCTTAAGAACCTTTTTCAAGTTTTTTATTCCTTTTATATCATTTATTACCATGTCATGAACATTATGTAACTATTTAAGTTAATAACGGTCGTTTTGTCGATCTTTGGTACTTGAGTCAAAAATAGACTTCTTATAATTAAAAGTTGTTCATGTGGTAAAATATCCATTATATCCAGAATTATATTCATGATATTGATATCATATATCTCATATATATCCATTATATACATTCATTCATAATATTACAAAACATTTAGAGGTAAGAAATGAAATGCACCATTCATGGAGACGGTAAGTCTTACGTACGCATGAACACTACTTTCATTTATATTTCGTATTTAATGGAATGAAATCATAATGAAATAAAGGTATAATATAATTCCAGTATAATATAGTGTATAATACCATTTACTTCATCCTTTATACATCCCACATATGGTATTAACGATTCAAATCACTTTGAGGGGGCGGTAGTCCGCACTTCCTAAAATGAAAATATCGCATTTACCCATAATGGAAACCATAATGGTATGCCATAAATGAAAAATACAGAAGCTTAAGTAAAACATAATCATATTATATATCACATATAAATATAGAGACATATTAATGGCCACCTTTTAAGGTGTTATATGAGTGTTGAACAATCATCGTTTCGTGAGGTAGAAATTCTCCATCCACAGAAAAAGTATGTTATTTAACCATTAGATGTAGGTGTGTGTAATTGTAGCTCGAATACATCTTATAACAACATCCTAGTATATTGAGGATACTGTTTTTGTTACAAAAGAAATTAATAAAAAGAGTTTAGGGGGTTGGAGAAGAAAAATAATATAAAAGAACACAAGAGAAGACATTACCTTAAAATCGGGTAACTCTTTTTGATTTGAGCCAAAGGCTTCCTTGGGAAGCGTTCTACCCAAAGTGAGGCTTCTAAGAGTAAGATAGGGCATTTGGGAGAGTATTTGGGCAGATTTGGGCCGAGACAAATGGCTTGAAGGTGTGAATAAGGTGGGAGTGGTGGGGGCCTTTTATAAGTGGCTAGGAGGGGCACTCTTGGAAAATAAGGAAATGTTACATTATTATGAGATACCTTTCAGATTTTAGAGGTCCCAAAATTATATATTTAGAGGATACGGTGATTAGGGTTTGAAATATACCCATCCAATACGCATTGGACAAGTGTAATCCTTAGATTTTACATTATCTTTTCATTTTCTTTAAATCGTTAATTAATGAGGTAATCGCTGCATCATCATGGTGTCATAAATAATTTAATTTATTTAATGTCTAAAAATTATAAAAAAAATATCATGATATAGGAAATCTTTTTATCTTTCTAATGAATATTTATAGTAAAAAATATTACTTGCATAAAACTACTTAAAAATTTATTTAGTAAAACAACTAATGTTTGTGACATTTTTATTTTAACATTAAATAAAAAGTTTTTAATGTCATTTTTCTACCAAAGTGGCTCCATGGGGTCCTCAAGTTGACCCATGGATTGTATTGGTCGTCCATGACTCATACAATAGGGGTAGTACAAGTGTAAATGTATTTTCATATTTTCATAATATCATTTGTACCGTAAATTTCACTAATTACCTTTAATCACGATTAATTAAACTTAAAAGTTACTATTCACCAAAAAATTATTTTAATCTCATTGAACCACATTTTACTTCCTAAGGAAAACCATGTATATCGGATTTTTGAAAATAAAATCATAGAAGTGGTAATGTTTCATTTAAACGAAAAATTAGTTTTCTAACCACCACTTAGTGGTTTCACTATTCATCAAAAACTGAAGTTTTTCAGAACAATGCCAAAATTTCACCCTAAGCTATAATTGATATTCCGAATTCAAAAATGATGTCTATTTTAGAAAATTCCAAACATATAAGTTGAATTAATTAATTTTATAATTAATTCCCATTGTCACAAAAAATAGCGCGTTTTTAAGAAACAATACAGATCAAAAGATTGACAATTGTTTATGTCCAATTTCAATGTTAAATTAATTCTAATGACCACCATTGGATAAAATGGTAAAATTATATTATAATTATACTTTAAAACCACTTAATATTATAATTTATCTCTATAAATTATTTTTATTAAAAAATATGTTTTAAGTATTTTTCACTATTCATTAAAAATTGAAAGTTCTCAGAAAACTACAAAAAATTCAACTTAGGATAATTTCGATATTATGAATACAAAAATGAAGTCCATTTTGAAATATAAAATTTCTATAATTTTAAAAAGAGGTTATTACTATTCATAACGGCTACTTTGATTAGTCGCGGTGTGTTAGAACTCGAACTTGCGTACAATGCAAGCTATTGCATTATTGAAAGAGAGACGTATCGTGGAAGCTCGGGGTGTTACATTCTCCCCTCCTTCAATAAATTGCATCCTCGCAATTTGAAATTTTTCTTTAAAAATAAAAGGATGAAAATAGAAAATACATTTGTGGAAAACCCACATCAGAAATAAGGTTAATAAAAATATAACTTTAAAAGAAAGAAAGAGAAGTACAAAGGTCACCCGAGATTTCCCATACTAGGATTCTAAGAAAATATGGATATGGATGAAAAAAAAACCATCAAGGTCTGATGGAGAGTTGTAGAAAACTGGATTAGGAGAAAGTTAACCATAAGAAAATCAAAAAGTTGTGATTGGTTAAACGGTCATTGAATCCCTAGTTGGAAAAGTTAACCAACAACGTTTTTGTTTTAAGTTACCTTTTATAAAGTTGAGGAATTTATTTAGGAGATTTACTAAGAACGTAAGGGAATATACAAACTTGTTATGTGGACTTTCATTCATTAATAAATTTTTACCACAAACCCATCTTTCACTCTAAAACGTAATAAAACTCAAAAATATTCTATTTATCCTAATTGTACAAGGTTCAAAATATTAACTCATACCATTTATATTAGTAAAACTATTTTTTAATAACAAGGGACTTCCTGTAGGCTAGTGGTAGGTAATAAAGGCCTGTCGCACTATGGTTGTGGGTTCGATTCCTGCAGCTTTGTCCGACGCGATGGGTTATGCCCCACCCTGCAGGTTGTCCTTTTCCTAAAACAATAGTATTATAATATTCCAAAATTAATCTTCATAAATGTTTTAACCTTAAAAAATACTATCCAAAGTTCAACTTAATCCATTATAACCTTTATATTTATCCAAAATACCTATGTCCAGACTTTCTCTAAAAGGTCTCTAAATTCTAAAATCAATTGTAACATCATATTCCCCAAACAAAGTAATGTTTCTCTTATTGTCACATACTAAAAATATGATTTCCTTCATCATATTAAAACCTTAATAATAACAACAAGTACTACAATACAATCCTTATATATATCACATTATTTTTATAACCAGAATATAATCCTTGAGTCCAAAAGCACGAATACATTAATTATTCCGCTTCAACTGTAGTAACAGCATAAGATTTTCCTTGAATCCTTGTCCTTTTCTGAGGTATGTTTCCCTGACGCTTAGGACATTCATTTTCATAATTCCCCATTTCCCTATAATTGTAGAATTAAACATTGATAGCCTCTTTCTTTCCCTTGCAATCACGATCCTGGTGACCTTTTTCTCCACATTTATAAAAAACTCCCATTCCTTTTAGGCAAGCACCGGGGTGATTCTTCGAACAATTATCACATAATGGAAAATCCTTCTTTCCCTTTTTCCCTTTATCCATCTCTTTTCCACCGTTCTCTTCTTCTCTTTCTTTACTTTGTTATCATAAGACTTTGAGAATTCCTTTTCTGTCTTGATAGCACACGATACAATATCATCGTACGCTGAGAAGGATTGTGATACTAAAGCTCGACGGAGAAATGGTTTTAACCGATCAAAGAAACGATCAATCTTAATTCTTGGGTTACGTATATAATCTGCAGCATTCCTCGCTAACCTTGTAATGTTGGCCTCATACTTTGTGACATTCTCCTCCTCCTTTTGTCTCAGACTAAGAAATTGCCTTTCCATATCTGCTCGATGGTCAGGAGGAAAGTATTTTTCTAAGAAAAGATCATTGAACTCACTCCATTCCATACTTTATACTTCTTCATCTTCCTTTGTATTTTGAATCAATGACCACCATTGATCGGCATCTCCAGTGAGGCGGTAGACTGCCATGACAACCTTCTCCATTTCGCTACTCCCCAAGGCGTGGAATATTTTTTCTAAGGATTTTATCCATTGCTCAGCTACTAATGGATTTGTACCCCCATCAAATGTTGGTGGTTTTTGCCTCATGAAACGATCTAACATTGATCCTCCACGTTGCGGATCAGGGTGCTCCATATGAGTAAGGTTATTATTCATAACCTGAGTGAGTTGTCCCAGTATGGTGATAAGGTGATCAGAACTAGTTGTATCTCCAGCTCCATAATAATTGTCTTGAGCAGGAGGGAAATCCCTACACAGAGTGCGTGCATTGATACGGTTTCCATTCCTTCCACTAGGAGCCATTTCTAAACAATGGCATAATCTAGATTAGTTTATGAATCAAAATACATAATTCTATACTTGTAAAACACTTAACACTAATTGAACTATTTATGGATATAATCCATAATCATAAAAAAAGTTTTCTTTGAGGAATTATATACTCATAACCGTTCATAGTGGTTTGTAATGAAAATGAGTATTATCTTAAGCATATCCCCCAGGAGTGTCGTAACCAATAGTGCAGCAAGGCCCGTTGTCGTGCACAAGTTCCCGTTCTTGTATAGCTCAAAGCGGTGTTTTCGGGTTTTACCCCTAGGTACATCTGTGCCAGAGCCGCCTCTGCCTTCTCGTATCCAGACAAGGATGTATTTCTCGGAAAACTCGCAAAATCTCTATAATACCAAAATTCTAGGGAGTTCTTCTATACTAATCCTTAAAGTCTATATTCGGGCTATGTGCTCTAATCAGAGTTTATCTAAATCTAGCTTCCAAGGTTAGTAATAAACTGCCTCTGATACCAACTGTAATGCCCCGAACCCAGCTACCCAGAGTCGGTGCATTATTGCGTAATATTTGCATGATAACAAAAGATCAAGTCTCGAAATAACGATTAGTTTAGTAGCCTTGGAAACACTAGATACATTCATAAATGTTACATTACATCATAAAGTGAAAAACTACAATAAAAAAGTCTCTATAGTCCACACTCATATCCTCTTCTGACTATCCATGCAGGTCATTCATAAAATACTTCTTCACATCCAGGAAAATATTAAAACATTGAAAGGGGTGAGCTCAGATGCTCAGTAAGGATAACAATATTGCGGAAGCTTTCATAAATAAAAATTAACATTAATGGCAATGTATAACTAAAACAAAATCCTTTTTAAACATGAACTTCAGCATGATATGGCAAAAATAAAATTAAATAATTCCATTTACTTACTCTCATGGATATTCTACTAGTTGAATAATTCCATGCAATATCAGTAACCACTTTCATAATGATGGAATGCATAATGTCAGACTATCATAACCACGTATTCAAGGCCTCGTGCCAAGACCACAAATAAGATTTTGTCAAGGCCTCATGCCAAGACACTAGTTTGTCTCATGAGACCTACCGATGCATCGAGGAGCTATAGCGGGCTCCACCCGTCACTTATTAAGTCCAATTCATTCCTCACATGAATAGGTTTAAACATATCATAAACTATAACATAATCGTATCACATAAAACATGCATAAACGAAACATAAAATTTCCACATTTCAATCAAAAGATATCAATACAACACATTGATATAATAAAAACACTTTCAAAACCATTTTCAATACCAAAATAAAATAAAGTTAAAAATTTGTATTTATTTTTCATTTAAAAAAAGTTATGGCTTGTAGAGGAAGCCAAAACTCAAATAATGGTCATAGCGGCCGAGAAGTCGTTGTTTCCACATATGTACGGCAAGAAAAGCATTCCCATTTTGTTGTTTAGTAAAACGCTTCGTATAAAAAAGATTCCTTTTGAATGAACGTAAAATTCAAAGGGGATTATACACCGTATAAAAGAAAGTTGTGTATAAAACAAAATATGCCTCAATGAAAGGAGATTGAGACGAAGACCCTTACAAAGATCATTTTTTAAAATAAAGTAGGTCTATTATGTGTATTCACTATAAGTACACATAAATAAAGTACAAATACAAGATATAACATAATAATATCATGATATAATTTGAATGTAGGAGATTAACCCAAAGAATAGAAATTGGGTTAAGAAGTTCCCTTACCTTGCGTCATGTCTTGACTCGACCGTTATTTAACCTCCTGAATAATAAACTAGAGTTAATTTATAATTGCTTAAGAACATTTTTCACGTTTTTATTCCTTTTATATCACATATTATTATGTCATGAACATTATGTTATTATTTAAGTTAATAATGGTCGTTTTGTCAATCTTTGGTACTTGAGTCAAAAATAGACTTCTTATAATTAAATGTTGTTCATGTGGTGAAATGACCATTATATCCAGAATTATATTCATGATATAGATATCATATATCTCATATATATCCAGTATATACATTCATTCATAATATTACATAACATTTAGAGGTAAGAAATGAAATGCACCGTTCATGGAGACGGTAAGCCGTACGTACACATGAACGCTACTTTCATTTCGATTTCTTATTTAAGGGAATGAAATCATAATGATATGAAGGTATAATATAATTCCAGTATAATATAGTGTATAATACCATTTAATCCATCCTTTATACATCCCACATATGGTATTAACAATTCAAATCACTTTGAGGGGGCGGTAGTCCACACTTCCTAAAATGAAAATATCACGTTTACCCATAATGGAAACCATAAAGGTATGCCATAAATGAAAAATACAGAAGGATAAGTAAAACATAAAAATATTATATATCATATATAAATATAGTGACATCTTAATGGCCACCTTTGAAGGTGTTATATGAGTGTTGAACAATCATCGTTTCGTGAGGCAGAAATTCACCATCCACAGAAACAGTATGTTCTTTAACCATTAGATGTAGGTGTGTGTATGTGTAGCTCGAATCCTTCTTATAAACACATCCTAGTATATTGAGGATACTGGTGTTGTTACAAAAGAAATGAATAAAAATAGTTTAGGGGGTTGGAGTAGAAAAAAAATAAAAGAACACAACAGAAGACATTACCTTAAAATCGGGTAACTCTTTTTGATTTGAGCCAAAGGATTCATTGGGAAGAGTTCTGCCCAAAGTGAGGCTTCTAGGAGTAATATAGGGGAGTTGGTAGAGTATTTGGGCAGATGTTGGCCGAGCCAAATGGCTTGATGGTTTGAATAAGGTGGGAGTGGTGGGGGCCTTTTATAAGTGGAGAGGAGGGTCACTCTTGGAAAATAAGGAAATGTTACATTATTATGAGATACGTTTCGGATTTTACAGGTCCCACAATTATATATTTTGAGGCTAAGGTGATAGGGTTCTAAATATACCCATCCAATAGGATTTTTACAAGTGTAAGCCTTAGATTTTACATTATCTTTTCATTTTATTTAAATCGTTAATTAATGAGGTAATCGCTGCATCATCATGGTGTCATAAATAATTTAATTTATTTAATGTCTAAATATTATAAAAAAATATCATGATTTAGTAAATCTTTTTATATTTCTAATTAATATTTATATCAAAAAATATGACTTGTATAACCCCACTTAAAAATTTATTTAGTAAAACAACTCATGTTTGTGACATTTTTATTTTAACATTAAATAAAAAGTTTTTAATGTCATTTTCCTACCAAAGTGGCTTCATGGGGTCCCCAAGTTTACCCATGGATTGTATTGGTAGGACATGACTCATCCAATAGGGTTAGGACAAGTGTAAAGGTATTTTCATATTTTTATAATATCATTTGTACCATAAATTTCACTAATTACCTTTAATCATGATTAATTAAACTTAAAAGTTACTATTAACCAAAAAAAATTATTTTAATCTCATTGAACCAAATTTTACTTCCTAATGACAACCATGTATGTCGGATTTTTAAAAATCAAATCACAGAAGTGGTAATGTTTCATTTAAATGGAAAATCAGTTTTTTAACCACCACTTAGTGGTTTCACTATTCATTAAAAATTTATGTTTTTCAGAACAATGCCAAAATTTCACCCTAAGATATTATTGATATTCCGAATTCAAAAATGATTTCTATTTTACAAAATTCCACACATATAAGTTGCATTAATTAATTTTATAATTAATTCCCGTTGTCACAACAAATAGCGTGTTTTTAAGAAACAATATATATCAAAAGATTGACAATTGTTTATGTCCAATTTCAATGTTAAATTAATTATAATTACCACCATTGGATAAAATGGTAAAAATATATTATAATTATACATTAAAACCACTTAATAATATAATTTATCACTATAAATTATTTTGATTAAAAAAGTTGTTTTAAGTATTTTTCAGTATTCATAAAAAATTGAAAGTTCTCAGAAAACTACAAAAAATTCAACTTAGGATAATTTCGATATTACGAATACAAAAATGAAGTCCATTTTGAAATATAAAATTTCTATAATTTTAAAAAGTGGTTATTACTATTCATAACAGCTACTTAGATTAGTCGCGGTGTGTTAGAACTCGAACTCGCGTATAATGCAAGATATTGCATTATTGAAAGAGAGACGTATCGTGGAAGCTCGGGGTGTTACAATAATTATCTAATTTTCAAATGATTATTCTATTTTTATTAGTATTTTTATATAATATCAATAATTAATATTAGTTCATCTGAGAAGATATATTTAATATATTAGTTATTTTTACATATTCTGTCATATTCACTATATTATAATATATATGGGTAGATAATTCATCTTTATAGATAACCAAAATAAAGTATATTTCAATGAACAACAGCTAACCATTAGTTAAGAGGTTGCGTTGGTAGAGTTGTAATGTTTTAGTTTGGTTGATCAGACACTGAATATTTATTATTTTAATATTAATATAAATTTTGTGGATTAAAATTTGTTTATGGTTTATTATTTTTCCTTTTCAAAAACAATTATATCCTTATCTATGGCAATAGGGTTACACGGTATGTGATGATAACATGTATATAATGATATCTTACTAGGGGTAATCACTACAAAAAACAAGAATTCAAAGAAAAATTTTCCGAGTGTTTTTTTTCTAAAAATGATACTTGTTAAGAAGTATTTAATGAAAATGGTAACTAATTTCACCATGATTTTAGAAAACATAAAAAATATGTAGAATATTTTTTATAAACTCCAATAGATTTTAAAATATATATTTAGATATATATTTATCTATAAATAGACATACACACACATATATAAACATATAATTTTAGATAAAAACACACGTATATTTTAATGATCTCCAAGTTTTTAAGAAATTATTTTTATTTTAGTGTAATATTTAAAAGTGCTTTAAAACATGGCATATTATATATATATAATTATAATTATATTAAATTAAAAATATATTAAATATGACTGTAAAAATTTTAATTATATACAAGCGTGTATATATATATTAATATACAAATACATTAACATTTATTTAAATATAATAATAAATTTATATGTGATACATATATTTATAAATATAAATCCAAATATATAGTTATATATATATAATCATATATATAAAACCATACATAAAAACACACCAGCAATCACACACACCCACATATATATAAACTAACAAACACAAAAATATGTATATTCATATCTATATGTGTGATGCGTTGGTATATAATGTAGAAATTTAAATATATATATATATATATATAAACACACACACAGAAACATATATATATTTAAACATATTAAATATTTATTTACATTACTTGTATCCCGTCCTAGATTAGTAAACTGATGTGGTCATGGTATCACACAATTAAGATCAGTGTTATAGTTTGGTAATCCCCAATTCCAGTAATAAATAATATATATATATATATATATTATAACATCCTTTTATACATTTATCAGGTACATTATTAACATCATCATGGTTCTCCTTTATCCCGTTGTCTGTAGAGGACCACGATTGAATTGGGAGGACACCTATAATGGTGAAGTTTGATATTCGTTGGAATCTATCCTTTAACAATATATTTCTATAGACTGAAGGAAGATTTCATGCTTTGTAACTGGGATACAGGATGTGTAATGGTTTTCGGGTGAATTTCATGAATTGGGTCACACTACGAAAACTTAAAATTTATGAATGTTGGATTCACACCGTGTATGTTTTAAAAAATGCATTTTTATTCCACGACAATGCATAATTTGGTGTAATTGAACACCCTAGTTTTCATGATGTGTAACTACATTACATTATGTAAAATGGAAAACAAACATTTTTTAAAATAGTTGGTTGGATATTTTGGTTCAGTTCATTCTCATGATCTACATTCATCTTGACATAAGGTTGTTCCCATGCATTTTTTAGTTACTCTCCTCCTTTTAGATTGATTCGATCATCACTCGATCTCTATTGAGTTTGTGGTGAGACTCTCTGAGTGAGTAACATTTATACTTCTCCATTGTGATTGATCACGTTAGTTCCATTTGGTTGAGTTATTGGATATGTTATTCTGTAATGGTATTTCCTCTTATCCTCTTCTAATATATGTTTTACGATCTCGTTACAGGGGCCATTACATGTTTTTAGTGGTTAGGTGAGATTTAATTCTTGATGTATGTGGTTTCCTCTTCTCTGCCAACCATTTTCATTTCAAATTAAATCAATCCTAAGGTGTATGGATTATGTTCTAGGGTATCCACTAGTGTTTCTGTATTTCATTGTTGGTGGATCCCATTGCTGGTGTGTGCGACCTGAGCTTTAAGGTGAGTGGTTCAGTCTCTCACTAATGATAATAATCATGATATCAATTGATTTAGAAATTGATTAATCAAATTGGAATGATTGTTCGTTTGTGTTGAGAAAGGGTTTTAAAATAGAAATTTATTCTCCATGTCTCTTGATAAATGAAAAGGAATAGGGTACTTTTGAAACATTGAAATTGATTATAAAAGTGAGCATATGGGTTGTCTTGGGTACTTAGGTTGAAGATTCAACATGAATCCATCATCCATATTTATGGATTATCAAGAAGTTTTATCATGGTAATTTCCTCTATTTCCTAGGACCATTGCTCTAGGAGAGGGATATTCATATTTTTGGGGTGGTTTACACATGGGTATTCCTCTACGTCCAATGCATGTGTTCTAGGAACAGAATTGTGCACATGATTTGTTATGGTACATGTAGTCTGCAAGTCTGACCTATAGTGATCCATTTTACTAATGCCTAAGAAGCTATTTCTATTTTGTATTACATTACTTTCTGAGTGATAATTCATATAAATTATATACCTGATTTTGTAAGAAATGGTTGAAAAGAGAAAAGTTTACCATGTTTTCTATAAAAACAATCTTTTATCCTTATCAGGTACTGTTTTATTTAAAATAAACATACAAGAATGGTTATAGGGAGAATTGTTATGGAACACCTGGGTGGGAACCTACTGAGCATGTTATCTCACTCCCTTTCCACCTCTTTGGTGGTCTGTAGAATTTTTTTTGTCATCCTGTGTTGGGTAGGGAATGGTGTCACAGTGATGCATAATGGTTTCATGTCCACTGAGTTGGGTAGCAAGTGAAGAGATGGTCGGAGTTCATCTATACCATCACACAGAGTAGTTGTTGGTTTTAGTCATATTTAGTTGGACTTGTACTTTGTAGTTTTGACTACATTACATTTTCTTGTTTCTACTTTTTTTTTTAAAAATTATGTCATATATATTAGTTAGGCCTCCAAGATTTCATTTTTTAATTGAATGAGGTTGATTAGGTTGGTGGAAATTGTTCCCATGGAATAGTTGTTTGAGGATCGACATCTTGTCACTAGCCCAAAGGGATCAGTAACGTCCTCTGGATATATGATGGTTCAAGTCATGTGTTGGGTTTGGTTGGAAATGTGGGTTGGTTCATTACAATTTCATATCAGAGGATGTCCTTCCTCATGAATCCTTGTCTTTGGATGTCGAACTGATTAGAGATAGGATTTTTAGGACACAATATATATGTTGCGATAATTTTCTAGCCAGCTCTTATCAAAACGAAAATAATGTTTCCATGGGATTATGGGATTTTTATCTCTATATTTGGGTTTGGATTTAAATCTTTATTTAAAATTAGGTTTTTTCTAGTTTGAATTTATAATTATTCTTTTTTCTGAACATTTTCATTTTACGGTGTGTAGTAGTGTGGCTCTGAAACGTCTTCCATGTGTTCTTCTGGAGGGTAATGGTTATTCCCCTGAAGGTAATAAACCTATAGATCAAAATCACATCTTGTGTATCATATGGGAAGTATGTTATGCAGATTAAGATTTAACATGAGTTTAGAACGTAGTTGTTGAGGTACATCCATGATCTAGATGAGAGAGAGATTGATCAAAAGAATTATTTCGAAAGAAGAAACAATCTTTTATGGGAAAAACAATACCTCAATCGGCAGAGGAGTATCTAGATATGATCAATAATGTATTTTACAATTTGGAGAGACCTAAGAACATTAGTGTAATGTGTGAAGCATTCAGACTTTAGGGGTCTTGAAAGCGATGGTTAGATTATGTAGTCCATGGAGATAGACACTTGGATTCAGATTGGAAGGGTTTTGAAGACCTATTCTTCTGATTATTTTTCCAGAGTCCCTGAAGCTGGAAAAGTATCTGGAGATCATTTCATTTCAACTGGGATAGAATTAGGTGTTGGCATACACCTAATTATTTAAATATCATGCATCTTTTTCATTGGACGTACTGAAGAATGAACAAGTGAATGAACAAAAGTACATGTGGTGTTTGCGACCAGATTTCAGATCGTAGGTTCTAATATTAATGATTTCTACCTTTTCTGAGATGGTGGATAGAGATATGATGATAGAAATGAATATTTATAGAATAGTAGGATTTACCGATACTTATCTTCCATCAAGTGATAGCTTTAGTGGCATGCATGGGAAGGAGAGGAAGTGGTAGGATAGTCATAGAAGTGGGTCTCAATAGTGATCCACCTCTGCATAATTTTTATACCTAGAAACATGCCTCTAAATTGCTATTAATGGGTTAATGGGAGAGACATCATATTTTCTTTCCCTTTGAACATAAATACCTACAATAGTTGTTCACATTTTGGTCCCTTACAACACTTTTTTCAGGCTATGACTACGCCTCATTATGGTCAGGGTTTCTCGGCTCCAAGGGCTACTAAGTTGTAGTCAGATGCATCAATGACTACTAGGATCCAACCACATACCCTGGCAGGTAAGTACTTACATGTAGTTGATTATATTCCAATGGAATTCAATTCATGCGTAGAAAATGTGAGAGGTACACTTCTCATTGAATCATTAGAATAAATTTCTTTTCATGATAATGGTGCCCCCACCTGTTAATATCTGCATCTTTTTTGGTATGCATGCACATACAGTTGAACTTATATCAATTATAAGGAATATAATGATGCCTCTTATCAAGAGGAAAGAGTAGGGGTATCAATATTTTTCTTATTTGTTAATGATAACTGATTTGGATATGCTCTAGTATTTTTGTATTCATGATACTGATCAGTTTGAAGTCATCATCATTATGGATTGGATTGTAACTCATCACAGTAAGGATTATTTTCATCATCAGCAATGTTGGTTGGAGTGCATACTCAATAGGGGTGATTTTATTTCCAAATAAAATTTCTGTTAAAAAAATTTATGATTAAAATCCCAAAAAAACAGCACAGTTAATTAAGGCAGCCGAGATATAAGTGATTTATTGGTCAACAGGTTTCTCAAAGGTTGATTAATCCTTAGTTTAATCAGTGTGAGTACTAATTAAACTTTTGAAACAAGTTTACTAAATGGATCACATATACACACTAACTAGAACTAACTATCAGAGTGAATGAAAAATAGATTTCTGTCTTTGAAAATATAAGCAGCATATAAATGTAAAACAGAGTACTTGAAAGTTGAGAACAACAATTTAAACAAGAGGTTTAGTCTTATTCCAAGACCTAATCCTCTCCACTTGGTGATCACCTTCCACCAAGAAGTTATATTAAAAAATGATACACATCCTATATCGGGCTTTACAACAGTTTTCACAAACTGTCCAGGTTTGGAAACCTCCACCACAGTTCTATGTGGGAAAATAAACTACCAAGCCAGACTAGACTTATTCCACAGTTATGCATGGGAAAAAAATGTAGTGAATGTTTGGTATGGGAATTTTCATTATCCCTCTGTTCAAGCACAAGATTCAGTGTGTGTATGATAGACACACTTCTCACAAATGGGAAATACTTAAACAAAATAGAGATAATGATATTAGTAAGATGTTTGGAATGCTCTATGTGTTGGAAGATCAGCTCTGGACTCCTTGGAATATAGAAAATGAAGTTTCGGAACTTCTCTACAAGTTGCCTCTAAAACAGAGTGTCAAAACTTCCAGGTTCTGACTTCCAGATGTAGAGATGATCAGATCTTAGGTCAGAAGCTCTTTGTAGCACACAACCACAGATTTTAAAATGTTTTTCCGATAGATCATTGTGAAGCTCCATGATTTTTAGAATGGGGACACGAGTGCTCTTCTTATTGCTTCATATTTTGGGTACTGTATATGTCTCCCTTATATGTATATCAGAATATCATGATATCTGTCTTTTTATCCTTTTTCCAGTTCACCTTTTTCTTATTTGATTCATCAGGGGTCGACAAGAGAAATGATTTATCCATGTGTGTTCTTCCTCATACCTCGTACGGTTTCCTTATATGCCTGCAAATATCATTATATAGTGTCAGGTGCATTAAATTGTCCAGACATGACCATTATGATAGTATAAATAAAATTGGTAATGTAAAGAATAGGTTATCATTAGATTGGTAGTAGATGCATGTCACATAATAGACTTCAACAGTAGGCTCTTCAATAGTGGACTTCATTGTTAGTCTCAACAGTAGACCTTTAACAGTATGATTCTATCTGTAAGCTTGATCAACGGTATACTTTAATCAGTAAGCTTGATCAACGGTATACTTTAATCAGTAAGCTTCTAATGGTAGCTCTGTAACATCAAACTACATCCACAGTGACCTTTCCTGTAGTAGACTGTCTCAACAGTTGACTTAATCAACAGTGGAGTTTTTCCATCAGAATATATCTACAAATGGTAGAATTGAACAACAGTGGACTACATCGATAGTAGGAGTTGTCTAGCGGTAGCCTTATACTAATGGTAGACATGACCAGCAGTAGACTTAAATTATGAATCTCTTAATAGAAGTCTTGAGAAAGAGTCTGACAGTGGAATTCTAACAGATTCCTTGTCACCGTAGTTACCTATAACAGAGACTCTTTGTCTGTAAACATTGATAAGCATATCAACAGTAGACTTGTAATAGTGACCTTGTATCGGTAGCTTCCAACAGTGACTTAGAGTGATAGTGAGCTATAACAATGACCTTGAATAGTATTCTCTTACCAGTAGGCTTTAACAATGAACTTTATACTTAGAGAAACGTAAACTAAACACTTGAATTAGAAAAGTCATGAGATTGAAAAAGATATAGATTTATGAAAGATAAACATTATGAAGACAAATTAAAAAGGACTAGAAAATGACTTAATATATCATGATTAGTTATTTAACCGAGATTTGGGATTATCAAAAACATGTGAGTTCAACAATCTCCCCCTTTTTGATAATCACAAATTATGCCCGTATGTATTAATTATAGGTATCACTGCTAATCATATAATATATTTATTAAACACGGATCAAAAGGGAACCTTTGTTTAGTAGTGTTTTTGCAAGTATCATAGATTAATAAGAGTGTAATATCATAGAATATTAGTACATGGTATCAGAGAGAAAAGAAGAAAAGTTCCATTAGAGTGTGTGGAAATAATAGGATCATAATAGTATTAGCACTTTCTCCCCCTTTGTGATTAGAAAAAAGAAACACAAATAGAGAGAACAGAGAATGTTTGTATTAAAGGAATGACATTACATGACCCAAAAAAAATACACAGTCCCTATCAAAAGACACAAACAAACTAAATCCACATCAACCTCAGGCAAGTGCTCTTTCCCTTTGGACGAAGAAGATAGATGATGAGCTAGTGGATCAGTAGGTTTGGTAATTGCTGCATGAATGACTGCACGGGAAGCAACAGAAGCTCCTATGTGTCTGTAGTGGGTAGATCTCTGAGGTATCAGTGGATTAAGGATTTTGATGTACTCAGTAGGAGACATCATTGAAGAACCACTAGGTTGGGATGTAGGTATGGCAGGAGGTATTATGACAGGGGTATAGTCCACACGGAGAAATGGTAGTTGTAGGTTTCTGAAGTCCATAATAATGCTTTCTCCTCTTTCCATAGCTGATATGAAATCACCCTTGTTCTCCATAAATTTCTCTAAGGCTGGAGTCAACTTGCCCAGTTGAGTGACTTGATCCTTGAATTCTCTGGTGACTCATGGAATCTTGAGGTTTTCCAACAGAAGCTTGAAATGAGAATCCATCTGATGGTTGGTGTAAATCCTTTTATAATAATAATTAATTTGTTCCTTTATACTCTTTTGGTCCTGGGAAACCTGTCTCCTGAAATAACTAACTACCTTTTGAACATCTTTGGTAGTGGAGATAATCTAATTCACAGATTGAGGGTCAGGTGCACTAACACTAGAAGTCTTTGATAACTCTTCACTGACCACTATCCTGAATGTTGAAAAGTCCACAGGTGGTGCAGTGGAGGTTGAAGCAGAGGTGGAAGAAACCAGAGGAGTTATAGTGAAAGCAACATTTTCCTTAAACGACCTGGTCAACCCACTGATTAGATTCTTTACATCCTCATCCTGTCCATTCACATGAGCTTTAATGGATTCCTTAAAGCATTCAAACACTGCAACCATCTGTTTCACCACACTTTTGATGGAGTGAATGCCTTTTTCGGATTGGCCCCTAGAAGTCATTAGAGTAGTCAGGCTCACCAATGACTGTCTTAGAAGTTCCACAGACTGAGACACATCCTTGAGTTGATTCTAGAATTGAGATACATCTTGGGAAAGACTTTCTTGAATGGAATATTAAACTCTAGAAATTTTATAGGCATTAATATCTTGAATTAAGGCTATTTCTTTTTCCATTTCAGAGGCCCTGTTATCAAATATATGGTGCATATCTGTTTTCTTTTTTTCCAGATCATCCTTAGTGACAAGGTTCTCATGAATGGTAACCACTGGAGGCACTGAAGCAGGTTCAAAAACAACATGTACAAGGTGTCTTTTTCTTGACATATCACAATCAGAATCATCATAATCAAACCCATGTACCAGGAATCCAGGGTCTTCTGATGATTCTACAATGTCATGAAGAATAGACACAAAACCAAGATGCTCCCCCTCACATGTAGCTTTGTCCTAAGTATTCTCCTCTACGGGTTTACCTCTAGGAAATTCCACAACCTCCTCTTCAACTCTAGCAGATTCATCCTCTGTTTGATCCGTTGTTTCACTAGTGGGGTGAATCACAACCTCCACTAAGTCATCAATGACCTCTATTTCAATGGCATTAGATGCAACTAATGCTTTTTGGTCAGGCACTATCATGTATGTATTACCTATTAGAGGTATCTAACTGAGCTCCTCTTCTTCACTGTTCTCATCATCATATTCAGCAACAGCAGCCCTCTTTCCTTCATCTTTATCACTAGCCTTCGTTTCCACATGAGAATAATGGTCTGATTCAGTAGTGTCATCCACTTTATAGGTGTCTCTGACAATATTATGAGATAATTTTTCTTCTTTACTGGTCTTAGTATCACATTTTATTAGAACAAACTCTCTTCTTGGTAGTTATTATGGAGGGCTAGGTTCTCCGAAAGCTACTGTCCTTACAGGACTATAAGGAAAATCAGGATCAATCACATCATCCATGGGGGTGTTCTCTCTTTAAGGTTCCCAAGTTCCTTCAACTTCCTCCTCATCATCTGAATAATATGGTCCTGGCTCATCAGGCTTTAGGCCTAGATCTTTCTTGTCTTTTGGCCTAGATGGGTGAGTAGTAGGGTCAATATTTTCATACAATTCTCCTACATCATTTACCTATTCCTTCTTCCATGGATTCCAGCTAATTTTTATGAATTATAAAATAACCATGGAGTTACAAACACTATTCATATCCACTATCATCTCTTCATTATTTCAAGCCACACCATTTACCTTTATCATTTCTGAGATTAGCTTGGCATGGAATAGGGAATTGGACATTGAACTTGCCTTAGTCATATCCTCCAATTGTGCCATCAGTAACCTATATAGGTTGACCTTCTACCCATGCTTCATTAAGTACATCATGAATATGTTCTGATACGTCAACACTGTAAAATCCCCTCTCCTGGGACTAATCACATGCTGAATGAACATAAATAATAGTTGGTCTTCTCCATTCATCTCAACTACAATGATCTTCCTTGATTTTCCATTCCCTATCAGCTCTTCCAGAGATTTTTCATACCCAAAAATATCACTGTCTGTAGGAGCCACTCTAGAATTGTATTCATAAATTCCTTCATGAGGAACTCTCAAATTGGGATCCCACCCAGCAGATGAAAAAATGACTTCATTGCCATTGACTCTCAATACCTGCCTATGAAAATCATCTTCCTCTTGAAACATCAGGTATTAATAGAATTCATTAAAAAGATTTGGGTAGTACGGACCATTGTCATTGGAAAAGCATTCAGTCCATCCTTGAGCTTCTAGTGCTTCCAGCACTAATGACTTGCTCGACAACAGCCATTCTTCACTCAGCTCCTTCTCAGCTACAATTTCTCTCTTTGTCAGATGTAGGTTGATAGGTCCCATCGGGGTAATACTGGTGCCACTAAACTCGGCTCGATTCCTATTTGGACTTGGCGCATCCTCATTGACAGTCAGGGGTCGATTGGTTCTAGCCATGGAGATTGAAAGAGGTTCGAGGGTTCAAACGGAGAGTTAGGTTTTAGGGATTTCGAGAGTGAGGTTCGAGTTTGAGGAAGAAATTGGAATGAGATATTTTTGTAACCTTTAGTTTTATCATTTAGGGATTAAAAAAAGAAATAATGAATAGTAATAAAACTTTTTGGATTCCCGCAAAAATAACCAGTAAAATAAAAAAACGATGTCTCCAACAGTGAGGTTCCTAATAGCGAGGTTCAAACAGTGATGTTCAACGGTGAGGACTGACAGTGAGGTCCAATGGTGAGGTCTAACAGTGAGGTCCAACAGTGAGGACTAATAGTGAGGTCCAATGGTGAGGTACACATGTGAGGTTCAACGGTGAGGTACACCTGTGAGGTTCAATGGTGATGTACACCTGTGAGGTTTAACGGTGAGGTACACCAGTGAGGTTCAATGGTGAGGTGCCTATTAGTGAGTTTTGACTGTGAGGAATCATAAAATGAAATTAATCATACCTAACTTTTGTTTGATGTAATTTAACCTCACATAATTCAATGGCTTTGTGAATATATCAGCCAATTGATGTTCAGTGCCAACGAATTCGAGAGTGATATCACCTTTTTTATAATGATCCCTCAAAAGGTGATGTCTCACATCAATATGCTTTGTACTAGAATGAGATACTGGATTTTTTTAACTATTAACAGCACTAGTATTGTCACACATTATAGATACATGTTTGAATTGATATCCAAAATATAGTAAATTGTGTTTCTTCCACATAATTTGAGCACAACCACAACATGCAACATTGTATTCAGCTTCGGCAGTAGATAATGCAATAGAATTCTGCTTCTTACTAAACCAAGATACTAGTGAATTTCCTAAAATGTGACATGTCCTAGAGGTTCTTCTTCTATCTAACTTACAACCGGAAAAATCAGCATTAGAATAACTCAACAAATCAAATGATTGTCCTTTTGGATAAAATAGTCATTTGTTGGGAGTATATTTGAGATATTTAAAAATCCTTTTATCAGCAGTTAAATGATACACTATTAGATTTTCTTGAAATCGAGCACACATACATACAGTAAACATAATTTCAGGTCTCCTAGTTGTAAGATTGGGTAAACTCCCTATCATACCTCTATAGATGGTTTGATCCAGTAGTTCTCCAACTTCATAAGCATCCAACATACTAGTGGTACTGATAGTTAATCCAATGAAAAACTTTTTAAAATATCCTTAAAATATTTACTTTGATTCAAAACAATTCCGTTTTTATTTTGAAAGATCTGAAATTAAAAGAGAAATTTGTGTTCCCCCATTAAACTCATTTAAAACTCATTTTTCATCATTTTTTTAAAATCAATACATAAATAATTTTTGGAAGATCCAAAAATAATATCATCCACATAAATTTGTACTATAAAAACATCTTTGGAAATCCTTTTAATGAAACGAGTAGGATCATCTATCCCATTGGTAAAACCTTTTGAAGTAATAAAAGAGTTGAGCCTATCATACCATGTTCTTGCTGCTTGTTTTAAACCATAAATGCTTTAGAAAGTTCAAAAAAATGATTTGAAAAAATGGGAATTTGTAAAACCATGGGGTTGTTCATCAAAAACATCCTCAACTATATACCCTTAAAGAAAAGCACTTTTAACATCCATTTGATAATGATTAAAATTTAGATGAGCTGCATATGCAAGTAGTATTATAATGGATACTAATCTAACTACAGTTGAAAAGGTCTCCTCATAGTGTATTCCTTCTTCTTGACTATATCCTTGTCTAACTAACCTTTCCTTATTTCTAACAATTTTTTCAGACTCATCAAATTTGTTTCGAAAATACCATTTAGTGCCTATTGTCAAAGTGTCCTTAGGTCTTTCCACTAATTCCCTGACTTTGTTTCTTTTGAACTGAGTTAATTCTTCTTGCATATTCATTACCCAAAATTCATCATTGGTAGCATCATTAATATTTTTGGGTTTATGTTGTGAATGAAAAGCTTGATGTTCAACCTGGTTTCTTAGAGAATCTCTTGTTTGTGTTCCTCTATTTAAATCACCTACAACAGCATCTAGATGATGATTCTTAAGAGTAATAATGCCTCTAGGAAGGGTTGAACTATATTCCACATTGTTGTCTATTGGTTCAGAATCAGCAGGTGCAGATTTTGAAAAATTCACAGAACTGGATACTTTTACAAGGGATTCACTATCTTTATCATTATGGTTCATAATTAACATATCTTCCTCAAGATGTTAAAGAGAGGTTTTAGGCTCATGTGTCTCAGTCTCATCGAATTTGACATTAACTGATTCTTCCACACATTTGGTTTTCTTATCGAACACTCTATAGGCTTTATTTGAGATTGAATAACCCAGGAGAATTCCTTCATCACTTTGGGGAGAAAATTTTTCAAGATTATCTTCAGTACTAAGAAAAACTAATTTGAAACCAAAAACACTAAATTAATTAACCATAGTCTTCCTATTGTTCCAAATATCATAAGTGGTCTTCTTTAGAACTTGTCTAATTAAAACTCTTTTAATAATATAACAAGATTTATTTACAGCTTTAGCCCAGAAATGAACAAGTAAATCATACTCATTAAGCATAATCCTTGCAATTTATTCAAGGGTCATATTATTTCTTTCTGCAACCCCATTTTGTTGAGGTGTTATAGGAGCAGAAAAGTTGTGACTATAGCCATTGTGTGTGAAGTAAGATTCAAACTCATAATTTTCAAACTCACAACCATGATCACTTCTCAGGGTCTTGATTCTATGTCCACTACGATTTTCTACAGACATCAAATATTTGATAAAATAGGAAAAAGATTAACTTTTTTGAGCTAGAAAGTATACCCAAGTATATCTAGAAAATTCATCTACAAGAGCATAAACATAGTTCTTCCCATTTAAACTTGAATCTCTTGATGGTCCAAACAAATCCATGAGAACCAACTCAAGTGGTAGAGAAGTTGAAACTTATTTCTTTGGTTTGATTTACAGTTTGTGTTGTTTTCCCTTTTGATAGGGATTACACACTTTTTCAAGTGGAAATTCTAAATTAGGCAAGTCTCAAACTAAACATTTATTAGATAGATTCCTAAGTGAGTGCACATTGTAGTGTCCTAACCTTCTGTTCCACAACCAATACTCTTTATGAAAAGCATTTAAGTAGGAGACATTTTGTTTGGCTAAAGAATTTAGATCAATAGCATATACATTATCATTTCTACATGTAGTGAAAACTAAATCATTTTTTGAATTAAAAACATTACATGCATCATTTTCAAATTTAACATTAATTCCACCGTCACATAACAGAGAGATGCTAAGTAAATTGTACTTTAATCCATCAAAAAGTACTTTAGAAATCAATATTTTATCAGGGTTACCAATCTGGCCTACGCTGACGATTTTTCCTTTTGTATTGTCACCAAAGGTGACATGCCCACCATAAACATTAATTAGAATCTTGAAGAAAGAATAGTCTCCTATCATTTGTCTTGAACATCCACTGTCCATGTACCATAAGGTCTTACTGGAACTCTTAAAACAATTTCCCTTCAAAATAGATTCAACATGGAGTAATTTTGTAACCCAAATCTTCTTGGGTCCATAGAGGTTAGCGAGTAAAACATTGGGAACCCATATTTGCTTTATAGGTTTTCTAATATCAACAAATTCATTTTGAGACATAAATACTTTGTTATTTACTTTAGAAAATTGTTTCTCAAAAGATGGTCTGGAACTAGAACTAGCTGTGCACTGACCAAATTTTGGAACAAATTTGGTTTTGCTAATTTGTCTCTGTCCGGGATGATATCCAAGACCAGTTGTATACTTTGGAGAAATATTTTTTCCTAGAAACTGTGTCATGGTATCCCTAAAAGTTGTGAACATCTCATGATCCTTTCTAAATTGTTCATTAGATAATTTTAACTCTGTATTCTCCTTTAGCAGCTTAGCAAATTTCTCTTTTTCTATATCTAGATATGACTTCTAATTTGCATTTAAAGCATGCTGTCTTTTTTATGATTTATATTTTTACTTGAGTTCATTAAAAGTATCCTCAAGCATTTAGAAATATTTAAGTAATTATTCTTTATTTTTATCTTCATTATTATGAGAATCACTTTTAAAATAGGTATTGTGAACAAGGGAATTATGGGTTACCTCATATGTCTCTATCATAATGCATAGATTTTCATGTTTGTTCTATTCTGAGTGAGAAGCATCAGATTCACATGAACTGTCTTCTGTTGGGGAAGTCTTATTTAACATGAACTTTTTGTTTACATTCATATCATACTATTTCACTTGTATTCTCCTTCCACATCATGTTTTTCTTCCATTGTCCATTATAATCATACTTTCATTTGAAGTTTGACTTCATAGAGAATTTCTTCTTTCAGTAGAATCTTTTTAATCTTATGGAATGTTGTACCATCTCCTCATCACTGTCAAAATTTTACTCTTCACATGTAGAACTGCCTATAGGTACTTGAAAGTTTTCCTTGTCGTTGCTTTTTGAGGCAGAAGTCTTGAATGCTACTGACTTCTTTCATGGTTCTTCATCTATTTGTTGATTCACCTTAATCTCTTCTTCATTTATCATTTGTTTTCCAATTATCTCCATTACTAGTAGCTTGCTGATGTCACACGATTCTTGGATTGATACAGAAGTGCCTCTCCATCTGTCAGGTAGGTATCTAAGCAGCCTCATGATTTTGTCTTTGTTGTCCACTGGTTTCCCAAGAAGACTCATGGTGATTATGTAAAGACCCGTAAAATTCAAGGGAAATTTTTTCTTAATTTTCTTTAGAATTTTACAAGAGCGCGGTTTCAGACGGCACCGGATTCCGAGGCCCGGAGTGCCCGGAATTAATTTCCGAAGTTTGGCTCGGGTACGTTCAGTGAACGAACGAGCGAGAATTCCTAACTTTTGATCCGGTGCTCGGAATTGAAATCTGAGGGCACCGATGAACTCGCAGCGCCGATTTTTTCTTAAGAGGACTTTTCCCGAAGGTGCGTTTGCTGAGGAGGAGTTGTTAAAAAAAAGGGGAGTTAAATGTGAAGTAATAAAATTGTGTTACAATTTTATTTCATATTCTAAGTTGTTCACCTATGTGTGGAAGTTGGGTGGGACCTACTTGTTGTTAACTACCCTTGAGAGAATAAAGGTGGGGTGGGGCCCACACGAGCCCAACCCCTCACCTTCCCTAACTCCTCTAAACCCCCCACTTAAGATGTGTAACTCATCTTAACCTTTAAACTTCCATTTAATTGGGTGACTTTCCCTCTCCTCACTTTAATCATGCCAACACACTAATCCAATTAATGGAATTAAGTTTTTGAATTTTTGAACTCATAGAATGTCTTAATAAAACAAGATTAGCTTATTTTATTTTTGGGGGTTAGATTGGTTGTGTTGAGGATTGGAGGAGAGAGCTCTAAGTCTCTTGAAGAACTTCATCTTCTCCGGCGAAGAACATCTTCATTCTCAACGAAGAACGACAACACTTCGTCAAGGATCATCGACTCAGCGACCCGGTATCTTCGGACCTCTTCTTCCTCCTCGGACCTTCTTCGTCGGCAAACGAAGATCCGCCAACGACGTGTCTCTTCGGGCATATCTCTTCGTCAACGGATTTGACGAACGACGACCGCGACGCCCGACCTCCGCGACGCCGTCTTCCGCGGAGCGTAGACGAATCTTCAAATCTTAAACCCGAGGTAGGGGTTGTCTATTTCTTTTGGTTTCCTTATTTTATTCTTGATCGTGATTTTATCAAGACTAACGTGTGACTTGATTTTATTTTGAGTTGCGTTATTATTTTAACGTGAGGGGGGCCGGACCGCACGAACACGGCCGAACCCCCCTCCATCGTTGTTGTTTAATTCTTGCGGTGGAAGCAAAGTGGCGTGGTGTCGTCGCACCACGCGGATTACCGTACGTTTATTTTTACGCGGCGCCGTCGCGCCACGCCGAGGTAGAAACTTCAAGAACGCGACGCCGTCGCGTCGCGTTGAAAAGAATCAAAGTACGGCGAAGGGCGCGGTGCCGTCGCACCACGCCGGATGACGAACGCCGCGGCCGGTTTCGGGCCGCGGCGGGACGAGGAGACCGCGGCCGGTTCCGGGCCGCGGCGGAAGAGGAGACCGGCGGCCGGGCCGCCGGCGTCGGAAGACGAAGGCGGGACCGGAATTTCCGGTCCCGTTGGTAAAAACCGGCCGGCCAGCTGGCCGGCCGGATGTCATAAAACCGGGGGAATTAAATCCCCCGGCCGGTTCTTTAAAACCCCCCTCATAATGAGGGGGGCGGTTCCATGGAAGGGGGGGGGGGGGGGCAGCAGCCCCCCGGTTTAATTCAAAACCGGCCCCCACGTGGGGGCCGATTTGTTGCAAACGGCGCGGCAAAGCCGCGCCGCCCTTCTGAAGAAGCGAGGGTTAGCCCCCCGCGTGCCACCCGCGTGCGCCGCGGCCCGCCGCCGCGGCCCCCGCGGCCCGCCGCCGCCGCCGCCGCCGCCGCACCGCCGCGCCGCCGCGCCGCCCGGGGGGGGGGGGGGGGGGTCGGGCCGGGTCGGCCCGGACCCGGACCCCCCCCCCCCCGTTTCGAACCAGTTTTGGTTTTTGGCCCATAACTTGAGCCTCGGACCTCCGAATGACGAACCGTCTGCGGCAACGCGATCCCTAGATCGAGACGGTCGTTTCGGTATATCGCACTCAAGGTTTCGGTTTGCTTTGAGTTCGTCCGGGTTGGTTCGTTCACGAAACCAACCGGGCCTTCGGAGCGGAAACGCTCATATCTTGAGCTACGGACGTCCGATTGACGTGCCGTCAGTCACGTAGTGTTCCTCTTAGTGAGACGGATCTTTTGGCATACTCCGCCCGAGGTTTGGACGCAGGTGGAGTACGGTCGGGTTGGTTTTGCCTTAAAAACCAACCAGGCCCCGGAGACGAAAATGCCAATAACTCTCAGACCGGGCGTCCGATCGACGCGCCGTCTGTTGCATTGAGTTCCTGTTGTCGATACAGAACTTTTGGATACATCAACTCTGGTCTTCGTGACAGTTGATGTATCAGCCTCTCGGCTCGTGGAGCGGACCCTCCGTACGAGCTTGCTGTGTGCGGGAACCCTAGTGCTGGCTGCGACTGTTCTACTGCTACGACTGCTACTGTGACTGCGATGACGACAGTACAGAGATCCTGTGTGGATTCGACTACGACAGTACAGAGATCCTATGTGGATTCGACGACGACGACTTCAGCACTCAGCGATCCTACGTGGATCAGTGCTACAGGTCCTGTGTGGGCCCGATCCTGTGTGGGTCCTTGCGCTCAGCGGTTCTGTGTGAGCCAGCGCCTACAGGTTCTGTGTGAGCCCGATCCTGTGTGGGTCTTTGCGGGGGTCAGTTACCTATCGATCCTTCGTGGGTCCGACGACTTAGATGGATCAGTGATCATCTTTTTCGTCCTTGAAGAAGTATACCTGTGTGAGCTGAATCCTGTTGTTTTCCTGTGTGGATTGTGTTGTGCAATCCTGTGTGGATTATGTTTTGCTTTCCTATGTGGAATACGTATACTTTCTTGCATGGACTGAGTTGTACTTGGGCTCGGAGGTTGGAGCGTATTTGAATTGTTGACTTAGGTATATGTATGGGCATATACCTAAGTAGTGTCGGTTGTTACTTCGTGATTGTACTTTTCTTCGTGATTTATCCTTTGTGGATTTGAGAGACCTTCAGGGGTCTCGGGGTCCCTACTGAGTAGCTTATACTCACCCCTGCACGGGCTTCGCCCGCACTACGTTGTGTTGGTTGCAGACGACGGACATCGTTGATCTTAGCTGAGGCTTGTAGAGCGGGATGGTACCCGGAGGTGGACCACTGGGCGGGACGTGCACGGAGCGGACGACGGGACCCGTGGAGCAGAGGAGCTATCTGTACCCACCCTTCAGGTGGGATTTCCAGTGGACAGCTCGGAGTATCAGCTTTTACTTTTCAGTTGCTGTTTTTCCCTTTTGAGTTGTACTTTACTTTCAGTTTGGGTTTGTATTCTGGCCCATTTACTTTTCTGCACTTTCAGTCGTACTCTGCTTGTTTAGTGTTTACTTTCCGCTTGTTTACTCTGTGGTGTGTGTTTACTTTTCAAAGGCAATGCCTTCCCTTTTAACTGGGATTTACGCCTTGGTGCTAGTCGTCAGCCCCTGGCCTATGGAAGGCGGGCTTGGGGTAGTCACGGCACGGACCCCGAGGGCGGGTCATGACAAATTGGTATCAAAGGAGTTCGGTTCTACCGCGAACTCTGATCTTTTCTATGTGAAGCAATAATGTTTAGCGTATTGAGTGTGGTTATCAGTCCAGGGAGTCCAGTGTTGGTGCGGCGGCCGACGTATCCGTACACCAGGACCCTGACTTCTGATTTCCGACTTAATGCACGAAAACATTGATTGCGTGTGTGTTTCAAAGTTTTCTTTGTGATTACTTATATCAGCTCACCAGGTATACTGTTCTAACCGTGGCGCACCTGTTTCCTTTTCAGGATGGCCCCACGACGGCAGCCAGCTAGGGTTCCGAGAGTCGAGCGAGACGACAGCCCACCGAGCGACGAGGCCTCGGTGCAGGGCCCTTTTCCAGTAGTGGCACCGGCGGTAGCTTTACCCGCCAATTCCCCGATGCTTCCAGTAGCAGCCGCTGACGATGCACGTCGCCTCAGCGCACTGCATGAGTTTCAGCGCCAGCGACCGCCCAGGTTTCGCGGGGGGACGGATCCCCAGGCAGCAGAGGACTGGCTGGAGGCAGTAGTTCGAGTGTTTAGGCTAGTGAGGACACCAGCAGACCTCATGGTGATCCTCGCTGCGAGCCTACTACACGCGGCAGCAGGACGATGGTGGAGCCTGATGCTCCAGGTGCACGATGAGGCATCCCTACTTTGGACGGACTTTGAGAGCCTCTTCCGCTCGGAGTTCGTCCCAGCCACCCATCGTGCGGTGCGTATCCAGGAGCTTCTACAGCTGCGGCAGGGCAGCATGACGGTCGCTCAGTACTCGGCGAGATTTACCGATCTCTCGCGCTACTCGACCGACATGGTACGGGACCCATTCTTCCGGGCCCGGACCTTCGAGCAGGGTTTGAGACACGAGATCAGGGCATCGCTGATCTCCCTCAGCATACCGACTCAGACAGGAGTACTGGAGCGGGCCCTTCTGATCGAGAGCTTCCTTGCTGAGTCTACACCAGCACAGCGACCCACCGCAGGGCGGCACGTGGCAGAGTCATCTGCAGCAGGCAGTCGACGGATGACTCAGGGGTCCAGACAGACCAGACCTTCGGGCCGACGACCTCAGGGCACTGGCTCAGCAGTGCGGGGCACACAGCGCGGAGCCAGTCTTCCGAGAGGCAGACAGTGCTACTCGTGCGGCGGGCAGGGCCACATGGCTCGTGACTGCCCGACCCGTCGTGCCGAGGAGCAGCAGACAGTTGATGGACCACCGAGGCAGAGGCAGAGGATCGACCGTGGAGGTCCGCAGGGAGGAGGCGGATGAGGCAGAGGAGCTGGACGAGCAGCTGGTGGTGGTCGACGCTTTGAGGCTCTACCACCACCACCACCAGGAGGTCCACCCCGACCACAGGGAGCTGGCGGGCAGCGACAGGCACAGCTCCAGGCAGCAGAGGCCTACGACCACGGCGCACCCGAGATGATTCGAGGTACTATCTGTGTCTATTCCACCCTTGCTGTAGTTCTTATAGACACAGGAGCGAGTCACTCTTTCATAGCCGCTGCCCTTGTTCGGAGCTCGGAGATTCCGACAGAGCCGTTGGATCGATCCTTACGGCTAGAGACTCCTACGGGAGCAGACTCGACGATTACGCACTGGTGCCGGCAGTGTGAGCTTACTCTAGGAGGCGAGAGCTTCGGCTGGGATCTTCTTGTAGCAGCGTCGAGGCCTTACGACGTCATCTTGGGCATGGATTGGCTGTCTACGGTCCATGCACAGATTGACTGTTTTAGGCGCAAGGTGCGATGTGTACGCACTGACGGGAGCAGGTTCACCTTCACCAGCGAGAAGGGAGCCTTAGCAGCACAGGATGGACTTCCGCGGAGGAGAGGACAACCCATCACTCATCAGTTGGCTAGCCTCATCCTTGGAGCAGTTGACGTGCGGAGTCCTGGTTTTCCTGCAGTGGTGGATCAGTTTGCGGACGTTTTTCCTGACGACGTTCCAGGGCTACCTCCTCGCAGAGAGGTAGACTTTTATATTGACTTGTACCCCGGGACAGCCCCGATATCCACTCCAGCATATCGGATGGCCCCCGCCGAGCTTCGAGAGCTACGGGTACAGTTGGAGGACTTGCAGGGCAAGGGGTTCATCCGACCCAGTGTTTCACCCTGGGATTCCCCGATATTGTTCGCCAAGAAGGCGGACGGGAGCTTGCGACTTTGTGTTGACTATCGTCGCCTGAACCAGGTGACAGTAAGGAACAAGTATCCGCTACCGAGGATTGATGACCTCTTTGATCAGCTCAAGGGAGCACAGTGGTTCTCGAAGATAGACCTCAGGTCAGGCTATCATCAGCTCAGAGTCAGAGACGAGGATGTACAGAAGACGGCCTTCAGATGTCGGTATGGCCACAATGAGTTCTTGGTTATGCCCTTCGGTGTAACCAATGCTCCAGCAGTGTTCATGGCTCTCATGAACAGGATCTTTCTGCCATACCTCGATCGGTTTGTCGTGGTCTTCATCGACGACATTTTGATTTACTCTACGATAGAGGAGGAGCACGCCTATCACTTGCGAGTTGTTCTTGACACACTCCGAGAGCACCAGCTTTATGGTAAGCTCTCGAAGTGCTAGTTCTGGATACGTGAGGTCCACTTTTTGGGACACGTTATCTCTGAGGCGGGAGTTGCAGTGGATCCCGCGAAGATTGAGGCTGTGTTAGCATGGGAGCCACCCAGGAGCGTGACTGAGGTTCAGAGTTTCTTGGGACTAGCTGGATACTATCGGAGATTTGTGCCGAACTTCTCCAGAGTTGCGGCATCACTCACAGCTTTGACGAAGAAGGGGAAACCCTTCGTGTGGTCAGACAGTTGTCAGCAGAGCTTCCAGGAGCTGAGACAGAGATTGACTAGCGCACCTATCTTGAGGTTGCCTGAGGAGGGAGTAGGGTACGTAGTCTACTGCGATGCATCAGGGACGGGACTCGGATGTGTTCTGATGCAGGAGCGGGCAGTGATCGCCTATGGATCACGACAGTTGAGACCGCATGAGCAGAACTACGCTACCCATGACCTGGAGTTAGCAGCAGTGGTCTTCGCTCTGAAGACATGGCGACACTATCTGATGGGCGAGCGCTTTACAGTCTTTTCCGATCATCAGAGTCTCAGGTATATCTTCTCGCAGAAGGACCTGAACCTGAGACAGCGACGATGGCTCGAGTTCCTCCAGGACTATGACTTTGAGATAGTCTATACTCCTGGGAAGGGGAACGTAGTAGCCGATGCCCTCAGCAGGAGGACGGGCATTCAGCTACTTGAGGAGGCGACAGAGCAGCTAGCCTCTTTGCAGATATCCTACGTGGATAGAGATGGAGCAGCCTTTCTTCAGTCTCTCACAGTCACTCCTCCACTACTGCAGCGGGTCAGGGAGGCACAGCATGGGGACGTTGACTGTGAGACGCGGCGTGCACAGATATCCTCGGGACAGGCACCTGATGGTTTCTCCCTTGGAGCAGAGCACGACATCCTTTTCAGAGGACGTACCATGGTACCAGTCGCATTGCGAGAGGATGTGCTGAGAGAGTTTCCCACTTCTCCTTTGGCGGTACATCCTGGAGTGGCGAAGATGTACCAGGACCTCAGACGACAGCATTGGTGGCCGGGCATGAAGAAGGCAGTAGCAGAGTTCGTTTCTCGATGCCTCACCTGCCAGCAGGTGAAGGCAGAGCATCAGGTACCAGCAGGCTTGGTACAGCCCTTGGAGGTTCCGGAGTGGAAGTGGGACGGCATATCTATGGACTTCGTGACTGGACTTCCACGCACTTCCTGAGGTCACGACTCCATCTGGGTGATTGTTGACCGACTCACCAAGTCGGCACACTTCTTACCCATCAGAGAGCAGGGCTCAGTGGAGAGCTTGGGACGTCTCTACGTTCAGGAGATTGTGCGGCTCCACGGCGTGCCATCATCTATCGTTTCCGATCGAGATGCCCGCTTTACTTCCCGGCTTTGGAAGGGGTTATAGGAGGCATTCGGGACGCAGCTACGTCTTAGCACAGCTTTTCACCCTCAGACGGATGGTCAGACGGAGAGGACCATTCAGACTCTCGAGGACATGCTCCGCGCATGTGTCCTTGACTTTGGTCGTAGCTGGGAGGACCACCTACCCTTGGTGGAGTTCGCGTACAACAACAGCTACCACTCCACCATCGGGATGGCACCGTACGAGGCGTTGTACGGCCGACCATGTAGATCTCCTTTGTGCTGGACAGACCCTGGGGAGTCAGCACTGGTGGGACGGGAGATGGTCCAGGCCACGACAGAGAAGGTCCAGGTCATCCAGGAGCGGATGAGGACAGCTCAGAGCCGGCAGAAGTCATTCTCTGACAGGAGGCGGAGGCCACTAGAGTTCGAGGATGGCGACCACGTCTTCTTGCGGGTCTCACCTCGACGTGGTATTCGGAGATTTGGCCGAGGCGGCAAGTTATCTCCGCGCTTCATCGGACCCTTCTAGATTCTCAGCAGGATTGGCGAGGTGGCTTATCGCCTGGCTCTACCACCTCAGTTACACCAGGTGCACGACGTCTTCCACGTATCCCAGCTGAGGAGATACGTGCACGACCCGACGCACATCATTGACCATGGGGAGCTTGACGTTGACGATGGGGCGACTTTTACGGAGGTCCCGGTGGAGATAGAGGATCGACAGGAGCGGGTCCTGCATGGGCGATTGATTCCTCTTGTGCGCATCAGATGGCAGCACGGGAATCTCCAGGAGAGCACATGTGAGCGGGAGGCTCAGATGCGTGCTCAGTACCCTCATTTGTTTCCCTAGTTTTTGTTGTATCTTTACGGGGACGTAAAGCCCTGAGGTGGGAGTAATGTAAAGACCCGTAAAATTCAAGGGAAATTTTTTCTTAATTTTATTTAGAATTTTACAAGAGCGCGGTTTCAGACGGCACCTGATTCCGAGGCCCGGAGTGCCCGGAATTAATTTCCGAAGTTTGGCTCGGGTACGTTCAGTGAACGAACGAGCGAGAATTCCTAACTTTTGATCCGGTGCTCGGAATTTAAATCCGAGGGCACCGATGAACTCGCAGCGCCGATTTTTGCTTAAGAGGACTTTTCCCGAAGGTGCGTTTGCTGAGGAGGAGTTGTTAAAAAAAAGGGGAGTTAAATGTGAAGTAATAAAATTGTGTTACAATTTTATTTCATATTCTAAGTTGTTAACCTATGTGTGGAAGTTGGGTGGGACCTACTTGTTGTTAACTACCCTTGAGAGAATAAAGGTGGGGTGGGGCCCACACGAGCCCAACCCCTCACCTTCCCTAACTCCTCTAAACCCCCCACTTAAGATGTGTAACTCATCTTAACCTTTAAACATCCATTTAATTGGGTGACTTTCCCTCTCCTCACTTTAATCATGCCAACACACTAATCCATTTAATGGAATTAAGTTTTTGAATTTTTGAACTCATAGAATGTCTTAATAAAATAAGATTAGCTTATTTTATTTTTGGGGGTTAGATTGGTTGTGTTGAGGATTGGAGGAGAGAGCTCTAAGTCTCTTGAAGAACTTCATCTTCTCCGGCGAAGAACGTCTTCATTCTCAACGAAGAACGACAACACTTCGTCAAGGATCATCGACTCGGCGACCCGGTATCTTCGGACCTCTTCTTCCTCCTCGGACCTTCTTCATCGGCAAACGAAGATCCGCCAACGACGTGTCTCTTTGGGCATATCTCTTCGTCAACGGATTTGACGAACGACGACCGCGACGCCCGACCTCCGCGACGCCGTCTTCCGCGGAGCGTAGACGAATCTTCAAATCTTAAACCCGAGGTAGGGGTTGTCTATTTCTTTTGGTTTCCTTATTTTATTCTTGATCGTGATTTTATCAAGACTAACGTCTGACTTGATTTTATTTTGAGTTGCATTATTATTTTAACGTGAGGGGGGCCGGACCGCATGAACACGGCCGAACCCCCCCTCCATCGTTGTTGTTTAATTCTTGCGGTGGAAGCAAAGTGGCGTGGTGCCGTCGCACCATGCGGATTACCGTACATTTATTTTTACGCGGCGCCGTCGCGCCACGCCGAGGTATAAACTTCAAGAACGCGACGCCGTCGCGTCGCGTTGAAAAGAATCAAAGTACGGCGAAGGGCGCGGTGCCGTCGCACCACGCCGGATGACGAACGCCGCGGCCGGTTTCGGGCCGCGGCGGGACGAGGGGACCGCGGCCGGTTCCGGGCCGCGGCGGAAGAGGAGACCGGCGGCCGGGCCGCCGGCGTCGGAAGACGAAGGCGGGACCGGAATTTCCGGTCCCGTTGGTAAAAACCGGCCGGCCAGCTGGCCTGCCGGATGTCATAAAACCGGGGGAATTAAATCCCCCGGCCGGTTCTTTAAAACCCCCCTCATAATGAGGGGGGCGTTTCCATGGAAGGGGGGGGGGGGGGGCAGCAGCCCCCCGGTTTAATTCAAAACCGGCCCCCACGTGGGGGCCGATTTGTTGCAAACGGCGCGGCAAAGCCGCGCCGCCCTTCTGAAGAAGCGCGGGTTAGCCCCCGCGTGCCACCCGCGTGCGCCGCGGCCCGCCGCCGCCGCCGCCGCGCCGCCCCGGGGGGGGGGGGGGTCGGGCCGGGTCGGCCCGGACCCGGACCCCCCCCCCGTTTCGAACCAGTTTTGGTTTTTGGCCCATAACTTGAGCCTCGGACCTCCGAATGACGAACCGTCTACGGCAACGCGATCCTTGGATCGAGACGGTCGTTTCGGTATATCGCACTCAAGGTTTTGGTTTGCTTTGAGTTCGGCCGGGTTGGTTCGTTCACGAAACCAACCGGGCCTTCGGAGCGGAAACGCTCATATCTTGAGCTACGGACGTCCGATTGACGTGCCGTCAGTCGCGTAGTGTTCCTCTTAGTGAGACAGATCTTTTGGCATACTCCGCCCGAGGTTTGGACGCAGGTGGAGTACGGTCGGGTTGGTTTTGCCTTAAAAACCAACCGGGCCCCGGAGACGAAAATGCCAATAACTCTCAGACCGGGCGTCCGATCGACGCGCCGTCTGTTGCGTTGAGTTCCTGTTGTCGATACGGAACTTTTGGATACATCAACTCTGGTCTTCGTGACAGTTGATGTATCAGCCTCTCGGCTCGTGGAGCGGGCCCTCCGTACGAGCTTGCTGTGTGCGGGAACCCTAGTGCTGGCTGCGACTGTTCTACTGCTACGACTGCTACTGTGACTGCGACGACGACAGTACAGAGATCCTGTGTGGATTCGACGACGACAGTATAGAGATCCTATGTGGATTCGACGACGACGACTTCAGCACTCAGCGATCCTACGTGGATCAGTGCTACAGGTCCTGTGTGGGCCCGATCCTGTGTGGGTCCTTGCGCTCAGCGGTTCTGTGTGAGCCAGCTCCTACAGGTTCTGTGTGAGCCCGATCCTGTGTGGGTCTTTGCGGGGGTTAGTTACCTATCGATCCTTCGTGGGTCCGACGACTTAGATGGATCAGTGATCATCTTTTTCGTCCTTGAAGAAGTATACCTGTGTGAGCTGAATCCTGTTGTTTTCCTGTGTGGATTGTGTTGTGCAATCCTGTGTGGATTATGTTTTTCTTTCCTATGTGGAATACGTATACTTTCCTGCGTGGACTGAGTTGTACTTGGGCTCGGAGGTTGGAGCGTATTTGAATTGATGACTTAGGTATATGTATGGGCATATACCTAAGCAGTGTCGGTTGTTACTTCGTGATTGTACTTTTCTTCGTGATTTATCCTTTTTGGATTTGAGAGACCTTCAGGGGTCTCGGGGTCCCTACTGAGTAGCTTATACTCACCCCTGCACAGGCTTCGCCCGCACTACGTTGTGTTGGTTGCAGACGACGGACAGCGTTGATCTTAGCTGAGGCTTGTAGAGCGGGACGGTACCCGGAGGTGGACCACTGGGCGGGACGTGCACGGAGCGGACGACGGGACCCATGGAGCAGAGGAGCTATCTGTACCCACCCTTCAGGTGGGATTTCCAGTGGACAGCTCGGAGTAGCAGCTTTTACTTTTCAGTTGCTGTTTTTCCCTTTTGAGTTGTACTTTACTTTCAGTTTGGGTTTGTATTCTGGCCCATTTACTTTTCCGCACTTTCAGTCGTACTCTGCTTGTTTAGTGTTTACTTTCCGCTTGTTTACTCTGTGGTGTGTGTTTACTTTTCAAAGCCAATGCCTTCCCTTTTTACTGGGATTTACGCCTTGGTGCTAGTCGCCAGCCCCTGGCCTATGGAAGGCAGGCTTGGGGTAGTCACGGCACGGACCCCGAGGGCGGGTCGTGACAGATTACTATTTCATTGATCTGGAGAAACATTTCAGAGATAGGTTCATCAAGCTCCATCTTAAAATTATCATATTTAATAGTATATGTATTTAATCTTATTTCTTTAAAATTGGTTGTTCCTTCATGAGAAACTGCCAAAGTATCTCAAATTTCATAAGCAGTCTTACAGGCAGATATTCTATTGAATTCTTCATCACCCAAAGCATAGTATAAGGAATTCATTACTTTAAAATTATTATTAAAAGTAGTTTTAGTCAATTGAGACCATGTATCCCTAGAGGTAGCAGGTAATGCATGTTGTTCTTCAACTTTTTCCCAGATTTAAGGTCCTAAGCTTTCAAGATACATTTTCATTTTCAATTTCCACTGACCATAATTACTACCATTAAAGAAAGGTTGTTTGTTAGTAGCATCACCCTCAACTTGGTTATCCATAGAAATTTAAGAGGTTAAAGAACTGAAAATTCAGATATAACAGAAATTTTGAGATCTTTAATATACAACTAAAATAACTGTTGAAAATAAATTGAATAGATGGAAAAGATGGTTTAATGGTATGAATAAGTACACCTCTTATAAAAAATGTTGGTTAGAGTGGATACTCAAGAAGGGGTGAATTGAGTTCCAATTAAAATTTTTGTCAAAATATTTTAGGATTAAAATCCCCCAAATAAAAACAGCCCAGTTAGTTAAGGCAGTAGAGATATAAGTGATTTATTTTTCAACAAGTTTCAAAAAGGTCGATTAATACTCTGTTAAATCATTGTGAGTACTTATTCAACTTTTGAAACAAGTTTACTAAAAGAATCAAATATACACACTAACCAGAACTAACTATCAGAGTGAATGTAAAAATAGATTTCTTTCTTTGAAAATATAAGCAGCGGATAAATGTAAAACAGAGTTCTTGAAAGTTGAACACAACAATTTAAACAAGAGGTTCGGTCTTAAGCCAAGACCTAATCCTCTCCACTTGGGGATCACCTTCCACCAAGTAGTTATATTAAAAAATGATTCGCAACCTATATCAGTCTTTACAACAGTTTTGACAAACTGTCCAGGTTTGGAAACCTCTACCACAGTACTACATGGGAAAATAAACTACCAAGACACAGTAGGATTCTTCCACAGTTATGCGTGGGAAACGAATGTAATGAAAGTTTGGTATTGGAATTTTCAGTATCCCTTAGTTCTAGAAAAATAGTCAGTGTGTGTAAGACAGACACACTGCTCAAAAATGTAAAATACTTAAACACAATAGAGGTAATGATATTAGGAAGAAGTTTAGAATTCTCTATGGGTTGGCAGATCAGCTCTGGAATCCTTGGAATGAAGAAAATTATGTTTTGGTCATTCTCTGCAAGTTGCCTGTAAAATAGAGTGTCGCAACATCCAGGTTTTTGACTTCCATATGTAGAGATGATCAGATTTTTAGGTCAGAATCTCTTTGTAGCACACAACCACATCTTTGAAAATGTTCTTCTAACAGATATTTGTGAAGCTCCAGGATTTTATGAATCGGTGCACGAGTACCCTTCTTATTGCTTTGTATTTCAGATACTTTATATGTCTCCCTTATATGTATATATGAATATCTGTATATCTGTATGTTTATCCTTGTTCAAGTTCACCTTTTTCTTATTTTATTAAGTCGGGGCCCACAAGAGAAATGATTCATCCATGTGTGGTCTTCCTCGTACGTCGCACTATTTCCTGATATGCCAGCAAATATCATTAAATAATTTCATGTGCATTAAATTGTCTAGACATGATCGTTATAATAGTATAATTAAAATTGGTAAAGTAAAGAATAGGTTATCATTAGATTGGTAGCAGATGCATGTCACACGGTAGACTTCAACAGTATTCTCTTCAACAGTGGACTTCATCGGTAGGGTTAATAGTAGACAATTAAAAGTAGGCTTCAGTCAGAAAGATTGATCAGTGGTAGAATTCAATTAGTAAGCTTCTAATGGTAGCTCTGTAACATCATACTACTTCAACATTGACCTTTCCAGTGGTAGACTGTCTCAATAGTTGACTGCATCAACAGTGTAGTTTGTCCATCAGCAGACTTCTACAAATGGTAGACATGAACAAAAGTGGACTACATCTACGGTAGGAGTTGTTTAGTGGTAGAATTATACTAACGGTAGTCATGTACAGTGGTAGACTTAAACTGTGATGCTCTTAATAGAATACTTGGGAAAGAGTATAACAGTGGACTTCTAACTGAATCCTTGTCACAACAGTGAACTATAACGGTGACTCTTTATCTGTAAACTTTGATAAGAATATCAATAGCAGACTTGTAACAGTGACCTTGTATGAGTAGCATCCAACAGTTACTTAGAGTTACAATGAGCTATAATAGTGACCTTGATTGGTAGGCTCTTACCAGCAGGATTTAATAGTGAACTTTAAACTTAGAGAAATGTAAACTAAACACATGAATTAGAAAATTCATGAGATTGAAAAAGATATAGATTTATGAAAGATAATCATTATGAATACAAATTAAAAAGGATTAGTAAATGACTTAATATATCATGATCAATTATTTAACAATGATGTGGGATTATCAAAATAGGTGAGTCCAACATGCATGACTCATTTCTTACTACAGATGGGATATATCATGTGATTCAGGGTGACTAGGACCATAGGTTTTGTCATGCAGGACATTATCATCCAAAGCACCAAAGTTTGTTGGTTACTATTTCATTTAATCCCGATGAAATTCCTTATATTGATGATATTCCCACTATTTTTCTAGAAATTCTAATGATTTTACTAGATGACTTCTCTGGTCTTCCTCTAGAGAGAGAGGCAGAGTCCACGGTTTATCGGGTAATAGGTATGGTGCCAATATCGATACCTTCTTATCATATGGAACCAACTATGCTAATGGAGGTCAAGATTCAGTTGGATGATGTATTGGGAGTGGGATCAATTCGACCTAGTGTTTTCCCTTTGTAAAATTAGGTTCTCATTTCTAAGAACGTATATAGTTCACTTTAGTTAGGTATGGACTATCATAAGTAGAACCGGGTGACCGTTTAGAACAAATATACATTTCCTAATGTGCATTATTTTTTTTGTTGATGAAGGGGGAAAATTGGATTTTGAAAATTGATCATCAGTTGGGTTATCATATGATCAGGGTTTCAAAGTCTAATATAGCAAAAACATCTTTTAGGAGCATGTATGGACAAATAAAATATCTTTTGGTTCCTATTTTTCTAAGAAAAAATATCTGGCAGGTATTATGGAAATGATTAATTTGAAATTAAATAAACACCATGACAGTTTTTTGATAGTTTAAGTGGTTAAAATTATTGTTTATTTGAATTCTTTGCACGATCACGAGCACTAGGTGAGTATGGTTCAATAAATTTTGAGAAGTATCTATTTTTATATAATGATTTCAACGTGCATTTACTAGATTCATGTAGTGATATTAGTTGGGAAAACAATTTCTGAGCATGTCTTATTAGTTGATCCAGAGAAGTTAAAGGTTGTTTTTTTAGGGAAGGAATCACTTAACGTCTTTGATATAAGAAGATTCAATCGTATTTTTGGGAACTACTGATAGTTCTTCAAGCATTTAACTAAGGTGGGGTCACATATGACTGTTCTTACCAAGAATGTGGTGAAATTCACTAGGGATACAACGTTTTATTATTCTATTGATGAAGTAAAATTGATTCTAACATTGGATCCTATTCTGATCTTACCCGATCCTGGTAAGGGGTACATAGTATTTTTCGATGCTTCAAATGTTATTTTGGATGTGTGCCTGTACAAGATGACCATGTTTTGGCTTACAACTCTCATCACCTCTGAAATCAAGAGATGAATTATCAACTCATGATTTAGAATGTGATGTAGTGAAGCATGATCATAAATGTTGGTGTCACTGTCTTTTTGGGGAGAATACATGGGTTTCTCTATTCATAAGAGTTTGAGTTATATATTTTATAAGAAGGACATGAATATCAGACCGAGAAAGAGGTTAGAATACCTTCAGAAATTTATCTTTAATATCACCTACAACCAAGGGAAGGTAAAAATTATTGCAGATGCTCTTAAATAAAATGCACCATCCTAGGCTATTCTGGGATCGAAGGAGGAGTGGAACTTTATGGATCATTTAGCTCAGTTTCTCATGGATTCTCAGTAGAATGTTTAAAGTATGATTCTATCAAATGTTCCATTATCATCATCTATTTTGATATATGTATTCATATTTGGAAGAAGGATGATGAGTTTAGTAGTTTTAGAGAAAACCTATTTGGTGGGGAGCACGTTTCTTGTTGGTATCTTTTTGTTGATGGTATGATCCACTTTGTGAACTGAGTTGTCATCTCGATATCTATTAGATATTTAGTCTTGTTTGATTATCATATATCTTTTTAGACCATTCATCCAGGAACTATATAGTTCTATAAAGACCTGATGCATTGATTCTAGTGGCCATGTATGAATTGTGACATCGCAGATCTTGTGTCCCACAATTACACTTTCCAACAGATAAAGGCAATGAACTATAAACCCTATTGTTTTAAACATCCAATAATAGTGATGGTGTGGAATTGAAATGAGGTGTCCATGTTTTTTTGTGGGATTACCATGGACTCCAAGTGGGAGGAGATCTATCTGAGTGGTAGTTGATTGGTTGACGAATTCTAACCATTTCATTACTGTCAAAAATACCGCTATGGTTGAATATATGTGCATGCTTTATGTGTATAAGATCATGTTATTATATGGGATTCCTTCTGTAATTATTTCAAATAGGGATCCTAGGTTTAACATTAGGTTATGGGGGATTCTTCAAGAGGAATTGGGTACTCATATCAAGTTTAGCAAAGAAAACCATCAACAAACAGACAGTCAGATAGAGAATGTGATTACGATACATGAAGATATTCTTTTTAAATGTGTATTGGATTTTGGAGGATCTTGGGATTTCCATATGTGACTAGTTGAGTTTTTATATAACAATAGTTATTAGTCATCAATCCAAATGGGGCCCTTTGAGGTGTTGTATAGTCGCTCGTGCATATCACCTCTTTGTAGGGTGGAGGTGGAAAAATTATCTTTAGTAGGGACATGTTTGGTTTTGGAAATGTCTGAAAAGATTTAGGATATACATTAATGTCTAGATATGACCTCGAGTCTACATATGTTTAATAACAATTAGATGTATTGTACTTTGGGGTTTTTGGTATGTGACTGGGTCCTGTTGAATGTTTATCCTCATTTGGGTCACCATCAACATGGAAAAAAGGGAATGTTGGATGCATGATATGATGGACCGTTTGAGGACACTAAGATTCTCAGACATGTTTCTTGTCAATTAGAATTTCTGATTCTGTTAACAAGATTTCATTATTTTTCAATATATCTCTGTTCTGGAAGTATCTCATAGATCCTTCTCAAATTATGATATTGGAAAAGATTGAGTTAAGGATATATTTTTCTGTTCTTGAGAAACATCTTGGGATTTTTTACTCTCAAGTGGAATTCGTGAGCGGGATGTCACTTTTGTTGGTTAGAGTTATATATAAATAAGGATCATATTCACATGATACTTGGGAATACAAGTCATTGATGAGGGAGAAGTGGACTCATCTTTTTATAGGTATTTCATCTTTTACATGACATCCCTGGGATAGAATGTCTTAATTCTGGGGACATTATAACATTCTGTTACTCATCTATCAGGTATTTTCTTGACCTCATCATGGATCTCCTTTTTCCTTTTGAATATAGAGGATCAAGATGGAATTGGTGGGGTACATATAATGGTGAGGAATTATATTTGTTGAAATTTCGGATTTAACCAACTATTTTTGCAGGATGAAGGAGGATTTTGCATTTTGTAACTAGGTTACACACCCTTTAATGTATTCCATGTGAAATTAATAAAAGGGGTCATTATAGGAAATGTTACATGTCCCGAATTTTTGTTTCACGACATTTATGTCATACATACTAGATTTTTAATCTATGGGGATGGATTTTTTAGTGAATTTTAATAGTGTGGATTTCACAGTGTGTAACTATATTAAATTTCCGGAATTTTCCCATGTACAATTTTTAAAATAGACATGAGTCTATTTTTTCAGTTCTCTCTTCGTATCTTCATTTCTCTTGACCCAAGGTTGTTCCCATGTGTTTTTTAAAGACATCATTCCTTCTAGATCCATTAAATAAAGACCAATATCTATTGCGATTTAGGTGAATCTCTCTGGGTGAGTAACCATTCTATTTCTTCATTAATATTGTTCAAAATAGCTCACTTAGGTTTCCTTATTGGATTTTTTAATCAATATTAGTGTTTCCTATTATTTTCTACTATGATCTATTGTGAGATCTCGTTCTGGAGGTCCTGCCTTATTTTTCATGGTTTGGTGGGATTTCATTCATGAGCTATGTGGCTTCATAATCTCCACAAACCCTTTTCCTTTCAAATTAAATCGATACTAATGTGTATGGATTGGGTTTTAGGGTCTCTACTGGTGTTGTTGGGATTCTTTGTTGGTGGATCCTGTTGCTTGCATCTGCGAACCGATCATTGAGGTGGGTGGTTCTGCCTATAGCCTATGATAATAAACGTGATATATCTTGAATTATAAATTTATTTATTGAATTTGTTGTACTGTTATTGTTTTGTTGAAAAGCGTTTTAAAAGAGAGATGAATTTTCCTTAATTTTGATAAATGAAAAGTAAATTGGTAATTTTGATGCATTAAAATTGATTCTGAAATGAGCACATGGTTTGCCTCTTGTACTTAGGATGAGGGGTTATCTTGAAGCCATAATCCATGTTTTATTATTATTATGAGGTTTGATCATGTTTATTTCCACTATTTCCTAGCGACATTAGTCTAGGGGATTGATATTGACATTTTCATGGGGTTCTCTCATGGGTTATTCCTCTGCTTCTAGGGATGGTGTTCTAGGAACTAGATTGTGCACTTGAATTATTGTGGTATGAGTAATTTGAATGTATGAAAAATAGTGATCCATATTAATGATTCATGTGCTACTTCTTTTATTTTAATTCTTAGTTTTCTAATTTGGACTTGATATTCTTGTTACACACTCTATTGTTTGAAAATGTAGAAAAGGGAAATGTTTACCTGGACTTCTATAAAAAAATTTCTAATTATTATCATGAAACGTTTGATATAAATTAATCACATATGAATTTTTATACAAAACTTTATTATGGAACACCTGGGTTGGATATTACAATTCTAATTAGCTCACACCCTTTACACCTATTCATTTCTGTGTAGACCTTTGTATCCCTTCCAGTAGAGGGAAATGAAAGACCTCACAGTGAGGTGGTGGAGTTTCATGTTAGATGAGTTTGGTAGCTAGTTTTGAGATGGTTGTATTTCATCAACACCATCACTTGGAGTTTCTGTTGGCCGTAGTTTTTTCCATCTGGTAACTTCCTTCTGTGTATTGATCACATTCTAGTTGTTTTATTCGGCTGTATTAATAACTGTTATAGAATAAATATTCATTAGTCCTACACTGTATCTTTCTTGTTATATATAAATATTTCTTGTGGTTGTTCAAGTAGGGGGAAATCATTCCCTTTACTTATCCATTTCAAGCATGGGTGCTTGTTTCTATCATATGGGGATCAGGAATGCCCTTCGGGTATGTGACTGATCGGGTCGGGTACCGGTTTTGGCTGGAAAACCATGTAGGATTGCTACAACTTAGATAATGGAAATCCCACATCGAAGGTGGAGGAGCAAGAATCACACCTTTATAAGTGGTGTGGAAACATCTCCCATCATAAGGCCATTTCTTGGGGGATTTTGAAGGTATAGAGTCTGAGGAATGAAAATTCGTGTCGGCTAGGCCCAAAGGGGACAATGCCATGATCATGGGTTGGATTGGTCAGTTTCATGTGGTATCAGAGCCAATTTCCATTTTATATTTGAGTGAGGAAACTGGTACCTTGATGGTGTGTCGATTATGGAAATCCCACATCGATGGAGAAGGAGCATATTGAACCCCTTTATAAGTTGGTGTCGATACCTCTCTATCATCAGGCTTTTTCCTACGGGATACCAGAGGGCCTGAGCCCAGGGAAGGGAAAACCATTTGGGCTAGTACCAAAGTGGACGATATAATGATCGTGGGTTAGATTTCATTGTTACTTATATAAATATATATATTATTAATTTTTTAATATTTGGATATATTAAAATATATATAAATAAAATTTTGTAATTATAATTAATTATTTATTTACTTATGTAAAAAGGAATTAACAAATATTTTGATAACAAAATATACTTATATATTAACACACACAGACACACACATAAATACATATATATATATACATATAAACGCAAACACGGACAGACACATATTTATTGATACACACACACACACATATATATAAACATACATACGTACATATATATATATATATAATATGGAAAATATATTAATATAAACAAATATATATAATATAAAATAAAAACATATCTATATATATTAATATAAACATAAATTTATATATATATTATTATATATATATATATATATGTCTCTCTTATGGTGCTTATCAATGGTAGATGTCGTTGTCGGTCTCAGTAAGGTCTTGAGTTCGAGCCTCGAAGAGTATCTCCCTACATTTATGTGTTCCATGTTTTTATTAGTAATATATTCTATTTTCCATCATCATTGTAAATTTATATAATTACACACACACACACATGCATATACATATATATAAACACAAACACACATATATGTATATATATATATATATATAAACATATATATTTTATGTTTAGAAATATTTTTAAGATAACAAGGCTAATTATATATATAATTATTATTATTTTAATGAATATATATATATATATATAAATTATAAATATAATTATATACACATAAAAATATATATTTATATATATACAGTTGCAGACACACATATATATAAACTCCCAGCCACCAACACACAGACACATATAAACAGATCTATATATTGTATGAGTATATAAATATTAATATAAACACATATATATATATATTATTAACACACATATATTTATTAATATATGCATATTAATATATAAAATTACATTTATATTTTTATATATAATATCAAAAATTTATAATACATAAATCTATTAATATATATATATATATATATATTAACAAACAAATATGGTTTATATGTGTTGGTATGTTCTTTCATTGAGATTCATTAAGTATTGGGAACATTTTAGTTTAGTAGCATATATTCTACAAACATCAGTCATTTATGGTGGATTTAGAAAGAAAGGGACGGTGTTTTGGCACATGCGAGGAATGGTATAGAGGTAGGGAGTATTAGTGTTGGGTGTGTGGGTGATAGAGGATGAGATTAGGGATGGGTGGTTGTGAAACTGTGGGGTGGTGGATGGAGGTAGGGTGTCTTAGGGGAGGGGGAGCGCATAGGTCATTATGTAATATAAAAGAATAAGATTATTTAAAAAAATGTGTTGGGGAATTATAAAAAGGTGTTTTTAATATGGATTTCAAAAATATTTAATTCCACTATTCAGAAATGTCACAATTGTTAGAAACAACATCACTAGTTTAAATTTTTTTTCTAAAGCATGGGATGGATATTTTTTTAGGAAATACATTTACTGTATAGTATTATCTATTTGGCATTATTTAATTTCTACCATATCATTTTATCATTCATTCATATGAAACGTATCATGAATTTTTTAAAATATAAATTATTCCCCTTGGTTTTTTATTGTGTTGATATATGAATGTTATATTAATCATTCTTCTATATTATTTTTCATTTTTTCCTCAAGTAATATTTTAATTTTATTATAAATCATGTCAACTTTATTTGTTTTTATACTAATGTGTATTTAATTTTTTATGGTGATGATGGATAATCATTATTTTTCTTGTATAGTATTTATGATGTGAAATTATTAAGGAGGTATGGGGTGGGACAATGGGGACTTTTCAGTTAAAATATTTCAAGGGATTCTCTTTCTATGTGATATAATTCAACCTATACTAGCCCAAATTATAACATCCCATTATAAAACACCATTTTCAATCTGGAATGTCACATGACCATAAGTGCAGCTCCCCACACAGCATAGTGTACTAACTAAAAGAGTGGATTTTAATAGGAACCATATATTGACTATACCCACCATTAGAGGGAACCAAAGAAATAGAGAATATATAATTAGTAAACTAAATAATTAGTGTAATCTAGGAAATCTAAATATTAAATTTGTGATATAATAACTGAAACAAAAAAAGGATCCCATGTACAAGTAATTATCTTAAATATATGATTTCATAGAGGTGCTGCTAAAACCCCTTCCAATAATGACCTCATTCTCATACACCACATGATCAACCATCCACCATATGTCTTTTCTATTCAATGAGTCTTCAGTCATGATTTGTATAAGGGAAAAAATTCCTAAGTAGTTTGTTGTTACAAGACTCAGGAATACACCGCCAACGACCCTTAAAATCATTTCAAAAAATATACTAGTGAATTAAATGAACATAAATAGGGGAAAAAAATAAAAAAAAATTATAAAAAATGTACAGTACACATATGGGGTTCTCCGGGACTGGCTTTGTCTTCTTCGGCCCCATGCTTGGAGAAAAATATATTCTTCGACACAATACTAGATTAAATCATCAGTAACATGAATGAATCATCCTATTAGATGGGATTGAACAGAGATTTAGAGACATTATAATTGTTGGGATAGTCCATCTACTTTCCTACCACTATTGCATTTTCATTTCCCTATTTAGTGGATATCCCAAACCTGAATGATGTCCTGTCAAGCCCTGGAATATATTTTCTTCATTTATCTGTATTTATATTTCCATCCTTAATTTTTCTCTCTAGTTTGGGTGTTTTGGATTAAAATGTAGAGTTGTGGGATGTTATTCATATTTTATAAGGATTATGTGAGTGTTTCAAGGGGTGACTGTGCAACCTCTTGGCATTGATTTCATTTTTCAGTACATTGAGGACTTTATTTTTTGAGTTTTATATATTCAGTAAGGTTTGACATAAGTGTGTCTCCTATGAAAAACTGTGTAGGTATGTTGGTGTCTTTGTTCAGTGGAAAAAACCTAAGAACGATTATCTTATCCATGTAGAAGTCATGCACGTGGCTCTGTAATTTTTAATAGAAACATGTCACACAGTTGGTTCATAGTTTCCTAGACCGTAGGGCGTAACTTTGTAGTTTCCAATTGTGCCTAGTGAGGGGCACACAGTTGGTTTACTATTTGGTGAACCATGTACCCTCACTGTGTGCAGTGTCCAAGAATTTTTTGAATGTGAAATCCTTCTTCTACGTTCTCCAATAAGTATACAAAAAATCCTACATTTCCTCTAATTTAGTTTATCTAACAGTAATGGGGAGCTCCATTTTCCACCAATCCTCCTCTTCTCTTCCACGGGTGGAATCAAGGGGTTTTTAAATAATTTTAGGTGAAATATTCCAGGTAATAACCTCTTTTCTCTTCCACTTCCTTATCATTCAATCTTCATTATGGTTTCTATTGTTCCCTGGTATTGTGGTTTTAGGGATCATGTTTCCAGTAGTTTTAATTTGGGATTTTCTTAGTTAAGGTTCATTGTGGGTGTTCTTAACTAGTAGAAAAACTATTTTGTTGACAGAGTTTTCAAGTCGGTTAATTATAATCAGCGTGAAAATTGGTAAATATTAATTTTTCATGTAGGTTTTATAAAAGTGGGCCTAAAAAACATTTTTTACATCGATTATTATCAAAACCAAGAAGAAAATGTGTGTAGTTTCTGGTATTTCACATTGGTTTTATAATTTAACCGACATAAAAGTGTTGGTTTTTTCGTCGGTTATTGTATAGATAATGTAAATAAGCTTAGATATTCATTTTTATGTGAGTTTTAATATAATGAATTTTAAAAACCTTCTAAATATTTATTTTCTTCTCGAGTGTTTAATTATGTAGTCTACCTGTTTTAGGAGGATCCACTCGCTTCACTCTCATTGAGGCCCTAAATTTTTGGTTTCTTCGATTTGGTGGTCAGAATCTCACCATAGGAACAAAATCAAACCATTGGGCTTTTTCTGCGTCAGTTTACGCATCACAAGTAAGACTCAAACTATTTTTTCCCTATTTTTTCATTCATTGGATTCACATATGAAACCAAATGTTGTTCATTGAGGTCTTCTTCATTCTCACATTATCAACTTCAAACATTGGGGGGTTTTCATCTTCATAATTGTGTATTCATTTGTAGATATGATCATCTAAAATTTCAATGACTGAAGGTTTGAATATATTTTTTATTAGGATAATTATTTGTTATATGATTTTAATTTTAAATTTAATATACACTTTTCTATGTTACTTTGGTGTTTTTATTTGGGTTTATGCTGTTCGATTTAGATTACATAATTTAAATAACAATGAGTTTAATTTCATTGGAGATTAATAATATTTTTATAGGGTACTAGTAGAACCTTAAATGATGGAAGGGATTATTTAATTTGTGGGACAAAGAAACCCTGTAGTGGGTAATAGTTCCTAATGTCCATCAATTTATTGTAAGAGATTCATTTTCTTTTTTTCTTATATTGCACCACATTTGATAGCATATACCTTGAATGATTGAGCATTTTCATTTTATGATTAATGATATGAAGTGATTTAGTACTTAAATTAGGTAGTAACTAGCACCTCATCTATTTTTTCCAAAACGTTTTATCATTTCAATTGACGTTTAAGACACCTAAATTATGATATTTCTTATTTAATGTGACAAACTTCTATAAGATCAATGAATTAGGAAAAGTGATGGTATATTTGAAATTCATAAGTCACTATAATATTTGTGAAAACATTTCTTTTAAGGGGTAAGACTTTATCAATGGCCTAATAGGAGAATGAAATTTATAATATTTGAAAAAGGATTGGGATTTATAAGAGTTCCCAATATCCCATTTTTAAGAGTAACTCAGCTAACGGTATATTCATGGTTGGAACATTTTCGTTTTTAATAACACTAAACTCTCAAGTGGCTCCATATGAAAAAGATTTTTTAATGATTATTTTTTTGATCCCTAAATGGATTTAGAAAACATGTATACCTTATTGTTTTTAATATGTTTCACTAACCCCTCTGCTTGTTCAATATATACATCTTCCACCATTTTTCTAATAAGGAATGTTATCTTGATAGAATACAAACAATTATAATGATAATAGATTGTTTTATGATATGTAGAATTTGAAATACGTGTATCATGGAGATCTGTGTAATATAAATTATATTTTAAATCATAATTTCTTTTTTTTTTCATGTACATTTTTTAAATTATAACAATGTATCATTATAAGAATTTAACATAATAATAAAATCAAATGTGTTAGCTATTTTTTAGTTCTATAGCTTGTTGGAACAAGTTAATGTGAAATTCTTAGTACATTCCTCTAATGATTGAGACAATATGTTATAATTCTGATTTTATAATTTGTTAATTAGTTTATAATTTTATTTAATGTGATTGTTTTTTAATCTAAGACTCTTTTTATGGTTGCATTATATTTTTAATTAAAATATAGATCAAATTATTATTTTTCATTAATAATCAAATATTAATTACTGATTATCATTATATATAATTTTTATGGATATTATTTTATATATATTGTTGTACATATTGTTTTTAATAGTTTTATTGGGTTATATTAATTTATATTTATGTGAGAAATATTTTAGTTGAATCTAGTTTGTAATTCCTTTTATATGAATGTATTTTCTCATAAAACATTTTATTTTCCTTCTAATAGTTCCATAATTGGTTTTATATATTATTAGATGTCATTTCTAGTCACAATATTTTATAATTTATTACCATTGTTTTTTATATTTATTTTTGATATCTTTTATAAAAAATGAATTGATGTTATATTTATACACCGCAAATATGCACTGAATATGAGGAGGGTGTCGATGACTTTTTAGAATTCTATAAACACATTCTTCCATACACCGACATGTTTTTTGGTCATGACATAAATGATTAAATTTGAAGATGTTGAAAAGTAGAGAGATCAAATATTATGTAATTTTTACTGGTTTCAATTCGAGCTAAAGCCCTTAGATTTGGAATGATCAAACAGGGATGAATTTCAGATCTCTTGATGATGGTCCATTTCAAGATGATATAACTAATGAACCTATAGAAATGATTCGTGATATTGAAGAAGAGATAATTGAGAGACAACTGAAAATTGAGCTTCTATATTGTGATGTAATAAACCATTGTATATATATTATAAGAAATATACAATTTTATCAATGATTTTATGATTGATAAACCTAATGTCAAAACAAGTATGGAGTGACAAGAGTTTTTCAAAGCTATTATAATTGTTGAATAAAATTACTCCAAAAGGAAAGGATATTACACATTCATATTATAAGGCCAAGAAAATATCATGATTGATGGGATTGTGCTATAATAAAATACCTATCGGCCCAAATGAAAATGTGACATTTATGAACGAATACAAATTTTTATCAGAGATTCTTTAATGTGGTACATCATGGTATAAGTTGAATGAAAAATCACAAGATGATTCAGAATTTACAAAGAAGCCCACCAAAGAATTTTATTTATCATCCTATATTTAATCATTTGAGATATTTATTTTCTAATTCACATAATAAAAAATGGTCTGGATTGCATTCTAATGAGTTTATATGTGATGGAAAAATATTTCAACTAACTGCTTGTCCATAGTGGATGAACATTGGTCACTTGTTTCCAATATTCAAAAATGATGTAAGTAATCTTAGACTTGGACTTTGTATAGATTGAATGATTCAATATCGAATCCATAGTGGCAGAAATAGTTCATGAACAATTTTATTGGTAATTTAAATATTATCTCTTGAATATTATATGAAGAGAAAATACGTAATGTTGTGTCTAAGGATCAGATGTAATATTCTGGCCTTTTCTAGAGTCAATCTCAGGAACATTTTTGGTACTTTTGATGTTTTTATGTACCTCTGTTTTGGAGTAGTGACTTGTAGTGCATTTTCGTGAACTTTTGTGTAAAACTAAAGGGAAGTTGGTTGTGCATGGTTTGCACACTGTTTGACAAACCGTGCAACCAAACCTTCCCAACAATGTAAAACTGGACAGAGAGGTACGCATAGTTTGAAAACCCACACGACCAAACTGTGCAGACCGTGCAAATATGGATATTGAGGTCCACACAGTTTGTGCATGGTTTGAAAAACCGTGCGCCACTATCCAGGAAACTGTGCACGTGGTATTTAATTCCAAAAATCCTTTTTAAAACCAACTGAACCCTATGGATTCATTATTTTCTGACCTTGGCTCGGGCTTGGCAATTTCTAGGTGTTTCCAAAGCCTCTTGGAGTGATTACAAGGTGATCCAAACACCTTTTCTCAAGGTTGAAGGCTCGAATTGAAGATATTCTCTCTTTTCGGTAAGTATATTTCACCCTATTGTTTCTTCCGTTATTTCCTATATCATTACTTTATCTTTTTAAGGGATATTTCCATTATTTCCAATGATGTAAACCTATTAGTTAAGGTATAGATCTTGGATTGTGGATCCAAATATAGTTTTTCATGATCATAATGTCTTTGATCTTATTTTATCGTTTTAAGGATTTAGATCCAGAACAAGATCAATGACGTTGTTCCACTCGGATTTTGGGGGTTTTCATTGGGCTAACTTACATCAATTAATTGAGGTAGGTTGTCTAAGTCCAATCCCACAGTAACATATTGTTAGGCGTATGCAGTTGATTAAATCTCGTGGAGTAAATAATTATTTGGTGTTTTGGTTATGTAGTTCTTTGTGAATTGTGGATCTAGTTGTATATGGGTGAGATTTATTATGGAAGGATCAAGATGATTATACAATTGAATATGGTTGTATGGGTGAATTCGTTATTTTTTTTGAAAAAGGGTTGTGGGATAGGGACTGATGCTCCTAATACCCATAGAGGTTCTAGACATGGATTTCTAGAACCAATGACATGAATGAATTTGATATTTTATGGGACAATGAATGATTCTCCAAATACCCATGGGGTTGTGAGAGAGGGACTGATGGTCCAAATACTCACATATGTGCTAGACATGGCATTCTGCACTCTTTATTTTATTTTGTACTATGGATTCATTTGGCTATTCATAAACATTGTATTGTGACATAGTAATTATGAATTGAACAAGGGGAATGGTTTAGGATCCAACATGGGATGAAGCTAGAATTTTGTTTTGGGTGTCCTCGGGATCCTGGATTTTTAACATATTAAATAAAGCTTGATTGGATAAATATAGTTTTTTCCCTTTGGTCTTGCTTTATTATTAATGCAACTACATACACTAATTTGGACTGGATTTGTTTTTGAAATTGTTGGTGGTGACCTACTGAGTTGTACTCACACCCTACTCGGTCTGCCTGATTGGTACCCGAATAGACTTTGTTGTTGCAGGATAGGACAAGGCCAAGAACCCTGGATAGAGTGATATTTTGGGTTGGAGCATGTAAGAGGGAACCAAATGTGGGTCAGGACCCATTTGGAGTCGTTGTTTCTTTACTTTCGGTTTCATTGTAGACACTTGGAACTTGCAAATACATTGCATGTTTTACCTTTTAGTTGCGTATTGTAATTCCGATTTTGATTATGCTAGTGACATTGTACTGTTATATTTATATGTGTTTCCGCTATTTCTTGGTTACATCCGCAGTTATTTTATCCTACTAACAGAATTTATAGTCTCCCCATGACTGACTTACTAGACCCTTGCTGCAAGTCGGCACCCTCTGGCGTATGGGGATATGCGCTTGAGGTCTTCTGACCAACCGGCTCGGAGCACCATTTAGTGGCTCCTGGGTCGGGATGTTTCAAAGTGGTATCGAAGGAGGTATTTTTTTCCTTCTTTATCTTTTGCCTTACTATTTGGGAAGGTAGATAGGGAAATAGGGAAATTTGAGGCCTGATAATGAGCTCGTGCCTGGGAGTTCCAAACCCATGTACAGGGAAAACTCAAGTACTCACGGTGGGATTGCTGTTATTGATTTTTGTCCTTACAGTTGAATGTTATTTCACCTTTGGTGATGCACTTGTTGTGTGGTGTGATTATTATTTATGGAATTTTTTGAGAATTGATTCATGGCCCAGAATGGAATTAGTGTCTTGTCTACATGCATCATTCTAGGAACTCAGAATTATTGTGACATGCATCATGTTAGGGACGCATGATAAAATGAATTATGGGTAAGTTGTTGAACTTAAACTATTTATTTTAATTTCTTGTGAAATTGAAATGAAAATGGTGTCTAATTTTGAAATTGAAGGAAATTATTAAGAAGTTATATGAATAATTTGGTTGTGTGTATTTGTGGTAATATTGTGAACTGTTTTCTAAGATGCATGTTTCGATTTGTAGAATTCTGCCTCCACGACGCTTGTTGAGAGGATGAGCGGGGGGTATATTTAGAAATGTTCCTACAATTGGTGAACCTAAGACACCAATAGTACCAACTGAAGAATCGGGTGAAATGTTTCTAGAGAACCTCACCCGTTTCATGCAAATGATGGAAAGAGACCCAAGGAGGGTTATGAAATGTATGTCTGATCTTACGAGGGATTTTCAGTTACTGCACCCACCAACATTTACTAGAGATGGTGGTCCGGAGAAATCTGAGTTCTGGATTGAATCTACCTAGACTATACAAGACCACCTGGAGACACCTGATGAGAAGAGAGTCAAGTTGGCAGCTTATATGTTTCGCGATCAAGAGAAACGTTTGTGGGACATCCAGGCTCAGAATGGGAAGCTAGAATCTATGGAGTGGAAGGAATTTCAAGAGAAGTTCTTTGAGAACTCTTATCCAGAGATGCTCGGATCGGAGAAAGAGGCTGAGTTCAAGAGGCTAACTTAAGGGGATATGTCTGTAATGGACTATGCTAGACGCTTTACAGACTTACAATGTTTTCTCCAGCATTGGCAGCAGACGAGGCCACATCATTAAGACGATTTCTGGATGGCCATAAATGTGAAATTAAGTCCCAATTGAATATTTTCAGGCTGAAGAAGTTTCCAAAAGTGATAAATCAGGTTCTCATATCTAAGGGTCCCTGATGGAGGATTCTAGTGGTGGAAAAATGTTTTTTTCTGGATGGTCAGGTGGTGCAACATTTGAGAGAAAGAAGCGACGTTATAAAAATGTCGGCGAGGGAGGTGGGAGATAGAGTAACCTGATAGAGGTTTTGGATACATAAGACCTTACCAGAGTGTTTTTCCTCTATTGTGGAAGGCCAGTACATTATCTTAATCAATTTCCATGACCCCATGTTGAATTTAGATCCCGTGGTAGGATGGGACATCTCTAGAAGTTCTTCAGGAATCCAAAAGAGTCAGGTGGTGAGGGATTAGTTAAACAGAGTTAGAGTGTGGCAAGGGGATCCTTTGTACCATTTCAATCCCAATGTAGGAATTCTATAAGCCGAGGTGGTAATGGTGGAAAATGTGGAGATCTTGGGTAGCAACACACATATCAGTAGAGTGGTACAGGTCAGGGTAGTCAGGTGGCATCACAGGGAAGAGGAGCAACACTATTGCATGCAGTACAACCTACACTAGTGGATAGTGAGGCTGGACCATCGACTATGAGAGGAACTATTGATGTGGATTCTACCTTAGCTAATTCTTTATTTGATACCAGTTCTTCTCAATCCATTATATCTAAAAATTTTGATAATGGTTTGAGTTTGGGGGTGGAGTTTGTGAGCGGGGCTATAACGATAGTCACACCATAGGGGGAACAGTCTAGAGACATATGTATGTGAAAGGGATGTTCTCTTGAGATCGGGGAATACCGTTTCATGTGGGATCTCTATATCCTTGATATGACAGGCTTTGACCTAATCCTAGGTATGGAATGGTTATTCACATACCAATACCACATTGATTTTTATCATCAGAGGGTGAAATTTACGTCACCTGTAGGTGACCATTACATTCATCATGGGGAGTGGGATATCCAGGTAGGCCGAGATGGGCCAATTATTCAGAAATTGGGAGAGATCACAGCCCAAGATTCCATTCTTTTACTAGATGAAGAAGGTTTTAGGAATGATTTCCTTCCACCAGTGGTTTATTTGTTTCAGGATGTCTTTCTGGAAGACTTCTCAGGGCTGCCACGTAAGAGAGATATTGAATTTACTATTGATCTCATTCCAGGATCTGAGCTAGTATCTATTCCACCACATAGAATTGCATTGAAAGAGCATCCAGAACTCAGAGATCAACTGGAAGACTTGAAGGATAAAGGATTTATCCATCCATGTATGTCACCTTGGGGATCAACTGTGCTATTTTCAAAGAAGGCTAATGGGAGTTTACATTTGTGTGTCGATTACCGAAGGTTGAACAAGATGACTGTGAGGAACTGATATCCTCTTCCGTGTATTGATGATCTATTTGACCAGTTTAAGGGAGCCTGTGTTTTCTCAAAAATAAACTTGAGATCGGGGTATCAACAGTTGAGATTTTGGACTTATGATATACCGAGGATAGATTTTAGGAATAGATATGGGCTTTATGAGTTTTTTATAACGCCATTTGGGTAAACAAACACACAAGAAATGTTTATGGCTACGATGAATAAGATCTTTCTTCTGTACCCAGATCAGTTTGTGTTAGTATTTGGGGAAGACATCTTGGTGTACTTCAAGACACATGATGATCTTGGCCAACATCCTGAAATCATCCTGAGTACACTGAGAGATCATTGGCTATACGCCAAGCTATCTAAGTGTCAATATTGGATTGATCAGGTAAACTTATTGGGACACATCATCTCGAAGAATGGTGCTTTAGTGGATCCAGAGAAGGTGCAAGTAGTGATTACTTCCGAGTAACCCAATAATACTTTCGATATCTGAATCTTTCTGGGGTTAGTTGGATATTACATGAAATTTATCCCAGACTTTTCCCATTTGGAAACACCACGTTTAGGCTTGACCAAAAATGGAGTAAATATTGAATGGTCAGAGACTTTCGAGAAATCTTTTCAAGAGTTAAATAAGAGTTTGACATCTGCACCATTTTTGGCTCTACCTGAGTCAGGTAAAAAGTACACAGTGTATTGTGATTCTTTTGGTATAGGACTCAGAGCGATGTTAATGCAAAGAGATAAAGTTGTGGCCTACGAGTCTCGATAGCTGGTACCAAATTAAAGGAATTATCTAATGCACGACCTTGAGTTGGCAGTGGTGGTTTATGCTTTGAAGTGTTGGCGACACTAACTCCTGGGTGAAAGGTTTACAATATATACAGACCACATGATCTTGAAGTATATCTTTTCTTAGTGAGACTCGAATCTTCGATAGTGGTGATGGGTTGAGTATATATAGTCTTTTGAATTTTAGGTCATATATACACCTTGGAAAGGAAACGATGTGGCTGATTCTTTTAGTAGGATGGCTCAGACTCAGATTGTTTAGGAATATAGTGCCGAGTGGAGGATGATGTCATTGCTAGCTAAAATTCTCGTTGGGGTTTAGGAGTGATTGGAGGAAATGGAACTCGTGTCGGTTGTAGTGGATTCTACACTTATGAGATGGATTAGGGACAAGAAATATGAGGACACAGAGTGCTTGGACATGAGGTAAAACTTTGAATGTGGGGAGACACCATCGGATTAGAAGATAGAAGAGAATGATATCATTTATATGAAGAAATGGGTTTTTGTTCCTACGAGCTTTTGAGAGGATCTCATGTTGGAATTTCATGCCTCAAGATGGGCTTGGAACCCTGGTGTGACCAAAATGTAGGGTGATCTATGACGACAGTTTTGGTGGTCAGGCATAATGAAGGAGATAACAGGGTTTTTGACATGATACTTTACCTTTTAGCAGGTGAAGGCGGAGCAACAATGACCTGGAGTATTACTACAACCTTTTTCCATTCTAGAATGGAAATTGGATGACGTGACCATGGACGTCATGATAGGTCTAGAAAAAACACTTAGGAAGAATGATGCTATTTGGGTCATTGTGGATCGACTAAAAAAGGTGGCACATTTCTTGCCTATAAGGGAAACTTTTACAGTTGTGAAGTTGGGAGAGTAGTATTTACAGATGATAGTTTTATTGCACAGGGTGCCACGAACTATAGTTTTGGATCGCGAATCACAGTTTACTTCACATTTCTAGAAGTTCTTGCAGAAGGCAATTGGTTCGCAGGTTTTATTGAGTACGGATTTCCATCGGCAAACAGATGGAGAGTCATAGCGTACTATACTAGTGCATGAGGATATGTTGAGGGTGTGTGTACTTAACATCAGTGGTACATGGGAGAAGAACCTAGATTTAGTGGAGTATACCTATAACAATAGTTATCAGGAAACTTTACAAATGAAACCATACAAATATCTTTATGGTAGGCCATGTAGATCACTGCTTTACTAGATGGAAGCAGGTGAGTCAGAGTTGTTGGGAATGAGTCATGAAAAGAAGACGACTGAACAGGTTCTTCTGTTTCAGAATTGAATTACTATAGGTCAAAGTCGGCAGAAGTCTTATGCTGATAGACGGAGGTGACCTCTAGAGTTTATAGTCGGTGATCTCGTTTTCCTTTGGGTATTTCCTAGGTTGGGTCACTACATGATACGAAGTTAGGGAAAGTTGGCACACAGGTTTGTTGGAACTTTTGAGATCGTGAAGAGAGTCGGGCTGGTAGCATACCAATTGGATCTTAAACATAAATATAGTGATATGCATGATGTTTTCCATGTATCACAACTACGACGATATCCCCCCGACCCTTCTCATGTGATCGATGTGGATGATGTCAAGCTATAGATAGATGTATCCTTTGAGGAGCATTTGATACATGTGTTGGATCATAGTGAGAAGGTGTTGAGGGGAAAGACCATACCGATAGTTCGTGTTTGAGGTCAGCATGGATGTGTGAAGGAAGAGACTTGGGAAAGGGAGGAAGTTATATGGACTTAGTGGGCCGATCTTTTTAGCTTGGAATCTCAGAGAATTTTGGGAGTACTGCTTGAGGATGAGGTGTTATAAGTTGGAGAGAATGTAAGATCCCGACCTTTTTCGGAGTCAATATTGGTCACGTTTTTAGGTACTTTTGATGTTTTTAGGTACCTATCTTTCGGAGTAGTGACTTGGGGTGCGTTTCGGTGAACTTTTAGGAAAAACAAAAGGTCATTGGGTTGTGCAGGGTTTGTGCGTGGTTTGACAAACCGTGCGACCAAATTGTGCCAACAAAGTAGAACTGGACAGAGAGGTTCACACAATTTATGCACGGTTTGACAAACTATACGACCAAACCATTCAGACCATGAAAATTTGGACAGTGAGGTCTTCATGGTGTGCGCATGGTTTAACAAACCATGCACCACTCTCCTGGAAACCGTGGGTGTAGTTTTTAATTCCGAAAATCCTTTTTAAAACCTCCCAAACCCTGATACTTCCTTATTTTCCAACCTTGGCTTGGGATTGGAAATTTCTAGGTGTTTCCAAAGCCTCTTGGAGAGATTCCAAGGCAATGTAGACATCTTTTCTCAAGGTTGAAGGCTCGAATTGAAGATCTGCTCTCCTTTCGGTAAGTAGATTTCATCCTGTTGTTTCTTCCATTATTTCTTATATCATTCCTTGACCATTTCATGGGATATTTATATTGTTTCCATGGATCTAAACATATGAGTTAAGGTATAGATCTATGATGGTTGATCAAGATCTAGATTTGCAAGAACATAATTCCTTTGATCTTATTTTTTGGTTTTAAGGATTTATATGTAGAACTTGATCGACAACATTGTACCTCTCAAATTTTGGGGATTTTCATTAGGCTAACATCCAAAATAAATTGAGGTAGGATGTCTAAATACAATCACACAGTCTCATCTTGTTAGGCGTATGCATTTTTATAAATGTCGTGGCATAAATGATTATTTGGTGGTTTTGGTAGGCGGTTCTTTGTGAATTGTGGATCTAGTTGAATATGGGTGAGATTTATGATGGAAAGATCAAGATGATTAAAACATTGAATATGGTTGTATATTTGAATTGGTTATTGGTTTTGAAAAGGGGTTTTGGGACACATACTGATGCTCCTAATACCCACAGAGGTTCTATCCATGGTGTTCTAGAACCAATGACATGCATGAATTTGATATTTTATGGGATAAGGACTGATGCTCCAAATACCCATGGGGTTATGAGATAGGTACCGATGGTCCAAATACTCACATGTGTGATAGACATGAAGTTCTTCACTCATTATTTTATTTTGTACTATGGTTTCATTTGGATATTCATAAACATAATATTGTGACATAGTAATTATGAATTGAACAAAGGGAATGGTTTAGGCTCCAACACGGGAAAAAGTAGGAATTGTGTTTTGGGTGTCCACGAGAACCTGGATGTTTAACATATTAAAGAGAGGATGATGTGATAAGTATATTTGATCATACGAGGGAGTTTCAGTTGCAGCAGCCGCCGACTTTTACTAGATAGGGTGGTCCGGAGAAAGCTGAGTTCTGGAGTGAATCTACCCAGAGTATACTTGACAACCTAGAGACACCTGTTGAGAAGAGAGTCACATTGGAAGCTTACATGTTGCGTGGTCAAGCGAATCATTATTGGGACATACATAATCGGAATGGGATGCTGGAAGCTATGGAGTGGAATGAATTTCACGAGAAGTTCTTTGAGCACTTCTATCCAAAGACGCTTATACATGGGAAATCGGCTATGTTCACGAGGCTAACTCAAGGGAATTTGTTTGTAATGGACTATGTTGGACACTTTACAGACTTACAATGTTTTTCTCCAGCATTGGCAGTAGAAGAGGCCAAATAAGCAAGACGATTTCAGGATGGACATAAATGTGAAATTAAGTCTCAAGTGAATATTTTTTGGCTAAGGAAGTTTATGAAAGTGGTAAATCAGGATCTCATCTCTGAGGGTACCTTGAAGGATGCTTCTAATGGTAGATTTTTTTGGATGGTCTGGTTGTGAGACTTTTTAGAACAAGAAGTGATGTTATGAGAATGTTGGCCAGGGATGTGGGAGATAGAGTAACCTAACAGAGGGGTCGGTTACGCAGGACCGTACCAGAGTGTTTGGCCACCATTGTGGAAGGCCGAGACATTATCGTAATCAATGTCCCTGACCCCCTGTTGAATTCAGATCCTGTGGTATGATGGGAAATCTCTAGAAGTTCTGCAGGAATCTAAAGGAGTCAGGTGGTGAGGGATTATCTAAATAGAGTTAGAGAGTGGGAAGGGAATCCTCTTCTCCCTTTCAGTCCCAAAGTTGGAGTTCTACTGACCTAGGTGGTAATGGTGACATACGTGGTGCTATTGGGCATCAACGCCCATATCAGTAGAGTGGTACAGGTCAGGGGAGTTAGGTGGCATCACATGGAAGAGGAGCATCACAGTTACATGCAGTACAACCTACACTTGTGGATAGTGAGGCTGGACCATCAACAGTGATAGGTAATATTCTTATGGCTTCTACATTAGCTAATTCCTTATTTGATACCAGTGCCTCTCATTCCAGTATATCTTCAAATCTTGTTAATGGTTTGAGTTTGGGGGTGGAGTTTGTGAGCAGGGCTATAATGATAGTCACACCTTTGGGGGAACAGTCTAAAGACATCTATATGTGCAAGGTATGTTCTCTTGATATCAGGGAATACTGTTTCCTGTGGGATCTCTATATCATTGATATGATAGGCTTTGAACTAATCTTAGTTATGGACTGGTGAGTCACATAACGAGCCCATGTTGATTGTTATCATCGGAGGGTGACATTTACGTCACCTGCAGGTGACCATTACATTCATCATGGGGAGTGGGATATCTAGGCACCGAGAAGGTAAAATTATTTCACAATTGGGAGAGCTCACAACCCAAGTTTCCATTGTTTTACTAGATGACAATGGTGTTAGGAAATATGTCCTTCCACCAGTGGTTAATTTGTTTCAGGATGTATTTTCGGATGTCTTCTCAGGGCTGCCACCTTAGAGAGATGTTGAATTTACTATTGAGCTCATGCCCAGAGCTGAGCCAGTATCTATTCCACCATATAGAATGGAACCTAAAGAGCTTCATGAACTCAATGATCAGTTGGAAGACTTGAAGGATAATGGATTAACCATCCATGTACATAGTATTGGGGATCACCTGTGCTATTTTCAAAGAAGGCAAATGGGATTTTATGTTTGTGTGTCGATTACCAGAGGTTGAACAAGATGACTGTGAGGAACCGATATTCTCTACCACGTATTGATGACCCATTTGACCAGTTGAAGGGAGCCTATGTTTTCTCGAAAATAGACTTGAGATCAGGGTATCACCTGTTGAGAGTTCAGAATTCTGATATATCTAGGACTGCTTTATGGAATAGATATGGGATTCATGAGTTTGTTGTAATGCCATTCGGGTTAACCAACACACTAGCAGTGTTTATGGCTATGATGAATAAGATCTTTCTTCAGAACCTTGAACTGTTTGTGGTAGTATTTGGGGATGACAACTTGGTGTACTCCAAGACTCATGATGATCATGAACAACATCTTGACATCGTCATGAGTACACTAAGAGAGCATCAGATATACTCCAAGATATCTAAGTGTCAATTTTGGATTGAACAGGAACACTTCTTGGGACACATCATCTCAACAAATGGTACTTCATTGGATCCCGAAAAGGTGAAAGCAGTGATTACTTGGGAGAATCCCAAGTATATTTCTGATATCTGAAGCTTTTCGAGGTTAGCTGGATATTATAAGAGAATTATCCAAGACTTTACCCATTTGTAAACACCACTTTTGGGCATGACCAAAATGGGAGTAATGATTGAATGGTCCGAGGCTTGTGAGACATCTTTTCAAGAGTTAAATAAGTGTTTGATGTCTGCAACATTTTTGTATCTACCCAAATTAGGTGAAGAGTACACGGTGTATTGTGATGCTTCTAGTATAGGACTTGGAGATGTGTTAATGCAATGAGATAAAGTTATGGCCTACGTGTCTTGACAGTTGAGGCCGCATGAATGTAATTATCCAGCGCATGACCATGAGTTGGCAGTGGTGGATTATTCGTTTAAGTGTTGGCGACACAACCTCCTGGGTGAAAGGTTTATAGTTTATACAAACCACTAGGTCTGGAAGTACATCATTTCTCAGTGCGGAGTGATTCTTTGACCACAGAGATTGGTTGAGTATATGTTGTCTTTTGATTTTGAGCTCATATATACACCTGGGAAAGGAAACGATGTGGCTGATGCATTGAGAAGGAAGACTCAGACTCATATTGTTCATGAATCAAGTTCCAAGTGGAGGATGATGTTGTTGCTAGCTCTAATGCATGTTGTGGTTGAGAAGAGATAGGAGGAAATGACACTCGTGTCAGTTGCAGTGGAGTATACACTTAGGAGATGGATTAGGGACAAGCAATATGAGGACACAGAGTGCTTAGACTTTAGGGAAAACATTGATGGTGGGAAGACACCTTCGGACAGGATGATAGATGAGAATGATATCATTCATATGAAGAATCGGGTTTTTGTTCCTATGAGCATGCAAGAGGAGCTCATGTGGGAATTTAATGCCTCAAGATGGGCAGTGCACCCAGGTGTGACAAAAATGTATCATGATATACAATGACAGTTTTGGTGGTAAGGCATGAAGAAGTAGATAACAGGGTTTGTGACACGATGCTTTACCTCTTAGTAGATGAAGGCAGAGCATCAATGACCTGTAGGTTTACTACAACCGTTGTCCATTCCAGAATGGAAGTGGGATGACGTGACCGTGGACTTCGTGAAAGGTCTTCCAAAAACACTTAGGAGGAATGATGCTATTTGGGTTATTATGGATAGACTCAGAAAGGTAGCACATTTCTAGCCTATAAGGGAAAATTTTATGGTTGAGCCGTTGGGAGAGCTCTATTTATAGAAGATAGTTCAACTGCACTGGGTTCCACGAACTATAGTTTCAGATCGCGATTCACTGTTTACTTCATGTTTCTAGAAGGGCTTATGGAAGGCACTTGGTACATAGGTTTTATTTAGTACGACATTCCATCCGCAAACAGATGGATAGTTAGTGCGTACTTTACAAGTTCTTGAGGATATATTGAGGGTATGTGAACTTAACATCGATGGTACAAGGTAGAAGAACCTAGCTTTAGTGGAGTATGCCTATGACAATAGTTATCAGGAAACTATACAGATGGAACCATACGAGGATCTTTATGGTAGGCCATGTAGATCACCGCTTTGATAGATGGAAGCGGGTGAGTAAGATTTGTTGGGACCGAGTCTCGCACATAAGAAGATTGGATAGGTTCTGTTGTTTCAGAAATGAATCACTACAGCTCAATATCGGCAAAAGTCTTTTGCTAATAGATGGAGGCGACCTCTAGAGTTTATAGTCAGTGATCACACTTTCCTTAGGGTATTTCCTAGGTTAGGTCACCTCAGGATAGAAAGTTAGGGAATGTAGGCACCCAGGTTTGTTGGACCTTTTGAGACCGTGAAGAGAGTCGCTCTGGTAGCATACCAATTTTCTCTTACATAGAAATATAGTGATATGCATGATGTTTTCCATGTATCAAAACTACAACGGTATCACCCCGACCCTTATCTTGTGATAGATGTAGATGATTTTGAGCTAGAGATTGATGCACCCATTGAGGAGCATCTGATACGTGTGTTGGATCACAGTTCAATGGTGTTGAGGGGAAAGCCCATACCGATAGTAATTGATTTATGGAAGCATGGACGTGTGTGGGAAGAGACATGGGAAAGGGAGGAAGAAATAAGGACATATTGGGCCGATCTTTTTAGCTGAGAATCTCAGAGATGTTCGGGAGTACAACTCAAGGATGAGCTATTATAAGGTGGGGAGAATGTAAGAACCTAACATTTTTTGGAGTCAATATAGGGCACATTTTCAGGTACTTTTAATGTTTTAAGTACCTCAATTTCTGATTAGTGACATGGGGTGCATTTAGGTGAAATATTATGTAAAACAAAAGGGAAGTTTTTTGTGCAGGGTTTGCACACGGTTTGATAAATCATGTGACGAAACCGTGCCAACAAAGTAGAACTAGACAGAGCGGTACGCATGGTTTACACATGGTTTCAAAAAATTTGTGACCAATCCATGTGGACTGTGAAAATCTGGACAGTGAGGTCTCCACGGTTTCGGCACAGTTTATCAAACCATGCGCCACTGTCCAGGAAACTGTGCACGCGGTTTTTAATTCTGAAAATCCTTTTTAAAACCACACGAACCCGAGGACTTCCATATTTTCCAACCTTGGCTTGGGCATGGAAATTTCTAGGTGTTTTCAAGGACATTTTTAGAGATTCCAAGGTGATCCAAACATCGTTTCTCAAGGTTGAAGGCTCTAATTGATGATCTCCACTCCTTTCGGTATGTAGATTTCATCGTGTTGTTTCTTCCGTTCTTTCTTCAATCTTTCATTGATATTTTCATGGGAGATTTCCATTGTTTCCACGGATCTAAACATATGAGATAATGTATAGATCTAGGATTGTGGATCTAGATCTAGTTTTTCAAGATCTTAATGCCTTTGACCTTATTTTTTGGTTTTAAGTATTTAGATCCAGAACCTGATCGACAACGTTGTGCCCCTCAGATTTTGGGGATTTTTGTTGGGCTAACATCCATCAATAAATCGAGGTAGGTGTTCTAAATCCAATCCCAGAGTCTCACCATGTTATGAGTATGCAGTTTTATAAATGTCGTGGCATAAATAATTATTTGTTGGTTTGGTTGTGCAGTTCTTTGTATATTTTGCATCTAGTTGAATATGGGTGGTAGTTATGATGGAGGGATCAAGATGATTAAAAAATTGAATATGGTTGTATGTATTAATTTGTCATTTTTATTGAAAAATTGTTATGGGACACAGAATGATGCTTCAAATACCCACAGAGGTTATAGACATGGCATTCTAGAACCAATGACATTCTTGAATTTGATATTTTATTGGACAAGGACTGATGTTACAAATACATATGGGGTGGTTAGATAGGGACTGATGGTCCAAATACTCACATGTGTGCTAGACATGATGTTTTGACATCATTCATTTATTTTTTACTATGGTTTCATTTTGATATTCATAAAAATAATATTGTGACGTAGTAATTATGAATTGAATAGGGGGAATGGCTTAGGCTCCAACACGGGCCGAAGCGGGAATTGTGTTTTGGGTGTCCTTGGGAACCTAGATGTTTAACGTATTAAAGAAAGGTTGATTGGACAAATATAACTATTTTCCTTTTCTACTTGATTTTATTATTAATGCAACTGCATACACTGATTTTTATTGGATTTGTTTTTGACACTGTTGGTGGTGACCTACAGAGTTGTAGTCACACCCTACTCGGGCTGCCTGATTGGTACCTAAATAGGCTTTGTTGTTTCAAGACAAGACAATGGAAAGTGTCATGGCTAGAGTGTTATTTGGGGTTGGATCATGGAAGAGGGAACCAGACGTGGGTCAGGACACATTTGGATTCGATGTGACCTTACTTTCTTTTTCATTGTAGACACTTGGCACTTGCATAGTCATTTCATGTTTTACCTTTAAGTTGAGTATTGTATTTCCGGTTTTGATTATGATAGTGACATTGTATTGTTATATTTATATGCATTTCCGTAATTGTTTGGTTACTTCGTTTGATATTTTATTCTCTCAAAAGAGGGTGTATTCTCCCCAAGACTGACTGACTAGACACTCGCTTCTAGTTGGCACCCTCTGGCGTACGAGGAGGCGTGCTTGAGGGCTTGTGACCAACTGGCTCGGAGAACCATTCAGGGGCTCCTGGGTCGGGATGTTAAAAAGTGGTATTAAAGGAGGTCTTTTTTCCTTCTTCTTAGTTTTTATTACTATTTGGGGATGTTAGAAAGGGAATTAGTGAAATTCCGGGCATGATAATGAGCTCGTGCATGGGAGTTTCAAACCCATGTACATGGAAAACTCAAGTACTCAAGGTGGGATTGCTGTTATTTCTATTTTTTGTTATAGTTGAATGTAATTTCACCTTAAGTGATCCACTAGTTGTGTGATGTGATTATTATTTCTCTATTTTGTTGAGTATTGATTCGTGACCCACAATGGCATTAGTTTCTCGTCTATATGCATCATTCTAGGAACTCAGGATTATTGTGACATGCATCATGTTTGGAATGCAAGGGAAAACGAATTATGGGTATATTGTTGAACTTCAACTATTTATTTTCCTTGCTTGGGAAATTGAAATGAAAATGGTGTCTAATTTTGAAATTGAAAGAAATTATTTTGATGTTATATGAATAATTTGGTTGTGTGTAATTGTGGTAACATTGTAAATTATTTTCTATGCTATGTGTATGGATTTTAGAATTATGCCTACATGACGCTTGTAGAGAGGATGGGTGGGGGGTATAGTTAGAAATGGTCCTCCAATGGGTGAACCTGAGGCACCAATTGTACCAACTGAAGAAGCGGGGGAAAATATTCGGGATAACCTCACCCGTTTCATGCAAATGATGGAATGAGACCCAGGGCGGGTTGTGAAAAGTATGTCTGATCTTACGAGGGAGTTTTAGTTGCATCACCCACCGACTTTTACTAGAGTGGGTGGTCTAGAGAATGCTAAGTTCTAGATTGAATCTACCCAGACTATACTTGACCACCTGGAGACACCTATTGAGAAGAGAGTCATGTTGGAAGAATACATGTAGCGCGATTAAGTGAAACGTTGGTGGGACATACAGACTCGGAATGGGAAGCTGGAAGCTATGGAGTGGAAGGAATTTCCATAGATGTTCTTTGAGCACTTCTATCTAGAGATGCTCAGACAAGAGAAATCGGTTGAGTACATTAGGCTAACTCATGGGAATAAGTCTGTAATGGACTATGCTAGACACTTTGTTGACTTAAAACGTTTTTCTCCAGCATTGGCAGCAGACAAGGCCACTTAAGAAGATGATTTTAGGATGGACTTAAATGTGAAATTAAGTCCCGAGTAAATATTTTTAGGCTGAAGAAGTTTCTAGAAGTGGTAAATCAGGCTCTCATCTCTGAGGGGAACCTGAAGGAGGCTTTTAGTGGTGGAATTTTTTTTTCTAGACAGTCAGGTGGTGTGGCTTTTAAGAGCAAGAAGCGACGTCATGAGAATGTCATCCAAGGAGGTTGGAGACATAGTAACCTGATAGAGGGGTCTGTTACACAGGACCTTAACAGAGTGTTTGGGTACCATTGTGGAAGGCCGGAACATTATCGTAATCAATTACCCCAGACCCCCTTTTAAATTCATATCCTGTGGTAGGATGGGATATCCCTAGAAGTTCTGCAGGAATCCAAAGTATTCAGGTGGTGAGGGATTAGCTAAACAGAGTCAGAGTGTGGGAAGGGGATCCTCAGCACCCTTTTGGTCCCAAACATGGTGTTTTACTCGCCGATGATGTAAGGGGTGATAGACGTGGTGCTCTTGGGAAGCCATTCTTATATCAGCAGAGTGGTAAGGGTTAGGGGAGTTAGGTGGCACAACAGGGAAGAGGAGAAACACTGTTTCATGCAGTAAAACCTACACTTGAGGATAGCGAGGTTGGACCATCGACAGTGAGAGGTAATATTATTGTGGTTTCTACCTTAGCTAATGGATTGTTTGATACCAGTTCCTCTCATTCCATTATATCTAAAAAGCATGTCAATGGTTTGATATTGGTGGTAGAGTTTGTGAGCAGGGCTATAAAAATAGTCACACCTTTGGGGGAATAGTCTAAAGACATTTTTATGTGCTAGGGATGTTCCCTTCAGATCGGGGAACACTGTTTCCTGTAGGATCTCTATATCCTTGATATGACAAGCTTCAACCCAATACTAGGTATGGATTGGTTGGTCACATACCGAGCCCCCATTTATTGTTATCATCGGAGGGTGGCATTTACGTCACCAGCGGGTGACCATTACATTCATCATGGAGAGTGGGATGTCAAGGAAGACTGAGGAGGGACAATTATTCAGCAATTGGGAGAGATCACAAGCCATGTTTCCATTCTTTTACTAGATGAAGAAGGTTTTAGGAATAATGTCCTTCCACCGGTGGTGGATTTGTTTTAGGATGTCTTTTCGGAAGATTTCTCTAGGAAACCACCAAAGAGAGATGTTGAATTTACTATTGAGCTCATGCTAGGAGATGATCTAGTTTCTATTTCACCATATATAATTGAACCGAAAGAGCTTCAAGAACTCAAAGCTCAGCTAGAAGACTTGAACGATAAAGGATTTATATGTCCAAGTACGTCTCCTTGGGGATCACCTATTCTATTTGAAAATAAGGATAATGGGATTTTACTTTAGTTTGTTGATTACCAGAGGTGGGACAAGATGACTGTGAGAAACCAATATCCCCTACCGCATATTGATGATCTGTTTGACCAGTTTTATGGAGCCTGTGTTTTCTCAAAAATCGACCTTAGATCAGGGTATCACCTATTGAGATTATAGACATCTGATATACCGAGGACTTCTTTCAGGAGTAGATATGGGCTTTATGAGTTTTTTGTAATTCCATTTGGGTTAACAAACTCTCCAGCACTATTTATGGCTATGATGAATAACATCGTTCTTCTGTACCTAGATCAGTTTGTGGTAGTATTTGGGGACGACAACTTGGTGTACTTCAAGACTCATGACGATCATTCCCATCATCATGACATCATCCTACGTACACTAAGAGGGCATCAGCTATACACCAAGCTATCTAAGTTTCAATTTTGGATTGATCAGGTACACTTCTTGGGACACATCATCTCGATGATTGGTGATTCAGTGGATCGAGAGAAGGTGCAAGCAGTGATTACATGGGAGAAGCCCAAGAATATTTTAGATATTCAAATCTTTTTTGGGTTATCTGGATATTACAAGATATTTATCCAAGACATTTCCCATTTGGCAACACCACTTTTGGGATTGACCAATAAGGGAGTAAAAATTGAATGGTTGGAGGCTTGCGAGACATATTTTTTTAAGATTTAAAGAAGTATTTAACTTCCACGCTTATTTTGTCTATACCTGAGTCAGGTGAAGAGTACATGGTGTATAGTGACACTTCTGGGATAGGACTCTGAGCTGTGTTAATGCAAAGAGATAAAGTTGTGGCCTATGCATCTTGATAGGTGAGGCTGCATGAATGGAATTATCCAATGCAGGACCTTGAGTTGGCAGAGGTGGATTATTCTTTGAACTGTTGGAGACACTACCTCCTGGGTGAATGTTTTACTGTTTATATAGGCCACAAGATCTTGAAGTACATCTTTTCTTAGTGCTATTTGATTCTTTGACAGTATAGATTGGTTGAGTATATGCAATATTTTAATTTTGAGCTTGTAAATACACTTGGGAAACGAAACTATGTGGCTGATGCTTGGATTAGGAAGGATCAGACTCAGATAGTTCAGGAATCTAGTGACGAGTGGAGAATGATGTCATTGCTAGCTAAAATGCACGTTGTGGTTTAGGAGAGATAGGAGGAAATGGAACTCGTGTCGGTTGTAGTGGAGTATACACTTATGATATGGATCAGGGATAAGAAATATGAGGACACAGAGTGCTTGATCTTGAGGTAAAGCATTGAAGGTGTGTAGACACCTTTGGACTGGAAGATAGATGAGAATGATATCATTTATATGAGGAATTAGGTTGTTGTTCCTATGAGCAAGCTAGAAGAGCTCATGCGAGAATTTCATGCCTTAATATGGGCAGTGCACCCTGGTGTGACCAAAATTTATCATGATCTATGAAGATAGTTTTTGTGGTAAGGCATGAAGAAAGAGATAATAGGGTTTGTGACACGATGCTTTACTTGTCAGCAGGTGAAGGCGGAGCACCAACAACCTAGAGGTTTACTACAACCATTGTCCATTCCAGAATGGAAGTGGGATGACGCGACCATGGACTTCATTAGAGGTCTTACAAAAACACTTAGGATTAATGATGATATTTGGGTCATTGGGGATCTACTAAAAAACGTGGGACATTTAATTCCTATAAGAGAAACTTTTACAGTCGAGCAGTTGGGGGAGCTGTATTTACAGAAGATAGTTCGATTTCACGTGGTTCCATGAACTATAGTTTCGGATCGCGATTCACAGGTTACATCGTGTTTCTGGAAGGGATTGCAGAAGGAACTTGGTACACAGGTTTTATTGAGTATGTCATTCCATTCACAAACAGATGGATAGTCAGAGCATACTATAAATGTTCTTGAGGATATTTTGACGGTGTGTGTACTTAGCTTCAGTGGTACATATGAGAAGCACCTAGTTTTAGTGGAGTATTATTATAACAACATTTATTAGGAAACTATATAGATGGAACCATATAAGGCTCTTTATAGTAGGCCATGTAGATCCTCGCTTTGCTGGATGGAAGTTGGTGAGTCCGAGTTGTTGGGACCGAGTCTCACACAGAAGATGACTGAATAGGTTCAACTCTTTCAGAAATGAATGACTACAGCTCAATGTTGGCATACGTCTTATGCTGATAGATGGAGGAAACCTCTAGATTTTACAGTTGGGGATAACGTTTTCCTTTGGGTATCGCCGATGTTGGGTCACCGCAAGATACGAAGTCAGGGAAAGTTGGAACCTAGGTTTTTTGGACCTATTGATATCGTGAAGAGAGTCGGCTGGTAGCGTACCAATTGGCTCTTCCACAGAAATATAGTGCTATAAATGATGTTTTCCATGTATCAACACTAAGAAGGTATCACCCCAGACCTTCTCATGTGATTTATGTGGATGATGTTGAGTTAGAGATAGATGCACCCTTTGAGGAGCAACTGATACGTGTGTTGGATCATAGTGAGAAGGTTTTGAGGGGAAAGACCATACTGATAGTTCATGTTTTATGGCTGCATGGACGTGTGTAGGAAGAATCATGGGAAAGGGAGGATGAAATATAGCCTCAGTGGGGAGATCATTTTAGCTCCAAATTTCAGAGAAGTTCGGGAGTATAGCTCATGGATGAGCTGTTATAATGTGAGGAGAATGTAAGATCCCGGACTTTTTTGGAGTCAATCTCGGGATCATTTTCCGGTACTTTTGATGTTTTTATGTACCACTATTTTGGAGTAGTGACTTGGGGTGCATTAGGGTGACCTTTTAGGTAAAAAAGGGCAGTGGGTTGTGTAGGCTTTTCCCACAGTTTGACAAATTGTGCGACCAAACTGTGCAAACAAAGCAGGAACTGGACAGAGAGGTACACACAGTTTACACATGATTTGACAAGCTGTGTGGACCATGAAAATCTAGATAGTGAGGTCTGCATGGTTTTTGCACGGTTTGAAAAAATGTGTGCCAATGTCTAGGAAAATGTGTGTGTGGTTTTTAATTCCAAAAATCATTTTTAAAAGAACCTGAATCCCAGGACTTATTTATTTTCCAACCATGGCTCAGGCTTGGAAATTTCTAGGTGTTTCCAAAGCCTCTTGGAGAGATTCCAAGTAATTACAAACAACTTCTCTCAAGGTTGAAGGCTCGAATTTAAGATCTTCTCTCCTTTAAGTAAGTAGATTTCATCCTGTTGTTTCTTCCTTCCTTTCCTCTATCATTCCTTGAACTTTTCATGGTGGATTTCCATCATTTACATGGATCTAAACCTATGAGTTAAGGTATATATCTAGGATTGTCGATCTAGTTCTAGTATTGTAATATCTTAATTCCTTTGATCTTATTTTTTGTATTTAAGGATTTAGATCCAGAACATGATCGATGGCGTTGTACCCCTCAGATATTGGGGATTTTCATTGGGCTAACATCCACCAATAAATCAAGGTACGTAGTATAAATCCAATCTCACAGTCTCATCTGGTTAGGCATATGCAGTTATATAAATGTCATGGCATAAATAATTATTTGGTGTGTTGGTTATGAATTTCTTTGTGAATTGTGGATCTAGTTGAATATTGGCGAGAGATATGATGGAAGGATCAAGATGGTTAAATAGATTAATATGTTTTTATATGTGAATTGGTTATTTTTTTTGAAAAAGGGTTGTGGGACACAGACGGACGATCCTAATACCCACATAGGTTCTAGACATGGAGTTCTAGAACAAATGACATGCATGAATTTCATATTTTATGGGACAAGGACGGATGCTCCAAATACCAATGGGGTTTTGAGACAGGGACTGATGATCCAAATACTCACATGAATGCTAGACACGACCTTCTGCACTCTTTCTTTTATTTTGTACTATGGTTTCATTTGGATATTCATAAACTTAATATTGTGACATAGTAATTATGAATTGAACATGGGTAATGGTTTAGGATCCTACAGGGGCCGTATAAGGCAATGTGCTTTGGGTGTCCTTGGGTCCTTTTATGTTTAACATATCAAAGAAAGGTTGATTGGATAAATATAATTGTTTTCCCATTGGTCTTTCATTATTATTAATGCAACTGCATACACTACTTTTGACTATATTTGTTTTTGACATTGATTGTTGTGTCCTACTGAGTTGTACTCACACCCTACTCGGGCTGCATGATTGGTACCTGAATAGACTTTGTTTTTGTAGGACATAACAAGGGAAATATCCCTTATTAGACTGATATTTGGGATTGGGGCATGGTAGAGGGAACCAGACGTGGGCCGGGGACCCTTCGTAGTGGTTGTGTCTTTACTCCCAGTTTCATTTTAGAAACATGGAACTTTCATAGTCATTTCATGTTTTACCATTCAGTTGAGTATTGTATTTCCAGTTTTGATTATGCTAGTGACATTGTACTGTTATCTTTATATGTGTTTCCTCTATTGCTCGGTAACTTCTGCTGGTATTTTATTCTATTAATAGAGGGTATAGTCTCCTCAAGATTGACTTACTAGACCCTCGCTACTAGTTTTCACACTCTTCCGTATGGGGAGACGTGCTTGAGGGACTGTGACCAACCGGCTTGGAGCACCATTCAGTGGCTCCCAGGACGGGACGTTACATTAGTGGACCAAAACAGCTTGGAATTGATATTGATGTTTTCATGGAACTGTTAATTGATTATTTGAAATGGATATGGGAGGAAGGTATAATGATATATTATTATTATAAAATGGAATATTTTCAACTTCATGAAATGATTTTTTACACTATAAAAGCCTTCCCATCATATAGAAATTTGACTGAATATAGTTTTCTGGTGCATCACGTTTGTCTAATTTGTGAACAACAGACATCATATTGTAAACTACCTCTTGGGAGAAAAATAGTATACATGGGTCATAGAATTTTTTTTCCTTTGGATCACTCATATATATGATTGAAAAATGATTTCAAAGGCACACATGAATTTTATATTTCTCTAAAAACATTATCCAATGATCAATATTTTGAGAGGGTGAGAAACATTAATCTGACAATCAGATGGACATAAAAATATGTTAATGATAGAAAAAATTGGAATAAAAAGTTAGTTTTTTAGCAACCATATTAGAGATATCATGTGGTAAAACATAACATTGATGTCAGGAATGTGGAGAAGAATTTTTGTTAATTTTTTATTGGAACACTATTAGATATTAAAAGAATGACTAAAGATGGGTTGAATGTAGAAATGCATGTAGTCTCAATGGGAATATGTTTTGAGTTGGATCCCACTATTCAAGGAAGGAAAACATTCACAGCAACTATTTTTTATTCCTTATACAAGATCGAGGAAACTATATTTTTTCAATTTCATTATGATATCAAATTTCCACATGGTTATTTAACAAATTTTAAAGAAAAATCGTTAAAGGTTATGAAGATGAGAGGTAAGAAATATCATGATTGTCATGTCTGGATGAAAAAACCCCTACAAGTTTCATTGCGTAGAACAATTCCCACTTGTATCGTAATAAGAATCATTAAGGTGTGTTATTTTTTAAATACAATTTGTAATAAGGTGATTAATTGAAATTCTTTGAACATTTTGGAGAATGAAGTGGTTTCTATAGTTTTTCAACTGAAAATTAATTTTCCTCCATCTTTTTTTGATATCATAGTGCATTTAATGGTTCATTTGATGAGAGAAATAATGATTTTTTGACCTATAAATCTATGTTGGATGTATCCATTTGAAATTTATATAAAAATATTGAAGGGGAATGTTAGTAATCCTTATACACCTGAAGAATCCATTACTGAGAAGTATATTTTTGAGGAGGATGAAGAGATTTGTACAAAATATTTTTTAGACATTGATCACATTAATTTGCCTACATCTCCCCATAAAATTAGTTAATTTTTGGGGAAAGGGGATTTGTTGGTTGAAATTCAAATATATGATAGGTGAAAATATAAGGAAGATATAGTTATATATCTTGAATATCATAGATTATGCTCCAATATATATAACATTTATAATGAATGAGTTGAAACAATGTTATCCAAAGAAGATAGATATGTGTATTTGAAAGGAGAATAATAGAACAATTTTCATGTAGTTTATTGAGAATGTGAAACTAGACTGGCCGTAAAAATTGAGATGGATAGTGGGAGGCTCATGTTTAAATTTTATAACATGCTACGAGTATGAAATTAATGAGAATACATTTCATTTGAAAGATTAGGACAACAAAAGGGCAGTTATAAATAGTAGTGTGTCGTTGTTCACAAAAGCAATTAATTTTTCATGTGCCAATGATAAAAACCCTATATCCACATCAACATCATATTATGAAATCATTGAAGAAATTAGGGGGTTGATTACATTAAATTTCTTGTTCCAATGGTTAGGAGTAATTGGTTTATCGGTATTAACGGTGTCCATAAAGACGAATTTGGAATTATATTAGTTGTTCTGAATAAATTGGATTACACATATGATCCATTAATCATGGAAACACATGTAAATAAAATATTCTATGTCCTTTATGAATCCAATATGTAGTGGGATACTGTTTTAAATGGATGAAATAGTATGTTGTTGATGAAAAACATGACGAAGATGCATATTTAAGTGAGATACCTATATCTATGAATCTATTTAAAAATAATATTGATGAGCACATAATATAAATGGTTTTTTCATACAAAATGACCATGAAGAATGAATTTGGGAAAACAATATTTAGTATATTCCTAATATCACAGGTAACATATGTTTTATTATGATTTTAAATTTTAAATTTCATAAGATAGTTATTTTTATTTGATATTCTTTATTAAAACATGTATTATAACTAATAAGACAAAATGTTTTTATATTATTTTAGTTTTTATAGTTTTCCATGATTACCCTCAATTATCTTATCTATTAATTGATTTAGTTGAAAACTAATTTTTTAAAATTTATCATTTTAAATAAAAACAAAATATATTGAATAAGTGTATATTATAAATGAATTTTGTTTTTATTAAAAATGATTTATGAGGTTTTTTAATTTTTACAATATCATTTAATATGTCCTTAATATTTTTAGTTTTCATCCATTTATGTCTCTCAATATATCATTAATATTTTTCTCATTTTAGTTAACTATAACAGATTTAAAAAAATGTGTTATGTTTAGTATAATTTTATTTTTGTTTTATAATTGTTAATTTCTTATTTACATTTTCATGTAATTCTTGGATTTTTATAATTTTGTACTAAATGACGTTTATTTCATTTTTATGATAAATGTTAAATTCTCGGATCCACATCATTTTTTGGAGTGGATCATACTCATACCTCTTGGGAGTAACTTACACATTATCATGTTGATGAGCATGTTCTCCTTTATTACATGATACATCAACTTCAATGGGGGAAAAGAGTTTGAGGGTTGGAAAACGTGGCACCACTTGTTTACTATAATTTGTAGTTATATGTACCCATGAATAGATGATTTCATTGGAATTTGATGATAATGATATTCCAGTAGGTCCAATGGAAAAAAAATTCATGACTTTTCTATCAGTACAGGCTAAAAAAAGTTATTATATTTTTTTATGATTGGAGAAGTGTTGAGAAAACGACAATATAACTATTATGGGAGACTATTTTGGAAATATTATTCATTATTATTTTACATAACATGAATTAATGAGTATAGTAAAATATGTTTTTCCTCTTCTTATTAGATGAAATATGATATACCTAACATTGGAGGAGTCAGGAAAAATTGTTTGCCATTGGTGGATATGAGATGGATGGATTTTAAAACATCCATAACATCGTAGTACATTTTTGTGGGTAAATAATAAGAAAATAAATGTGATACAAATCTACATATAGATGAATAAACATGAATTTTTTTTTGAATGTATACAATGAGATGAGTTTTCGGTAACTGAATTGTTAACTTTGTGGATGTTTTTTATATAAATAAACAAGTTACTGATTTCATTTTTTTTTAATTTTTCATATACAGAAAACAAGGAGATCTCATAATGAGATTCAATATAAAAATGTATAATGTCATACATTCTAATGAGGATGGTATACAGTATGGGAAGAATACATGCTAGATGAAAATCTTCTAATTCGGAGAGTTGAGTCATCAGGATCTGGAAAGGGTTCCCCCCATATACATGAAAAATGGAAGAGGGATAGAATAGAAATAAAGGTCAATATCTTAAGTATGAGTCAGTATTTTTAGCTTATAATATTGTATGTTTTGTATTTATTTATTGAATCAAAATAAACTCTCTATATCTTGTGGTCTATTACAAAATTTTTCAAAAATTCCATATATAATTCTCTTAAGGAAAAGTGTAGACATTTTCTCTTTATTGATGAAAGTACATGTGATATTTTATCTGGATCATTGAGAATGGTCGAACACAAGGTCTTGTATGAGGATACCTGAACGGTGTGTCTTTAAAAAAATGTTTTTCCACCTATGGATTCTTCTTCAATGAAGCATGTTTTAAAAAAATAAAATCTTTGGAATCCAGTATTCTGGAAATTCAAGTGATGATGGAGGACAAGATCTGAGCTTCAGTAAAGGGGATATTTGTATACATGCATGGATAGTTTTGATCTTCCAATATAACTCCTCAACCGTCACTAAAATATATGACTCTTTCTTATCCTACCCCAACATCCCTCCCCCACATCTTCCATGTTACTGTGAGTTATTTTTTGACGATACTCATCATATTATTAAATAAAGTATGTTATATAATATCAGTGATACAATTCAACATTTTTATATTGAGATATATAATCAGAGGGTCATTGTTCAGGATATTATAGATATAACATTAAAAATACCATTTCCTACAGATTAAGTGAGTATAGATGGACAAGTTATTGGTCATTTTTTGGTTTTCCATATATATACTTTGAAATATTACTATAGAGGTATGTATCTATGTTATATATAATTTATTTTTGTTAGTAATTTATTTTTCTCATTTTAATGTTTATATATTTCTCTAATTTTTTCAGTAATACATTAATGGTTAATAAATAATGTATAGACACCAAAAAATTTAATGTCACATGACATTAGATACAGATTACATTAGTCTTGATCAATTGTCAAAATACTCTAATTTTTTATTGGGAGTATACGAGATTCCATTTATTGCTACTATTTGTGGGAATGAAATGAATTTGAACCTTTTGAAAAGTGATATTATGAAGAATCTAGCTAGAGAAAAATTAGACATCAACACGATGCATTTTCTTCTTTGACAGTCAATTAAATTTTTTTCAGTTCCATTATATTATTGAAAATATGAAATTAGACTGCTTTGTATTAGGTATCGATATATAATATTTATAGATCATGAAATAATGAGGTGTATGAATTTATAGATCCATAATTTATTTCTAAAATATCTAAAACAATGAACAATGGTCAAACAATAGTTTATATTGCTGAAATATTTCAGTAGAAATTCATCATTCAGTATAAGATGTTTCCATATATTAAATGGTTTGAAATATTTTTTTCTCACAATGTGTTCTATAGAACATACAATACTAACAAGAAATATTAAATTTTCATTTATATTAGTGGTCATTGGATGATGGATGTTTTTTGTCCAAGAGATCGGACAATGTATTCGCTATGCTCTATCAATAGTGAGGTGAGAGAAACATTTCAGAATATATTGAACATGTAAGTTTTATTATTTTAATAATAGTTTATAAAATAATGAATAAAATTTATTAATTATCATATTGTTTTCAAATAGTGAAATTGATTTCATTAGAGATATTACAAAAAATAAGAGCAACAAGACCGTCAATAGAAAATTTATAAAAGATAAGGTTAGTTATCTTTTACAATTACAAAATTTTGGATATATTAATTAAAGACATTATTTTGAAAAAAATCTATTTTATATAGTTTCAAAAAAAGGGTGGAAATAAATTTGGATTTTCTATTTTAAGATTCATTTGTGAAATAATTTCAATTGGCATTGTTACACTGTTTCAAAAGGTTTTATTTCATTATAAAGATTTCTATAATATATAATGTGTTTTATTGAACATTCATGTCAAAATATTTATGTATTATTTTTTGTATCTTTTTATCATGCTTGATCATATATTGGAGATGTGTCGAAGAATTTACAAATTGAATGGTAAAATAATATAGTAGGTTTGATATGTCTTTTAGTTTTTTTGAATGTTCAATCCATTTTGTATTTTAATGGATTTTGGGATGCCACTTATGTTTTTTTATGGATTTTTTGGTGGAGGAGCTGAATTAATGTACAATGTGTTTTAGTTTATTTGAAAATTCAATGGTATATATATATTTCTTTTTTATTATTCTACCTCTTGTGATGTATTATTCAATTTTTCCGATTTGTTTTCTATTTTTGGCTATTGCTAGTGGAAGAGAAGAATAAACGACCCTTTTTTAATAAAAAACATGTTTTTCACATCGGTTGTTGGATAACTAATGAAAAAAATATACGTGGTCAATTTTTTAGGTCAGTTATTCAATAAACGATTTGAAAACCCATTTATCATGTCAGTTATTCAAAATATCTGACATGATAAATGGTTTATAATATGTTTTTTAGATTATTTATTGTATAACTGAGGTGAAAAAACATATTACACATGGTATTTAACATTGTTTATTTAATAAATGATTTGAAAATCCATTTATGATGTTAGTTATTTTCAATAACCAACATGTTAAATTGCGCATAATGTGTTTTTCACATCTTTTATTGGATAACTGATGTGAAAATAAACTACACTATTTACTTATAATATCGTTCATATATAATTGACATGAAAAACCTTATTTACAACTTCCCAAATAACCATGTTTCCTAAATACCAATGTGAAGAAACAAAAACCAAACATACGTGAGAACCAATTTATAGACTAGTTCATTCTCCTTTAGTCCCTAATGGTTGTGTTTTAAGTTTCCATTATAAGAGAACTTATTGTTTGACATAGGTTCCCCGTTACATTTGGCATTTTAATGGATGAATAATAATTTTATTTCATTTTCTACCTCCCTTAGATGTTATATGGTGATATTGAAATCATAGAAAAACTTTTTTTTATTAAATTTTCTGATTTCCTTTTTGTTTTGAATAATATGGAATCGTTTTGTTACGATATTCCCTCTAGGTATTAATTGAAATGCATGTTTAGAATTTATAAGTGATTTGTGGTTCATAATGTGTGTTTTTTATTTCAAAATATATATTTTTTTTGTAAAATAGTTGGTTCGGTTTAATAAATGGATTTTATAAGTTGTTGTTTTTAAATGGTGTGTTGATTTTTTGGGGAAATGGTTTGTTAAGTAAAAGTGTTTGAGGAAGGTTTGTTAAATTGATAAAAGTGGTTCTCTAGAAAAATCTCCGTGTCATGATCCACATTAAAATCAAAAAATGAATGATATGGTTGGCCATTGGTATTGGAATACCATGTAAACTAGTAGTGGAAATGGAATATAATTTCATTGGAGTGGTTTGGGGTAACACTTGTGAGTTGCTTGTATGTGATATATGTGTGTGTTGTTAATTTCTTTTTGGGATTTTTTTGAATCACCCAATATTAGTGTTGAAATGGGAATCTATAATATCTATTATATTTTCCTTGAACATTTACCATACTAATTTAGATTATACACAAGTATGTGGACCTTAGTATCGACAACATTCTTATATAAGATTTTTACCCTCATTTATTCCATGAATCATAATACTATGTGTTTGGAAACATTTATGTCACATATTGAGTCATGCCTATGCGATGAGTTAGGTGTTAGTATGTAGAATTATATCTACTGAGCTCCAAGGATCTCACATATTTCTCAGCACTTGGTTATATATGGATGATTATTTTTATTACTTGTTTGGATAGTAAAATATATGGTTTATATTTTGTCTCCCATATTATGTGATTATTGTTCTTTCTATCTTTATGGTGTATGTTCTGTTAAAAATGAAATTTTGGATTTTTAGGAAATTTTTTTATTGAAATTTTTTGAGAATGTTTTTCACCATTTTCTCCCATCTAAAATGATTATGTTACTTTTTTAAAAATTTTCAAATTTTTTTAAAAAATTATAAAGCATCCATATTTTATAAGAACCTAGTATTAAGATAAATTGGAAATAGGACATGTTTTATTAAGATGTTCTTTTTTAGAAATATTGTCTTATATGTTATATTTCAAGCATGGAATTGGTGATTCATTAAATAAAAGAAAATCATTCAGAATAGATTGTTAGGAAACTCCTTATAAGTTTTAATAATCACTCCTTTACACATTTGTTATATTGAGATTCTGGTTAAAGTTTATGTTTGGTTTTGATCACTGTGGACGTTTTTCGGTGTTGGGATCTATGAGGGGCCCCTAAGGTCACATGGAAGTTTAATATTAATTAGATTTAGAATCAATTTTTATATTTGGCTTTGTTGTATTTTCATTTTTTGTGAATATGTTGTTTAGTTGTTCAAATAATTTATTTTTTTATTTCTCTATTTATCTTCAATTGTTATTTAGTATGAATATGTGAAATTGTTCCCATTGGTTATTGTTGATTCCCATGGTGCTTGGAACCACCATAGGGTGATTATAATGCACCTCGAGGATGTCGCATTCAATCTAGAATGACTAGTGATGGGTCCACCTTGGTTGTTTTCAAAATAAATTATATTAGTGCCAGATTATGTATATAGGGCCTTGCTTTTAGATAACCCTTTGTTATATTTGATGTTGAGGTAGATTGAATAAGGATTCTTGAACATTCGGTGTAGGTATGAGGATATTCATTTCCATCAATTTCTATTATAATGTATGGTTTTCCATGGGAATTTGGTTTTTCTACATATTTTTTGTTTGGGTGGGATGTTTGTGTTTAAAAAAATGAAAATAATGTCAGTCCAGTTGTCTCAGTGACCATTAATGGCAATGAAATCCCAGCAGAGATGGGGACATGGTCCTAAAAAATACCTTCTAATAGTGGTGTGATTGGAATATAGACTCAAACCATATATACATGTTAGCAGTCAACACTATTTTTCCCTTTTGATTCTTTTTGGGTCTTTTTGGGTTTTTAAATTTATTGGAAAACTTTGTTTTGAATTAGAGAAAACCTAAATGAAAGCTGGAATGTTTTTGTTTTTCGAAAATTATAAATTATATTTCATATTTATTTCAAATATTATGATAGAAACCTATAATTAGAAGAATTATTTGTGAAAAAATTTGTTTAATTAAATAATAATTGATAAAATGAGGTTTTTTATAAATTGAGAAAGTGGATTTAATTTAAAAAGGGGTTGGATTTCATTAAAGGAATTTAGTAATTATTATAATATGAAATTAATTGGGGTGAATAGTAGATAATGATTTCGAACTTTTTTGATTTAGTGGTTTTATTTTTTTTTAAAAAAATGTTCTTTTGAGTTTATTATGTATTTTTCCTTTTATGTTTTATGTTTTCTTGTGTTTAGTTATTAGTTGATGGGATAATTTTATTTTATTTCTGAGTTTTATTATTGTTTAGTATGCAGCCTAGTAGAAGATTCAATGAGTATTCAACGTCAAGATATGAGTGAATCACCATTAATGGAATCTCTAATTGATGTACCTTAATACATCCTTCTTGAATATCAGAAGTTGGACACACCTCTCTATTATGGTCAGGTGGATTGTTTAGGAGCACAAGATTGTATATGAAAATTGAAAGGATCTTTAGTTTAATAGAGATTTCATAGTCACTATGGGTTATGTTCAATACCTTTATGATATATTTTGTGAGTTGGATGTGGTGGAAGATATCCATTTAGAACAATACTCTGGAAGACCTCTCCTAGGATTTATTCAAGTTGTATTTCCTTTGATAGTATTTCTCTATATCTGTGAAGGTGAAAAAGGAGTTGGAGATGTGGTGTCATCCACCATGGGATAAAAAAATGTGGAGTTAATTGGTATTTTTTAGGATATATTTCCCTATCTTCAAAGTGGGATATAGATTATTTTCTGAAGGCATTCCAGTTTGAGAATGGGGTTTTTCTTGATCTGTAGCCAAATATGTAGGTGTTCGATTTAACCTCATTGGCTGATGTGGTAAGGTGATTAGTTCATGTTGAAGTTGTGTTATAAGGTCTTATTGAGGTATCTAACCATCTTAAAATATACGTAAGATGTTAATGATATGTGATATAATCCATACATAGGTTATGCTGGTTGTAGAATTAACAACCATCATGATATGTCCTTAGCTCCCATGATGCACATGGCCCTCTTGTTTCATCAATGATGAAATCCAGGTCATAATAATTTTTTATATCGAAGTTATCTAATGAACATCCATACATGTGGATTCCTAGTAAATTTGAAATAGTTTCCCCAAGGTGTTACCAAGAAGTGATATGTCACCAGGTCCACTCCTTAATAAGACTCCCCATCCAATTTGTGGGAGAAGGGTAAAGGTTCGAGTTCAGTTTGAAGGACCACGTCATTTGTGAGATCCCTATATTGTGGTGGTGGTGTTTTCTAGATTGTTCATTTTCATTTCATGATGATGTATTCTATGATAATTTATAACCTCTATTTTAATGAATGTTTTCTTTTTGAATTTCTATTTTTTTCATTTTTCAGAGGAGGTCATTCTTTTTCCTTTTGTATTGAGTAATGATGATGTGTGTGTGTATTTCAAAGTCCCCGTTTGGTGGAAGTTTCTTTCTATAGTAAAGTGATTATCTTGGTGTATTGGGTTTCTTCCTTTCATTGGTCTGTGTGGGATAATTTGGGTTTATGGTATCACTATTAGGAGGGTGGTGTTGGTTGAGCACCTGACTAGAACACTAAATTGGCAGGGAGTTTATTCTAGTATCCAGTGATGGTAATGTGGTTTGGTTTTTGGTGTTTTCATAGAACTGGTTGGTTTTATATGAGATCTTTTATTTTGAGTCCTTTACATCTGGGAGGATTTTGAGCTTTTTGGTGTACCCCCGAATGTTTGGATTGTCTCATGGTAATAGAATTTTTTATTTGAGTTTTCCATTTTGTCCGAATAATGGTTTGGGATTGTTGGTTTGTTTTTAGTAGAAATTCATGTTTGCATCTTGTAGGTGGTTATTCAAATATTTGGTTTAAGGATTTAGAATGAACATGTTATTATTTCAAAGTAAATTCATTGATCAACTAGAGACATTGTTCCATATTGGGGAAACATGTAATGGTGGGGAGAATTGTCCCAGGATAGTTTTTATATTCTAATTTAATTTTGAATTATGATTTTTCCCTTGTATTTTATTTCTAATTTTGGATGTTTTGAAATAAAAATTTGAGTTTTGGGATTTTTTTCATCTATTTCATGGTTTTTGTGCACGTTTAAGGGGTAATTTTGTAGCCTCTAGAGGCTATGTTTGTAAGGACTCAAGATTGTATAAAACATCCCCTTGTGACTTAAATGAAATGTCTTTTAAAATAAAATTGTTGTAAAAAACATTCAATTATTTCATTTTTTTTGTTTTAAAATTATATGAATAATATTTTCCATTGATATATATCCATTGAGCATTGATCACATGATTCGTATAAATATAGGATTTTAACAAATCCAATAGACAAAAAAAAGTAATTCCCAAAAAGTAGGGTCATATTCCACAAATCCCATTTATATGAGACTCCAAGTGAGATAACATCACTAGGATTTTCACGTTACCCGGATCAAGCTAAGATCCAATAAATTAAGCATTATCGATACTATGGGATAAGTTCAAGATCATCAATCTCATGTCCCAAACCATGCACATTGAACAGCCCCATGAAACTATCAGGATCGTGCACATTACATTTAGGGAGTTTGATGGTGTATCAAAATGATAGGTATAAATACCCTAGTAGTATGAGTTTGTACATTATTTTATATATAATAATGAATATATTCTCATGATGTTATTTTAATTTATGAATGGTTTTTATTTCAATTTAATAAAACAAAAATATTATTATTTGTTAATATTAAAATTCAAATAAGGAGTTTATTTTGATGAATTAATGGATTTTGGAAATAAATAAAATTTTATATAAATAATTTTTATAAATAATTTTTATTAAATACAGCAAATAAAATATATTTTATTTATTCACATCTAATTTTTATTGGGGTTCTAAAACTTTTGTTGTCAAAAAAATCCAACATTTATAAATAAAATAAAATTATTATTTTAAAAGTGAAAATACAGAAATTCAAAAAATTATTTTGAAAAAATTATAATAATTTTTTAATCCAAAAAAATCTCTATTTGTGGATTTTTCATAATTTTATAAGGTAGTTGAATTTTTAGGAAACAATTAATTATGTTATAAACATATGGTGTGTTCGATGACATCATAAAAACCTAAAAGTGATGAAATAAATATTATAAAGGATATCCATTCCAACACATATTTTTTACCATGAAAATAATGTTATTTTATATTGATTTTATTAATTTTTAAATACATTATGAATCATCCAAAATCATTAATATATTTTAAGGTTTTAAAATCATTTAATTTAGTGATTTACTCAATTACACATAAGAAAAAATATTTTTTTTATTATCATCAATTTAAATTATAAAAATAATGAAACCACTCCCATTTTGTAGAAACCATCATCAAAGACCATTGTCTGGTTTTTGGAATTGTTTATTTTATTATATTGAGTGTAAAACCTATGTTTCAAAAATAATAAACAAATCCCCCTTAATTTACTATATAGAAACACAAAACATCCCACTTATCATCTTTAAAAATCCATAGAGAATGTCATTAATCTTCCCTCCCTTCTCTAGAGTCCTACAATGTTTCCATAATGCTCTCAAGAATCACCTTCCAAAAATTTGAAGTTGCACTCTCAAGGTAATGAATCATTTCATTCTCCTATTTAATAATGTTTATTTATTATATTATTACTTCTATTTCCAATTCATGATGTTGATATACATATTTTCATTTCCATATTACCTAAAATTTTTGGTATAAATAATTATAGACCCCTTTTTCTCTCATCATAAAATTTTAAGAATTTCTAGGTGACATCGTTATGTAACCGAAATTTCACTATACTTTAATATGAAAAAAAATTGTGTTTGAGTACCATACAATATCCTATCATGGATGTTCACATTTATACACGTAATATTTTTTGAAAAGGGATGTATGTGTATTTATTCCGCATTCCATGATCTTGATTTAATATAATGATGAATGTATCTAAGTTGTATGATCCTTTTTCATCACTTTAGATTCAAAATGAAATGAAAGTGATAGGTGGGCCAAAAATTATGTATCACTATTATGCATTGGGTAGTGGTTAGTCTCATGAGACCTCATGTTGGAATAGGGAGTGAACATAATTTATTTCTAGGAATTTTTTACTCATTATTTCTTGGTAGTTATCCTTGGACTAATTTTATGATGTCTTGTTTTATGTTATTACCACATTTCCCTTGTTTCCTTTATGATTATCATGATATATCATATCAAATTATTCATGTTTATAATTCTCACTCCCCTTATTCCCCATTGACAAGCCTATTGACTAATATTTTTTACCTTATGACCTGTTTATTCCCTAGTTGGTCTATATAGATCACATGTTTCTTATTAATGTACCAATGATATCACATGAAACATTAAGTGAGATCATGTTAAAGAAGTTTTCATATAAAGATTATGTTTTTCAACTTTAAGTTATTATGTAATGTACCAAATTCCAAAATACTCTATACTTTTCTATTTTCCCAACTGCATTACGTTTAATCATAGGTAATAAATCCGTTATAAATGTTACATAAAGAGAAGGGCTATTATTGTTGGTATCAACAGAAAAGTTTTGTTATTTTTAGGTTTAAGATTAAAAACAATATAGAAACCCTTAGGCATAAGAAAATGTATAAGTAAACATCCCTAGTTTTTTAAGTATAGAGTAAGTAGTTTACCCTGAAAATACATCTTTTTTTTGATACTACGTGTTGATGTTTCTATGTAATAGATATTAATATGGGTAAAACCTAAAAACACCACATTGAGTTAGAATTCAGTGGGAAATACGGCATGATAACATGCTTTTTTGCACACCTTGTTTGAAACTCTTAAGAGAAATTATTTAGTAATTTCAAAATCTCATTTCTAATAAATATTAAGGTAATACAAAAATCTTATAAAAATTTATATTCCAAAATAGATCACGGATAAAATATATTAAATCCTTGAAATTCATAAGTTATGTTATAAATGTTATTTATATGTTATCCCTTTTAATTTAATTGGATTTCTGATATATGTGTTTACGAAATCACATCCAAAATTTTCCCTTTATTATAGCCAAGGGTTTGAAATATGAATAATTGGGTGAAAAAATATGCAAATCCCTGACCACATTTTCATGAAAAAGGTACATTATTTTAATAATTTTTTTAATTACAAAGAATGATGTCCCTATGGACCGATCAGTTTAGTAGTCTTGGGAAATAGATTACACACGTGAACATTACATTAAAATTTCTAACATAGAATACATAATAGATAATCATGATAAAATTCCACTATTACCATAGATTAATCATTTATATCAGTTATAAAACACTTATTGGAATCATGGGAATATAAACCATAAGAACGTGGTGAGCTCAAATGCTCAGCAAGGATAAATAATAAAGTGGAAGGTATCAGAATTAAGTACAAACGTATAAGGAAAAGTAAAAAACAGAAACACAAGAATTTTAAAATGATATAGTTTGTATAATATTTACAATAAATAAAATAATTCAATTTAAACAATCACATGGTTAATATACTAGTAGAATAATCACATATAAAATCAATAACAAATCTCATAATGAGGGAATGCATAATTTGAGACATCTTAACTAGTACGTTAAGGCCTTATACCAATACCATACACAAATATTCTATCAAGGCCTTGTGACAACACACTAGTTTGTCTCATGATACATAATGATGTGTCAAGGGGCTATAGTGGGAACCTCCCGTCACTTATTATGTCCAATTCATTTCTCATATGAAAAGGTCGAAACAAAAAATAAACATCCATATTAAAACTTTCATAAAAAATGCTAATACATTGACCATAAACCACGAATGGTTTAAAAATAGAACATCCACAATCAAATGTATAACTAATCCTTCAATACAATATGTAATATTTTATCATAATAAATCAACTTCAAATAAGCATAATATAAAACAACGGAAATTGATATAGATGAAAATCATTTATTAAATTCATTATAACTCATTAAGATAAATAACCCATTTCCCTGAAATCATTTAAAATCCACACCATTTATAAAATAATTCATTTAAAATATTTTTTTATCAAATTTTCACATACCACTTTTAATATTTTTAAATAAATTATCATATTAAAACAATCATGTCTATATAAATAAATCATAAAACCCATTTTGGAAAACATGGACACTAATTAAATTTATTAGCAAAAGAAATCATTAGAACATTTAAAATGATGAGATTTTTAATGAGTTATTTCCATAAAATCATAAAATATTCCTTTTTAATTCATTTTTATGAAACATGTAAATTGATGATAAATATTTCCCAGTTAATACTTACACAAAAACAATCTTGGACAACAAAGATATTGAGGAATTAACCCCTACCTTAGGTCTGATACTCATTTTACATGTCTAAAATCCATGTACAATGTTTTTAAACACATTATTAACTTATATCATAATCTTAATAATATTTTTGATATAATATAGGGTTCTTTTATGACATTATATAACCTGTTTATTAACAAGTCCATGTTAATGCAACATTTCGGGTAATAATCAGTTTGTTTATCGTACGTGTCTTTACTTGTTATTCATGATATTATGACTTAGATATTGATTTAATTACATATATAATGAAAAATATTATTTATATATCACAAATAATCATTATTAAAGTATATTTAATATATAGATAAATGAAATGGAATACACCATTCATGGGGACAGTAGGTTGTACATACGCATGAATTCTATATCTGTTTACTTGTTGAATTGAAAGGAAGAAATTAAATGAAATATATATATACACATAAGTATATAGTTGAATTATTATGTAATATATTTGATAATTATTAATAATATATATTTTTTATAATCCTTCATGGATGGTTAAAGTGGATAATGATTATCCTCACATCGTGGAGACATGAAGTTGTATGTATGCACGAGTGATGATATAATATCCTTAATGGTCAAATGGTATTGAATTACATGGAATATGAATTTTATATAAACAAAATAATTTTATATTTCTTACTTTATTCAATTTTATTCATCATTATACCCATATAAATAACATGTACATGAAAAAACAATTTTCACCATGGTCTGAAGACAGTAAGTCGTACGTACACACGAATTGTAATATTATTTTTCGTAGGATGGGTAAAATGAAGAAAATGGTTGTAGAAAAATTATAATAAGATATAATCTTGTGGAAGTTACTGAAGTTTTTATTTTTTTTTGTGGAAACAATATATAATTAATATATAGAAGTAGAAAATAACTTTGAAAGAAGGGCTAAAACGAAAACCTCTTCTTCGGGTGTTTCCTTTGGATTTTAACAAAAGGGATCCTTAGTATGGATGCATGCCCAATGATATACCTCTATAATTTTTTTGGGTGGTTTGGAGGATAAATGGGAAGGTTTTGGCCAACTAAAAAGGTGTTATATGTGTGAGTTAAAGAGGAAGGGAGGTTCCCTTTTATAAGGGTGGTGAGGGGCACTTAAATAAATATACTGAAATATTAGTTTACTATAAAACCATTGTCAATATATAATAGATGAAAATTGAATTATTTATAGGATAATATGTTTATGGGTCTAAATAATCTCAACCAACTGGTTTTAGAGATGTTTAGGTTAGAAAATTCACCTCATCTTTTAGATTTATCCCTTAATTAAATTGTTTTACTCTTATAGTGTCCTCTTGTATTTTTATACAATAGGGTTAATATAGTTACAATAAAATAAAAAAAGAACCTAACATGGATCATTAATGAAATTTGTAACATTATATAAGTTATTATGTTGAATATTATATTTTTATTATTAATATTCCATTTAATAAATTAGTATATGTTTTAAAAACTCATTTATGGAAGTTTTAAAACTATTTAGTAATTTATTTTTTTAAAGGTTTAGAAAGATGATAACTTATATCCATATTCATGAAATAAAATATATAACGTCATAGTAATCTAGAAAATTAGTTTATGGCATAAAAAAATTCAAATATATTTTATTTTAATATTAATATTATAATTTACATGATTTCTTTATAAATAGGGAAAACACTGCATCCTTATTGTGTCATAAATAAATTTAACTATTTAATGTCTAAAAATTAGAAGTAAAATACCATGATGTTGGAAGAAATTTATATTTTTAATGATTATTTATAATCAAATAGATTAGTCATATGACCCTCTTTTAAAATTGCATTAGTAAAAGATATATGTTTATGTTATAATTATATTTACATTATATTAATTCTTAAAACATGTCATTATCACACCCTTGTTGTCCCATGGGGTCCTAAAATCATCCAAAGGATTCCTATGGACCTAAATATCTCATAAAACAGAATTAATACTTTTGTTGTTGTACTCTAATATTTTTAATAAATATTTTTTAACCTTATTTACCTGATTTACCCTTTAACCACGGAAAATTAAAATAATTACTTATGTTACTATTCATAATGTAAAAAAATAAAAGGTACCAATTTGAACAATCTAGAACATATAATTCAAAATATTTAATCCGTTTTTCTAAATTCAAAACACATAATTGATAGAAATTAATTTAAAATTAATTCTTATTTTCAAAACAAGAGAGCCGATTTTTAGGAAATAAAACAAATTAAAAGATTGACAAGTGTTTATATCCATTTTAAATTTGAAACTATTTATAATGAAATAAATAATATTAAATTATAAAAATATAATCCAATTATACTTTAAAACCACACTAATTCATAATTTAACACTATAATGTGTTTCAATTAAAAAATCTGTTTTCAATTAAAATTACGTATTTTTAACTCTATCAAAATATGAATGTTAGATGAAAAATAACAAAAAATTACCCAAATTAAATTTTTATCTCCTAATTCTAAAGAATAATTTTATTTCTACAATTTAATATATATATATATATATATATATAAGAGTCAAATATTTGATTTAAAAATGGTTATCCATTAATTGGCAGAAAAAAGTGTTTTAAAAAAAATATTTGTTGTATCTAAAAAATAAAATTTTCCCTTATATTATGTCTATGTAACACAAAAGATAAATGTTGAAATAAAATGGGATATATAAAAATCAATATTTTGTTAATACTATTCCTAACCACTTTTTAAACCACTATATTGATAAGTCATGGTGCACTTGAACTTAGTGTTGTTTACATCACACGCAATTGAATTATTTTAAAAGGAAGAGTACTGTGGAAGATTGGGGTGTTAAATTTTTCAATCCTTCAATAAATGTATTCTTCAAAATTTAAACACATGATTGAAAAATTGGGTTTTGACATTAAAAATCAACTTATTTGAAATCCCACATTGGAAAATGGATTAATGAGGCCTCTATTTTTAAATAAAGAAAGATATGTATGAAGGTTTTCAGAAATAACACCTAATTTGGTTTCATTTAAAAAACATGGATATGGATGAGATACTAACCATCATGTTCTTAGGGAGAGTGATATATAAGATTATTATGATAAATTTATCAATTTTACAGCCTAAATCTGCGAAGATCTAGTAAACCATTTGATTCATCACAAAAGAATGTACCAGGAAAACATTTTTTGTTTTCAATAAAACTTCCCTAATTTTGAAGAACATGATAATAAATTCTTACTTTATTTCAAAAAAATCTCAGCATTGGTCATGCCTGGAACAATTTCCACTTCATTTCTTATTCATGGAAATCATGTTGAAATTTTAATTTCTGATGTGTTGGAAGATCATGTGATCCCTAAATATAATGATAGGACATTCCATCTATCAAAAAAAGTTATCATGGGTTATCAAATATGAATAAGTCCACCTATAGTGATATAATACATTAATTAAACAAGATTAAACTGGAGTATACCGTATACTATCAATAAATTGATAACCATACAGTCCTTACGAAAACATAAAATCTACAACTTTTTAAATAGGTGATCCAAATAGGCCCAGCATTTATCTCCCATATCTAATAAGGAAGATCATGGTTTTGACATTCCAAACATGTAAACACATTCATCTTTTATTATATTGAGTCATGGTAACATCCTGAATTATTAGATATCCTTATTGAAATCATTCATGTTTCATTATTCCAAAACATAATGGATTATTCCTTAAGTCCAAAAAAGATGTATACTTCCTTCATGAAAGCATAACCCTCTTGTCAAAAAAATCCAAAATTAGTTCTAGAGAAACTCACATAATCTAGTTTACTTATTAAAATCCCATATATCATTATACAAACATTATTATCATTAGATAAGGAACATATTAAGGTTTATCTTTACCATAATCATATGTTCTCCAAATATAATCTTACCCTTAAATCAATTTTCTTATTCATTATAACTATTCAAAAAATTCTTGAAAATCTATAGATAAAAACATAAAATGAATACTCCTTATATAATTCACTTAATCATATTTCATGGATCAATGTACATAAATACATTAATCCTCCCAATTTATTGGTTGTTAGGGAATTAGTCTTTCCACGGTTTAAAGGGGGATTCTTATGTCTGGGAATTGAGTTAGGTAATGCCTATAATTTGAACACATGAGACATTGCACACCATATCAATTGGTCACTCCAGGACCCTTTTTATTATCGAGATAACAACATCCCCTCTAATTTAGGTATTCCTCGAGGTTCTTCTTCTCTTTTTCATGACATGTAGAAAGAGAAATATATATTCCTCTTTAATTCTTAATATTTGATCATTTACATTGGTTCTTCTTCCTATTACTAAACTTCTTTGGAAATAAAAAAATGATGATCATTTTAATCATTTATCTTGATAAATGATTTGGAATAATCATATTATATTTCACTCGATTCATTATCCAATTTTGTTACTCAAAATCACAATATTTTCCATCAAACTCAATGTTAATCCAATTCCTTCAGGTTTCCTCCATTAACTAAGACTAGAAAGAAGAGGTTGTGAAACACATCTAATTGAATAAAACTACATAATCAAGAGAATTTAATTTAAATATATAAAATCTTAGTTTTAATCCTTGGTTATCGGTGGTCATTACTGAAATTAGAGGGGTTCTACTATACTTATCCTCAAAGTCTAACTTAGGGTTATGATCCAAAATATCAGTTTTCTAAATATATTTCAAAGGATGTCTCTAAACTTGCTATGATATCAAATATAACACACCCACTATAGCTTCCCAGATCAGGTGCATTATTTTAATAAATGGGCATGATTAAAAGGAATAAAGTCCTGAAGGACTAACCAGTTTATGAGCTTTAGAAATTAGATTACAAATCTGAACTTTACATTAAAATTTATATCATAAATTATAGCATAGATAATCTTTTGAGAATCCGTTATTCCCCTAGATTAATCCTTCATATCAATCAAAAGACTCTTCTTGGAATCCTTTTAAAATAAAAAATAAGAAATTGGTGAGCACATATGCTCAGTAACGATAAACAATATAGTGGAAGCTATCACAATTAAGCATAATCTTCTATGAAAAGTTTTAAAACAAAAACAAAAGCCTTTTAAACCAATATCATTATAATATTATGAAAAAAATCATATATTTCTATTTAAAAATTCACAATTATAATCTACTAGTCTAATAATCCCTTTTAAAATCAATGACTAAAATCAAAACTAGGGAATGTATAATTCCAGACAACATAACCACTACGTCAAGGCCTCATGCCAAGAACATACTCAAATATTCTATCTAGGCCTTATTGCAAGAAACTAGTTTGACTAATGATACCTAAAAAATCATGGGGGGATATATCAAGCTTATCCCATCACTTACTAAGTCCAATTCATTCCTCATATGAAAAGGTGGAAGCATAACATAAACATTCGTATTAAAACTAGCATAGGAAATGTTAATACTTTAACCGTAAACCATAAATGGTATAAAAATAGAACATCCAAAGTCAAAGATATCCCAAAACATTTAATACAATATGGAAGGTTGTATCATAATAAATCAACTCCAAAATTGCCTAAAATATAACAATGGATGTTGATATAGATGAAAATAATTTAAAAAATACATTAAAACTCATTGAAAAAAATATCCCTTTTTCATGAAATCATATAAAAGTTATATAATTTATAATGTATGTCATTTAAAAGAGATTTTTGAATCATAGTGTCCCATGCCACATTTAAATGTTGGTAATTAATTAACATTTTAAAACAATCATGTCCATATAAATAAATCCTTAACACCATTTTGGTAAACATAGACATTAATTAAATAGATTTTGAAAAACAACTCACTAAAACATTTAAAATGGTGATCTGGTTAAAGATTAACTTCTATAAAATCACAAATCATTCATTTTAAAATCATATATATGAAACATGGACATGGATGATAAATATTTCCCAATGAATAATTACACAAAAACAATCTCAGGTAATTAGAAGATTGAGGAATTAACCCTTAACTTATGTCTGATACACATCGTACATGTCCAAAACACCAATATAATGTTTTTAGACATATTATAAACTTATATAATAATCATAATAATATTTATTATATCATATATGCATTTTTATGACATTGTATCACCTGTTTAGTAACAATTCCATGTTAATTCAGCATTACGGGTAATAATTGCTTTGTTTGACATTCATGTTTTGACTTTTTGACCTTTGTATTATTACATAGATTAGGATTTGATTACTTCAAGAATATAAAATATGATTTATATATATCATAAACATTCACTATATAAATATCTATAGTAGATAGATAAATGAAATGGAATACATAATTCTTGGAGGCGGTAGGTTGTACGTACACACGAATGATGTTTCTGTTTCCTTATTGAATTGAATGGAAGTATGTAAATGAAATATATATATATATATCTAGAATAATAATTATTTCATATATTTAATTGCTATGAATAATATATATATATTTATAATCGATTTTGGATGGCTAATGAGGGGAATGAATCTCATCGCATGGTAGAGACGATAAGTCGTACGTATGCACGAGTGACAATATTATTTCTTTAATGGTTAAATGATATGGAATTGGATGTAATATGAATTATAGAGAAAAAAAATAATGTTATATTTATTATTTAAATCAATAATATTCATCATTATATAGATGAAATTAATCTGTACATGAAAAACAATTTACTTAATAGCGTAGGGATGATAAGCTGTACATAAGAAAAAATGGTGATATTATTTTTCATAGGATGGTTAAAAGGAATAATATGGTTTCCCCATTATTATAATAACATCATAGTGTGTGGAAGGTACTAGAGTAACAATTATTTTATAGAAACAGTATAGAAAGTAGAAGTAGAAGAAGAAATTAACTTTTATTGAATGGATAAAACGATTACCTCTTTTTCAGGTGTTTCCTTATGATTTGAAAAAAGAGATTCATTGGATGGGCCTAAGACCAATTTTAATAATCTAAGATGAATTTAGGGAGTTTGGGAGGATAACGTTTCAGGTTTTTTCCAAACCAAAGGGCATTATTGGTGTTAGTTAATGATAAAGGGATGTTTCCTTTTATAAGAGTGGTGAGAGGAATGTTAGTTAAAATCCTTAAATATTAATTTATTATAAAATTATTTTCGATTTCTTATAGCTCCTAATTGATTTATTTAGATAATAAAATTAGAATAGGTATAATAACTCTCAAACAGTAGGTTTAGACATGTTTAGGTCATAAAATTCACCTTATCATTTAGATTTAACCCTTAGATAAACGGTTTAACACTTACCATGTTTTTTGGTATTTTTATACTGTAGAGTTAATTTAGGTACCATAAAATGAAATGAAAAACACAGGTGGATAATTAATTAATTATTCATAATTATCTGTGATAGTTTGTATAATATTATATATTTATGATTTTTATATCATTTAATAAAATAGTATTGGTTTAAAAAACACATTTATGTAAATTTTGACACTATTTAGTAATTGATTTTTGGTATAGTCCTAAAAAAATTATTACTTAGATAAAAATGAACTAAATAAAATATATAATGTAATATTCATCCATAAAATTAGTGTATGTAATAAAAACACTCAAATTTTATTTATTTTAATATTAATAATGTCATGTATTTGATTCCTTCAATATTAATGAGAAAATTGCATCATTATTGACTCATAAATAAATTTAAATATATAATCTCTAAAAATTAAAAATAAAATACCATGATTTATGAAATTGTTTTATCTATATATTTAACATTTATAGTCAAATATATCCATCATATTTCCCATTATTAAATGTTTTAGTAAAAGACTCATGTTTATGATATAATTATCATTACATTAAATTAATTATTATAACAAGTTGTTATCACACAATATAGGTCCCAAGGGGTACTAAAATCTTCCTATGGATGACCATGGTCTGAAATATCTCATACAATAGGATTAGGGCTTGTGTTATGGTAGTTTAATGTTATTATACTATTAACTTTTACCCTTCCTTACGGAATTTACCCTATAACCATGGAAAATAAAAATAATTACTGAAGTTCCTATTAATAATGTCAAAAAAATTTAAAGATACTTTTTTACACATTTTAGACCTTATTATTCCAAATATGGAATAACTTTTAGATAATTACAGATGCATAATTGGTAGAAATTAATTTAATTTAATTCACATTGTCAAAACAAGAGAGGGGGTTTTTTGGAAGTAAAAACAATGAAAATATTCACATGTGTATATGTCCAATTTAAATGTGAAATTACTTATAATGACTAAAATAATATCAAATGATAAAAATATAATCTTATTATACTTTAAAACTACTCTAATGTATAATTTAACACTATATATTATTTCAATTAAAAAACTTGTTTTCAAAATTTTTTTAGTATTTTTCACAATTCATCAAAATTAGAATGTTATCAGAAAAGTTCCAAAAAAATATCCAATTTTTTTTGTCACGAATCTAAAGGAGAATTTAATTTATGAAATTTAATATATAAAGGTGTCGATTATTGGATTTAAAAATGGTTCTCCATTAAAAGGTTGAAAAAAGTTAATTTTAAAAAAATACTTCTTTCATATGAAAAATTGAATTTGACTTTATATTATGTCTAAGAAACACAAAATATGAATGTTAAATTTATATGGGATATATAAAATTAAAAATTTGGTTAATACAATTCATAAAAACTTTTTAAATGGTTATTTTGATAAGTCATGGTGCACTTGAACTCAATGTTGTGTACATCACACACTATTGAATTATTTAAAAAGGAATTGTACCGTGGAAGCTTAGGGTGTTACAAAATAAATGAGATGATAAATGGGATTACATATCATATAATATTAGAATACTGATGGGATCATGAATTGAATACAAGGTGATGATACTCTCTCACTTGTCATAGGATATGAATAGGATCCTAGATTAAGAGGAACTCCAAAATCCCCCAAATAACGAATGACCTACAATTGATATCTTATTGTGAAGATGTCCATCAACATTCGATTGATCATATGATACCTTAGTCATGGAACTATGGATCAATGTTGTAATATATCTACCTGATTTTAACTCAAACAAGTCACCAGACACGATCTGTGACATACTCTAAGGGCTTTCCAAATCCCATGGGCCTGTGACAGGCACCCAGGAATCATGTGAACAATAAGGAATAATTTCACCCAACCTAAATAACTAAATGGAATATATAAATTAATCAGTAATGGAACATTAGAAATTGAAAATTTTATACATTCCATAACTATAGGAAAACATTATAAACAATAAACAACAAAGGTAAAAATAACTCCAATGGACAAGTCCAACTATAAAAGAGCCAAACCAAACAGCTACTACAAACAATGGCATAGATAAACTCCCACCATCTCACTAGAAGCTACCCAACTAGAGGACATGAACCTCACTACCTAATTTTGGCGCCTTTTCATTCCATACAATTAGATACAAAAAATGTTCTACACACCAATGAATATGTGCGTAGTGTGTGAGGTAACATTATAAATAGGATCCCACCTAGATGTTATATAATAAGACTCTACATAATAATTCTTATATGATCATTTTATGTAAATACATGGAATGATAAGAAATAAATTATTTTTATAGAAAACATGGTAAACATTTCCCTTTTTTGTAGTTCTAAAGAAAAGATGGTATAAAAATTTCAAAGAACATTTTCTATATCATTTATCAAAACAAAATATGCATATAAATTCTAAGTCATAAATTCATGTATTACAAAATAGCACATGTATCACACCACAAAAGAATACTATTGGTCCATGATGCAAAATACTTATACCATAATAATAAAGTGCACAAACCAGTTGCTAGAAAAATGATCCTAGGATGAAGAAGAATATCCCATGAGTAAACCGCACCAATAATTTATATATTGGTCAAATTGAACAATAAGCCACGTAAATAGTGGAAATCCACCCAAAAAACATCCATGATCATCAAAACAAAATAGTAGTTATCCACATGCTAAACCGTCTACCTATGTATCCAAGGAATCCCATGAGATATTTTTCAAAATTCATTTCTAGGATTTGAAAAAAATTTGAAAACCATTTAGACATTCATTTAAATTCATTGAAAATACCCTTTTTTTCATTCCATTTATCAATAACCCAAGGAAACCTATTATTCTTTGAAAAAACGTTTCATCACAAAAAAAAATTTATTTCCAATATTTAAAATATACTAGTTTATAAATAAAAACAACATGTTCCACTATCATAGGGTAGAGACAGAACCAAATACCTCATTACATGGGTCACACACACTTACAATGGAATACCCAACCAATGAAACCCAACGACATCAAATAAGTCCTTAGAATCCAATCCACATATCATAGTATTGATCCAATTTAGAAAACAATGGGTTAGTGGAATGGAAGAAACATACATACCACAATAATGAACATCCCCCGCACCATGACTGAAAAAGGAATAGGTCTATGGAGGAGGATTTCACAATAGATCAAGAAGAAACTAAAAATACACACCATCCTAACACAACAGTTCAAAATTCACCAACCAAAAGCGATACCATGATCAAATGTAATAAAGATGCGGAAAGGCCGCTTACAAGGATAGATGGGACGCATCAGTAATGGGGATAAAAAGATGAATAGATCAATTTAGGTGGAGCAGTGTCTCCAAAAAATTCCTAGGAGACACCCTAGGTCGAGGGTGATGGAGTCTAAAAATAAAGAACCAAGAAAAACTACCGAGAAAGTGTTTTGAAATTGGAGGCTGCTCATTTCACAATTTGTAATACAGCTACATGTTGTGAAATCCATGGTGTACAAGTACGCAAATAAAATATGCCACCATGTATTAAAAAGTATTTATTTAATGATGTCATGAGGTGAAACCAAAATTCACTATGGGTAATGTTTCACAACGTTAATCCCATTTCATGGCTTATACCCATCAACAATTATAAGGTGTTTAACCTAGTTAAATGGTGTAAAATCCTTCTGCATCCACCAAAAAATGATGGTTATGGATAAATATTTATCAAATAAATGAATCCATCATTATAAGAATCCTCCTAGCTTAAAAGGAGGGTAAAACCATGGTGATGTTAAGGTCATACTGGTTAAAATGGTAACATGATGTTAAAAACTCCGCACAATAAAGACATACCATCCCCATGAAGTAATGTGGAAGATATAACCATGGGAAAGAGATGAGGCCACTACTCCGCCATTAATGATTCATGTTCCCTTTTATCATGACTATCTAATCCATGTTTTTACAGTAATCTGAAAAATGGAATATACTTCCCATGAAATAAATTTTCTTCAGAGTCAATGATCTCAACTAGATTCTTCATAACATAATCATTCATTTCTAGCTCAATTTCATCCCAAATCAGAATCTGAGTAGGATAATGGTGATAATTCCAGAACTAAGATATATGAAAAAATTCATGAATTCCTATCAACTAAACTAGAAATGGTGATTGATAAGATACCTATCTGATTCTATCAGTGACCTAAAATGGTCAAACATATCTCGTATCAAACCTTCCATGTTATTGAAGATGAATGTTTCCCAACCAAGGTGAGTCATTCAATAATACCTAGTCACATATGGAAACCTCCATATTTCTACATACCCAATATTCATACGATTTTTTTCGACTCTAGGATTTCATCATTCATCAATGTACATACTAAATCTTCCCAGAAGTCTCCTAATAAAAAATATATCCAACAAGAGATACTTCACACACCTCAGTCCAATAATGAGGATTTCTACATCGTCAATGATTGAATTCCTCATAGGTATAAATTCTAAGTTATTACTGATAACTATTTTTTTAAAAAATCTCAATTAGAACTAGATGGTTTTCACATGATCATCTAAAATCTAAGGCATAGGTGTGAAGAATATCCTCTAGGATCTGAATCACATGCTCATTTTGACCATCTGTATGTGGATGACCAGTTGTGATTAAAATGATCTGGGTTCTAATTACCTCTTGAAGACTCCTCCAGAAATTTAAGGGAAACCTATGATTCCTATCTTAATTAACAGAAAAAGTACTCTGTTGCTTCCACATAATAATCTGAAATTCATTTTACCTAGATCTTTAATCTTAGTGGTGTCTCTGATTGGAATTAAATGGACATACATTATCAATGGATCAACAAAAAATCATATACAATTCTTCCCTCATGGATTAAATGGTAATAAAAAAATACATGGATACCTATTCCCATTTCTAGATCTGCACTGGAAGAGGATAACACAAACATGATGGTTTCATGTGCTCTGCCTTTGTACATTATAAGTTGTAACAATCATATAAAAACATTGTGATTTCATGCTTCATACCTGACCACCATAATTTTCCTTTCCTGTGATAATACATCATCCTAGTTCCTAGATAAATGTACTATGAAGAGATTTTGAAATAAAACAAGAACAATCTCCTCAAAGATTTTTGGATGACATCCCACTTTCCAAACTGAAGCATACCATATAAAGAAAGAGTCCAACTCGAAAAAGTATCCCCACCATAAAGTCTTTCTCAAATATTCTGAAATACATGATCATAATGTTTATGCAACAAAATTAACTCCAAGAGAAATGATGATAAATGATCACTTTTTAGAAACATTTCTAAATCATTCTATTGTGTGTCTATGAGAATCTAAGAAAAAATAATATGAAGGTTCCACTCTTCCTTCTATTCCAGAACTACCTGCAATGATACATTCCTGATAAGAGCATCTGAAGTGACATTATACATTCCCAAGGTGTATGTGATATAGATGACTAATGTATGAATTTATTCTTCCTATACTCTATTCGTGATATTATAGTCCTTATGAGGGAATATATAACTCGTACACTTCTAATCAGAGAGGAATGTGAACCTTTACCCAACAAGATAGAGCCTCTAACTTTTTAGCACATGCATAACCGTGGAAGGCTCTAAATTACAAGTGGGGTAACTATTTTCATGCGATCAAAGATGAAGATATTCATAAGAAACTACATGATCATGATTTATAATCACAAATCCCAAATTAGAACCCAATGAATCACAAAACATCATGTACCCCTTACTGGTCCCATGTATGATCATAATAGGATACATTGTTAGATGTCATTTAAATTCAATGATAGTATACCTACAGATCACATCCTAGGATAATTTCAATCATTTCCTGGAATGAGAAGTCAAATGTTACACCAACATAGATAATTTCGTAAAAAACCATCGATAGTATCAAGAAAAACTAAGGAATATAAAATTTACAATGATATTTTTGGGTTCCATCCATGAAAAAATAACATTTACTTTCCCTGGATCAATAGTCAAGCCATGAAAATAAATTCAACTTCTCGAGAAAATCTATTTTTGAATCCATAAACTATATTTCGAAATAATTCCAAAAAAATGATGACTCATCCAAATTTCTAGAAGTAAACTTAGTTTGTGATCATGCTCACATTCATATTTATAATAAACTAGAATATCATCCATGAAACTACCCAAAAATTGAAATGATATTGATGGAATATTTGCTTCATAAAATCTATAAAAATTGTAGGATCATTAGTCTGACCAAAAGTAATAACTATATATTCATAATGGCTATACCAACTTTGTAATGACACAAAGCTTCATTAATGGAAATCACTCTTGATATAATTAAATGTATCTTTATGTTTATAAAAAATGTCAACATATTTGGTTTTATTTTATGAATTTTGACCATTTCTAATATAGCCATTGAACATTTATCACATGATTAGTATAAATATAGGGCTTTAACAAATCCAATTTACTCAGACAAAAGAAGCGATGGCCTCATCTAGTAAAATTACTCCATACGAAGCCCATTTGTCATAGATCGGAAAAGAGGTGTCGTCCATGGGCTTCGCTCTTGACTAATCCCAAGCTGAACTTCATCATGTCAAGCTTGAACGGGACTGTCTACAGGAAAAGTGGAAGTTGATAGAGATTACCACTTGAGCAATGTTATCCGAGCCACCCCAAGAATATGTCACCATCGCACACCTTAACCTTAGGTCTTATGCGGCTGTTTTAAGGGGTTATGTAACAAATATCTAGTTCTATGTTTATGTATATTTATTTTGTATATAATAATGAATATACCTCCTTTTCTTTTTGATACATTGTAAATAGTTTTTAAAGTAAAAATAGTGTATTTAGTTATTATTTAATTAAGAATTATATTTTATTAAATTATGGGGTTTTTTAATTAAATAATATTTTAATAAAATATTATTATTATTATTAAATTATTTTTATTATATATATAAATTATCATATAATTTTATGAATGCAGTTATAATTTTTATGATGGTTTGAAATCCATTTCTGTCAAAACCCGTGAATTTTCGATAAATGACAGTTTTTATTTTAAAAGTGAAAATTAACATCTTTAGAAAATTATTTAGATAAAATAAATGTTATTTCTGGAATATGGACGTTGAAATTATCCAACGGTGAATTTTTCATAATTTTACGAGACAGTCACATTTTTCGGTAAAAAATAAATACCGTTTAAATATATAATGTGTTTTATGACATCATAATGACCCAATAGTGAAGTAATAAAATAGTATAAGCATTATGTTCGGACAATATATGTTTTACCATTAAAATAATGTGATTTTTGGTTTTTTTGACTTACTTATCAAAGCATTAATGGACCCCTCAAGAGTTTTTAAGCAGCTTGTCTTTTTAAATTATTTTTCATGGGAGTGTGAGTCACCTACACATACGCAACACTATTATTTTAATAAGTTCGGAATTTGTCCTTATAAAATAATTTTTTTCCCTTCCCTTTTTCAAAAACCATGGGAAAAAACCATGGGATGGTTTGTGGTTTGGATTAATTTAATATAAGGGGTCCCAAACCTAAATAATGAACAATTCCTTCACCTTTCCTATATAAACCCACCCTAGCTCCCACTTCTTCCTCACTCAAAGCCTTAGGAGTTAATAAAAAATCGTAACTACTCTCTCTATAATCCTTCCAAGGTGCCCCAAGCTCCCATGAAGCCTCTCACAAGCCTCTCTCTAGCTGTTGGAAGCACACTTCCAAGTAAGGGTTTTTTCGTCCTTTCTCATTTTTGTCAATTTTCTTTAAGTTGTTTTTCCATTTTTATTTCAATTATTAATTATGGGGTATGGTTTCGTACCTCCCTCATACTTCCCTCTTTATGTTTTAATGAGGGGAGACCCATTTCTCTCTCATTAAATTCCTCCCATGTACACCCGTTACTATGCTGAATTTCCAAAAAAGAACTTCTCTCTCCTCATTTTCATTCAAGAAATACTTTTGTATCATGAATATAAATTCCATTAAAATTGATGGGAAATATATCTATATGACCTCCTTACATTCCATTACATGTAAGTATTATGAGGAACCCCTTTCTCTCTCATTAACCATTTTTATGAATTCTTATGTCACGCTGTTACGCTGCTGAAATCGCACCGATTTTCTAAGCCAATGCCATTGAATAGTGAATACCATTATCATTTCTCCATTAAGGGTATTCACTTTTATGAACATTTTCTTATTGATTATAAAGATTCATGTATTAATTCCACATTCCCTTACCGTGGAATAAATGATTCAGTTTTATGAATCTATGTTTTAGGATCCATGTGGCACACTTATGCATGAAATGAAATGTTTAAGAAGGGTGCACCCTTATAGCGCTCCAATGCATTGGGTAAAGTATAGTATCATGATACGTCATTTGCAATGTGTGTTGACTCATGCTAATTCAAGTGCAATGATGGTTTACTCGTGATTTATGTGCAATGAGGTTTTACTCATGCTCCATGTGCAATGAGCCTTGGTGCATGCTAATTCCATGTTAAGTGTTGTTTACACATTTCCATGTTATGATTATCATGATTTATCATGCCTTTATGTTCATGTTTCTATTATGTTCTATTGATATGCCTAATGTCTAACATGTATAGTACTCCAAATGTTATTCCATGTGTATTCCCTTACTGGGCTTTATAGCTCACCATTTTCTTACGCATGTCCTCAGGTTATCCCATGCAATGCTAAGTACAAGGGAATGTAGTGGTCATGTAAAAGAAGTTTTCAATAAAGATTTTTTATTTCATTTTTTTTGTTTTTATGTAATGATCCTAAGCCCTAAGACAATAATCCTCTATATATTCTTGTTGTATCAAGTGATGTTTTATGTAATAAATCATGTTTAAGTTTGTAATAAAAGAAGGGTTGTCATAGTTGGTATCAGAGGATAGGTTTAGTTATTTTTGGGATTAGGATTAGAATACCCTAGTAAAGACTTAGAGATGATACTAAGTATAATAAAAACATCCCTAAGTTTTGGTAATTACTGAGTAAGTGGTTTATCAAACAAATAAATTCCTGTCTGGATACGAGTAGGTAGAGGCGGATCTGGTACAGATGTATCCTACGGGTAAAACCCGAAAACACTGCTTTGAGCTAGACTCGAACTGAAACTGGTGCACGACAACGGGCCTTGATACACTCTTAGTTACGACACTCCTAGGTGATATGTTTTTATAAATTTACAAGCTTATTATGAACCCTTATTAAGGGAATTAAAAAAAATTCCCCTAAGAATATATGTTAGAAAGTAGATCATGAAAAGCCTAGATTGAATCCTATAGACTCATGAGTTAATGAAAATAAAAAATTATTTATAATTCATCAACTTTTGCCTTTGGATTACCCTTTATGTGTTACCCCCTAACTTTCCATTTATTCCAGCCAATGGCCGGTAATAGGAGGAGTCGGGCTAACAATTGTTGTGAAGATCAGTGTGATGACTGTACTAATGAGATTCCCAATCCAATGGGAGCGGGAATCAGGAACTTTGTCACACTTCTCTCTCAATTAACTCATGTTTTGAATAGAAACAAGGGTCTAGAGGAATGTTCACCCCCCCTAGAAAGAACAAGTTTCTATCGATAGCTTCATGAGACAAATGCCTCTTACTTTTAGTGGATCATCCGATCCCAAGATTGCTGAACAATGGATAAACTCCATTGAAAAGATCTTCTCCATCATTCAATGTTCTGAACAAGAGAAGGTTCTAATGGCGGCATATCATATGGAGGGTGAAGCTGATCAATGGTGGGCATTGATCAAAAATAGAATGCCTGAGTAGGAGAACTAGGCATTGGAATGGAAGGATTTCAGGATGATGTTTTTCGATAAATATTCTCCACGCACCATCCGACTTAAGATGGAAAGGGACTTCCTTTTCCTCAAGAAAAAAAGATGAAGAATCTGTTGTAGCGTATGAGGAAAACTTCACAAGGGTTGCACTAGATGATTCTGGCTTTGTCGTTACCCCCGAATGCATGGTTGACCGCTTCTTTGGTGGGCCAAAGCCTAGCCTGAGGAAAGCATTAGAGATCTGTGACTTCGACAGCCATGAGAAAATTGTCCGATGTGCCCTCAAGGTCGAAATGGAGATCGGGGAATCACAGGGGTATCAAGGGGATAAGAAGAGTAAGGTGGACTTCAATGCTGGTGGTCCGATGGATAAATCCAACGGTGCTAAGAAGATCCAGCACCCCTCTTGCCAAAAGTGCAGGAAGAAGCACACTAGAAATTTCCTTAAGGGGACGAGGAAATGCTTCAAGTGTGGAAGAGAATGAAACCTAGCTATTAACTGTCGACAAGAATGACTCTCGTCTACGACAGAGGAGAGGAACTCTCCGTTCAAACCTCAAGACATTGTTCAATGCTATAAATGAATAGAACCGGGGAATTTTGAAAATCAGTGCCCTAATACAAGGGTTTTTTGAGGCAACCAACAACCTCCAAGGCTGCAAGGAAGAGATTTTTCCATCACTTCTACTGAAGTGAATCCCAAAAACAAAGTGGTGATAGGTACGCTAGTTATTCATTCAAGAATAGCGTACGTACTTTTTGATTCAGGTTCAACACATTTTTTTATATCTCAAATGTTTAGTAGAACAATCCCAACACCACCACAACTCATGTAAGTGAAGATATCAGTGAGTACAGAAAATGAGGCAATCATTGCATCCCATGAGTATAATTCCTCCCCTATTATAATATGTGGATTGAATTTCCCAGCGAACCTCATCATACTCCCTCTGGTGGAATTTTATGCAATTCATGGCATGGATTGGCTTTCCTTATATAGAGCGAACATAAATTGTTGGGAGAGGGAAATCACACTCCATATGGAGAATCGACCCCCGATTATTTACAAGTGTATGGAGGAAGATGAATCTCATTTATCTCCATCATCTAAAGCATGGATATTATTACCCTATGAGAACATGTATCTGGCTCAGATGATTGAGTCAAAGGAAGAAATCATCCTTGAAGAAATGCCTATTTTGAGGGAATTCACTGAAGTGTTTCCTGAGGAACTGCATGGTCTTCCTCCTAGAAGGGATATTGAATTCCCAATTGAACTTATACCTGGGGCTTTACCAATATCCAAGACTCCATATATAATGGCTATTGTAGAGATTAAAGAGCTGAAGAAACAACTACAGGAGAATCTGGATAAAGGGTTTATATGCCCAAGTGCTTCACATTGGGGTGCATCAGTCTTCTTCATCAAGAATATGGATGGGTTAATGCGGCTTTGCCTTGATTATCGCGAACTTAACAAAATCACGATAAAGAACAAGTATCCTCTCCCACGAATTGATGACTTGTTCGATCAGCTTCGTGGAGCACAATACTTCTCCAAGGTGGACTTTTGGTCGGGATATTATCAGGTAAGGGTGAAGAAGGAAGATATCCCCAAGACTACTTTTCTCACAAGATACAGGCACTATGAATTCATAGTAATTCCTTTCAGACTCACTAATGCTCCAGAAATCTTCATGGACTTAATGAATAGTGTCTCTAGAGATTACCTCGACAAATTTGTGGTAGTATTAATAGATGATATTCTAATATACTCCAAAACAAGGAGGATCATGAGGAGAATTTAAGAAATGTACTAGAGATTTTGCACAAGGAGAAGCTCTATGAAAACTACAGCAAGTGTGATTTCTGGTTGAAGGAGGTCTCATTATTGGACCATATCATCACAGGCAATGGCATATCTGTGGATCTCTCCAAAACATATGCAATTGAGGGATGGATGAGGCCCACATCTATAACATATATCCGTAACTTATTGGGGTTAGATGGATATTATTGACGATTTGTGAGGAATTTCTGACGATTTTCCAACCCTCTTACCAAGCTAACTTGGAAGGGAGTAATGTTTTCATGGAGTGATGAATGAGAAGAAAGCTTCCAGAAGTCGAAAAAGATGCTTATCACTGCACCCGTGCTCAGTTTACCCACAAGTGGGGAAATTTTTTTTGTATTCAGTGATGCTTTGAAAAAGGGCTTAGGTTGTGTGCTGATTTAGAATGATAAAGTGATATTCTATGCCTCAAGGCAGTTGAAAATCCATGAGCGAAACTATCCAACGCTTGATCTGGAGTTGGTGGTTGTGATCATTGCCTTGAAAATATGGCAACATTATATCTATAGAGAGAAATGTGAGATATATACTAACCACAAGAGTCTTAAATATATATTCACACAGAAATAGATTAATATGCTCTAGATAAGATGGATAGAGGTCATCAAGGATTATGACTGCTAAATACATTACCACCCTGGGAAAGCAAACAAGGTGGAAGATGCCCTATGTGGAAAGGACCCAGTGATTCTATCAATGATGAGAATTGAGAAGGATCCAATCTTCTTAGAATTGATGAAGATGGACATGGGAATCACAATGAAGGGAACATCATCAATCCTTTCCCAAATGATTGCTCAACCATCTCTTTTGAAAAGGTTAAAGGATGCTCAAAAGGATATTGTGGGAATTCAGGAAAAAGTGGAAGCTATCAAAAAAGGGAAATCCTCAGTGTTTAATGTTAATGAAGAAGGAATTGTGCGGTTTGGGAAAAGAATATGTGTTCCATCAAGTCCGGAGCTCATGAAGGGACTTTTGGATGATTCACATAGTTCAAATTTCTCTATTCACCCAGGGATCACAAAGATTAATCGAGATCTATGAGAAAAAATTTGGTGGGATAATATGAAGAATGAGATCACTGAATATACATAAAAGTGCTTGGTGTGCCAAAAAGTGAAGGCAGAGAGGAAGAAGTTTATGGGGATGGTGAAACCATTGCCCATACCAGAATGGAAATGGGAGAACATCACCATGGACTATGTCACCGGACTTCTGAGGACATCCAAAGGAAACAATGCAATCTGGTTTATTTTCGATCATCTTACAAAGGCTGCACACTTCACTACTATTCAGGAGGATTTCTAATTGGATCAACTTGAACATATATATATCAGGTAAGTGGTATGGTTTCATTGAGTACCACTATCTATTGTGTCAGACTGAGATCCAAGATTCACCTCTAAGTTTTGGAAGAGTCTTCAACTTGCTCTGAATACTGAACTGAACTTCAGTATGGCCTATCATCCTCAAACTGATGGCCAATCTGAGTGCACTATCCAAACAGTTGAGGACATGTTGAGAGCATACTCAATGGACTTTAAAGGGGGATGGGATCAACATCTTCCACTGGTTGAATTCTCCTACAACAACAATTCCCACTCGAGAATCCAAATGGCACCATATGAAGCCATGTATGGGAAAAGTTGCAGAACACAGACATGTTGGGATGAGGTCGGTGAACATAAGCTACTTGGACCAGAAATGGTCGATGAAATGGTGGAGAAGGTGAAAACCATTCGGCAGCATGTCAAGGCAGTCCAGAGTCAACAGAAGAGTTATGTAGATAACTGTTGACGAGACCTTGAGTTTAAAGTTGGAGACATGGTTTTTGTACGCATATCTCCATGGAAGAAGATCATGAGATTTGGAAAGAAAGGGAAGTTAAGTCTGAGGTACATCAGCCTCTTTGAGATTCATGATCATGTCAGGGCTGTGGCCTATCGACTAGCACTTCCACCTACTATGGCCAAATAGCATGATTTCTTTCATGAATCCCTCTTAAGAAAGTACATACTGAACCCTTCACATGTACTCTCTTCTGATGTGGTACAATTGGAAGATGATCTTTCTTATGTGGAGCAACCAGTGAAGATTTTAGATCATAGAGAGATAGTTCTATGAAATAAGACAATGCCCCTCAACAAGGGGTTGTGGAGAAACCACAAGATTGAAGAAGTGACTTGGGAATCAGAGGAAATGATGAAGCTGAGTTACCCACATCTATTTTAGTGTGGGAAAAAGGAAATTTTGAGGGAGAAATTTCTTAAGGGGGGAATATTGTAAAGACCCAAAGTTTCATTAATGGAAATCCCTCTTGATCTAATTAAAAGTCTCTTTATGTTTATATAAAATGAAAACTTCTTTGGTTTTATGTTAAGAATTTTGACCGTTGCTAATATATCCGTTGAACAGTGATCACATGATTAGTATAAATATAGGGCTTTAACAAATCCAATTTACTCAGACAAAAGAAGTGATGGCCTCATCTAGTAGAATTGCTCCATACGAAGCCCATTTATCGGAGCTCAGAAAAGTGGTGGCATCCTTGGGATTCGCTCTTGACCAAGCCCAAGCTGAGCTTCATCATGTCAAGCTCAAACGGGACCGTCTACGGGAAAAGTGGAAGTTGATAGATATTACCACTCATGCAATGTTATTCGAGCCACCCCAAGAGTCTGTCACTATCGCACACCTGACCCTTAGGTATTGTGTGGTTGTTTTAAGGGGTTATGTAACAAATCGCTAGAACTATGTTCTAGTATTTTTTTTATATAATAATGATTATACCTCCTTGTATTTTTTGATACATTGTAAATAGTTTTTAAAGTACAAATAGTGTTTTTAATTATTATTTAATTAAGAATTATATTTTATTAAATTAATGGATTTTTGAATTAAATATAATTTTAATAAAATATTATTATTATTATTATTAAATTAATTTTATTATATATATAAATGATCATATACTTTTATGAATGTAGTTATAATTTTTATTAAGGTTTGAAAGCCATTTTTGTCAAAACCCGTGAATTTTCGATAAATGACGGTTTTTATTTTAAAAGTGAAAATTAACATATATATAAAATTATTTATATATAATAAATGTTATTTCTGGAATCAAGATGTTGAAATTATCCAAGAGTTAAGTTTTCATAAATTTCTAAGACAATCAAATTTTTGGGTAAAAATTAAATATCGTTTAATATATAATGTGTTTTATGACATCATAATGACCCAATAATGATGTAATAAAGTAATATAAGCTTTATGTTCGGCCAATATATGTGTTACCATTGAAATAATGTGATTTTTTGTTTGTTTGACTTACTTTTCAAAGTATTAATGGACCCCTCAAGACTTATTAAACACTTTGTCTTTTTAAATTAGTTTTGATGGGAGTGTGACTCATCTCCACATAATAAACCCTATTATTTTAAGATGTTTTGATTTTGGCCTTATAAAATACTTTTTTCCTCTTCTATTTTCCAAAAACCATGGGCAAAAACCATGGGATGGTTTGTGGTTTGGATTTATTTAATATAAGGGGTCCCAAACATAAATAATAAATAATTCCTTCACCTTTCCTATATAAACCCACCTAAGATCCCACTTCCTCCTCCCTAAAAGCCTTTAGAGTTAATCCAACATCTTACCTACTCTATCAAGAATCCTCCCAAGGTTCTTCAAGCTCCCAAGAAGCCTCTCACAAGCCTCTCTCTAGCCTTTGGAAGCACACTTTCAAGTAAGGGTTTTTTCTTCCTTTCTCATTTTTGTCAATTTTCTTTAAGTTGTTTTGCCTTTTTTATTTCAATTATTAATGTTGGGGTATGGTTTAGAACCTCACTCATACTGCCCTGTTTATGTTTGAATGATGGGAGACCCCTTTCTCTCTCATTAAATGCCTCCCATGTACACCAGTTACTATGCTGAAATTCCGAAAGGAACGTTTCTCTCCTCATTTACATTCAAGAAATACTTTTGTATCATGAATATAAATTCCATTAAAATTGTTGGGACATGTATCTATATGAACTCCATATTGTCCATTACATGTAAATATGATTATGAACCTTATTCTCTCTCCTCAACCATTTTTATGAATTCTTATGTCACGCTGTTACTCTACCGAAATCACACCGATTTTCTAAGCGAATGCCATTATGTAGTGAATATAATGACCATTTCACCATCAAGGGTATTCATCTTTATGCACATTTACTTATTGATTATAAATATTCGTGTCTGAATTCCACATTCCTTTATCATGGAATAAATTATTATGTTTTATGAATCCTTGTTTTGTGATCCATGTGGCACACTTATGCATGGAATGAAATGTTTAAGAAGGGTGTGCCCTTATAGCGATCCAATGAATTTCGAAAAGTATAGTACCATGATATGTCATTTGCAATGCGTGTTTATTCATACTAATTCAAGTGAAATGAGGGTTTACTTGGGCTTTATGTGCAATGAGGTTTCACTCAGGATCCATGTTCAATGAGCCTTGGCTCATGCTAATTCCATGTTAAGTGTTGCTTCCCCATTTCCATGTTATGATTATCATTCCTTATCATGAATTTATGTTCATTTTTCTCTTATGCTCTATTGATATGCCTAATGTCTAACATGTATGGTACTCCATCTGTTATTCCATGTGTATTACTTTACTGGGCATTATAGCTCACCCTTTTCTTATGCATGTCCTCAGGTTATCCCATGGAAGGTTATGTATAAGGGAATGTAGTGGTCATGCAAAGGATGTTTTCAATAAAGATGTTGTATTTCATGTTTTAAGTTTTTATGTAATGATCCTAGGCCCCAATGACACTAAACCTTATGATCTTATTGTTGTATCAAGTAATGTTTTATGTAATAATTATGATTAACTATGTAATAAAAGAAGGGTTGTCATAAACTCCTCATTTCTACATTTGGAATATCATACTACCAAACTATGACCTGATGATTACCCAACTGAATATCAATATTCAGAAACCACTTTTATCATTTAATTAATCAAACATATCTTCCACACAAGTAAAATGGTATTTTTTCTTAACTGTTACCCTATTCAACTATCAATAGTATACACATAATAATAGTTAACCACAAGATTTATTAGAAAATATAGTAGGGGATACTAAAGGAGAAATGGTTTGGTGAAAAATAAATTTTTACAACAGGTCATCCAACTGAATCTTGAGCTCTTTCAGCTCCTCTGGTACCATAATATCCGAAGTTATTGATATTAGCTACATTATAGGAACCAGATAAATCATAAACATTACATATATCTCTAGTGGAAGACATGGTTAATCATTTATAAGAACATATGAAATGGTTCTAACAACTTCAAGAACATCTAAAACATGAGAAAAATCATCAGGCTCAAACACAACGATAGATAGGAAACTACTGAGCTCTGGGTGAGAATACCCTACATGACCTAATCATGGATCCCACTCTACCTAGAACACAAAAGAGCTCCCATCAACAGTAATAATTGACACACAGTGATGATAACAAAAAAATAGCACGATGAGGGATAATGAAATCCATAGATATTATGATGTCAAATAGATCTAGATCAAGAGAGAGAAAATCTGAGATGAAATTTGTATCAGTTATCATTAATGAACAAGAATTATGGTGAAACCACTTCTCTCTCCCCTTTCCGTGAGGTGTCGCTAACACCATTTCTAAGGTAATAAGTTCCATTGGATGTTTGAGAACCTCAATTAAAAATTTGAATATCAATGAGTGAGAGGCACCAGTATCAAAGAAATCAATTACTACTGAAGAAGAAATAAGGATTGTAACTCACACTATAGCTGGACCTATATCAAATTCCACTAGAAACTCATCTAATGCATGAAAATCCTTCACTCATGAGGCCTATGGATGGACCCCTTTAGTCTTAGAATTTTCTCACAAAACTACAATTGCCTTTAGATCCAAAGATCCCAAACCATAACAAGGTGTAGTCATAGCCTGAAAAAAGCGGTGTAAGTGGATAAAACATCCATAGTTGTTCCATGAATCTCTAGAAATTGGACTAATACGTTTGTTGTATCCCCCATTTATACACTAATATCATATCATTGGTATATTACCCTCTTTAATAGATGGTCTATAGGAGGCTTGATGATGAGACCCACCTCGACTACTCCTGTGATGATCTTTCCACTTCCTCTTCTTCACATGTGTTCCAATGAAGGTGCCACCTGAAGGAAAAGAAGAGGTGTAAAATCCAACAAGAAATTACATATTGTTATATTCATCCATAGCTTTATACACCACCTCTATGTGGGTAGAATCATTTATCATAAACACTTTCCATCTAATATCCAGTCACAATCCATGTAGGTACATCAAGCCCTTCAGGCGGTCATTTTATACCACATCAAAAGAAAAATAAACAAGAATTGAAAATCATTCAGTGTATGCCAACACCAAATTCTCTCCATATTTTAAGGAAAAAACTCGAGACACTTTTCTTGCATGATGGAATCTGAAAAAAAAAATGAAAAAAGAAGGGGTTTAAACCCCTTCCAATCCAATCCCACTTGTTGGTCTTCCTAGACCATATATTCCCTCCATCACTTGTTAGAAACCTCAAGTCAAAACACTACAAAATTCACCTTAATATTCTCAGGTGTTTCCATAAATTCAATAATTGTATTGATCATATCCATAAATTACTACACCTCTTATGGTTTAGTCATTCCTTTAAAAGAAAGTGGTTTCTCATGCCCAAACTCCAGCGTTCGATCTCTCCCTACTCCAGCTCTGGGTTATACCTGAAACACAACATTCTGAACTCCTGGAATATTTTGGTCAACACATCACACATCTCGTATCAATGTCTCAATGAGATTATGATCTATATTTGGTTCCCTTTAATTGCATCAGATTCACCTTTTAGAGGAACTCATGGAATATGTCTCTGAGGCATACTACTACATGCTGATAAATAAGAATGATGAGACAATAGATAAAATATTAGTCGAAACTAGAAAAGGCATAAATAGAAACTAATATTTTAAAACAAAAACCAATACTAAAGACACTGATTTAAATATCCCCTAGATACATGAATCACATTTTCATAAGATCTCTCTAGTCACATATCCCAGCATATCATTCATGTCCCAAAAATCCTCACTCCAGTCTAGCAGACATAAAAAATTAACGAATCGTGAGGAAATAACTCCTATGATACTAATTTGAAATTTACTAACCTATGTTACCCTCACAACTAGAACCTGACACCATTTTTCACATATCAGAAGGTCATTCCCAATCCCCATGGGATGGAGAGAAGCACCCATGCATGGAATAGTGATCCAGTGGGAACAATATCTCCCACCATTAATAGGTACATGGCATATATATAATAAAAAAGGAACAATGGATGATGAAAAAGATATATATTCCCTAAATTTAAGATAACAACATTAACAAACAATAACAAAAGTGGCTGAAATCTATAACGGACATATCCCACAACAAAGGAACCAAACTGGACAGCTACACCAAATTATGGAATGTACAAAATCCCACTGTCTGACCCCATGATACCCAACCATATAACATGAACCTTATAGCCTAAATTCACTTCCTTTCACTTCCTTTCAATGGAAAACAAATAATGTCATATCCACCACCGAAGTGGTGCACATGGTGTAAGCTGACAAGTTCAATATAATCCCAACAAAGTGATCCCTAACGAGACTTGCATTGTAATTCATGTATTAAAATATTAAATAAAATAATTACAAGATAATTACTAAATCATGTTTATAGAAAAATGGTAAACATTTAAATTTTTCACAGTTCTAATGAAAACAATGTATAGTAGTTTTAACGAACATTTTCCATATCATTTTTTAAAATTATAAATGTGCATTTAAAGGATAACTCATAAATTAAAAAAATGAATAATAGAAGCACATGTATCACAATACCATTAAATATTACATGTCTAGGCCACAAGCTATAGGTCCCATAATAATCCATTTCACAAACCAGTTTCTAGAAAAACATGCCAATGTGGCAGAGGAATACCCCATGAGTAAACCCCACAACATTGTCAATATCAGTCCCCAATAACAACTAGCCTAATAAAATGATGAAAGACCCTAGAAAAACATAATTTATAATCAAAAAAATGTACAATTGTGCCAAGCTATAACTTCCCCTGAATAACCAAGGTAACCCTTGTTCACCTTTTCAAAATTCATTTCATTGCATTGAGTGCCATTTCAAAACCATTTCATTGTTCATTCCATTGCTTCTAAAATACCCCCTTTTCATTACATTTATTAATAACCAAAGAAAACCCATTTTTCATTGAAAAATATTTTCAACACACACACACCAAAATCCTTCAAATATTTCATTATGAACTAGTTTTAAAGAAAAACAATATGATCCATAATCATTGGCAGGATATAGAATGACATGCCTAAAAACATGGGTTGCACATGCCTATAGTGGACTCTATATACAATGAATCCCAACAAAGTCAATGAAGACCATATAATCCAATCTGTACATATTAGGAATGATCAAATTTACAAACTAAGGGGTTGGTGAAAAGTAATAATCCTACATACCTCTAGAATGAACTCCCACCACACTACGAATAAAAATGGAAAAGTCCTCCAGAGAAAGATTACAGAATGTATCTAGAAGGAACCCAGAAGAAAAACCATATTATCCCAAGGTATCCAAGGATACTACCCAAAAGAAATAGGGAAATCAAATGAAATAAAGAAGTGGAAAGGTCGCTTACCAAGATTTATGCACCACAACTACAATAGATATCCAACACTAAATGGATCGATCTAGGAGGAGGAGTGTATCTAGAAATTGTACAGGAGAGAACTAGGGTTGAAGGTGAAGGAGTTTGGAGTGATAGGACTGAGAAAAATAGCCAAATTGTTGTTCTAAAATTTTTCGTTGGATGTTTCATGACATGTAATGTAGCTACACATTGTGAAGTCTATAGTGTGAAAATACACCGAATAATTAATCACCTCTGATTAAAAATACATTATATAAATACATAACAACATGAAACCACCATTCATGGTGATTAATCTATCATAGCATGATTCCACATTAACAATATGTTCCCAGGAACAATAACACAGAGTGTAATGTAGTTAAATGACATTAAATACTTCTACATCATGTAGAAATGGCTGGTTAATGTTGGAATTAGAAAAATTATTCAAATTCCCCATTATAGTTATTCTCCCAATCTAGAAGGAGGTGAATCCCATGATGATGTTATGGGTGTACATGAGAAAATGGTAATTTCATTTTACAATGATTATGGGAATCCCACATCGAAGGATGAGGAGCCTGAAGAAACCCTTTATAAGGTGGTGTGGATACCTCTTCCCTCCAGAGGAATTTTCCTAGGGGATGTCGGAGCGACAATTCCCAGGGAATGAAAAACTGTAGAGGCTCAGCCAAAATCAGACAATACCATAATCATGGGCTGGATTGGGCCAGGAAAAATAGTATCAGAGCTAGTGTCCATTTGATGTGATAGAGGGGACTCTTGGCCCTTCTTGGGGGTGGATTATGGAAATCCTACATCAAAGTAGGAGATCACTAAGAACCCCTTTATATGGTGGTTTTGATATGTATCTCATATGATTCATTTTCCAATGGGTTTTCTAAGGGTTAAAGCCAAGGGAATGAAAAATTGTGCGGGCTAGAACAAAAGTTGTTAATATCACGTTTGTGGGATGGACTGGCCCCTTACAAACTCCATTGAAAATTTCTTCTTAATCCATCAATGTTTGTATTAAGATATTGTTCTACTGGTTTTTTATCATATAGTGGTACAAGTGGTTAAGTTGTGTAAAATGATCAAAAATATTAATACTGAGCAGGATATCAAATCAATTTGGTGGAAGGAAGTCTAGAAAATGTTTACCGATATATATTTTCCTCGTACTCTCCAGCATAAAATGGAAATGAATTTACATATCCTTGAGAAAAATACTAAAAAACAACCAGGGAATATGAGGAAAACATAAAAGGATGTTCACGATATGATTTCTTCATTTTACTTACCCATGAATTCCAGGTTGACTTCTTCTTTGGTTGGATAAAACCTAGTGTAAGAAATGCACTGGTGATCCGAGACTTTGATAGACATGAGAAAATTGTATGATATTCCCTCAAATTCAATACGTAAATTGAAAAATCTAATGCTTATAATTAGGATAATAAGTGGAATGTGGAGTTTAATTATAGAAGTCTGATGGAGGAATATAATTTTCTATAAAATTTCATCATCCCACATGTCAATTTGGAAGAATGAACAACCCTGAAAATTTCCTAAGGGGAATGAGGAAATTCCTCTGGTGTTGGGGGGAAGTAAAACTAGATAATGATTGCGGACAAAAGAAACCCAATAATATATCCATGTATATGAAATTCTAGTGTCATCACATGGATCATTGTTTATTTCATCGATTTCAAAGAAGCATGGGACTTTGTAATCCATTGCACTAATTCAAGGGTTTTGGAAGATAGAAAACAAACTCCAAGAAATCAAGGGAGATATTGTTTCATCAATACTGTTGATGTTTGTTATGAAAATGAAGTGGTGATAGTTACCCTAGTTAAACATTCAAAAATAGAGAATATACTTGTTGATTCTGGCTCTATAAATTCCAAAATCTCATGTAGGTTTAGTTAAATGATTAAAATAACCCCAAAAATTAGGGAAGTATATTTTTCAATGAGAATAGAATATTGTTAATTTGTTGAATAACAAGTATACAACTCCCCAAATATCCAAATTTTTGGGCTAAAAATCCTAGAAAACCTTTAATACCCCCTTTGGGGGAATTTGATGAAATTATGGGTATGTATTGGCTTTCCCTGTACAGAGACAACATAAATTTATACGAGAGGGAAGTCACTCTCCGAATAATGAGTTGGCCCTGGTTCTGTACAACAGTAGTGAGGAATATGAATTTTCTCTAGAACCAACTACTTTGGAATGGATGTTAATGACATATAATAATGCATATCGAGTTAAAATGATCACGACTAAGGAAAATATCATCATTTAGGGCATTCCTGTTTTGAGGCAATATGATGATGTGTTTCCAAAAAAATTAAATGTATTCCTGCAAGAATAAAGGTTGAATCTTAAATAAATCTTATACCTGTAGATTTTTAACTTTCCAAGACTCCATATAGAATATATTTGGGGATCCTGACAAGCTGAATAATGAACTGAAAGTGAATCTAGAGAAATTTTTGATATACCGATGTTCATCAACAATGGGTGCATAGATCCACTTTGTTAATATAATGGATGTAACTATGCACATATGAATTGATTTTCATGATTTCATCAAGATAATGATAATTAATAAGTATCCTCTACCATGGATTGATGACTTCTTTTATCAGCTATGTGGTGCACAATATTTTTTCACGGTGTACTATTAGTTGAGATAAAACCATGTTTGAGTGAATAAATAAAATATACACAATAATTCCTTTCACAAAAAGTATTGGCACTATTATTTCATACTAATTCCATTCAGATTCACTATTTATATTGAAATATTAAAGGACTTGATGAATATATTCTTAGAGATTTCATCAACACATCTGTGGTAGAATTTATCAATGATATTCAAATATTCTCTAAAAACACAGAGGAGCATGAGGAGAATCTGAGAATTGTTAAAATGACTATGCTAAAGCATAATCATTACTCCTTGTATAAAAAATATGAGTTCTAGTTTAGGGTAGTCACATTCTTGGGTGATATCATCACCAGAAATAAGATATTGGTGGACCCTTTAAAAAAACTGTAATACAGGGATGGATAAGGCTAACATCTGTGAAGATATAAATAGTTTTCTTTGATAAGTTCAGTATTATCATCAATTTATTAGAAATTTTAGCTAGATGAAATAGAAGGGAGTCATGTTCGCATATAATTATGAATGTGAATAGAGCTTCATGGATTTTTAAACGAGCCTTATCAGTTCCCCTTTTCTCAGAAAAAAAAGTGGAGCACCCTTTGTTGTATTCAATGATTCCTTGATGAAGGGTTTGGTATGTGTTTTAAAGCATAATGAATATTCCATAGACTATGATTCATGATGTTGAAATTTCAAAAATATAACTATCCAATGCATTATTTGGATTTGTTTTTAGGGATATTCTCTTTCAAAATATGGAGGAATTTACACATTGCGGAGAATTATGATATATATATATATATACATATATGTATCAAAAAATCCTCAACTATATATTCACATATAAAGAGAATAATATTGAAAAATGAAGATGGTTAGAGATAATCAGGGACTATATTATTTTAATTTACCAACATCACGGAGAAGCTAATAAGGTATCAAATTATATAAGTAGAAAGGAACCTACAATTTTACTATTGATAAGAATTGAGAGGGATCTGATCATCATATATTTGAAAATGTTATAAATGGGAATCAAAAATGAAGGAACATCATTAATAATTTCATAAATTATTTCTCATCTTCCCTTAAAGATAATTTAATATATGATGAAAAAGATAATGTGAAAATTAGAAGAAACTGGAAACAATAGGAAACGAGAAATTCATGGAGTATAATGTAAATGAAAAAAAGTTCTAATGTTGTAATCAAGACTATGTGTACCATAAAATATTGAGTTAAATAAGGTGTTTTTGGATAAAAAATATAGCTCATCCTTCTTTGTTCATCATGCAATAAAAAAGATGTATTGGGATCTATGAGAACACTATTAGTGTGACAATATGAATAAGTATACAACAGAAGATACATAAACATGTGTTGTTTTTCAGAAAGTAAAGGATTATTGATAAAATTCTACGGTACAATGAAACCATTACATGTACCACTACAGAAATTGGAGAATATCAATATAAAAATTTTCATTATTTTTCTAAATAAATATCATTTAAATATTGTTATATGGGTTTTAGTAAATCGTCTTGTGAAGAAAACTCACTTCATTGAAAGTATTGATAATTTCACACTTGAAAAACATGGAAGGATATATATTATAGTAGTGGTGAGGGTTCACAGAACACCACTATCATATTTTTCTGATCGAGACACTAGATTTTCCTCCAATATCTGGAGGATTATCCACCATTCTATAGATGTTGAGTTGACCGTTAGAATGTCTAATCATCCCCAAAATGATGTCCAAAATGAGTATACCATCCAAACACATGTAGATATGATGAGAGGATGCTAAATTGACTTCAAAGAAGGATCATATCATCTTATCCTTCTAGTCATCTTCTCATATAACAACTGTTTCCACTCTAGAATCCAAATCGCTCCCTATAAATCCATTTATAAATTGAGTAGAAAATACTAACATGTTGGGATGAAGTTGGGGAACCAAAACTACTAGGTCCATAATTTTTTTAGGAAATTGTGGAAATGTTAAGACTCTTTTGAAATCCATCACATCTACTAAGAGTCCACAAAAGATCAATGATGACAATATTTGATACAAACTATATACTAGAGTTAGAGACATGCTATTTTTATTCATATCTACATGGATAAAATTTATGGGTTTTGGAAATAATAGAATACATAGTCCTAGATACATAAAACCCTTGATATCATTTATTTCACTAGAGTGGAGGCCTATATAATAGAAATCACACAAAATGTATCTGAATTAGAATATGTATTCCATGTGTCACTCTTGAGAAATTAAATACCAAAACCCCAAATTGAACTCAATATACTCGTGGTAAAATCGAAAAATGATCTTTTCTATGAGGAGCATATGGTGAAGATCATAGATCATAGAGACAATGTTATATAAAATAAAACAATTCACCTTGAAAAAAGTGTTATGGGGAAACCATAATTTTGAAGAATCAACATAGGAACCGATTGATGTGATGAATTAGAGTTACCCAAAAATTGTATTTTTCTGGGAAATGAAAATATTTATGGAAATATTTCTGATGTGGGAATAGATTCTATGAACAGAGATCTTAAAAATAAAATTCCCTCTATGACTAAATGAAATGAATTATTAAGTAATATGATTATAGAATACACATGAACTTATTTTGTTTTATATTATAATATTTAAATGACCATTAAAAATATTTTCTATTGATAAAATTTCCATTTAATAGTGATAATATTCTTAGTATCAATATTGGTGTTTAAATAATCGAATTAACACATAAAAAAGAAGTGATTTCATAAATCAGTTAGACCATACAATATGAAACCCATTTATCAAAGATTTCAAGTGATATAGTATCACAATGACTTTCCCTCAACCAATAAAAATATAAAATTCAACAACATGATTATGAGAAGAACTATTTATCTGGGAAGTTCTAGTTCATCATGATGAAAAACCAAACCATGTATGCTGAAACTCCAAACGAAAGTCTAACCATCTCTCACATTACTGTTGTGGTGTTTACTTGTGTATTGAAGTGATGTGTACCAAGACCCTAGTATTATGAGTATATAACATATATTTTATATTGAATAATTAATTTATTTTCATCATATTATTGATACTTTATAAATGAAATTTTTTATACAAAAAATCACAAATAGTATTTTTTGTTAATATTGAAATTAAATTAGAGATTTTATTTTATTTAATTAATGGACTTTTGAAATTCATAATATTTATATAAAATATAATTGTTAAATAATTTTTATTAAATATAAATTATCATATAATTTTTATGAACTACAATGTAATTCTTATAAGGGTTCCAAAATTTATATTATAAAAAATGAAGGATTTCTCAATAAATATTCATTATTATATAAAGAGTGATAATATACATATTTAGAAAATTATTAATATAAAATGAGAATAATTATTTTAATACAGAAATAAAAATTATGCAATGGATAATTATTCATAATTTTCTAAGACCGTTGAAATTACAGGTATAAAATAAATACATTATAAATATACATTATATAGTATGACATCATAATGACCCATAATGTAATGTAATAAATACTATAAAGGATATCCAAGAAAAAATATATATTTTTCCATTAATATATTTTAATTTTTTGTTTATTTTTGTAATTTTAAAAACCCTTTGTTAATCATCTAAAAAATTAATATATATTATGGTTTTAAAATCATTTCATTAAGAGTATGATGGAATTCCACATCGGAAGGGGTATTATATAATTAAGTTAACCCAATTAAAATATAAGATAACAAAAAATAATCCCATTTTTTAGAAACCATGGTCCAAAATTATAGAATGGTCTCTAGTTTTGGTTATTTTTATATATGGAGTCCAAAGACTATGTTTGGAAAATAATAATGAAATACCCAATAATTTTCAAAATTAACCCACCCATGCTCTGATTTATATTCACTAAATATACATGGAACACGTTTTTACTATTAAAAACCCTATATAATGTCATTCCAAGCCTCCACACATTCTTAATATGCTCTTCCTAGGTATTTTATTTTACACTCTCAAGGTAACCGATCCTCTCATTCTCTTCATTATTAATGGTTTTAATTACCTTACGCCCTCTATTTATAATTTCTAATGTCGGGATATTTCTTTACATGTCCCTATTACAACCCATTTTATTTCCAAATTTTGAGATACCCTTTTATATCTCATCATACAATTTTATAAATTTTTATGTTAGTTCATTATTCTTCCGAAATTTCCTCGTGTTTTTCCATTCCAAAAAAATTGGTTAGTGATTACAATACCCATTTCATGTAATGGTTGTTCAAATTTAAAAACTGATACAAATTTGAATGGGGAAATTTATTTATATATTCCACAATCCATAATCATATAATTAAATATGACGATGAATGAATCCTTATTCTATGATCTATGTGGGACACTAAAGCATAGAAATGAAAGGAATGTAATGGGTGCACCCTGAATTTGATAGTGATCCAATTCATTTTGTACGGTTTAGTCATGTGATAAATCATGTTAGGTTAGGGAGAAATATATATTCCTTCATGGGATTTTTTTAACATGTTTTCATGGATGTTATCCCTGGCCTATGTTTATGATGGAGTGTTTTACATTTTTTCCACATTACCTATATTTCCATTTTTATTTTAATGATGTATAATGTCTTATTTTGAATGTTCATATTTCTCACCCTATTTATTACACATTTATTTTCCTATTATCAAAAATTTATTTCCTTATTCCATGTTAATTATAATACTTGTATTTTGTATCACCATTTTCTTATGTATGCCTCTATGTTATCCCACGTTGTTTTAATTGTGATCATGTTATGAATGTTTTTGAATAAAGATGATTTTTCCCATTTTAAGCTATTATTTAATGTTCCTAATTGGAAAATAAACAATAATTCTCAATCTTATAAAATGAATTATGTGTAATATTATGTAATAAATAATATTTTAATTTTAAATAAAGATAATTGTTGTTATAGAGTCTCATTTCAGTTCATTGTGAACATTCCTAGTAGGTATTGCTAGACATCATCATGGATGTAACCAAACCACGATTCTCCTAGAATAAACCAAGTAGGTCTTATTGATAGTCTATTGAAGACTACCTAAGCACAGTTAGGAAAACTATTACAGGGTTTTCACAAGAATTTGAAGACCATGTGGAAAAATTTGAGGGTTCCGAGTGTGTCTATTGAGGGGTGAACGATTGGCGCACGAGATATGGAAATCATTCCTCCTAACCATGCGCAAGGCCTATTTGTTAAAAATATATTAAATTTCATTTCTAATAACATCTATTTTTACCCCCAAGGCCTCCCTTTCCTTCCATTTTATCCTGTAACACTAAAGGGGTCCTCTATTATCATCGAAGCCTCATGTTCTCTATTTAGACTACAATCAAGGTGTTTCATCCAAAGTTTGGGCAAAATCATCAAGGTAGTGTATTCATTGTTCTTTCTATTTTCTATCATTTGATTTTATTTGTGGTTCACCACCATTAATAGTATTGTGTGTATAGGGTTCTTGTTTCATTGTGTTTTAGTTATTTTTTTCTCTTAATGGTTCCATGGGGTTGTTCTTCCTTCTTTCGAACCACCATTGGCATTTTTTCAAGTTTCCATCATTGATGCTCTAGTGGTTTGAGGTAGTCCCCCATTGAATTTGGCCTTTAAATTTAACAATATATATTTTCATTCATTTAAAAACTCTCATGAATTTTAATTTCATATATGGTACTCTTATAATTATTTTTTACATGAAATTTCTTTATTTAATTCTTTTTTTAGGTTTATGCAATTTTTTATTAGGAAATGGATGCTAGGTGTTCGGTGAAATGATTGTATAGATTTTATACATGAATCATGATTATAAAAATATGTTTTGTATTTGAAAATTTATTTTTGTTTCTAAAAATGTGTTTTTAGTTTCATTGAATGATTTTATTAGTGGATTTGATTTTCAAATGGATTATTGATTTCTTTGGAAAATGGGTAGTATCTTAAGGCAGTTAGAGTCCCATTTTGACCTTTTATAAAAGTTTTTATCTATTAAAATATCCTTGATTGATCATATTACCTTGGTTTTGTTGAATGATATGTGAGTTTCAATGCATGACACTCTCAATGAAAGTAGTGATTGAAATGAAATGGATTATTCCTTATAGTGGTCTTGGGTAACAGATGTGAGTTTCTTGTGTGTTATATAAGAATATCTTTCTGGTTTCTTATTTTTTTTATCACACCACACTATTCTTGTCCGTGGAACCCAATATAGATAATGTATTTTCCAAAAAAAATTGATCTCTAATATATATTACACACATGCCAGTCTCCCCTAGTATAGACCTTGGTCATATTTGGGATTGTTCACCTCGATTCGGTCGGGAAGAGAAAGAATAAGAATTTTGGAGAATAGATGTCATCAATAAATGAATTCCTATAGGATGAGGTAGGTACTAGTATGTCTTTGATTATCCACTACTCTCTTAGGGTCTTCCATGATCCTCAACAATTAGTTAACTGTGGATGATGATTGAGATTGGTAGTTTTTCTAGTTAATCGATCATTATGTATCTCATTTCCCTTGTTATGTGATCATTATTTCAACTCTCTTGTATAACGTACCATTTTTTGAAAAGTGATTTTCAATTTTTTTAAAGTTTAATATTGATTTTTTTTATAAAATTACTGAAATTATCCATCATTTAAAAAAGTGCACATTACATCTCTCTTTTTAACATTCTCCAAAATAGTAATGCTTCAATATTTGAGATTGAAATTATTGTATTTGAAAGGGGGAAGAGCCTATGTTTTTAATAAAAGTATAAATGTGTGAAAGTGATAGTTTTATATATTCTATGAGAAACCTGGAATTTATGATTTGTTTTATTTGTGAAAATGAATGTGGAATATAAGTTATGGGAATTCCTATTGAGGATTAATACTAATCCTTATAAGATTTAAATTTTTATCTTATACTTTTTGTTATATTTTGGTTATGATGAAAGAGGTAAATGTTTGGTGTTGGGAATAGTGGGTGACCCTTAGGAAACATGTACAGTTAGAGGTCATCAGGTTCTATTTGGATTATTATGTTTGGCATTGTTGTATTTTTAGTTAATGAGTAAATGTTTTTCAGTTGTTCTAATTATTAATTTTTGGGATTCATTGTTTATCAAAACTCTTTTTTGATTTATAATGGTTGAAATTGATCACAATGATTGCGGATGATTCCCATGGAGCATGTCTCTATGTCAAGGTTATTGGTATCTTGTCATGGATATATCATAGGCCACTTCAGTTTCTAGTTTGGGTCTGACCCATGATGGTTCATAACAAGTCTCTCATGCTAAACAATGTTTTTCCAAATCCCCCAATGATGATTTCTGAAATAATGTTAGATATCCCACGAACTATATTATTTCATGTACATATTGACCCAATCTTAGGACATCCCACTTAGAGGATATTAATGACCAGGTATCATAAATTTTATGTCCTCAATCTTCTTTCATATCTCACAGGTCATCCAATGATGAACAGTACATTTGTTTTATCTCAAATGAGTACTAGATATTTCTATCCAGAATTCTCAGTAGTAGTCGACAATTATGAAACATATACTATACATAACTAAAAATAATGTTCCATGTCACATCAGTTTGAATGTATCATAATCATAGTCATCAAAATCCATTTGTAATAAGTAAAAGAATTCAAAGAATACAAAAACATCAAATGTGGTCAAGTATCATACCTAGGTATCATGGAATACACATAGATGCCAAAAAATGATGCCAAAACTTCTATGAAACATGATTAAAAGATAATAACCTCATATGGATACACAGACAAACCAAAAACTATGTCAATTATCAATATAAGACATGAAAAAAGTTTATGAAATTTATACACATTGTTTTAATACTAGTATACAAACACACACCATAAATCCTTTAAATAACCTATATAAAATATGCACCAATGTCCAAGAAATCATAACTTATGTGAAATGATGATTGATATAATGGTATGATTTCTGATATTAATTACACTAATGAATCCACACTATTTTGGGAAACATTAATATGTTTAATATAATGTTCATTGAGATAAACCCAATCATTCCAATGGTGTAACATCCCAACCCGAACCACTGGGACTAAGGCTGAATGCCTCATAAACTTTTGATTATCTCCCCATATAGAGGAGTATTCCAACTAATATTGAGAGTCTTAGACCAAAAGTGGGGATGATATATACTCAATATCATTTTCTATGATCAATAATAAAAAATAATCCATATAATAAGTAATCAGAGTAATCATGTGTAAATGTAAAGATTTCATACAGGAAATACAAACAATGCAGCTCTTGAAAGAGGGAATCCTTCTTGGAATGAATAAAACCAATGATAAATTAATGAATTGTAGAATCCCCCTATGTATAAACTGTTATTCCCTAAATATATTTTCCACCAACTCAGCCATACACCACTAGTCCCTTTCCCCTCACTAGGACTTCATTGAAACATATAATACCATCGAAATTCCTGACTCAGTTGTGAGTACAATAATAAATAGGACACAACCAATGAGTTCATAATCTAATGTTCAAATGTAGTCAATTTTAATATATAATAATAAAAATGGAGAATCAAAATAAACATATAATCAGAAATCAGGTGGTAATTTACTTAACAAACTACGAAAACCCCCAACCATACCTTCTTCGGCTCCATTCCAGAATATATCTGAAGGAGAAAGAATAAAAAAACCAGCCCTTGTATAGTGTCCATATAGTGTCGTGTAGTTGATACCTAATGTATTCTATTTCTCAATTGGAACATGTCACATAGGTCCTCTTGATGAGAATAACTAGTACTAACAATGACATGCTATATCGTGGTAATTGGAACATGGCATTAAGGCATCCTCAAGCGTACCATTTAAATGAAGACATGGTGTCCTCATACCTCCACCCTATGCTCAGGTCCCTCATCTCTAGGGTTGAATTCAATCATTCTCTACTACAATGGAGTAAATAAGTCATGATGGTCCACCTACCTCAAATACCACTAACAAACAGCAGGGCATGGTAAAATATATAGAGGGAAAACACACAAGTGGGAATAATTTATCAATATAAGTATATAATAGCACACACAACAACAAGTTGTCATAATCAAACATGGGGAAAATCTCAATTAATATCACTAATGGAATCAGAATATGTTTTATGGGCTACATAGACTAACACACATGTGGTCAAAATTAAGCACGATCAACAAGATGCTAATGAATATAATCCTCCCAGAAACAAGAGTAAATGCATGCCCAAGAAGGTAAGGAACTTCATACCTCAAAATACAGAAAGACCACTTAATGGGTTTAATATTTTCAAAGGTGACAAGTCATTTTCTAGAGCCTTTGGAACGTCGATGGTTGAGGTATAGCAAGGGTACCCTAGAGGAAAATATATACTTTATTTGAAAAGGAAATAAAATACCATATGCGATGATACACTTTAGAATTATCATTATTTTGTCACAAGTGATGTTATTTTCTCTTTCCATAATATTTTCAAATTATAATTTAGGTCAAAGAATGTGTTGGTAATATTCTCCCTTAAGAATAATCCTATCATGAAAATCTCTTATAAATTATAATCTATATTTATATTTTGAAAATTTAATCCAAATTACCCTTTTGTAATTATCTTTTAATAATTTATTATAATTTAAACTTTTTTGATTATATTAAGATAATTTTATTCAATCATCAATGAGGATTTATGGGCCTCAGAGTCTCACACCAACATAGTTTCCAACTACAAATATATTCAATGGAATATTCAAAGGTGTTTACTCAGGTTTCAGACCATTAACACAATAATTATGTCATTTTTCAGATAAATCATCTTTCCCAATGATGATATTAATAATATATCACAATAGGGTTATTATTTCCATTATAAAAATACATGATATTAAAAATATTACATTAATTAGATATATATCAGATAAAATATTTTGGATAGATGTTTTGGTAATAATTTTAAAACAATTAAGAATGGTGAAGATATAGTGTGTGTGTGGGATGTGGGAGGTGGTGATTCTATAAGGCCCTGACCTTAAAGATTAATTAATCAAGAATTAAACGAATAATTCACATAGAGGATCATTTCAGGTTTAGAGTTTTATAGAATTAGGTCATAACTATTACATCTCAAAAGATTACATAGTAGAAACTTCTAATAAGTTTCCATAAAATAAAAAAAACACATAAAAAGAAATATGTCTAGTTCCATGTTTTAGATATAATGTCTTTCCTTGATCCCATCCTTGACCCTATTCATCTTTAAGTCCTATGGAAAGCATTTCAAAAACTTTGGATGAGCATAAAAGGCCCCGTAAAAGATACACAATGAAGGAAAACTGTTAGTTTTTCAAAACAACAAGTAAACCATGATTTCTTTACCAAAGAAATTCTTTTCACCTTTATGAAGTAGTAAAAACTCTTCACAGAATAAAAGACCATTACTTATCCTTTTATAACCAAAATATTACCATAAAACCCATATAAAGAACACATAACATATAAAGGTAACTTGGGACATAAACATACTTAAATCAAATAACCATACGGTCGACTTCCACACACACTTAATAAAATAGCGATACGGCCGACTTCCATACCCAATGCATTGGAGGTTATAACGTAACCACTCGTCCTGGTATTCACGGCACCACCCGTCATAATGTCCAAGTACCATTATAAAATCAAAAGACGTAAAACAAATATAATGGAAATAAAAAATTTCCACATTTCGACCACAATATATCATGTAAATATATTGACATAACAAATCATTTATTAAAAACATTTTCAATACCGAAATAAATAAAAGAGTATATGGTATTTATTTCATTTTAAATGCATTATGACTTGTTGAGGAAGCCAAAGACCAAATAATACTCGCGGTGGCTGAAAAGGTCTTTGTCACCGCGTATGTTAAAAGAAACATTCCTTTTTTGTCGTTTTGGAAAACGCTTCGTAGAAAAAGATTCATTTAGTATAAAATTAAATGCAAAGGGGTTTATACACCGTATAAAATAAAGCCTTATATTAGAACAAAATATTCCTTAATGATAGGAGATTGAGACGAAGTCCCTTACAAAGACAGTATCCTAAGATTAAGGATAAATCAATTACCTAATTTCGTGTGACAAATGAATACACCAAATATAAGTGGATATTAAGGGTAAAACAATCAGAGGTCATTCAAACCTATTCATAGAACGACATATATCATGGAGTACAGGTTTATCTCAAGGAATCAAAATTTGGTTAAGAAGTTCCCTTGCAAAAATTCGATAGCCTAACGACGTCACTTCAAAATTCATAAAATGAGTTTATGAGAGATAGAAAGTGGTATCTCATCACTTGGACATAAAATTTATAGCAACAAGGATATATAAGAACATATCCCATCATAATAATATTAAAACACTTAAAAAAGAAGTCTTTTAAAATTGAGGAGTGTGAAAGGTTCCCTTACCGAATTGGGTAACTTCCGAAACGTACACCCCATGAAAGAAGGGTCATACAATGAAGATGTAACTACCCATAAATGAGAGTATATTATACAAATAGTAAAATAATGGGCAGTACATATATCAAACAAAAGGAAATAGTGTCCAATGTAGCATGAATCCCACAGGAATAAAAAGTGAGATGAAAATCCCCTTATGAAAATTCGGCAGCCTAACGGCGCCCCATAAAACATAAAAAATGGATTGGTGAGATATAATAGGGTATCCCATCATATTAACATAAAATTTACAGCATGGAGAATATAAAAGAACATCCCCCAGCATATGAAATATGAGCTTAAAAAAAATGAATAAAAGAGAGTACTTAAAAAAAAGAGAGAGGTCGGATCCCTTACCTCGTATCCGACTTGACCCGATCGTTCTTTAATCTTCTGAATAATAAACATGAGTTAATTTATACTTTCTTAAGAACCTTTTTCTAGTTTATTTTTCCCAATATATCACTTATTACCATTTCATGAACACTATGTATTTATTTATGATAATTACGGTCGTTTTAACGATCTTTGCTACTTGAGTAAAAAATAATCTCTTTTTAATTACAATTTTGTTCATGGGGTAAAATATCCATTATAACCAGAATTATATTCATTATCTAGATATCATATATATAATATATATCCATTATATACATGAATTTATAATATTACATAACACTTATAGGTAAGAAGTGAAATGCACCGTTCATGGAGACGGTAAGCCGTACGTACGCATGAACGCTACTTCCATTTCTATTTCATATTTAACGGAATTAAAACATAATGATACATAATAATATTATAATTCCAATATGGTATCATATATAATATCATTAAATATATCCTTTATATGTACCACATATGGTATTAACGAATCAAATCACTAGGAGGGGGCGGTAGTCCGCACTTCATAAAATGAAGATATCGTGTTTACCCATAATGGAAACAATAAAGGTATTCCATAAATTAAAAATACAGAAGCTTAATGAAAACATAAAAAATATTATATATCATATATAAATATAGTTACATAATAATGGACACCTTTTAAGGTGATAAAATAATATTGAACAATCATCGTTTCGTGAGGCAGAAATTCACAATCCACAAGAAACAGTATGTTCTTTAACCATTAGATGTAGGTGTGTGTAATTTTAGATCGAATAATTATTATAAAAACATCCTAGTAGATGTAAGATAATGGTTTTGTTAAAAAAGAAATTAATAAAAAGAGTTTAGGGGGTTGTATATGAAAAATAAAACAAAAGAGCACAAGTGAAGACATTACCTTAAAATCGGGTAACTCACTTTGGTTTGAACCAAAAGGGTTTCTTGAAGAGATTCCTGCCTATGGTAAGGATTCTAGGATGAGGATAAAGATTTTGAGAGACAAAATGGCAGAGCTTGTCCGAGCCAAAGGCTTGAGATGTGTGGGTAAGGTGGTAGAGGTGGGGGCCTTTTATAAGAGGAGAGGAGGGGCACTCTTGGAATGTCAAGAAATGTTACATTATTTTCAAATGAATTTCGGATTGTAAAGGTCCCACATTGATATATTTCGAGGATAAGGTGATAAGGGTTCGAAATCCACCCATCCAATTTACATGTGTAGGTATTAGATTTTATATTATCTTTTCATTTTATTTAAATCGTTAAATAATGAGGTAATCGCTGCATCATCATGATGTCATAAATAATTTTATTTATTTAATGACTACACATTATAAAAAAAACTATGATTTAGGGAATATGTTTAGATTTCCAATGAATATTTATATTCAAAAATATGACTTGTATAACCCCATGTAAAAATTGTTTTAGTAAAACAATACATGTTTGTGTCATTTTTACTTTTACTTTAAATAAAAGGCATAAATGCAATTATCTTACCAAAGTGGCTCCATGGGGTCCCAAAAATCGACCCATGGGTTGTCTTGGTCGGCCATGACTCATCCAATAGGGTTAGGACAAGTGTCAAGATATTTTAATTTTATTATAATATCATTTTTACCTTAAATCACACTGATTACCTTTAATCGCAATTAATAAAACATAAAAGTTATTTTTCATCCAACATTATTTTCATCCCATTGAACCACATTTTAATTAATAATAAAAATAATTTAAATTGTATTTTTGAAATTCCAATCACATAAGTGGTAATGTTCCATTTAAATGACAAATCAATTTTTGTAACTACCACTTTGTGGTTTCACTATTCATCAAAAATTAAGGTTTTTCAGAAAAATAACAAAAATTCACCCTAAGCTATATTTGATATTCCAAATTAAAAAATGATGTCTATGTTAACAAATTCATAACATAGAAGTTGCATTAATTAATTTTATAATTAAATCCCGTTTTCAAATCAAATAGCGTGTTTTTAAGAAACAAAATCTATCAAAAGATTGACACTCGTTTATATCCAATATCAATGTGATATTAATTTCAATGACCACCGTTGGATTAAATGGAAAAAATATATTCTAATTTCACTTTAAAAACAATTCAAAATATAATCTAATCATATAAATAAATTATATTAAAAAGATTCTTTGAATTAAAATACAACATTTTTCACTATACATTAAAAAAATGAACTTTATCGGACAAATACCAAAAATTTACACAAAGTAAATTTTGATGTCCCGATTCTAAAGAAAAATTTTATTTTTTCAAATATAACACATAAAATTGTCAAAAAGTGGATTCAAAAGAGGTTCACCATCAAAAGGCGCTTAATCGACCTTTTAAAGATTATTAGAATATTTACGCTTAAAATTTGGATTCATTCGCATTTTTAATCCTCTAACATTTATTGTAAAAAGTAAAAATATTTGACAAACATATATAATCATTTTTTAGTTAGTTCTGTTCATTCATGTCATTACAACGGTTAGGTGTTAACTACCATTTAAAATAATGTTATTTTATTATTAGTGTGCAATGTAAGATTTCAAAGAAACTCGTTGTTTGTGTTGGGTAAGCCATCGAGCATAGCGTTCCCTTTAAGTTAATATTAATATTTTATTCACAAATGGTGATAAATATAAAAATGTCATATTCTTTATTTACCTGGGGTGTTACATCATTCCCCCCTTTTGGGAATTGTGTCCTCGCAAATTTAAAATTGAGCTTGGAAACATCATTGAAAGCCCGACATCGGAAAATGAGTAAATTAAACAATCACTTTAAAAGAAATAAAGGGAAGTACAAAGGTCAGCCGAGTTAACCCATACTAGGATTCCATGTATGAAAACATGGATATGGAAGAAAAAACAAAGGGTCCTGTTCTGAGGGAGTGTGATATAAATCATGTTGAGGAGAAAGTTAATCACCAGAAAATCACAAACTTGTGATGGGTTAAATGGTATTGGATTCCCCAGTAGGAAATGTTAATAGACAACATTTTTTTAGTTACTTTTCATTGAGGAATTTATTTTTGAGCTTAACTAAAACATAAGGAAACATACTTACTTATCATGTTGACTTTCAACTTTTACTATATTTCTTACACGAACTAATACTTTCTCCAAAAGATGAGTATTTAGGATGTCTTGTTTACATTAAGAGAGCTATAATAAACTTCTAGAAAATCACCTAATCCACAAAAGATAACTTTATACGTCCCATGTCATTAGACCTAAACCAAAACTAAAACCAAAGAGGTTAGTATGATATCAGATAATACCCTAAAAGGATATTCCTTTATAAAAAGGAAATCTATTCTTAATCTCCAAAATTTTTCCAACAAGACCCAAAGTTCAAAGAAGACAAAAAGTAAACCAATCTAAGATTGAAACCCAAATATTTGAAGGATTTAATCACATAGTCTTCCATGTTAAATCGTAACATTTATCTCCAAACAACATCAGTTGCTCTTAAAGTCTCGTATTGAAAAGTAATTAACCTAATCACATATCCTCTATGATAGGTTAATAATTTACATAGAAAACCCAAAATCAACGTACTCTTAATTCATAAAATCATATAACTAAAAATAATTACTCAAACTAACCAGGGACTTCACTTAGTCTAGTGTTAGGTGATAAATACCATTTGCACTTTGGTTGTGGGTTCAATTCCCACAGTTTTGTCCGACACGACGGGTTCTCACACGGTCTGCATGTTGTCCTTTTTCCAAACTATATAATTCTCAAATAATTCCCCAAAAAGAGATAAAATCATCAAAAATAACCATAACATAATTTAACCTCAATTTTATCTCATGCCTTTCACTTTCCATCATAACATATAGTAACCCATAATTACCTCAAAAGTAAGGATCATATAAACCAGAATGGTTCTTTATAACTATGTCCACAAAAGAACAGATAACGATTCCTTGAATAAACTTTTCATATATCAAAGATCAGGGTTACACATACTATAAAAAAGTCATCTAATGGAACCCCGTCATCAAAAGAGGCTTAATACTCTTAATAATTTCACCATAACCCTTGAAGCCCTTATATGTTGACTTCTTACTCATTCAACATTCTTTATGATACATTAAACATTCCTTTCCAACTTATTCTGAAATACTTATTTCTTACAAACAATATCATGAATCATATCATAAGATTCCAAAATAGGAAAAAAAAGTTAAGAAATATTCCATACCATTGATTGGTCATTTTCAGTTTCATCATCCTCAATACAAATGGAATTAGGTATTGGTAAACGAATATTTGTACGATCTTGGTGATTCATTCCCGAAACTTCTTCATAGGACATATGTTTGCATAATGGCCATGCACACCCCATTTAATACATTCAATTGATCCCTCAGAAAGGACTTCCTTCCCTTTTCTCGAGTTAACTGGATGCTTCTTTTTTACATGGAAGGTTCTTGCTTTATGACCTTCATTTCCACATCTATAACATAATTCTGTCCCTTTGAAACATTTTACTAGGTGTTTATTTCCACATCTACGACACATAGGTTTTGAACACACTTACCTTTATGATTATTACCTGTAGTTCCGTAGGGATTTGTTTCTCGCATATATGATGCCTTATAGAAATCACCAAGGTTTAGGAAGTCAATCATGACTCCAGATAGTTGGTTGAGGGTAAACACAAGAGTTCTCATTGCAGCTCCCATATCATTCAGTTGCTCGCTCAGAAAACTATCACAGTTTCCTTCACATCCACTATTACTTTACTTCCTTCTCGATCTAGCCATTTACTAAAACCAAAAAGGTCATTGTGAGTATATCATCAATACCATCCTGTAATAATGAGGAAGATAAACACTAAGATATACTTACTCATTCACTTTATCTAAAACTAGGACACTTTCTGAAATCCTAACAATTATGGTAATGTCACTTATGCTTAGATAATAACCAAAACTCTAAAGTTATCTAAACCAACCTATGATACCAACTATAAGGCCCCGACCTTAATGTTAACTTGATCATGAATTAAACGAATAATTCACATAGTGGATCTTTTCAGGTTTATTGTTTTAGAGAATTAGGTCATAACTATTACATATAAAAAGATTACATAGTAGACACTTCTACTAAGTTTCCATAAAATAAAAAAACACTTAAAAAGAAAAATTTCTAGTTCCTTGTTTTAGATAGAATTTCATTCCTTGATTCCATCCTTGACCCTATTCATCTTTAAGTCTTGTGGAAAACAATTCAAAAACATGGGATGAGCATAAAAAGACCAGTAAAGGATATCAAAGAAGGAAAACAGTTAGTTTTTCAAAACAATAAGTAAACCATGAGTTCTTTACCAATGTAATAATATTCACCTTTATGAAGTATTAAAAACTATTCACTAAATAAAAGACCATTACTTACCCTATTGTAACCAAAATATTACCATAAAACCCATATAAAGAACACATAACATATAAAGGTATCTTGGGACATAAATATACATAAATGGAATAACCATAGGGTCGACTTCCACACATACTTAATGGAATATCCATATGGCCAAATTCCATACACAATGCATTGGAGGTTATAACGTAACCACCCATCCTAGTATTCACGTCACCACCCATTATAATGTCCAAGTACCATTATAAAATCATAAGACATAAAACATATATAATGGAAAGAAAACATTTCCACATTTTGATCACAATATATCACTTAAATATATTGACACAACAAATCCTTTATAAAAACCATTTTCAATAACAACATACATAAAATTGTATATGGTATTTATTTCATTTTAAAACAATTTTGTCTTGTTGAGGAAGCCAAAGACCAAATAATACTCGCAGTGGCTGAAAAGGTCGTTGTCACCGCGTACGTTAAAAGAAACATTCATTTTTGTAGTTTTGTAAAACGCTTCATTGAAAAAGATTACTTTTGTATAAAATTAAATGTCAAAGGGGTTTATACACCATATAATATAAAGCCTTATATTGGAAACAAATATTCTTGAATGAATGGAGATTGAGACGAAGTCCCTTTCAAAGACGGTATCATTGGATTAAGGATAAATAAATTAAATAATTATGTGTGACAAACAAATAAAAAAAATATAAGTAGATATTAAGTGTAAAATAATCAGAGGTAATTAACACATATTCATAGAAGGACATATTTCAAGTAGTACAAGTTTATCCCAAAGAATCAAAATTGGGTTAAGAAGTTCCCTTGCAAAAAATCGATTGCCTAACGACGTCACTTCAAAATTCATAAAATGGGTTGATGAGAGATAGAAAAAGGTATCTCATCACTTGGACATAAAATTTATAGAATAATGGATATATAAGAACATATTCCATCATAATAAGATTAAAATACTTAAAAAATAAGTCATTTAAAATGAGAAGGGTGAATGGTTCCCTTACCGAATTGGGTAGCTTCTGAAACGTACACCCCATGAAAGAAGGGTCATAAAATGGAGATGTAACTACCCATAAATGAGATTATATTATAAAAATAGTAAAATAATGGGCAGTAAATATACCAAACAAAAGGAAATATTGTCCAATGTAGCATGAATCCCACGAGAATAAAAATATAGATGAAAATCCCCTTATGAAAATTCGGCAGCCTAACGGCGCCACATAAAACTTAAAAAATGGATTTATAATATCAAATAGGGTATCCCATAATATTAACATATTATTTACAACAAAGGGAATATAAAATAACATCCCCCAACATTAGAAATATGAGCTTAAATGAAATGACATAAAAGAGAGTACTTAAAAAAAGATAGAGGCCAGATCCCTTACCTCGTATCCGACTTGACTCGATCATTCTTTAATCTCCTTAATAATAAACTTTACTTAATTTCTAATTTCTTGAGAACCTTTTTCAAGTTCATTATTCGTTTTATATCTCTTATTACCATGTAATGAACACTATGTATTTATTTATGTTAATAACGGTCGTTTTAACGATCATTGCTACTTGAGTAAAAAATAAACTCATTATAATTACAAGTTTGTTCATGGGGTAAAATATCCATTATATAAAGAATTATATTCATTATATAGATATCATATATATAATATATCTCCATTATATACATTAATTTATAATATTACATAAAATTTAGAGGTAAGAAATGAAATGCACAGTTCATGGAGACAGTAAGCCGTACGTACGCATGAATGCTACTTCCATTTCCATTTCATATTTAATGGAATTAAAACACAATGATACATAATAGTATTATAATTACTGTATGTTATCATATATAATATCATTATTTATATCCTTTATACTTACCACATATGGTATTTACGAATCAAATTACTTTGAGGGGGCGGTAGTCCGCAGTTCCTAAAAAGAAGATATCGTGTTTACCAATAATGGAAACCATAAAGGTATGCCATAACTGAAAAATACAGAATCTTAAGGTAAACATAAACATATTATATATCATGTATAAATATAGTGACATCTTAATGGCCACATTTTACGGTGTTAAAAGAATATTGAACAATCATCATTTCGTGAGCCAGAAATTCACCGTCCACAGAAACAGTTTGTTCTTTAACCATTAGATGTAGGTGTGTGTAAGTGTAACTCTAATACATATTATAAAAACATCCTAGTATATGGAAGATACAGGTTTTTTTACAAAATAAATGAATAAAAAGAGTTTAGGGGGTTGGAGAAGCAAAATAAAACAAAAGAGCACAAGTGAAGACTTCACCTTAAACTCGGGTAACTCTATTTGGATTGAACCAAAAAGGTTTTTTGTAGAGCTTCCTGGCTAAGGTAAGGATTCTAGGATGAGGAGAGGGATTTGTAGAGACAAAAGGATCAGATCTTGGCCGAGCCAAAAGCTTGAGAGGTGTTGTTATGGTGGTAGAGGTGGGGGCCTTTTATAAGAGGAGAGGAGGGGCACTCTTGGAAAGTCAAGAAAGGTTACATTATTTTCAAATGCGTTTCGGATTTTAAAGGTCCCACGTTGATATATTTCGAGGATAAGGAGATAAGGGTTTGAAATCCACCCATACAAAATGTTTTTGACACGTTTAGGTCTTATATTTTACATTATATTTTCATTTTATTTAAATCATTAAATAATGATGTAATCGCTGCATCATCATGATGTAAAAAATAATTTAATTTATTTAATGACTAAATATTATAATAAAAAAACTATTATGTAGTAAATATTTTTAGATTTTCAATGACTATTTATAGTCAAAAATATTACTTGTATAACCCCATGTAAAAATTGTTTTAGTGAAACAATACATGTTTGTGTCATTTTTACTTTTACTTTAAATAAAAGGCATAAATGCCATTATCTTTCCCAAGTGGCTCCATGGGGTCCCAAAAATCGACCCATGGGTTTTCATGGTCGTCCATGAATCATACAATAGGGTTAGGACAAGTTTTAAGATATTTTCATTCCATTATAACATCATTTTTACCTTAAATCACACTGATTACCTTTAATCGCGATTAATAAAACTTAAAAGTTACATTTCATCAAAAATTATTTTCATCCCATTGAACCACATTTTACTTAATAATAAAAATCAATTATATTGGATTTTTTAAATTCAAATCACAGAAGTGGTAAATTTCCATTTAAATGAAAAATCAGTTTTTGTAACTACCACTTTGTGGTTTCACTATTCATAAAAAATTAAGGTTGTTCAGAAAAATACCAAAAATTCACCCTAAGATATATTTGATATTCCGAATTAAAAGATTATTTCTATTTTACCAAATTCATAACATATAAGTTCCATTAATTAATTTTATAATTAAATCCTACTGTCAAATCAAATGGTGTGTTTTTAAGAAACGATATCTACCAAAAGAATGACACTCGTTTATGTCCAATCTCAAAATGATATTAATTCCAATGACAACCATTGGATTAAGTGGTAAAAATATATTCTAATTTCACTATAAAACCAAATCAAAATAGAATCTAATCATATAAAAAAATTAGATTAAAAAGATGTTTTGAATTAAAATACAACATTTTTCACTATTCATTAAAAAATGAACATTATCGGACAAATAAATTTTTTTTACACAAAGTATATTTTGATGTCCCGATTCTAAAGAAGTATTTTTTTTTCAAATATAACACATAAATTTGTCAAAAATTGGATATAAAAGAGGTTCTCCATCAAAAGGTGGTTAATCGACCATCTAAAGTATATTAGAATGTTTACGCTTAAAATGTGGATTCATTCTCATATTTAATCCTCTAACATTTATTGTAAAAAGTAAAAATATCTGAAAAACATATATAATCATTTTGTAGTTAGTTCTTTTCATTTCCGTCATAACAATGGCTAGGTGTTAACTACCATTTAAAATAAAATTATTTTATTATTAGAGTGAAACTTAAGATTTCAAAGGAACTAGTTGTTGCGTATTGGGTAAGCCATCGAGCATAGCGTTCCCTTTAAATTAATATTAAAATTTTATTCAAAAATAGTGATAAATATAAAAATGTCATATACTTTATTAACCTGGGGTGTTACATCCTTCCCCCCTTTTGGGAATTGCATCCTCACAATTTTAAAATTGGGCACGGAAACATCATTGAAATCCCCACATTGAAAAAGGAGTAAATTAAACTATCACATTAAAAGAAAGAAAGGGAAGTACAACGGTCACCCGAGTTAACCCATTGTATGAAAACATGGATATGGATGAAAAAACAAATAGTCATGTTCTGAGGGAGTGTGATAGAAAACATGTTTAGGAGAAATTTAATCACCAGAAAATCACAAACTTGTGATGGGTTAAACAGTATTGGATTCCCCAGTAGGAAAAGATAAAAGACAAAATTTATTTATTTTAGTTACTTTTCATTGAGGAATTTATTTTTGATCTTAACTAAAACCTAAGGAAACATACTTACATGTCATGTTGACTTTCAAATTTTACTAGATTTCTTACAAGAACTCATATTTTATCCAAAAGATGAGTATTTAGGATGACTTTTTTACATTAAGAGAGATATAATCAACTTCTACAGAATCACCTAATCCACAAAAGAGAATTGTATACTTCCCATGTCTTTAGACGTTAACCAAAACTAAAACCAAAAAAGTTTATTAGGAGATCAGATAATACCCAAAAAGGATAATCCTTTATAAAAAGGAAATCTATTCTTGATCACCAAAATTTGTCCAACAAGACCCAAAGTTCCACGAAGACCAAAAGTAATACAAACTAAGATTACAACCCAAATATTTGAAGGATTTAATCACGTAGTCTTCCAAGTAAAATCGTAACATTTATCTCCAAACAAAATCAGTTTCTCTTAAAGTCTCGTATTGAAAAGTAATTAACCTAATCACATATCCTCCAAGATAGGTTAATAATTTACATAGATAACCCAAAATCAATATACTCTTAATTCATAAAATCATCTAACTAAAAATAATTATTCAAACTAACCAAGGACTTCATGTAGTCTAGTGGTAGGTGAGAAATACCATTCACACTTTGGTTGTGGGTTCAATTCCCACAGTTGTGTCCGACACGATGGGTTGTCACACGGTCTATGTGTTTCCCTTTTTCAAAACTATATAATTTTGAAATCACTCCCCAAAATGAGATAAAATCATAAAAAATAACCATAACATAATTTAACCTCAATTTTATCTCATGCCTTTCACATTCCATCATAACATATAGTAACCTATAATTACCTCAAAAGTAAGGTTCATATAAACCCGAATGGTTCTTTATAACTATGTCAACAAAAGAACAGATAACTACTCCTTGAATAATCTTTTCATATATCAAACATCAGGGTTACACATACTATAAAAAAAGTCTTCTAATGTAAACCCAACATCAAAAGTGACTTAATACTCTTAAGAATTTCACCATAACTCTTGAAGACCTTATTTGTTGACTTCTTACTCATTCCACATTCTTCATGATCCATTAACCATTCCTTTCCACCTTATTCTGAAATATATATTTCCTACAAAATAAATCATGAATCATATCCTAAGATTCCAAAATAGGAAAACAAAAGTTAAGAAGTAATCGATACCTTTGATTTTTCATTGTCAGTTTCTTCATCCTCAATCGGAATGGAATTAGGTATTGGTAAATGAATATTTTTACGATCTTGGTGATCCCATTCCCAAATATTCTTCATAGGACATGTGTTTGAATAATGACCATGCACACCACATTTAAAACATTCAATTGATCCCTCAGAAAGGACTTCTTTCCCTTTCCTTGAGTCAACTGGATGCTTCCTTTTTCCATGGAAGGTTCTTTCTTTATGACCTTAATTTCCACATCTATAGCCTATTTCTGTCCCTTTGAAACATTTTCCTAGGTGTTTCTTTCCACATCTTGGACACATAGGTTTTTGAACACACTTACCTTTATGATTATTACCTGTAGTTCCGTAGGGATTTGGTTCTCGCATATATTATGCCTTATAGAAATAACCATGGTTTAGGTGGTCAATCATTACTCCAGATAGTTGGGCGAGGATAAACAAAAGAGTTCACATTGCAGCTCCCATATCATTCAATTGCTCGCTCAGAAAACTATCACAGTTTCCTTTACATCCACGGTTACATTGGTGCCTGCTAGATCCAACCATTTACTAAAACCAAAAAGGTCAGTGTGTGTATATCAACAAAACCATCCTGTACTAATGAGGAAGATAAACAGTAAGATATACTTACCCATTCACTTTATCTTAATCTAGGACTCTTTCTTAAATCCTAACCATTATGTTAATGTCACTTATTCATAGAGAATACCCTAGCCTCTAATGTTATCTAAACCGACCTCTGATACCAACTATAAGGCCCTGGCCTTAAAGTTTACTTAATTGTGAATTAAAAAAATAATTCACATAGAGGATCTTTTCAGGTTTAGAGTTTTAGAGAATTAGGTCATAAATATTACATCTCAAAAGATTACAAAGTAGACACTTCTACTAAGTTTCCATAAAATAAAAAAACACTTAAAAAGAAGCTTGTGTAGTTCCATGTTTTAGATAGAATGTCTTTCCGTGATCCCATCCTTGACCCTATAAATCTTTAAGTCCTGTGGAAAACATTTCAAAAACTTGGGAAGAGCATAAAAAGCCCAGTAAAAGATACACAAAGAAGGAAAACTATTAGTTTTTCAAAACAACAAGTAAACCATGATGTCTTTACCAAAGTAATACTTTTCACCTTTATGAAGTAGTAAAAACTCTTCAATGAATAAAATATCATTAATTTCCCTTTTGTAACCAAAGTATTACCATAAAACCCATATAACGAACACATAACATGTAAAGGTAACTTGGGACATAAACATACATAAATGGAATAACCATACGGTCGATTTCCACACATACTTAATGGAATAGCCATATGGCCGACTTCCATACCCAATGCATTAGAGGTTATAACGTAACCACCCATCCTGGTATTCATAGCACCACCCGTCATAATGTCCATGTACCATTATAAAATCATAAGACATAAAACAAATATAATGGAATGAAAACATTTCCACATTTCGATCACAATATATCACTTATATATATTGACATAACAAATCCTTTATAAAAAACATTTTCAATACCAACATACATAAAAGAGTATATGGTATTTATTTCATTTTAAAAGTATTACGGCTTGTTGAGGAAGCCAAATACCAAATAATACTCGCGGCGGCTGAAAAGGTCGTTGTCACTGCGTATGTTAAAAGAAACATTCCTTTTTTTCATTTTGTAAAATGATTCGTAGAAAAAGATTCCTTTAGTATAAAATTAAAATTCAAAGGGGTTTATATACCGTATAAAATAAAGCCTTATATTAGAACAAAATATGCCTGAATGAAAGGATATTGAGACGAAGTCCTTTACAAAGACGATATCCTTGGATTAAGGATAAGTCAATTACATAATTATTTGTGACAAACGAATACACCAAATATAAGTGGGTATTAAGTGTAAAACAATCAGAGGTCATTCACACATATTCATATAACGAAATATTTTAAGGAGTACAAGTTTATCCCAAAGAATCAAAATTTGGTTATGAATTTCCCTTGCAAAAATTCGACAGCCTAACGACGTCACTTCAAAATTCAGAAAATGAGTTCATGAGAGATAGAAAGGGTTATCTCATCACTTGTACATAAAATTTATAGAAAAAAGGATATATAAGAACATATCCCATCATAATAAGATTAAAAGACCTAAAAAATAAGTCTTTTAAAATGAGGAGGGTGAACGGTTCCCTTACCGAATTGGGTAACTTCTGAAACGTGCACCCAATGAAAGAAGGGTCATACAATGAAGATGAAACTACCCATAAAGTAGAGTATATTATACAAATAGTAAAATAATGGTCAGTACATATACTAAAAAAAAGTAAATAGTGGCCAATGTAGCACGAATCCCATGGGAATAAAAAGTGACATGAAAATCCCCTTATGAAAATTCAGCAGCCTAACGGCACCACATAAAACTTAAAAATGGATTGATGAGATCAAATAGGGTATCACATCATATTAACATAAAATTTACATCAATATGAATATAAAATAACATCCCCCAACATACAAAATATGAGCTTAAAAGAAATGACATAAAAGAGAGTACTTAAAAAAAAAGAGGTCAGATCCCTTACGTCATATCTGACTTGACTCGATCGTTCTTTAATCTCTTAAATAATAAACTTGAGTTAATTTATACTTTCTTAATAACCTTTTTCAAGTTCATTATTCATTTTATATCAGTTATTACCATGTAATTAACACTATGTATTTATTTAAGTTAATAACGGCCGTTTTAACGGTCATTGCTACTTGAGTCAAAAATAAACTCTTTATAATTTCAAGTTTGTTCATGGGGTAAAATGTCATGAATGCTAGATGTTTCTGTTCTGATTTTAGGAAGACTCAACATGGATGCATAGATATTGTACTGGATTTATGTGTGATATTACATTGTTTCTCTAGTTTTTTCTCATCAGTTTTGCTGGTCCATGTGTTCTCAGTTTGGCATGATTTTTTTATGAATCAGCTTCAAATTTCTACTGGATTTCTGCTCTATATTGTCGAATGAACTACTTATCTCACTCTGAAACAATTATCCAGTCTTGAACATCTATTTGATCTACCGGAATCTTTACTTCATGGAGTCCTACACTCACTATTTTTTCTGGATGGCTTGGTGATCTGTTTTGTGTTGAGCAGGCTGCTGGTTCTGATTGCTTGTGTATCTACGCGGTTTACCTGGATTTGATCCTCTTGGAGGCTCCGTTTATTTCTGGATGAGGAGTTGCTGCATATACTGGATTCTGCAGGTTGTCTCTTGCTACAGACTCTGGATTTGATGGTTTATTTGGCTGGAATCCTCAACATCATGGAAGGGGATTCTATTTTCTCTATTTTTCAACATTTCAGTTTGAGAAATCAAGGATGGCTGTATCTGGATGTCTTCTGCACTCTTATGGAGGATGATGTTGAAGTCTTGGATTGGAGGACAATATTTCCTCGGTACTCTCCTAATGTTGGTATTCCTTATGGCTGAGGTTGAATGGTTGATAAGTGAGGTCATGTATTACTCATCATATCCTACTGATAAGAAGCTACAAGGTCTATATTCTCTGAACCATCAGCTTGTTCTTGCCTAGACACTGGTTGTTTTTAAAGCTTTTCTATATCTACTTCAAGTGCTGGACTTTTTTACTCTGATTACATGTTCATGCTTTTTGGGGAGGAAGGTTTGGTCTATCCAATAGGGAAGCTCACTGCTTTTATGGATGGACTTCATTTCTAAAGGTCTAGCTTTGAAGCAACTGAATGATATTCATGGGAGCATTATGAGGACTCACTGGGATGATGGATGGACCGCACAGTCTCTTGGTGATATTTTTTTTGATGTTTTCATATCTGAGTTGTTTGTTTTTCAGTTTTGTTTTATGGTCTTCAAATCCCTGCTGGTGTATGTGTTTCACACCTCGAGCTTGTACTGTTACTCTTTATTTTTTAATAAATTCCATCGGTGACATGGAGTGGGAAACCAATCCATGTCATCAATCTTCTAAAAAAAATGAAATTGCGTGTTTTTAAGAAACAATATCTATCAAAAGATTGACACTCGTTTATGTCCAATATCAAAGTGATATTAATTTCAATGACCACCATTGGAGTAAATGGTAAAAATATATTCTAATTTCACTTAAAAAAAATCAAAATATAATCTAATCATATAAATAAATTAGATTAAAAAGATGTTTTGAATTAAAATACCACATTTTTCACTATTCATTAAAAAAATGAACATTATTAGACAAATACCAAAAATTTACAGAAAGTAAATTTTGATGTCCCGATTATAAAGAAGAATTTTATTTTGTCAAATATAACACATAAAATTGTCAAAAAGTGGATTTAAAAGAGGTTCGCCATCAAAAGGCAGTTAATCGACCTTTTAAAGAATATTAGAATGTTTACGCTTAAAATTTGGATTCATTTTCATTTTTAATCCTCTAACATTTATTTTAAAAAGTAAAAATATTTGACAAACATATATAATCATTTTGTAGTTAGTTCTGTTCATTTACGTCATTACAACGGCTAGGTTTTAACTACCATTTAAAATAAAATTATTTTATTATTAGAGTGCAACGTAAGATTTAAAAAGAACTCATTGTTGCGTATTGGGTAAGCCATCGAGCATAGCATTCCCTTTAAATTAATATTAACATTTTATTCACAAATAGTGATAAATATAAAAATGTCATATTCTTTATTTACCTGGGTGTTACAGATTCTCATCCCATGCACTACGCAACTCCACCCCACACCCTTTTAGCTTTGATAAATATTATTTATTTCATTCATTAAACTCTTAACTCGTTTATTACATAGGTTTTAATTTACCCATTCTTAATTTAGGTACAACACACAATAAAATACATCATGATGTTTTTAATGTTATTAATCTTTTTTAATATATCAACTCATCCATTAATATATATTAAGAAGGATTATATATATATAGATTATACAAACACACACACAACCACATATACATATATACATCTATGTAAATATATATATATATATATATATTTATTTATTAATTTTACCCTCATATATATATATTAATACACACATATATATTTACCCATTAATTATAGTTGTTACATATATAAACACATTTGTATATACATATAAACTCCCACCCATGTATATATATTAAAAAATATATTTAACACAAACAGATATATATACATGTTATATATATAGACTTCTGCATATACATATATACACCCACACATTTATATATACATATATATTATATATATACAAAAAAAATATTTTATCACATTAATAATAATAAACAAATTTTTTAATTATAATTACATATATCCTATTTTTACAACCATTAACATTTTGAAAACAAAAATAATTACAAACAGTTAATATTAAATAAATTAATATTAACCAAAAAATTTCATATAATTGGAATAGTTAATAATATGACATTAATTTCCTTTTCCACTCATTATTTACACTTAAACATAATTTATTAACCAGATAAATTTATTTTTCATTATTTTCTTATAAAAAACTATGATAAAAATAATAAAATTTGAATCATTATTTCAAAATCCCCCAAAAAATAATTTTATGCCAACTATTATTACCCTTATATGCGATGTATATAACTCTCGACATAAACAATTTTTAGATATCACCTAGGGTAAAATATGCATCTTGGACCTAATGGTGGTTTTTGATTTCTCATAATAGGCACTATTTGGGGTTTATTTTGTTTTTTGGAAAAATCATGTGTGTGCAATATATTATATTTACTATTTCTATTTTACCAGAATTGAGCCTCTATGTGCTCTAGAATCACTTTCTAACTCAGCACCTATATCCAAAAATATTTTATTAAATATTCTAGGGAATTTTTAGAAAAAATATAGTGGTTTCATTAACATATATTTTACCCTTTCGTAAAGTCGTAATAAAAAAATCTATTTCCAATTTAAATTTTATCCGGAAAAACCTATTAATATAGGTATTAAATAGGGTTTTATTAACATTTGAAAATGAAAATATCATAACACTCCCCACCATAATTCTTCTAAATCTCGAGATGTGCTTCAGAATGTAGAAACATTACTCCCGCCATATGAGTTCCAATATTAAAATTACAACATTATTAAATAATACATTTTTAATTATGTCAATTTTAATTACACCAACATTGTTTACATTCAACACATTCCAATTCCATTAGTAATAATTTAAGGAAGCACACAAAATGATTACTATCTATTTAAATATTATCTATATATTACCAATATTTTAACATTAGTCACAACCACATATATAAATTCAATCATAGAATAAAACATGATAAAATAAAAGATTTATAAAAATAATGCACCAAGAACCACATCATACCTTCATTGTTCATTGAATTATTTATCATATATATAATGCCAGAAAATATATATTTATTACATATGGACCTACATTAATTTAATGATTCCATAACACACACCAAAATTCATAAATAATACGTCAACATCATATATATCCCATGTAGTGAATTTAGTCAATGGTAACATAGAGACAAAATTTCCAACTATCTTGAACACTCAGAGGTCTGATATGAAGTGATAATTAAACATTTTCATAGTTCCCCTTCATGGGTCCCAACCATCCTAAACATGTCTACCCTATCCCATAACAAGGAAAATAGAAAAAAAATTTAATGAATCCTAGACCTATGGGATTGTTTTGTAACATCCCACTATGAACCATCAAGTTATAGCCATATTTCTACATTACCTCTTTTGTTCCACCCCATACACTAGAGTGTTCTGACAAAAATCGCTGGTTTCAAGTAGAACCATGGGCTGACAAAATACACCGTCAAGGTTCTCTAAAAAAAATCCAATATAATAAATATTATACATTATTTAATTATTTGAAGAAAACCGAAGATAAATAACTGATAAAATAAACAAAATAAAACTAGTATCTCATATACATGTAATGATAATATATAATGGGAATTATATATGTCAAATATGAACTCTACCCAATAAAAACTACATCATCTCGCTCTCTCTGTTCAACCATCCCCCATATGGACTTTTCCTTTCACTGAATCTATAGTCATGAAATCATAATGTGCAGTTAAATTCCTGAGTAGGACGTGAGTACCAGACTTAGTAGAACACAGCCAATGATATCTAAGTGAAATAAGGGAATTTATAGAAATTGTAAAGGTTTTTATTAGAGAATAAAAAGAACAGATATTGGCGGTGATATTAAAAGGGGAGACTTTAATTATTCTAAAATTTTTATTATAATTTCACCCTTTATTAGTGTTTCTTAGCACTCTTAATGGGTTTGTTAATAGTTCTAAAAGAAGGATTATTAAAAAATGAGGAAAATTTAATTTTTTATGATCCCCCGACCCCCTTTCTCGGCGATTATAGACCCATTTCTCGTCACTTTCAACTACCCATCCACCAAAAATCACCTCACTTACCATTATCGGCACTAGAATGCTAAATCAAATAGTTTGGCATCCCTAAATTTGATCCTAGGACCTTAATTATGTGAATGAATTATATTTACAACTTGTTCATGTGTATTTTGTTGTATATTTAATGATTTTTCAATTTATTATTATATATTTTGAAATGTGTGACATATATATTTATAAATATATTTATTTAAATATATTATAAACTAATATTGAATTATATATAAAATATATATATATATATATTATAATATATATATATATATATATTATAATATATATATATATTTGTGTGTTTATTTCAATTTATTAATATGAAGAAATATGTATATAATATATATATATATATATGAATTCATCTTAATTAGGTAAAAAATTCCTTATTATTTAAATTAAGTAAATTATATTTAAAATTTTTATGTTAAATCATTAAAACTACATTTATATGTAAATATTTTGATATATGAATATATGAAAGTGATTTATTATAAGTAAATACCAAAAAAACTTCATATATTTAATTATAAATAAAACTATATTATTAAAAATGATAAAATTTCAAAACCATAATATCAATATGAATGTAATTCTTGGAAATAAATTCATTCCCCACTATAGATTAAAAAAAGACCCCCATGAACGGGGCAAAAATTTAATTCAATGTTAGGGAATTGGGATAAAAGATCATAAATGTAGTTTTGGTGATGATATGGAAAATTTTGAGCCCACAAAAATAATACATAAGATTTCCTATGCCATTAGGGCATAGAGTTCATCCCATGATTTGATATGATATTTGGTAGAGTCCAAACAAACACATGTATCAAAAGCTAGTAATTTTTTAGGCTCAATTAATGTTTTCAACTTAATTTAGATCATTTAATATTTTTTGATTCTTTTTTCTCCCATTTTGTTTAAATGACTAATACTGAATACTAAATAGAATATTTTTTATTAAAAAAAATTCATTATTTATTTTATAATCCATTTTCAATAAATTTATTTTATATCATGAGTATATTCCTTTTTCCAAAATCTAAAAAAAAGTGACGATAAAGAGCCTCTCTCTATTAGTGCTTTTTGTAGCACTGTGAAATACCAACATTAACAAGACTAAATAAGAAATGTTGAATGGGGTCCATTATCAGCTCTTTTTCTAGAACTGACAAAGGAGGTCTTTAACTGCTCTTTTAGATAGCATTGGATATACCTTGTTTTATGGTAGTGAACCATTAGAATCTATGAATAAAATATAAAAGTTTAATACATAATTATAAATTGGGTACATATATAGGAACAATATATCACTCATGTTCCCATGAAAGGATGGATCCTCATGAACTAAATATTCCTTCTTCGACACCATTGTAAGAAACAAATTCTGGATTTAGCACAATTCTAGATGGAATCATTGGTATCATTCCATACACATCCTTCACATGTGCATACCCCTAAGCATGTGGCATATTACACATATCTGGAGAGTTCACATACATGATGACCAGTATGGTCTTATCACATAAAACCTCTTTGGATTGAATAAACAAGGTTTAATTCTAATATTCCAAAAAAATTCATATCACATCCCTCCTGTGTGGACATCCAAAAGCATGTGACACATCCCACCGATAATAATAGTCCATGTACATGCCAACCGAATCCTAGAACAATTATCTTAGAAGATAGTCTCGAACATACATTAAATATCAAATGATATTAATCTTGTTTCATATCTCATATGTCATCCAATGCCATTCAATAAATGTATAAAATATCAAATTTCGTCCATATAGGTCAAATGTACATGTTCAACTGATGTAGATAGGAATACATCATATACGATACCAAGTAAAAATGAATTTTAAAAATCACATCCATCATCATCTATCATAATCATAGTTAGCACAACGCATATAAAAGAAATCCATGTTGAAATCAATGGATACACACACAAACAAAGACACAGACCTCATGTGGTCAAGCATTAAACATAGGGTTGATAGGCTATGCACTCAGTACAAAAAATTATGTTAGTAACCTACGTGAAAAAAATTAATGTCAGGTACTCCTATGGATACATACACATTCCAATAATCAGCTCAAAAATCGACAGAAGAAGTGCACAAATGTTACAAACATCCTACACATTGGTTTCACACATAGATACACACACACACACACACACGAATATTACTTATCAATATTGTGATACATTTTTGGGAAGCCATTATTCATTACACCCTTTGATGCAAGGAACATATGAATCAAATCATCATGTACACTTGTAGAAACCACAACATGGAAATAAACACAAGAACATCCATTGGCACCGATAACCCAAATAGAAGACGACTCCCCACCTTTATGACTTTCTTTCATTGTAAAACACACCATATCCTACAGATGAGTCTCCTTGATCTGACAGAGTAGCATGGACTGAACAACTATAGATACTAAAGTCATGTACCTATTCTTATCATGTACCTCTAGTATTATCTCACCAAACAAGTCCATAACTCCCCATTATATATTGGATTCCTAAACCACATGATTCTGAGTCTTTTGCCTAAGGGAATCCTCAAACCAATTTCTCTTTCATGGTGAATATAAAAAATGAAAGTCGAAGGATTCTATATACTCGTCCCACCTCTATAGTTGAAGATTGAAATTCCACTAAGAGAAGATGTAAATGAGACTTTTATGGTCGGTAAAAATCGTGAATCTTTCCCCCAATAGGTAATGTATCCAACATATTAAGGTATAAATCACAACAACTAGTTCAAGCTATAGAGTTGGAAAATTTATTTCATGTGGACTTAAATAACTTGATCCAAATTCCATAATTTATTAATCCTACATTAAAACAACCCCATATACAAAATTAGACACATAATAGATCATGGTGTACCTCTTATCTAGTTCGGGTAAGATAAGTGTTGGTGCTGTTGTCAATTGCTTCATTAGCTGTTTAAATGAATTCTCATAAGCTTCAGACTACTTAAATGTAAATCCATTATTGGTTAATCCAAAGAGAACCACTGCCAAATGGGACAAATCATTGATTAAAATTTAGTAATATACATCCAAACCCATGAAACTACAACACCAAATAAATTATTGGGATTCTCCAAAGACACCAGAGGCTATATGTTTTCTGGATCCACATACACCCCTAAAATAGAAATTATTTGTCCCATTAAGTTCAAATTATCAATATAAAAATGTCATTTTAATAGCTTTTTGTAAATCCTATGATCTCTTATTGTACTCTAGAATAAGTTAAAATGTTTGTCTTGATTGTCAATATTTTTGGAGTAAAACAAAATTTCATCAATTAATACAACTACAATCTTGTCCAAACATGGATGGAATATCAGATTAATCAAATCCATATACATCGTTGGTACATTGGTCATTCCAAATGGAATTTCCAAAAATTCATAAAATCTGTATCTGATCAGAATGTTGTCTGTCGTATATTAGAAGGTCTTACCCAAAAATAATGGTATAATAATCTGTAATCGATCATAGAGAACATCGATGCTCCACTGATCCTATAAAACGGGTCATAAATTCCAAGAAGAGGATATATGTTCTTAATCTTCATCTGATTTAACATCCTATATTCAATACATAGCCTCAATGATCTATTTTCCTTCTTGGAAACCACATGGGATATGCCCGTGGTGATGTACTAAGTTGAATGAACCATGTGTTCTCTAACTCTTCTAGCTAAAACATATATTCTTGTAGATATTCTGGCACAATTTGATATGGCGGAATGGAAACTAGCTCTGATCCCAATATTAATTCAATAGAAATCACAACTTATCTCTTGGGTGGTAACCAAAATAATTCCTATGAGAACACATATTGAAAATAGTCCACAATAAGAGGGAACACTAGATGCTATTATTCCCCATCATCTATCATAAGGCATGTTACTTGGACTGTGAGTTCTCCAAACAGCTGGACAATTGGCCTTGTATGGCCTATTCGAACATCCCCCTACACAAGAAGGACATAAAAGTTTAAATTGAGTGATCTGAACAATACCTAATATCAGTAACCGTTGACATTAGTATGATAGAACACCAACTAATCCATTCCCATGATCTGGTCAACCTGACATCTCTAGGACAATAAAGTTCCATAGAAATTGATATCCACTAACCTCTAGAGAACATCCCTTAAACAGTCTAATGTTCTAAACATGCACACTTAATAAAGTATCAATTGAAAATATTGTACATATACTATACATGGATAATCCCAAAAAAATTGAAATGAGAAAAAAAATAATGTGTACCACATATATCAAATAAGGCACTAGCGATCTTGGAAGCTAAAAGAATCATTCCTTGAATGGTAGATGGTCCTGCCTTGAAACCTTTTACTGTGGTACGAACTGCATGGAGTAGACCATACCTGCTATCCAATTCTCCAACCAGATGACTGTGCATTGAACATCCCCGATGGGATGGATGTTCTCTCCCTAAGGTTCCAAGTCCACCAACCCTACCAGTACAACTTGTAGATCTCCGACTCTCTACCTCATATGGGGTATCATACCCCCTTTTCCACAATCTGCATCTACCTCAGACCTCCATAATATCCAGACTATTTTGGGTTACAGGAGAACCACTAAACATGGCCTAGCCTATTACATACTCATCACTCAACCTATGGTCAAGGACACTGGCTTCACATGTTCCATGACTTGACACACAAATAAAAGAATATGTGGTATCCCTCCCAGAGGGGTAGGCTCCCACTTATGACTAGTCTGTGAACATCCAACCTGATTGAAATTTCTAAAACAGGGCTTCATAATCTGAGTAGTCTTATAGCTATTTCGGCTTTATAGGACCACAACTTCACTACCTAAATATCCCTTTAGGTTCCCTGAAGAAATAATGACATGATATAGTACCTCATCAAACCATTTCAAATGGAATATATTCAAATGATACCAGATCGCATGTCTCTTCCCATCCCAAAAATGGTAAGCCACAGTTGCCTCATCTCCTACCAATATTTGAACAATGTGTAACAAATCGGTAAAATGACTTGAATAGTATATTACTAATATTGGACCATGATTTGGGAACATAAAATCTGAAACCTTATCATATCTCAAGGATTCTAGAAATTAGTTTTTGATAATATTCTCCTAAAAACCCATCAACATCATTCCTTAGACTCGCACCATTTGAATAGTGATTTCCCACTAACACTTCTGTTTCCCTCTAAGAATATAGGCTGCTAATATGACTAGGTTTTCAAGGTGATTCTCTAGATGATCAATAATAGTTTGGATATACACTATCCTGAACTCTGCGACCTCTGGCCCACCATCTCAAGTAATGGTTGGAGGGTGTTGTAGCATGAATTCTCTGGTCAAATAGATCATAATCGGTGCAACCTTCCCTGGGACTCTCTGCAAAATATTCACATATAGATTAATTTTATAATGTAAACTCTATTCTATATTGTCCTAAGTCACCAAATTTTGTTTCTCAACTAAGGGAGTAGTGTTATGGGAATCCTCGTCATGTCTCCTGACCAACACATATCTTTGTGTTGGAATATTTTTATATAATGTCATGCATGCGTTTTTGAATGAAACCAATAATGTATTTAGAATAATTAAGGAAGATTTTTCACTATCCACAAAAAAGTAAATTTATTTATTCCACCCAATAAGCCTCATCATATCTGGAACACTACTCTCAATCATCCCTTTCTTGACTATTTCTATCAAAAGGAAAATTACTCACAAGATTATAAGGATTACATTTTTCACCATTTTGTATAAGTTTATATTTATCAACCCATCCAAACAACCCTTTAATTCACCATGTAACCATCTCGAGAATCATTACATAATTATTAGTTAACATTTTAACCAATTTATTTAACTCATTAAACATCATTTTCCACACTTTTAAAAAAACTGAGTGCATCCTACCCTTTATGTTCCACACACTACTTCAATCTATGGCTAACATGATGGAAGTATTTTATATATGTTGGTCACTATAATAACAAATGAATTCATGACCCCATTATATTATAGCCATATTAAAAACATAAAAAATTGTCACATCACACAACATGTGCAACATCCAATGACAAAATATCATTAATCGTAACACAACATTTGATCACTTGATCATTTAGAACTGCATTTCACTCAAATATATATATTTATTATATCAATTATATTATTATCACCTATATCGTATATAATTTCCATATATAGTGTTTAATTTTGAATTTGGTTTTTTGGATTGTGGATATAAAAAGAATATGTGTTAATTACAAGATACATAAATTTAATAATATGGAATGTTATATCTGAATAAAATTTATCATTCAACATACGAGGAGTGAATTTTACATTTAGTGATTTGTAGCGCCTGATTATAGATATACCCTTGATGCATCAATAGGGATAATTGGATAGATGTGCTTCAAAAATTTAGATGGTTTCTTTTGTATACCTATACATAAATTAAATTATCATAGAACAAGACTTTGATTTATAAATATCATTATTTTTTAAATCATGGAATCTAATATTTAACATTTCCTTCATTAGGAGTTTAGTAAGAATGACCCATTAAACTACTGCATTAATTTTATCTGGGTATAAATTCTATGCTAAATTTTTTGAATAAATTTAATGTGTTTATTTCATTTTCCATTGCATATTCATCAGGACATTTTTAATCTTGATAGATTCTGTAATACATAACTATTATTGAGCATATGAGCTCACCCCAAATCTATTTTCCTTTCCCTTGTACACGAAGGAGGATTTCATGTATAATGTCGATGATGAATGAATTTTTTATGTTATGAATTTCATATGAAAAATTTAATATCGAAATAATGTTTTCATGAAGTTTTTCAAGATTATAAACATTCTCAATGCTATATGGTAAGTTCCCTTTTATCATTTACTAATGTAACAATGTGATCACATGCCCTAGTTTATCGGTGTTTGGGTTAATACAATCAATCCTTGAAATCCCTTTTAATGTTCTCCCATTTGTGTTCAATTACGGCTACTCATTTTAACAACCCCTTGTAATTATATATGTAGAACATAGATTTATGACATACTAGGAATCAATATACTTTCTCTAAAATAATTATATTCAAATTAGCCAACCAGAATTAATCTTTCATATCTCTCTATATATTCATTCTTAAATGAGGAATTTAGAATAATGTACTAAGAGTTTCATTAAATATATCCTCTTTGGCGTCTAGTATTGATGTGACCCATAATCGGTTCCTAAGACTTATCATTCTATAACATCCACTATGTAACTCAGGAACATTTTCCACATTCAAGTATAGTTCCACAACCTTATTATGCATCTCATTAATGCTTAAATTGATGGTTTGTTTCTTATTCATCTAAGAAATATATTAATTTTCACCTATAATCATATTTTCATGATCCATAATTTTAAAATCTATAAATATGGGATCTATTTGAATCATCATAAAGAGAAAATTGTCATGGACTTTCGTCAAAATACTCTATTTACACCCTTAGGTTGTAATGTATTTAGTAGTAATTAAAATTAATACACTCCAACCATCTCTTTTAGTATATTTTTATCCATTTCAACATTATTATATTCTTCAATATTTTATGATTAGAATATTTATCTCATATTTCAACTAAAAGATCATTCCATTATATTTTCAATGTAAAAATTACTTCTCCCAAGTCCAAATAATGATTTGGGTAATGTTTCTCAACAATTTTCAATTAGTGTGACACATAAGAGATAAACATATCATTATGCATGTTGAAATATCATAGTCCACACTTTGATTCATTAATATAGATCATAAAACCTTCTACACTATAGGGCATTGTAAAAAAAGGTTGGTGACCAACATTCTTATCAGCTACTACAACTTTTCATTACATTCATCGGTCTAATGTAGAATGACTGCCTTATGTGACGTCTTGGTTATTATATTATGTAGCCTTGAAAATCCCACCTAGCACATTGGGTTTTTCCAGCTAACTCCTAAAAAGTACATATCTTGTTCACCATTTTTATGTTTGATCATTTATTATTATATTTAGTCTTTAATGTTTCTTCTAATACACCCACACATGAAATTGTATTCTCAAAGAATGAAAAATTTTAAATCTAGAATTAAATATATCTTAATTTTAATACATGTTCTTATTCCAAATGGTCTCTAATATAGTCCTCAAGTGATCATCATTCTCATTAGTTATCTTGTAATTTATAAGATTAAAATCTATATTGGCTACCACAAATTGATCGATGTACTATATAGAAACTCAATCATTTAATTTATAATTATTTTTGGGAATTGGTAAGTCAAAATGGAATAACTATAAACTTATAATGACTATAACATGTATGGGATGTTTTCATGGGTATATAATCTTTCTTATACCTAAATTGATTTTATAAAAATGAAATCAAATAATAGAAATGTTATTAACTCGACACACATGATCAAAAAAATCATCAATATTTGGTTGAGGATACGTGTTCTTGATACTGATCCTGTTATGTTATCGATAATCCATAACAAGGTGAACAGACCAATATTTCTTCATAAAGAAAGAACAAGGGGACACAATGTTGGTGAAATAGGTCATATTAATCCATCATTTATATTATCTTGTATTTTCAACTTAAAATTCTACAACTCAACCACTTCCATTATATATGGTGTATTTGAAATATGTATAGCATTATGTATGAATTATTTTGATAATTCTGCCTCATAGTTTGAGGAGAGGCTATACATGTATTTAAAAAATAAATCTATATAATATAGAGAAATAGGCTTATATTTCATGTTGTGTTTATCCCCCAAACATTTGAATAAATATCACTCCTGAATATCCTGTAAGACCACTACAATCGATTTTACTTCAACTGGATGTTCATATCTAAGATCCCATCAAATGATGATAATAGATTTATATAGTCTATAAAAAGTTTCATCTCTTCCTTATAATGTCACAAGGAATCTATATATAGAGTCATAATCAATACCTGAAATAATATCAAATTAATGTTGAGGGAGAGTGAAAACATTTTCAAGAATCATTTTTCCAAAATATTCTACTATATATGCTACATAGAATAGAAATATGATCATCATTCCATTATGAGTTCTAAATTATTAAAAAAATATCTAATAAGTTATGTGGTGACACGTTACCCTTTAAATATTCTTCATATATAACGTAGTTTTTGGATCTGTAAGAAGTAAAATTCATTATGATCTTGAATTGATGGTAATTATACCATTTAGAACATTATTCTCTTGACCCACATATGTCATTTTTATTGTATGATATTTTCATCAATCAATTTGCTTAAGACATTACAAACCCGGATTTCTATCATAAACCCTCAAATTAATGAAATATTTAGCATTTTTTTCATATTACATTCAATTATATCATTGGAGATTGTGTGGCACATTCGGTTGAACATTTTCACTATTCCTTTCTTTAAATGGCCTTTTCACATAACATCAACATTCTTTTCCGCAATATACTTCCTCACTAAATTTAATACATTTTCCATGACCCATAATTAAATTTCTTATGTATAATATTCCACACATTTCAAATGATGAAGTAATTATTTTATTTCCTCTATCGTTCTGATTATAAAAATTTCCTTGAAATACTATTGTGCAATTTTCCCCCATAACCACAAGAACATAGAGGCTCAAAAATTTATATTTATAGCTTGAGAGAACATTAAAAGATATATGAATATATATAAAAGTATATTATATCTGATTACATTCAATTTATTTGTCCCAAGAACAAAAAATATAAGTCAACATTAATTTTAGGACCAGTGTTAAAACATGGAATTCCGCTGCCATTTTCATGCAAAGTGATTTTTAAAAATATTATTAGAAAATACCATAACAAATTCAACACATTTAATGGGTTGAATTTATTAATATTTACCTTTATTATTAATTATATTCCCCCAATTTTTAGAATCACCAAAAAATGATTCATGGGAAAAATAACCTTCTCATGGTTGAGTAATTTGAAAATAGAGAATATATTTTATATTGAATTAATTAATTTCTATGAATCAATTGGATCAAATGAAAAACTATTGGATGGTGGATATTTATGAATAAATTAATCAATAGTTATTTATTACTACATTTTTCCATTTATATGTTTAGTAACATTATTGTAACTATTCATATCTTGTGGGAGTTCCTTTAGCATAGCCACAATATTTCATATTCTCACACCGATTTCATTTTGTATCAAGTATTTAATTAATTTAATTTTTTATATTATTAATCAAAAAAATAATTCCTTCTACTTCTATCCAATGAAAAAACATGAAAGGTATATTGTAAAAAAATAGTCAAAGTGAGGAATCATATAGCCGTTAAAATAAGCTCATCAGATGTATAAATCAAGATACATTCTTCAAATAGTATTATAAATTTTGTTTACCCATGTTCATTCATAATAATCATCTATTCAAATCTATCGTAATGATTAATAAGGGAAATTTGAATTATCCGAATAATATACTGCTAGAGTGTCCCAATAAGTTTTCATTCTAAATCCTACTTATCAAGTGCTGCTGATGATCTTGTAAATATCTAATGAAACCGTTTAGGAGTACTTAACAATAAGTGCATCTCTTAGAAAACCATATCAAATTATGAGTATATAAATAGGGATGTATTTTCATTTATAATCACAGAATATCAATATTTATACATCTAAATATGTTATTTTATATTTATAATTTTCTCCTTGGATTCCATCAATGCTCTCTAATCTTATAATAAATAAATAACTAAACACTACTATTATACCATTAACGCTTACTTAATAATAACAAACAAAAGTATTAAAAAACATAATAATATTATTAAATACATACATCATCAATAATTTCTCATGTACCATGAATTAATAGTGTATTTGGTAAGTAAATACATATTTAAATTACTATTGAAAATATATATGACATACCGCACAATGTTCTGCTTTAATTTTACCAATACAATAAATTTCAAACTTAATATATATCTTTATAATCTATCGATGAAGGAAATATAAATAATTATTAGAAAATAATTCTCAGTAAGGGTAAACATAGAATATATAAATCACTAATGATAAATTGGGACAACATTATTATAAGTGTATAAGAGCATGATCACTAAATAATAAAATCATTCATTATAAAAGAATGATCATTAATCATAAGTACACTAAAAATTATTTTTAATTATGAAATATATAAATCATCTATGATATGGGTCATAAATAATTAGGCATATGGAATGAGAGCATATCATATGAATATGAAATATCTTTGTGTCCTACTCATATACATATAGTTTCATTTCCTCAGTCAAACCCCTATACCCAGACTGCCAAACTAGAGTTTTCTCATTCACATTCTATCATTTCCATAGTCATGGATTAGTCCCAAGATAGAATAATTTGATAGACTCTCTTGTTGAATTGGATACACTACACATTCCAGTAATTATTTTCTCATGAGATATCATTCATTGCCTAATTTATTTGTCAGATATATAATTATGTTCCTACCCATTGAATAATAAAAACCACATATATTTGTTTCAAAAGACCATAAATAATTCAGCATGTCATTATAGAATAACGTAAGGAAAATAAACATGATTTCGAAAAATATGTTCATCAAATAATTAGAATAAATCCTGGTAAATAAAATGGATGTTATCAAATGTGAAATAATCATTTCATAATTTCTTAATTTAGGAATGAAAAAAAAGGCAATTTGAATGATCATACATCAATAATTATCAGCATTGACCATCCAAGAATAAGTATATGGTATCATATAATCATATCCCTAGTTAATCAAAACATCCTTTTCATTTGTTTACAAATATGTAAAATACAATTAATTGAATATTTGAACCATTTCTTGAAATAATGAAAAAAATATAATTTTATTTTGTTAACATTTTAACAAAAAAATATACAGTAGTCATAAATTTATTCTCACTGAGAATAAAAAATGGAAAACTGTAATTGAGGATTCAAGGATATTAGTGATCATAATGGATGAAAAATTAATTGGTACTATATATGTTTAAAAACATGAAATTCACAATTTTTAAACAATTTAATAACATAATATTAAGAAATTGATTATTAGAAATATTCCATTTAAATTTTTTTTAAAAATAAATTGATATATAAAATGGTCTTTTTCAAAACAATTAAAGAACGGTAAAATATTCCATAAATCATATTTTATGAGCTTTAGTATAGAGAAAATTGTTCTATGATTGAAGTAGAAATAATATTGAATTTCCAATAGAAACGTTTTCTATATATTCTTAATTACCAATGAGATAAAATAGTACTAATACATAAAAATAATGAAAACATTGGACAATAAATTATATTCATTTTAAGGTGTATGGTCTATATAACTTCCCTAAATATAAATTTATCATGAAAGTCCATGAAAAATAACAACATTATAATAGAATCCCTTATCTCAAGTCTAATCCTTCTTTATAGATAATCAAATAACCAATGGCATAAAATAATATTTATTATACATATATTCCATAACCATATCCATTCATAACATACATTGTATCATTAATTTAAAATTTTCTAATATCATTTTAATAAGAATTTATTTATTAAAAAGAACATAAAGGTGAAAAATTATATGTTTTCCATTAATGTTTTGGTAAAAAAGTTCTAATAATTAAACATTTTTCAGGCTTTCAACAATTATGTATTATTAATCATGAAATAATTATCATATTTATTAATCTAATAAATTTTAATAATCATCCATAAAATGTGGTGATTAAAAAATAATAATATCTCTTCCCGGAGGTGGTTGTCCACATATTCCCACAAGTAAAATTATATTTTTACAATGACTAAAATGGTAAGGATATTTATAGGATATTATAATTAAAAATTCCAAATTATGTCTTCGGTGTCATATATACTCATTATGTAAACCATAATAACCATTCATGAATTATGGTTAAAGAAACTAAATCATATAACTTTAGGGTGGTGGTGGTCCACATGTTAGAAAGTGAAATACATTCATTTACCAATTGAGGGAAATGTGGTTTAAATTTATAGATACCTAGACACAACATAAATGGATATTAAATCGTTATAGATGAATATTAATCACATTAATAAAGTACATGTCTAGGGACCATAATAGTTTAGTGTCTTTGAAAAAATGTTACATAATTTACTAACTTGGTAAAAGATATTCAATGTTTCCCAAAAAGATCAACCCATTTTGTATTCCTACCAAAAACCATTCTTCATAAGTTATGGAAAGAAAATATATCAAATGGTGATCATAAATTCATTGATTATGTAAATAACTGAAATTTATAAGAATAAAATGAGGATAAGATTATGAGAACATGAGATAAAATTTCAAGATCATATTCTGTAGATCAAATAATGCATATAATTTTCAGGGAAAATGATTGATAATTTAAAAATATGAACCATAGGGAATAAATCACATATTCCAAGAATGAATAATACATGAATAAGATGTGAAATTTTGGCATAAACATAGACATATAAAATAATTTCCATAGTATTAAAGGGTTACTATGAAGGCTATATTAGTTGAATTGGTTCACTCCCCATACAATCATACAAGTCATTGTTCACTCCATGACCATCTATGTAGTAAAGGTTCACTCTTAAGACCATATTAGTGGTCAAGTTTCACTTACATGACCATATCATTATACAATGTTCTATTAAAAGACCCCCATAGTGTCAAAGTTCACTCATAATAACTTATAGTGGAAAAAGTCCGTTACAAAACAGGGTTCACTCCACATTTCATCCAGGTCAATATCATGAGATATAAATATTTACCCAAATAATTGGATGGATATTTTGGTCCAACCAATAACATAATAAAATCATACATATGTGTACCACAAGATCATAAACAACCATCATATCATAACCAAAATAATGAAATGGGTATCATAAAAATTTCATCATATCATAACCTATGAAAAATATAAAGGTTTCATAATTATTTTATCAAATCATAACCCAATAAATAAGAAGATTTTAAAAGTGTTTTATTAGGTTATAACCAGTGGAAGAGAAAGGGATATCCTAAAAATCATCCCATAAAATCATAAACCAATAAAATAAATAAAATTAATGGTATTCATGTATCATATCCCTAATAATAAATAGAAAAAACCAATGTATTTTATATTAGATGGAAAATAATTATTAGTTATCCATTAAAGACATTTTTTGAGAAACATTTCCTTTTTTATCCTTAATTTTTTATATAATAAAATATTTTAAAAGTATTTTTCTCTTAAAATATATTTTATAAATTATAAAATAATATTTTAAATCATTGAAATTAATTTTTTATAAAATAATATTTGAAAATAGAAAAATAAATCTTGGATATTATTTAATAAACATTTGGAATATCAATCAATTTGAAATTAATTTTCTTTGAAAATAACATTAAAATCATATTATGAAATAATAGATAAACATTTTATACACATTTAAAAAAATAAAACAATTATAAATTCCTTTAACATTTAATATGAACTTATTATAACATTTAAAACATATTTTCAGGAAACCTCTTTAGAAAACATGGTTTTTTAATAAAAAATATTTTTGACCGAATTGTAAAATATTGTTTGACATTATAGAAATACATTTTATTAATTTTCTAAAGTAACAATGTGTGTGAAAATGGTTAAATTACATTAAGAGATCATTAATAACCATAGTAGAAGAATGTTCCTGACATTTTATTCGAGGTGGATAATAATATTTCATCAATGGATGCTTAATCATAATCAATCTCGATAAACTATGAGATTGTCAGAATAAACAGTTATCAGTTGGGTAACATTGTATCCCAATACACATGATTGAATAAAACTATATGAAACAAAAATATCATGAGTATGAATAATTTCATAATATAGCCTATCAAAGGGGATTTATATGATCCTCGTGAATGAATATACGTGTGCAACAAAATGGGCACCTCAATGAAGAAAAATTTAGACAAAATTAATTTACTGTTTTGGTAACTTTTGAACAATCAATATCATGAAAGACATATCAAAACATTAATCTTTAAATACACATAAATATTTGTACATTAGTAATAAACACATTCATGGGTAGTATACACACCACACAAGGGAAATGAGCTGTTAAATAGTTATAAGTAATGCTAAAATAAATGTCATACTAGAAATAAAATTACTAATTTACTAATATTTCAATCATGAGCCACATGAATGAATGAATTAAATTATTAGTTTCAATACCATTAAATAAATTAAATTCACTATATAACTTAATATATAGAAGTATATACACCATATAAATGAATCAATTTGTGAATATGGTCTTTATCTCAAAAATATGTAAATTGAGATGAAATTACCTAAATACGTGAGTAACATCTAAAACCTGAGCCCTATGGAAGAATAAAATAAATTGAAATTTTTTTAGTTGCATTAAATAATGTAAATTCATGATATAAAATTTCCTTGTAATGTATAACCAACAAATAAGATAATTGAGTCGTGAATATGGAATGTATCTCACTGATATAAAAACTGAGATGAAATTACATTACCTTAACTGTCGACTCTCATCGTACCAGTTCAATACTTATTTATAATAAATACATGTTTATTATTAATATATCACAATACCATATGCTTATATATAATACCTTATATATTTTACTCATGAATTTATATTATCCATTTATTAAAAATTCGATGTTAATAGTTTTTCATGTAATAACCATATTGTTTTTTGTACATGTCTAGACTCATCATTCTTAGTCCGCTTACATCGACCCAATTTTCCTTATTTAATGAATTTAAATAATTATATTAATATTATAAATATATATATAATATATATTTATTTATAATTATCTATAAATTATATAAATTGGAAATGAAATACACTATTCATAATGATGGTGGGCCACACATATGTTTGAATGGTGTTTCCATTTTACTATCCTATTGAAATAAAGAAAAGTAAATCAAGTATATGTAAATACTATTATTAAAAATAGAATTATTATATCATAAATATCATATATTATTAATAAACTCTCCCTTAATACATTCCATGTTATTTCTAAATGAATCACATCGCTTTAAGGAGGGGGTAGTCCACACATCCACACATGATGTTGTTGTATTCACACAAAAATGAAAGAATACTGGTTTTGGTTATATAATAATTAAATAATAACAAATACATAATAAATAATATATATATATATGTATAATAAGAAAAAATAATTGGAATCATTATTCCATACTTTTAGAAGTTGTACTAGATGAAAGAATGACATCTGTTCTTCAGGTTGTAGTCCACCATATAGATGAGTGATGATTGTGTATCCCATATGATTGAAATAATAGTAGATATAGGTATGGAGATTAGCATAACACCGTATCAAAATATTTATTATTCAATGGTTGTTATTTAATTTTGTAACAATAATAATCTATGGGTGGATAAACAAATAAATCAATAGTCATCATTGATGGATGTTACCTCATATGGGGAAACTCTTTTTGGTTTACCCCAAAAGATTAGTTGATTTGATTTCTGTAAAAATTGAGTATTCTAGAATGATAAGACGGATGATGGGATTTTTTTTATAGTTTTCATGATCAATGATGCCTTAGTGGTGTGAATAACTGGAGGTGATTAATGCCTTTATACCAAAAAGTCCAGGGTCCGGTCAGATCCGTCCCCTAAAATTTTATTAAGAAAAAGATAATAGAGTCAGGCGTACAAGTAATTATTACAAAGGCGAGAGTATATTACACCACGCATGTTCGCCTCCACCAGTGGAGCACAGTATTCTGGTGCTGCGAAGGACCACATCATATTCTTCGCCATTATTGCTTTCTTTGCCAAAGCATTGGAAACTTGATTGGCTTCCCTATAAGCATGTGAGATTATTAGATTGAGATCGGTAAGCTTGTTGAGACACGCAATCCAGTGAGGTAGAATTCTCTGGGGCACATCTCGTGTTCTTGTTTTCAAGGTCTGCACTACAGTTTGAGAATCTGATTCAATCCATAACAAACTCCATTTGAATTGAACAGCAAACTTGACCGCATGTATAATAGCCCATAGCTTAGCTTCATATTCCACCCCTATATCAGTGTAACAGTAAAAGCAACCCTTCACAAAACCACGATGTGTGCAGAAGACTCTGCCACATCCAGATGGTCCTGGCGCACCAGCAGCAGCCCCATCTACATTTACCTTGAGCCACGCACCTATCGGAGGTATCCGTCGAATGTATTTGAGAGTTTTGGGCTTTCGGGGGCGACCGGGAACACCTAGCATTCTGAGGACCTGCAGGTCAGATAAGTTGTTATTCATCCCTCCAGTTTACACCATAGATGCTGCATACACTTCCCTATACAGGGCAAGCATTCCGGTCTGGGAAGAAATCTGCTTGTTCTCAAACAGGATGGCATTGCATGCATGCAAAATAGCCGTAAAAATTGCAGCACCAGCCACCAGTAGCAGATTCTGAATTTTCTCACTTCGCCCAGCGTTGGACAGCCCTGAAAGGATATCATCAACCTGCATATGAGAGCACAAATCCAGCCCAAACAGAGAACATGCATATGACCAAAGTTGGTGCACATATTGGCAGCCCACAAACAAGTGTTGCACATTTTCCTCTGCAAACATACATAGATAGCATGATGAAGCAATCTGAATTCCAGCAAATGGCATTTGGAAAGTGTATGGGTCAATTTCTCCTCAATACTAATGTTTAACCCCTATCTAAATGCATTTTTACAATAATCGTTATTATTAATTTTAATTTATTTTAGTAATATTTTATGTAAAAAATAATGTTGAACATAGTATAAAATATAAATTAAACTTATTACTTATATTGAATATATTTTTCATAATTCAAAAAAAAAACATTTCATCATTTAATTTAAAATTTATCCCTTCGACGGCATCATATAACATGTTGTTTAAGATAACATGTTTATGTGTTTGAAATGTTTTTATAACAAGAATAAATGTGAAATTGATTCCAATTACATAAATTGAGTGAACATATATAATTGAAATATATAATTTTTTAAAAATTAAATATAATTTATCTATATAAATAAATTTGAAGAAAATTCAGTGTTCAATTAAAATTTAGTGTTTTGTACAATTTATAAAAAATGAAAATTATAATTAAAGAAAAAATATAGCAAAAGTAAATTTTAATACTACAAATTAAAAATAATTTTTTTTAAAATAAAAAATAATATAATGTCAAAAAAATTGTTTTAAAACAAGTATTCCATTAAAAGGTGATTAAACATCCTCATAGATAAATGAATATTTTTATGCATGAAATTTGATTTATTCTTATTTATTTTATACAAAATAAAAAAGGTGATTTTAAATAAGTTTATTTAATATATAATAGTTACATTCCTCAAAATCAATTAATCCAATGTGGTTTGTTTAATTAATTGAGAAAAAACATATTATGAATATAAATAGTATTTTATAAATGGAATTTCATTATTTTCAAATTGTTTCTACTCTCATTTATTATTAATTAATTATAAAATTATTAATTTTATAAACAAAAATAAATCATATTATCCTAATTTAGTTATAACCTTTTATACCCTCCACCCCCACAGCTAGGTGATAACTATAATAATATTTTAAAAATAATATAAATAATATATTGTAGTTTGGTAAAACAATATCTTTCATGTAATGATAGTTATTGAAGGAACTCATAATTACATGTAACACAAAATGAACATAGTGTTGTGTGTATCACAGTATAATATATGTGTTACATATAGTGTTTGATTAAATTTTTTCACATAAAGAATGATTAACTTTGTATAGTTTAAAATTCAATAAATCAATGATATAAAATTTATTTTAATTTTAATAATTCATAAAAACACAGGGTGTTACATTATACCACAAAAAATGAATTTCTCCCTCAAAATTATTCTAGGTTATCAATGGTTTAATATATAAAATTTCCTTTCATTGAATCCCACATTTTAAAAATAAATATTAAAATATTATTCAAAATATGAATGTTGGAAACATAATGGATACCCCATGTAAACCATAATTAGTTTCCACCATAGGAGAACATTGGTCGAAATTCAGAACATGGACATAAAAGACATAAAACCTCTAAAATAATAATGGATATCATATAGAACATTGATCAGTAGAGGAGGGTGACCTAGGGAAAGTTAATGATCACAAAACCATAAATATATGATGATCTGAGGAGCCATTTGATTCATTGGAAACAAATGAAGTCATATAAAAAAATTTTATTTTCAAAGATCCATTTTCATAATGTTTAATTATTATCTCACAAGGAAATACATTGTAACAGCCCGAGATTTTATGAAAAATATTCTTTTTATTTCACTAATGTCTTGTGTTGTACGCTACACCAAAAGGAGCTTGCACAACACGCATCCTTGACTTGCCTTGCATTACACGCAATCACAACCTTCCTCGATAGCGTGTATAATACGCAATACTGAGTTTCACTAAACAACGACATTCTATTAAAATATTATTAAAACTAGCCGTTATGAATAGTAATAACCACTTTTTGAAATCCAGTAAATCTTATTTTTCAAAATGAACTTCATTTTTGGATTCGGAGTATCGAATTTAGCCTAAGGTGAAATTTTGGTACATTTCGGATAACTTTAATATTATGATAAATAGTGAAAATTACTAAATTATAATTAAAAACAACTTTTTTAATCGAAATAATTAATAGTGATAAATAATTAATTTGAGTGGTTTTAAAGTATATTAAAAATATATTTTTACAATTTAATACAATTTTGGTCATTGAATGTAATTTCACATTTAAACCAGACATAATCAAGTGTCAATCTTTTGATAGATATTGTTTCTTAAAAACACGCTATTTGTTTTAATAGTGGGATTTAATTATAAAATTAATTAATGCAATTTCTATGTTATGAATTTGGTAAAATAGACTTCATTTTTGAATTCGGAATATGAAATATAGCTTAGGATGAAATTTTGGCATTGTTCTGAAAAACATAAATTTTTTATGAATAGTGAAACTACTAAGTGGTAGGTTAAAAAATGAATTTTGCATAAAACTTAATTTTACCACTTCTGTGAATGGAATTTCGAAAATCCGACAGACACGGTTAATATCAAGGACTAAAATGCGGTTCAATGAGATGAAAATAATTTTTGGTGAATAGTAACTTTTTATTTTTTTTACCACGGTTAATAGTAAATAGGGTAACTAAGGGTAAATATGATATTACTATTACCCTAACACATGTCCTAATTCTATTGGATAAGTGTAATTCGGCCAAAAACAACCTTATGAATATAATATGACCATTTAGGCCCACTTGGATTAGATTAGGACATTTATTATTATTTAATTCAAAGAAGAGTTAAAAGAGTTAAAATCAAAGTTTATTTACTAAAACATTTTTAATATGGGGTTATACATAAGATATATTCGACTATAAATATTCATTAGAAATCTAAAAAGATTTCCTACATAATGATATTTTATTTATAATTTTTAGACTTTAAATAAATTAATTTATTTTTGACACAACGATGATGCAGTAATTACCCTTTTAAGGAAATATTAACATAATTGATGTTATAAATGCTCAAATGAATGTAATTTAAGACGTTTTATGAATTAAACTAATTTTTAGGTTACTATGATGTATTAGTGTTGATTTAATCAACTTGGTTTGAACATATAATTCTGTTATGACTTTCAAAAAAATCATATATCAAATAGTGTCAAAATTGACACAAAATAGTTTTTAAATCAAATATTATATTATTAATTGTTATTTTATTCCTAAAAATCTAAGATTAGGCCAAATGACTTAGATAAGGATATATGTATAAATAATATACAATTTGGGGTTCGTTTGGCATGTTATAGTAAGTGTATTAACCATATAGTGAAAGAAAACAAAAAGACACGGTAAAAGTTAAATTATTTAACTTAGAGTTAATTCTAATTGATAAGGTTACAATAATAACCTAAACTTGTCTAAATCCTATTGGTTGATAGGATTTCGACCCATTCCCACTTTAGCTTCGAAATAAGACCATTTGGAACCATTATAAACCGATTTTGACATTAATATAAAATAATATTTTGAGGTATTCCTAAGGTGCCCCTCTCCTCCCTTATAAAAGGACACCTCCTCCCCCTCCTCCTCACACCAATTTGAGCACTCAAGATCGGAAAACCCCTGCCAAAATCTCTTCTCCAATTCCCTAGAAACATCATAGAGGTTCTGGTCTCCCTAAAAGACCAATTTTAGTGCCCTAAGAGGAGGTCTCAAAGAGGCGCTTCAAAGAAGAGGTAATTACCGTTACCAATTCTTTCATCTTTATTTCTTCTTCCACTTCTTCTTCTTAGGTTGTTTCATTATGAAGTAATAACATCAGTATCACTAATATACTGATATGTTATTATAAGTATGAAACAACCCTATTTCACCATCTATCCATCCTACGGAAAAAGAAATCACCGCGCGTGCGTACGTACGGAATACCGTCTCCACGCCGTGGTGTAATCTATTTTCCACCACCGCCATACATGGATGGGTATAATGGTGTAAAGAATAACTATACATAGTTATTACAACATCATATTGATTCTGATATATTGTATAATCCACTCCAATTCAATTCAATATTTATGGAAATGATATCATCGCTCCTGCGTACGTACGGACTACCGTCTCCACGACGCGATGAGATTCATTCTCCATGTTAACCATTTTAGAATGATTATAAAGTATATATAAGAAATAATAATGGAATATATGACATTATAAAGCTACTGGATTTATGTATATATATACATATGTATGTCATCTACTTACTTCCATTTCAAGACAATAAGGAAAGGAAAACAGCGTTCATGCGTACGTACGGACTACCGTCTCCATGAACGGTGTTTTTCATTTTATTTATCTACCTATTATATATATATATACTGAATATATATGATATATAAATCATATTTTATATTCTGGAAGTAAGTAAATCATGATATAAGTAATAATGATGTCAAGAACAACAAGTCAAAACACCTACGATAAATGAAACGATTTTACCCAAAACGCTTCTTTAACATAGAACGGGTAATATAATGTCATAAGTGAACCATATATGATATCATAACAATGAATATGATTCTGTAATAAGTCAATAACATGATTTAAATCATTATACAGGAGGTTCGGACACTTACAAAGCAAGTCGGACCTAAGGTAAGGGAAATATCACAATCTCATTTTTATCCGAGATTGTTTATTCGTAAGTATTTACTGGGGTGTATTTTATCATCCACATCCATGTTTCCTAAATATGTAATATTATTTCCATCCAACTACAATTGTTTAAATCCAATTTTACCATTCGGTGAGTTTTTAGTAATAAAATATGAAAGAAATCTTTTGACGTTTTTCATACGAGGTGCTTTTTGACTTTTCCGACAAAAGTACGAAAAATGTTTTTTTTACTTATACGGCATGAATGGATTTTTAAAACATTATTTCCAAGAAGATTCCTTTACAAGTTTTCAAGTTTATTTTTAATCAACTTCTTTTAGTTTATAATTATATGACATGTTAAGAAAAGAAAAGTGTTTTTGAAGAAGAAAGGATATTTTACTCAAGAATGGAGTTCAAATGTTTTATCAAAATTATTTTCCATATAAGATAATGTAGGGTTCTGTTTTTATCCCTATTATTACATTGATTTGATTATGTTGTGATGGAATTATTTTTATGAATTCCTTTATCTTATATGAATTGATTTATGATGTCATGATGTTTCAAGAATCCCATTTTTGTTACATGTGTTATGCGATGATGTATGATTTATGATTATGTGGCACACATAAGAAAGGATTCATTATAAGATGGGTGGGACCTATATCTCCCTCCAATGCATTGGGTAAAGATTTTATATCTCATGAGATAGACAGGGCTGGAACGGTAGGTTATACCGGTTCAGTGAAACAGGACTGAAAAGAGGGTTACTCGATTCAGAAAGGGACTTTTTCCACTAAGATAGTCTTGGCAATGAGTCTTGACTAACAAGAAATGATTCTCTATGATTATGTGTGAATGCCACAAAGTTTCATGTTTTATGTTATGATTATTGTGATTACATTTCACTGCCATGATTTATCCCATGTTATGAATTTATGCTCTCTTTTGCAGGTTAAGATTTCCAAAATGTTATGTTCTTATGAATACGATGTGATTGATATTTCTTTTGTTTACCCTTACTGAGCATTTGAGATCACCCTTTTATGTTTTCTTTTCCCCAGGATATAAATAAAGGTTTTAGGTAAAAAAAGGGAAGATCTTTATAGGAGATGTTGAAGATCTTTCACCACGATTAGAAGATTACGTTCCGAGTTTCCAAAGACACTAAACTATTATGATCCTTGTGTGTGTGTTTTTGTTATGTACTAAGTATTCCGCAAATGTAATGTAATGTCAATGTACGTTAGGATACGGGTCTCTACAGTTGGTATTAGAGGGAGGTTTAGTCAACCTTTGGAAACTAGGATGCGAAAACGTTAGTGAGATCCCTAGAGATATTTTTAAGGTATGTCTAGGGATGTCTCTATGGTTAAGTATACGTATAGGTTATAGTCCTAGAATTGTGCTAACGATATTAGAATTAAACCTAAGATGTTAGATATTGAAGGTACTCCCCCTTTATTATGTTGTTTTCCCTAGCATGATTTTTGCCTCTCACACTATTCTTTTTGGGTTTTAGAAAATGGCTGGAAACAAGATGATTCACAATAATGGAGGATATGATGGACAATGGAATGATATTCTTCATAATGAAATGGGATTTGGAAGTCCAAACATCATTATTATGCCGAATCAGCAATCTCATAATATGATCAATAAAGTAAAATTTGGTAAGTTTCCTGACTCGCCTAATAAGAGAAAGATGGAGTTTCATGATGATCATAGAGGAAAGAAAGTTCAATTTCCCCTATGTAATTCATGTGGGAAAAGGCATCAAGGAGAATGTTTCAAAGGAACTAGAAGATGATTTGGGTGTGGAAAAGAAGGACACAAAGCAAGTAAGTGCAAAGGAAAAGGTTCAGTTAACACCATGGATAAGGATAATGGTATTGCTACGACATCAACAATGGTTAAATGCTTTAAATGTGGAATGTACGGGCATTATGCAAACCAATGCCCTATGGGAAAGTCTCATGAAGAGAATCAGTATGGTCGTATGGGAAGTATTTATGTTTATGATGACGAAGAAACTACAAATGATATGTGAGATGAAAGAAATGTTGAAGCTGGATCAATGGTCTAAGAATGTAGTGGAATGATTACATGTTTATCATGTGTAATGTTGTATAAGTAATCTCATGGAATAAGGAGACATCAAAGGATTGTTACACTGTTGTCTTTCCTTAAGTTTTGAAAGTGTATGATGAATGGTACCAGTAACCATGAAAGGTTATTCAGATACTTTTAGAAAGTAGATGATAAGTGCATAATGAAAGGATAAGAAGATAATGAGATGTTTGATTGTATTCATGAGCTCATGATTGATATAAGGACTAAGTGATATCGTGGTTTGAGTATATAGAATTTTGAGGATTCTGGTATGTGGAAAGTGTTAACTTTAAACTGCATTCATGTTTTCACTAAGGTATTCAAGAGAATACATGATTAAGGACTTTGAATGTTTGGAATGTGACCAACAAAACATATCTTATGATATATGGGGATCAAATATGGTATTAAATCTCTGGTAATCGTTTTCACCATATTATGAGAGTGGACTACAGTATTATGGATAAGCCTAAATATTAGAATGGATTATGTTGGACATAAGTTAGGATAAAACTTTTTTCTATATTATTGATGGGATTTTATAGTAATATAGCTTTAGAAAAAGGACAACCTGCAGGACGGGCGACAGCCCATCGCGTCGGACAAGGCTATGGGAATCGAACCCACAACCGAAGTGCGACTGGCCTTTATCGCCTACCACTAGCCTACAGGAAGTCCCTGTTTAGTAGAAACTAGTTTTATTATATTAAGCAGTATGATATATGAAGTATAAGTCCATTTTAGGAACCATATGTGATTAATCTCACTATAGATCGATTTATGTATATAATTTTTGCTAACATTTTGTTTGAGACAGATGGAATGACCCGTCATTCTATCACATGATCTGCTAACACTTCACGAATAACAAATTCAACTTCATTTATTTAAGAGATTAAGTGGAAATTGTTCAAGGCATGAACAATAGTGAGATTGTACCAAAATAAAGAAAGTATTTATTATAATTCAAATTTTCAACTTTAGGGAAATGATCTTGAAAACCAAAAATGTTGTCTTAGTAATCTTATAACTGATGAATCGGATGGTACCTTAGATTGTCACAAATTTATGGATTTGTGATTGTTGGCTTTTCCATAGCCATGTTCTCTACCACTCTCCATCAGAACATGATGGTTAGATTTTTCTTCCATATCCATATTTTCACCTCTGTGGAAACCCAGTGATTAGTTTATTTGGGTACCGTTAAGTTTCATACTTTTGTTTTAAAATATTGGTTTTGGTATTCCTTTTTACAATGTGGGATTCTATTAAAGAAACTTTAGAATAGTAAACCATTTATAACCCCGACGAATTTCGAGGGCGAAATTCATTTTAAGGGGGGTAGAATGTAACAGCCTGAGATTTTATGAAAAATATTCTTTTTATTTCACTAATGTCTTGTGTTGTACGCTACACCAAAAGGATCTTGCACAACACGCATCCTTGACTTGCCTTGCATTACACACAATCACAACCTTCCTCGATAGCGTGTATAATACGCAATACTGAGTTTCACTAAACAACGATATTCTATTAAAATATTATTAAAACTAGCCGTTATGAATAGTAATAACCACTTTTTGAAATCCAGTAAATCTTATTTTTCAAAATGACCTTCATTTTTGGATTCGGAGTATCGAATTTAGCCTAAGGTGAAATTTTGGTACTTTTCGGATAACTTTCATATTATGATAAATAGTGAAAATTACTAAATTATAATTAAAAACAACTTTTTTAATCGAAATAATTAATAGTGATAAATCATTAATTTGAGTGGTTTTAAAGTATATTTAAAATATATTTTTACAATTTAATACAATGTTGGTCATTGAATGTAATTTCACATTTAAACCAGACATAATCAAGTGTCAATCTTTTGATAGATATTGTTTCTTAAAAACACGCTATTTGTTTTAATAGCGGGATTTAATTATAAAATTAATTAATGCAATTTCTATGTTATGAATTTGGTAAAATAGACTTCATTTTTGAATTCGGAATATGAAATATAGCTTAGGATGAAATTTTGGCATTGTTCTGAAAAACATCAATTTTTGATGAATAGTGAAACTACTAAGTGGTAGGTTAAAAACTGAATTTTGCATAAAACTTAATTTTACCACTTCTGTGAATGGAATTTCGAAAATCCGACAGACACGGTTAATATCAAGGACTAAAATGCGGTTCAATGAGATGAAAATAATTTTTGGTGAATAGTAGCTTTTTATTTTTTTTACCACGGTTAATAGTAAATAGGGTAACTAAGGGTAAATATGATATTACTATTACCCTAACACATGTCCTAATTCTATTGGATAAGTGTAATTCGGCCAAAAACAACCTTATGAATATAATATGACCATTTAGGCCCACTTGGATTAGATTAGGACATTTATTATTATTTAATTCAAAGAAGAGTTAAAAGAGTTAAAATCAAAGTTTATTTACTAAAACATTTTTAATATGGGGTTATACATAAGATAAATTAGACTATAAGTATTCATTAGAAAGATAAAACGATTTCCTACATAATGATATTTTATTTATAATTTTTAGACTTTAAATAAATTAATTTATTTTTGACACAACGATGATGCAGAAATTACCCTTTTAAGGCAATATTAACATAATTGATGTTATAAATGCTCAAATGAATGTAATTTAAGACTTTTTATGAATTAAACTAATTTTCTAGGTTACTATGATGTACTAGTGTTGATTTAATCAACTTGGTTCGAACATATAATTCTGTTATGACTTTCAAAAAAATCATATATCAAATAGTGTCAAAATTGACACAAAATAGTTTTTAAATCAAATATTATATTATTAATTGTTATTTTATTCCTAAAAATCTAAGGTTAGGCCAAATGACTTAGATAAGGATATATATATTAATAATATACAATTTGGGGTTCGTTTGGCATGTTATAGTAAGTGTATTAACCATATAGTGAAAGAAAACAAAAAGACACGGTAAAAGTTAAATTATTTAACTTAGAGTTAAATCTAATTGATAAGGTTAAAATAATAACCTAAACTTGTCTAAATCCTATTGGTTGATAGTATTTCGACCCATCCCCACTTTATCTTCGAAATAAGACCATTTGGAACCATTATAAACCGATTTTGACATTAATATAAAATAATATTTTGAGGTATTCCTAAGGTGCCCCTCTCCTCCCTTATAAAAGGACACCTCCTCCCCCTCCTCCTCACACCAATTTGAGCACTCAAGCTCGGCCAAACCCTGCCAAAATCTCTTCTCCACTTCCCTAGAAACATCCTAGAGGTTCTGGTCTCCCTCAAAGACCAATTTTAGTGCCCTAAGAGGAGGTCTCAAAGAGGCGCTTCAAAGAAGAGGTAATTACCGTTACCAATTCTTTCATCTTTATTTCTTCTTCCACTTCTTCTTCTTAGGTTGTTTCATTATGAAGTAATAACACCAGTATCACTAATATACTGATATGTTATTATAAGTATGAAACAACCCTATTTCACCATCTATCCATCCTACGGAAAAAGAAATCACCGCGCGTGCGTACGTACGGAATACCGTCTCCACGCCGTGGTGTAATCTATTTTCCACCACCACCACACATGGATTGGTATAATGGTGTAAAGAATAACTATACATAGTTATTACAACATCATATTGATTCTGATATATTGTATAATCCACTCCAATTCAATTCAATATTTATGGAAATGATATCATCGCTCATGCGTACGTACGGACTACCGTCTCCACGACGCGATGAGATTCATTCTCCATGTTAACCATTTAAGAATGATTATAAAGTATATATAAGAAATAATAATGAAATATATGACATTATAAATCTACTGGATTTATGTATATATATACATATGTATGTCATCTACTTACTTCCATTTCAAGACAATAAGGAAAGGAAAACAGCGTTCATGCGTACGTACGGACTACCGTCTCCATGAACAGTGTTTTTCATTTTATTTATCTACCTATTATATATATATATATATACTGAATATATATGATATATAAATCATATTTTATATTCTGGAAGTAAGTAAATCATGATATAAGTAATAATGATGTCAAGAACAACAAGTCAAAACACCTACGATAAATGAAACGATTTTACCCAAAACGCTTCTTTAACATAGAACGGGTAATATAATGTCATAAGTGAACCATATATGATAACATAACAATGAATATGATTCTGTAATAAGTCAATAACATTATTTAAATCATTATACATGAGGTTCGGACACTTACAAAGCAAGTCGGACCTAAGGTAAAGGAAATATCACAATCTCATTTTTATCCGAGATTGTTTATTCGTAAGTATTTACTGGGGTGTATTTTATCATCCACATCCATGTTTCCTAAATATGTAATATTTTTCCCATCCAACTACAATTGTTTAAATCCAATTTTACCCTTCGGTGAGTTTTTAGTAATAAAATATGAAAGAAATCTTTTGACGTTTTTCATACGAGGTGCTTTTTGACTTTTCCGACAAAAGTACGAAGAATGTTTTTTTACTTATACGGCATGAATGGATTTTTAAAACATTATTTCCAAGAAGATTCCTTTACAAGTTTTCAAGTTTATTTTTAATCAACTTCTTTTAGTTTATAATTATATGACATGTTAAGAAAAGAAAAGTGTTTTTGAAGAAGAAAGGATATTTTCCTCAAGAATGGAGTTCAAATGTTTTATCAAAATTATCTTCCATCTAAGATTATGTAGGGTTCTGTTTTTATCCCTATTATTACATTGAATTGATTATGTTGTGATGGAATTATTTTTATGAATTCCTTTATCTTATATGAATTGATTTATGATGTCATGATGTTTCAAGAATCCCATTTTTGTTACATGTGTTATGCGATGATGTATGATTTATGATTATGTGGCACACATAAGAAAGGATTCATTATAAGATGGGTGGGACCTATATCTCCCTCCAATGCATTGGGTAAAGATTTTATATCTCATGAGATAGACAGGGCTGGAACGGTAGGTTATACCGGTTCAGTGAAACAGGACTGAAAAGAGGGTTACTCGATTCAGAAAGGGACTTTGTCCACTAAGATAATCTTGGAAATGAGTCTTGACTAACAAGAAATGATTATCTATGATTATGTGTGAATTCCACAAAGTTTCATGTTTTAAGTTATGATTATTGTGATTACATTTCACTACCATGATTTATCCCATGTTATGAATTTCTGCTCTCTTTTGCAGGTTAAGATTTCCAAAATGTTATGTTCTTATGAATACGATGTGATTGATATTTCTTTTGTTTACCCTTACTGAGAATTTGAGCTCACCCTTTTATGTTTTCTTTTCCCCAGGATATAAAGAAAGGTTTTAGGTAAAAAAAGGGAAGATCTTTATAGGAGATGTTGAAGATCTTTCACCACGATTAGAAGATTATGTTCCGAGTTTCCAAAGACACTAAACTATTACGATCCTTGTGTGTGTGTTTTTGTTATGTACTAAGTATTCCGCAAATGTAATGTAATGTCAATGTACGTCAGGATACGGGTCTCTACAGTTGGTATCAGAGGGAGGTTTAGTCAACCTTTGGAAACTAGGATGCGAAAACGTTAGTGAGATCCCTAGAGATATTTTTAAGGTATGTCTAGGGTTGTCTCTATGGTTAAGTATACGTATAGGTTATAGTCCTAGAATTGTGCTAACGATATTAGAATTAAACCTAAGATGTTAGATATTGAAGGTACTCCCCCTTTATTATGTTGTTTTCCCTAGCATGATTTTTGCCTCTCACACTATTCTTTTTGGGTTTTAGAAAATGGCTGGAAACAAGATGATTCACAATAATGGAGGATATGATGGACAATGGAATGATATTCTTCATAATGAAATGGGATTTGGAAGTCCAAACATCATTATTATGCCGAATCAGCAATCTCATAATATGATCAATAAAGTAAAATTTGGTAAGTTTCCTGACTCGCCTAATAAGAGAAAGATGGAGTTTCATGATGATCATAGAGGAAAGAAAGTTCAATTTCCCCTATGTAATTCATGTGGGAAAAGGCATCAAGGAGAATGTTTCAAAGGAACTGGAAGATGATTTGGGTGTGGAAAAGAAGGACACAAAGCAAGTAAGTGCAAAGGAAAAGGTTCAGTTAACACCATGGATAAGGATAATGGTATTGCTACGACATCAACAATGGTTAAATTCTTTAAATGTGGAATGTACGGGCATTATGCAAACCAGTGCCCTAAGGGAAAGTCTCATGAAGAGAATCAGTATGGTCGTATGGGAAGTATTTATGTTGATGATGATGAAGAAACTAAAAATGATATGTGATATGAAAGAAATGTTGAAGCTCGATCAATGGTCTAAGAATGTAGTGGAATGATTACATGTTTATCATGTGTAATGTTGTATAAGTAATCTCATGGAATAAGGATACATCAAAGGATTGTTACACTGTTGTCTTTCCTTAAGTTTTGAAAGTGTATGATGAATGGTACCAGTAACCATGAAAGGTTATTCAGATACTTTTGGAAAGTAGATGATAAGTGCATAATGAAAGGATAAGAAGATAATGAGATGTTTGATTGTATTCATGAGCTCATGATTGATATAAGGACTAAGTGATATCGTGGTTTGAGTATATAGAATTTTGAGGATTTTGGTATGTGGAAAGTGTTAACTTTAAACTGCATTCATGTTTTCACTAAGGTATTCAAGAGAATACATGATTAAGGACTTTGAATGTTTGGAATGTGACCAACAAAACATATCTTATGATATATGGGGATCAAAGATGGTATTAAATCTCTGGTAATCGTTTTCACTATATTATGAGAGTGGACTACAGTATTATGGATAAGCCTAAATATTAGAATGGATTATGTTGGACATAAGTTAGGATAAAACGTTTTTCGATATTATTGATGGGATGTAATAGTAATATATCTTTAGAAAAAGGACAACCTGCAGGACGGGCGACAGCCCATCGCGTCGGACAAGGCTATGGGAATCAAACCCACAACCGAAGTACGACTGGCCTTTATCGCCTACCACTAGCCTACAGGAAGTCCCCGTTTAGTAGAAACTAGTTTTATTATATTAAGCAGTATGATATATGAAGTATAAGTCCATTTTAGGAACCATATGTGATTAATCTCACTACAGATCGATTTATGTATATAATTTTTGCTAACCTTTTGTTTGAGACAGATGGAATGACCCGTCATTCTATCACATGATCTGCTAACACTTCACGAATAACAAATTCAACTTCATTTATTTAAGAGATGAAGTTGAAATTGTTCAAGGCATGAACAATAGTGAGATTGTACCAAAATAAAGAAAGTATTTATTATAATTCAAATTTTCAACTTTAGGGAAATGATCTTGAAAACCAAAAATGTTGTCTTAGTAATCTTATAACTGATGAATCGGATGGTACTTTATATCGTCACAAATTTATGGATTTGTGATTGTTGGCTTTTCCATAGCCATGTTCTCTACCACTCTCCATCAGAACATGATGGTTAGATTTTTCTTCCATATCCATATTTTCACCTATGTGGAAACCCAGTGATTAGTTTATTTGGGTAACCGTTAAGTTTCATACTTTTGTTTTAAAATATTGGTTTTGGTATTCCTTTTTACAATGTGGGATTATATTAAAGAAACTTTAGAATAGTAAACCATTTATAACCGCGACGAATTTCGAGGGCGAAATTCATTTTAAGGGGGGTAGAATGTAACAGCCCGAGATTTTATGAAAAATATTCTTTTTATTTCACTAATGTCTTGTGTTGTATGCTACACCAAAAGGAGATTGCACAACACGCATCCTTGACTTGTCTTGCATTACACGCAATCACAACCTTCCTCGATAGCGTGTATAATACGCAATACTGAGTTTCACTAAACAACGATATTCTTTTAAAATATTATTAAAACTAGCCGTTATGAATAGTAATAACCACTTTTTGAAATCCAGTAAATCTTATTTTTCAAAATGAACTTCATTTTTGGATTTGGAGTATCGAATTTAGCCTAAGGTGAAATTTTGGTACTTTTCGGATAACTTTCATATTATGATAAATAGTGAAAATTACTAAATTATAATTAAAAACAACTTTTTTAATCGAAATAATTAATAGTGATAAATCAATAATTTGAGTGGTTTTAAAGTATATTTAAAATATATTTTTACAATTTAATACAATGTTGGTCATTGAATGTAATTTCACATTTAAACCAGAAATAATCAAGTGTCAATCTTTTGATAGATATTGTTTCTTAAAAACACGCTATTTGTTTTAATAGCGGGATTTAATTATAAAATTAATTAATGCAATTTCTATGTTATTAATTTGGTAAAATAGACTTCATTTTTGAATTCGGAATATGAAATATAGCTTAGGATGAAATTTTGGCATTGTTCTGAAAAACATCAATTTTTGATGAATAGTGAAACTACTAAGTGGTAGGTTAAAAACTGAATTTTGCATAAACCTTAATTTTACCACTTCTGTGAATGGAATTTCGAAAATCCGACAGACACGGTTAATATCAAGGAATAAAATGCGGTTCAATGAGATGAAAATAATTTTTGGTGAATAGTAGCTTTTTATTTTTTTTACCACGGTTAATAGTAAATAGGGTAACTAAGCGTAAATATGATATTACTATTACCCTAACACATGTCCTAATTCTATTGGATAAGTGTAATTCGGCCAAAAACAACCTTATGAATATGATATGACCATTTAGGCCCACTTGGATTAGATTAGGACATTTATTATTATTTAATTCAAAGAAGAGTTAAAAGAGTTAAAATCAAAGTTTATTTACTAAAACATTTTTAATATGGGGTTATACATAAGATAAATTCGACTATAAATATTAATTAGAAATATAAAAAGCTTTCCTACATAATTATATTTTATTTATAATTTTTAGACTTTAAATAAATTAATTTATTTTTGACACAACGATGATGCAGTAATTACCCTTTTAAGGAAATATTAACATAATTGATGTTATAAATGCTCAAATGAATGTAATTTAAGACTTTTTATGAATTAAACTAATTTTCTAGGTTACTATGATGTATTAGTGTTGATTTAATCAACTTGGTTCGAACATATAATTCTGTTATGACTTTCAAAAAAATCATATATCAAATAGTGTCAAAATTGACACAAAATAGTTTTTAAATAAAATATTATATTATTAATTGTTATTTTATTCCTAAAAATCTAAGGTTCGGACAAATGACTTAGATAAGGATATATTTATTAATAATATACAATTTGGGGTTCGTTTGGCATGTTATAGTAAATGTATTAACCATATAGTGAAAGAAAACAAAAAGACACGGTAAATGTTAAATTATTTAACTTAGAGTTAAATCTAATTGATAAGGTTAAAATAATAACCTAAACTTGTCTAAATCATATTGGTTGATAGGGTTTCGACCCATCCCCACTTTAGCTTCGAAATAAGACCATTTGGAACCATTATAAACCGATTTTGACATTAATATAAAATAATATTTTGAGGTATTCCTAAGGTGCCCCTCTCCTCCCTTATAAAAGGACACCTCCTCCCCCTCCTCATCACACCAATTTGAGCACTCAAGCTCGGCCAACCCCTGCCAAAATCTCTTCTACACTTCCCTAGAAACATCCTAGAGGTTCTGGTCTCCCTCAAAGACCAATTTTAGTGCCCTCAGAGGAGGTCTCAAAGAGGCGCTTCAAAGAAGAGGTAATTACCGTTACCAATTCTTTCATCTTTATTTCTTCTTCCACTTCTTCTTCTTAGGTTGTTTCATTATGAAGTAATAACATCAGTATCACTAATATACTGATATGTTATTATAAGTATGAAACAACCCTATTTCACCATCTATCCATCCTACGGAAAAAGAAATCACCGCGCGTGCGTACGTACGGAATACCGTCTCCACGCCGTGGTGTAATCTATTTTCCACCACCACCATACATGGATGTGTATAATGGTGTAAAGAATAACTATACATAGTTATTACAACATCATATTGATTCTGATATATTGTATAATCCACTCCACTCCAATTCAATATTTATGGAAATGATATCATCGCTCATGCGTACGTACGGACTACCGTCTCCACGACGCGATGAGATTCATTCTCCATGTTAACCATTTAAGAATGATTATAAAGTATATATAAGAAATAATAATGAAATATATGACATTATAAAGCTACTGGATTTATGTATATATATACATATGTATGTCATCTACTTACTTTCATTTCAAGACAATAAGGAAAGGAAAACAGCGTTCATGCGTACGTACGGACTACCGTCTCCATGAACGGTGTTTTTCATATTATTTATCTACCTATTATATATATATATATACTGAATATATATGATATATAAATCATATTTTATATTCTGGAAGTAAGTAAATCATGATATAAGTAACAATGATGTCAAGAACAACAAGTCAAAACACCTACGATAAATGAAACGATTTTACCCAAAACGCTTCTTTAACATAGAACGGGTATTATAATGTCATAAGTGAACCATATATGATATCATAACAATGAATATGATTCTGTAATAAGTCAATAACATGATTTAAATCATTATACAGGAGGTTCGGACACTTACAAAGCAAGTCAGACCTAAGGTAAGGGAAATATCACAATCTCATTTTTATCCGAGATTGTTTATTCGTAAGTATTTACTGGGGTGTATTTTATCATCCAAATCCATGTTTCCTAAATATGTAATATTATTTCCATCCAACTACAATTGTTTAAATCCAATTTTACCCTTCGGTGAGTTTTTAGTAATAAAATATGAAAGAAATCTTTTGACGTTTTTCATACGAGGTGCTTTTTGACTTTTCCGACAAAAGTACGAAGAATGTTTTTTTTACTTATACGGCATGAATGGATTTTTAAAACATTATTTCCAAGAAGATTCTTTTACAAGTTTTCAAGTTTATTTTTAATCAACTTCTTTTTGTTTATAATTATATGACATGTTAAGAAAAGAAAAGTGTTTTTGAAGAAGAAAGGATATTTTCCTCAAGAATGGAGTTCAATTGTTTTATCAAAATTATTTTCCATCTAAGATAATGTAGGGTTCTGTTTTTATCCCTATTATTACATTGATTTGATTATGTTGTGATGGAATTATTTTTATGAATTCCTTTATCTTATATGAATTGATTTATGATGTCATGATGTTTCAAGAATACCATTTTTGTTACATGTGTTATGCGATGATGTATGATTTATGATTATGTGGAACACATAAGAAAGGATTCATTAAAAGATGGGTGGGACCTATATCTCCCTCCAATGAATTGGGTAAAGATTTTATATCTCATGAGATAGACAGGGCTGGAACGGTAGGTTATACCGGTTCAGTGAAACAGGACTGAAAAGAGGGTTACTCGATTCAGAAAGGGACTTTGTCAACTAAGATAGTCTTGGCAATGAGTCTTGACTAACAAGAAATGATTCTCTATGATTATGTGTTAATGCCACAAAGTTTCATGTTTTATGTTATGATTATTGTGATTACATTTCACTGCCATGATTTATCCCATGTTATGAATTTATGCTCTCTTTTGCTGGTTAAGATTTCCAAAATGTTATGTTCTTATGAATACGATGTGATTGATATTTCTTTTGTTTACCCTTACTGAGCATTTGAGCTCACTCTTTTATGTTTTCATTTCCCCGGGATATAAAGAAAGGTTTTAGGTAAAAAAAGGGAAGATATTTATAGGAGATGTTGAAGATCTTTCACCACTATTAGAAGATTACGTTCCGAGTTTCCAAAGACACTAAACTATTACGATCCTTGTGTGTGTGTTTTTGTTATGTACTAAGTATTCCGCAAATGTAATGTAATGTCAATGTACGTCAGGATACGGGTCTCTACATACATAATTGATATTAGTACCTTTAATAAACACTACTTCACTCTTTGGTAGTGCCTTGATCAAATTTTACTTCATTACTCACTTAAATGACTGGAAATTTTATTCTTGATGCACTGATGGATCATGAGAGTCATTGATAAACTGGTAAGTCATTTCATCTATCATTAAGTAACATCAAAACATAAAGGTTTTCATAGGTTATCCCATATAAATATATCCACATATGTTAAGATAATACCATAAATCTATAAAATAACATCCTATATTTATCTTCTACCATTACATAAATAGATAACTTTATAACCCTTCTAAAATATAATTCCCCATTTTCCCATACATAATCTATTAACTAATATAAACACATTTTTATTGGATATATTGGCTCATCCTTCCACTGATAGAAAATAAAACGTGATTTCATTATTTCAAACTCCATATAGAGGGATATAATAATAATAAATATCAAAAAAGTATCAACAAAAATATTTTCATACGATTTATTAATAAAAAATAAAAAATAAAAATACAAATTAAGTAGCAGAGGATAACTATATTATAATTTTAATTATTATCTTCACCATGGGTAATTTTTATAATATTTCCGTTATTCCAATTTCCTAGAAGGTTGATGTGGATTTTCATATATATTAAACCTTGGATTGGGTAATTGGTTCACATAATTCAAAAAATCATTTCACTTGAAGCAATTATTTATGAGAGGTTCAATCTTTTTAGATTTCCCTCTATTTTTATCCGTTAATATCTTTTTCCCACCACTATAGTAGTCAAAATATCAATATCCACACTTCCCACACCTAAATAATTATCTATTACCATTAAGAGAATTTCCTCCATGATTCATTCCAAACATTAGAAAAAGGAATGCCCATCATCTTTCCAAAATAATTCCTATAGATCCCTTTGAATTCCATCTTTCTATTCTTATAAAACACATGAGACTGATGTATTACTACATCCCCTAATTCCACCTTAATGGAACATAAAAAAATTCATCACAGCTACGGAAGTAACTTATTTATAAATAAATTTTGAGGAATTTTTCTAATCCACCATATAAATTATCCACCATAATTTCATGTTTGGTGATAATACTAGAAGATTTCCACACATGAATAGTAAAATTTTCATCATATGAAACAATAGATTCATCATAATTATATTTAATCTCCATTAATTCCTTATACATTTTAATATGATTAATATTATTAATGTACTTATTGAAAAACATGTTATCAAACTCATCCAAATCCATTGAGTTTATTTCTCCCTATTTTCTTGTATTATTAATAAAAATCCTCAATTAATCTGCCTAACCATCTAAATGATAGATAGTAAGAGTGAATTTTTGATGCTATAAACACTGGAAAATGGGAAATGTCCATCGGTGTTTCTAATCCGTCCCTATGTAAATAATGGGTTAGTGGATCCATTAAATGATGGTGTTTGTTTCCTCATAATGTTCATAAAAAATCAGTGTACCCCCTTAGTTGGTTTTTATTTTCATAATGATTCATAACATGAGAAATTTTTTGTGACCATAGATATGAGGTATCTCATTCTATATTCCATAACAGTTGGTTTCATAGGAGTAAAATCATTTCATTTCCCTATGAATTATTCATTATCATAGTCCTTTGGGTTCTAAGTACTAACTAAACACAAATAATTAGTATGAGAAACACTAATAATTGGGAAAACCACATAATTTTGAAAATTCACTTACAAGATGTCTAAATATTGGAACCTTATTTTTAATTATTGAAACCTTAGGTTTATCATCTGTATATATAATTTATGACAGTTCTTAAAGTGTTTTTTAATTTTCAATTCATGCCCCTAGTTAGTGTCAAACCAGTTGTGTAGCACCGCTCTTTATTAGGCAATAGTTCCCGACCATGGATTGCTCAATATAGGGGTTATAGGGATATCAACCCTATCTGTATATTTTCGAGATCCAAATACACGTTTAGTATCCATAATGGGATGTAATTTCTTGTAATCTACTCTATGAATCATTTGAAAAAATTACTTTACATTTTCCAAAACATTGAAAAATATTTAGTCATACCCTTAGATACATCCCTAAGCATATCCATATGGAAATCCTAATCGCTTTCACTAATGATTCCACATATAATTTTCCGAGTTTTTAATACAAAATTAGGTTTATAATGAATATAGTGACCTAGGATGAACATACATGGATATTACAACATTTTAGGTAAATATTTATCACATTATAGAGGTACGAGTCAAAGGAATATAATTTTTTTATGTATTTGGAATAATAGAACAAAATATTCTAACCATGTGAAAATTAATTATTGTTCCCTACCATGGTCATCCCATTAACTACAATTACCAGAAACCATTCTTCATAACATTTCTGAAATATATATATAAAAGGGTGAGATTAGATGCTATGTAAGGTTAAATAAAGGAGATACATAAGAATAACATGAGAATTAGTTTATGAGAACCTAATAATAACATTTCATAATCATATCCTGTATATCAGAGATCATATAATTGAGTCATGGAATAAATATTGGAAGTTAAGAATAAAATAATCATAGGGTAATCCCAAGAATAATTCATAAAATAATCACCTGGAAATAAGATATATAATTTTTTCAAAAAAATAGATTAAATTATATCCATAGTAATCGGGGATTAAATCTTAGTACATCATAGCGGAATTGAATCAATCGTAAACCCATCTTAGTATCAATCGTTCACTACCAGGTTTATCTTAATATTAATGGTTTACTCCCAAGACCATATTACTAGTTAATATTCACATTCGGTAATATCTTAGTAGTAGATGTTCACTTCCAAGACCATCTTGGTTGTCATGGTTCACTTCGAATACTATCATATCAACAAAATCCCATTATTGAATCGATTTCACTCCCACTATTATCAATTTCTATCTCATGATATATAAATCATTACTCATGTTTTTGGAGGGATATATTATTCCAACCCATCCAATAATGAAATCATACATATGTGTTCAACAATAACATAAGCAATCATCTTATCATTGTCTATGAAATATAATAGATTCATAAATATTTAATTATTTCATAACATATGGAAAATACATAGGTTTCAAAATAATTACCTCAAAGAATAACTCAAAAAATTTTGTGGGATTCATTACCATTTAATAATTATGTACCCCATGGATGAGAAACAGATGTCATAAATATCATTCATCAAAAGATAAATAATTCATAGAATGAATATAAATTTTATTCATTCATCATATCCCTATTATGTAATTGGTGACACCAAAATATGACTTCCTAGATGGAAAAAATATTGAAAATTCATTGAAATCATTTCTTAAGGAAATGTATCCTTTAATCATTGAAAAACATAGTTTTAGAACATAAAACATTTTGAAAACTGCTTTCATTAAAAATCTATTTAAATACTTATAAAGTGTGGTTTTAAATTCATTTAATACTTTAATAAGAAAATAAAAATTTCAATAAATTAAAATTAATATTTAAAATCATTTAAAACAATTCATTAAAATAATACCTTTTGAAAAAGAAATTAAAAATAAAAATCTAATATAATTAATCATTATCTAAACAAATTATAATGAAAATTATAAAACATAAAAAAATTTAAATTCCTTTCACCTTGAAAATGGGAGTAAAATATGATTTTAAAACATATTGTTGAAATCATTTTCTTTAAAACAGTTTTTTGGAATAAAGCATATTTTTGATCGAATAGAGAAATAATGTCTGCTTTTTCAAAAACATTTTAATAATGATTTAAAGGAAAAATATTGGGAAATGAACCATTACATGAGGATATAATGAATAAATAGTCTTTAATAAAATTCAAGATAATAATTGAGATATGGATCATAATTATTCATTAATAAATGTATAATTATAAACAATGTTAATAAATGACGAGATTATACCAATAAACTCTTAGAACTTTGGTAACATTGAATCCTAAACCCCAATAAGGAATGACATAAAATGATGAATGAAATATTATTATGATGAATAAATTCATTATATTACAGAAAAATTTGATTTATATACACCTCATTAATTAATATAGGTGTGTAACAAAACATATATCTCAAAGATGGAAAATTGAGAGAAAATTACATTACTGATTTAGTAACTTCTGACCTGTGAATCCCCTTAAAGTTTTATAAATAAATGTATTTATAAATAACCCTTAATAAAATGAAAATAATTATATAATACATTCTTGGGAAGTATATCAACCACAAAAAATAATTGATTTTTGAATAAGGAAAAAGGATCACAGAAATAAAAGATGGACTAGAATTCCCATTACAACATAAAAGCTACAGAATATTGATCCATATGAATGAATAAAATCAATTTAATAATTAAATAAAATTAAAGAAATTAAATTAATTATATAATATTTCATAGGTTATTATATACACCACATAAATTAATGAGGTTTATAATGAATTAAATTCAACTAGTAAAATTTCAAGTATTTTATCTTTAATATAAAAACATAATATTTGATTTAAACCCTTTTCAACCATACTTAACCATAATAGTGTTTAAAAAATAAATCATTCAGGGTTATTAAATTAATTTTATAAATTCATAATGTAACACAATGGGTCACAAAATTTATGAATGAAATTTTCCCAACCATTTGAGTTATGATTGGATAATAATTTTTTTATATTATTTAATATAATATTTTCAACATAAAATTACTTTTAGATTATTTTTGAGGAATATTCAAAACCTTTTTCATTAAAATCATTTATATAATATAGAAATTTTAATCTATATATCTTAAAAAATAATAATACATTATATATATTTTTAAAATTTATTGAATTTATAATCCATTAAGAATATATTACAAATAATTTTTTTAAATCATGTACATTATTATTCAACTTCATTGGTAAAGCACTCCATCGATCATATGTAAGAAATCTAGACCACTATGAAATTAGTAAAAATAGAAAATATGTTAATTTGATAAGAATAATTTATTATTATTTTATATAACTATTTATATTATTTCATGAATCTTCTTTTCATGAATTAAACTTATTAGGGATATTTAAAAAATGATAGTGGACATTTAGTACTTATTCATTGGTTAATATAATTTAAATGTAATCATTAGTGGAAAATTGAACCATATTTCCAAATATTTTAATATAGGTTGAGGTGGTTCTAAATAAAATCTTGCAATAAAGTAATAAAATGTGTTAGATTTATAAAGAAGAATTAAACCATAATATTATTCCTAATTGACCCATTTTACCATTTATCATGGTGAATAATTTTTACTTTGTGTACAATTACATATGTAAAAAATGAAATTGGACTTGATAAAAAAATTTAATCTTATGTATTATAAATATGTAATCAATTTTTCAGGATTCAATTCGAATAAATTAATAAATAATAATTTTAGAATATGTATAGAAAACTCTTTATAAATAATTATTTTTAAAATATACTTCTATACATTAAAATGATTCTGCAACATAATAAAAGATAATATTGGATCCCATGAATATCATGTGAATAGGGTTAATTAAAGTAGAAACATGTAACTTCTAAAGATAATCTATTTTTTTATATTTTATTATATTGAATATAAATGATAGTTTTTCGTAAAATATTTTATTTTCAATATTAATCTAAAAAATATTCTTTTTAGATAATTTCTATACATATCCCTAATATAAAATTGACATGGTGAATTCAATATATTTTTTAAATTTTTATAAAAAACTAATTGTATAATAAATTATCTCTAATTACCCTTTAAAATACCCAAAAATATTATATAAAAAATAATTTTATAACATAAAATGAATTTATTTTAATTAATTAACAAGTAAAAAAAATATATGAATGTTTAATTTATTTAATGAATTCATTATTTTTATTATGGAAGAATACAATTTAATTTACATTACCATTTTAACATACCAATACTAATAATTGGTTTTAAAAGAGTTTAGAAGAAAATTAACATAGGTTATGCTCTCATGGAACCAAAGGAAGAAAATAAATAGAAAGGGTATATTAAAACAATTTGGTAATTTTTTCCCATTATAAAAATAAAAATAATCAAATATAACATTATACAAAACAAAAAACTCTATGATTCTTGAGGTGTAAACAAAATAATTAAAATAAAATAATGAAAACTAAATATATCATAGTAACAATGGAAATAACAAAATGGAACAAAAATTCACTAAAATAACAAATAACCTAAAACAAATGTCAATTCACTCAAGACTCTAGGGTGCTGATCAAATAAAATCAATAGAATCTAGATACCTATATTAAATTCCACAGAAATAGAAATAAAATATATTTCCCATTTTAGTATCTTATAGTACAAAATTTTATTTTCCCTAAACTGGATATGTTATGAGTGAGTAATCATACCTAGTAGTAAATCTGTAGAAGCTTCCAACACATTACACCAATACATGAACATGTTATCTCACATTTCAAAAAAATATATTTGAAACAAATGCGGGATGAAAAATGTAGCTAACCAATTATAAAAAAATTAAACTATAATCCGAACTAATTTGTCTATTAATACCAATTGGTATAACCAGGATACACCCTCTTACTCATGCACACAATGCATGCCATGTGATAGTATCATACTTCTGATCTATTACTTTTCCATCCCCCTATGTCATCACGGGGTGACGAGTCTCTAGATTAATCCAATTTGAATCCTTGTTTAAATTCTATAATGGAAAAGAGATGACCACTTTAAAAATGAATACACTATATGAAATATGGATATGGTCTAAAACAAAATAGTTTCATATAAATATATTATTTCATTTAAAATAATCAATTGATCATCATTTTGTTTATAATACAAATCATATTATTTAAACAAAAAAGAAAGGGGAGTTCCATCAACCATTCAAATTATGTGACTCATAAATTATCAAAAAGGGGGATTCCAAAATTAAATGAAACAATATATCCATTGAGATTAAAAAAAAGATATAAATATTCAGGTCTTCATGTTATAGAAAGATGTGGATGAGAGATAATCCTTATAAATTGAAATAGATGATGAAAAAAATTAACAACACAAAAAACATCTAGATATACTTTCAAAATCATATCCATGAATATATCCAACAAATATTATTCCAAAAAAATCAATAATAATGAATATACCTATTATAGATCGGATCTAATTTATTATTCCATATAAAATATGCACATTATGAATGAATAGAGAAACTATAAGAGATAATGGATCTGGACATCAATTTCCTATATCGAACTCTCTACAATCCAATGAAATTAGCTTAGAAGGGAGAGTGGATGAAAAAGATACCAGGTGAGATTGTCATGTTAGATATCGTTGTCCAATATGGGAGGAAAAGATTTTTTGGGGGGAAAACATAATAAAAATAAAATCAACATATACTATAATTTTCATCACATAGTTAGGACACACTATTTAACAAATTGTACAAAAACATTGTGACTTCCACAAGAAAATTACTAGGAGGCCACATGGTTTTTCACATGGTCTAGAAAAATATATGTAAAATGAATGAAAATAATCTATCCCAAATATCTATGTATTTCATGCCTTTAACAAATTTTATCAAGCCATACACCAACTATCTGACTGCCTAGTAACAATCATAATCTCTTGTATATTTTCCTAGAGATTTTTAAGGATTTAACCTTACCATAATCAAATTATACACCATTAAAAACTCTTACAAATAAAAAATAAAAATATAGAGAATTCTATAATGCAAACTAAAAATTATATAACATAAATATATATAATAAAAGGAATAATTGCTTCAAACAAATGGTTTTATGTCCTCCCTCATCTTATGAGGTTTTTTCCCATATAAATTTGATGATTACTATTTGGAAGAGATGTGGAAATTGTTCTAGAAACTCTTTATCTTGTTCTGATTCATCCTATTGAAATTCCCCACATTTTCATAATAATAAATCCAATGAAATACTTTATCAGGGAATTAATTTATCTGGTATTCCCATGATATGAGTTGAATATTGAATAAATGTTTTTTTTTGATCAACATTTTCCCACTAAATCATAAAGTTAGGATCGGGCTAGTATTTTCTAAATGAAGATATATGAATAATGTTCTAAAACAAATACCATTGTGGTGGTAAAGGAAACCAATATTTATGGTCCTGAGTAAATTTGTATATTCTATAAGGTGTGACATATTGAGGATATAATATTCATTTCATAATAGATCTATAATGTCCCTTATATGGAGATAGTAAGAAAAACATTTTATTTCCCTATGAAAAATATTTGGATTGATGCTGATTATCGGCAGATGATTTTAGTAGGTTTTGTGAAAAATCCATTCATTCTCTGATCATATATGTATTTTTGTTTTCTTAATTAAAATGGATAGGATTTTGAATTTATGATTCTCCGGTTACAACCCAAAAAAATATATAGATACATATATATTTCCATTAAATTTATTTAATTGGGAAATCCATATAATTTCCTAACAACAATTATTAAACAAAAACTACACTAAGGTAAATTGATCCTCCCCTGAGCCACTAAAATCCATAACACCTTCTAGGTGTGTTTGTTCTTATGTTTTAATTATTTCTAATATTTCTAGTTAAATTCCTGAAAAATTCCATAACCATATGCTCCCATTTTTTTATGGTTATAGGTACAAATTACAACAATCTAGATAATCATTAATTCTTAGTGTTAACCCAATCATATGATAAATATTTCATAACATAATCAAAAACATTTCATTTAAATACTATAATTCTAAAATTAATTCTTATAATCTCGAAAATATTATTGATTCATAGATAAATTTATCATTTATAAATTTTATAATATAAGTTAATTATTCTTAAAAATACGGATGGATAACCAGTTGATTGTGAAAAATCAACACATATTTCCCATATTGTGTCTATCCATCAATGTTTTATCAACCATTAGGTATTGGGGTAATGTTAATGTAATCATGTTATAACATTTAATCGTACATGACTTTATGAAACCAATTTAGGCTATGTTTTAGTGAGAAGATTATTTCAACGTCATTCAGCTCTGTGGAATCCAAATTCTTGTTTGTTGTGATACTCATCAATTACCAGTAATTATAAACCTATTTTCTAGTTGATTATATTAAATTCATCATAGATTATAATCCAGGAAAATTACTTTTACAAATTAATAATTTTAGAAACATATGATGATATAGATAAATGACATAATCAACAAACCTCAAAATAATAAATGAAACTATATAATAACCTAAAAAATCCTCGTTATTTGTGTTAAAAATTAATTTCCTAAATTTTATATAAACATGATATCATAAAAAATATTATAATCCATATATCTATGGATATTTTATCAGATTTAAGGATTCATTATAAAAAATTAGTAAATTTTAAATAATAGAAAAAAGAGGGAAACGAATCTTAACATCATTATCCTATAAAAAATACACATCGATCAATTAAATATATGATTTATTAGGTGGGGAGATTCTAAAAACACTAAGAAGATTCCTAATTTTCATGATCCTTGGTTAACGGGAGATAAAAATTAATTTTTTATAAGATATCATAACAAAAATCTATATTATTGCTCTATTTATGAATCTTTACAGGGAGGATTAACATTTAATCAAAAATTGCACCAATTGTCTCAATGCTACTCAAATTTTCTAGGTGGTTGAATGTTTATACCACATGTTTTTTCAAACCATGTGCCCACCATGGGAAATTAATCTTTCTCCAGCAACTCTAAATTACACAGTTTGACTCATGGTATTGTCCAATAGTTAACCAATCATGTGCCAACCTAATAACTCCAATAAAATCATTCATTATTTATTGGATATGTTTCATGGTTTCCCCATAAATTTTTTATACCAATATAATAAAAGAACACTTCTAAAAAAATAAAAACCCAATATAATTTCCTAAAACTCAATGAAAACATTATTCAACGTCAAAAAACGTATTAAATGGGTGAATTTTCTCAAAATATACATATTTCACTAATATAGATATTCATATTCATTCCCACCAATCCAACTTCTAGGATACATTAGTATTATTTAAATAATAATATTTTTTTAGTTCATTGATGCTCAGTTCGGTGTATGGTTTACTCTATAAATCAACGTGTTCGTTATAATTCAAATAAAAACTAAATTATCAGCATACTATATAGTGACCCATACATTTCAAACATAAATATTACATCTTATTAGATTAATATCACGTATATAACATCTCGAACTAGGCTATAATTGTATTGATATAGTTTCGTTAGAAACATTGATAGAGAAAAAAACATTTAAAAAGATGTCTAACTCATCTACCACAATGTTATTTATAAAACTCTCTATTTTTTGAAATATCACACTTAATACCGTTATTCATTCAATGAGTTAATGAATCCTAAGAAAGGGTGAGTTCAATTTCACAGTAAGCGTAATAATGTCTGATATCAATGATCAAAAAAGAATAACATAAGAATAAGGTTATGATAAAATGATATTAACATATGATGATTAAACCCAAAATCTTACAGATCATTATCATGAGCCATGAAAAAATATTGGATGTTGAAAACATAGGAAAAAAATGAATCAAAATATATGAGCCATAAGAGAATAACATTGATATAAGATATATGTTTATGACTGACACATAATCTTAGAAAATCATTTATTCATTCAAGGATCACATCCACGATTTCCATAATGGATTGTGTTCACTTCCCATTTCACCATGTCCTTACGCATGGTTCACTCCCAAGAAAATCATAATGTACATAGTCCCTTACTGATCTGGTTTCACTCATCATTCCAGTCCTTATTATCAACTGATAAATGTTTCATTCTCTCATTTCATTGGATGAATTTATAATTCTAGGAATACCCATCACATAATTATTATGAATTCTTATTTGTGCCACAATATCATAATTAGTTCATCATATACCCTTACACGTGGTAATGAAATTCTTTTCATAACAATTTAAATAATTCATCATTGCAAAACTAGTGAAAAATAAATTGGATTCATAAAAATCTCATCATCATAATCATAAACCATCCATAGAAATAATAAAAATGATATATTGAGTCCAATTCCCCATTAAATCATAAGTATTATCAATAAATAATATCATAAATTAAAATTCATTTAAAATTTAACTTGTTTTATTAATTTTGATAAATAGACATTTCATTTTGAATTCACATATAAAAAATCCTGAAATTTCTTGAATAATAATGAAAATTGTAATTTATATGAAACATGGATGTGTCTAGTAGATGATTCATTGAATTTAGTGTTCAAGGTGGTGGTATTTTTTTCTGAATAAGTATGTTAAAAAATATATTACATTCACAAGTTTGGAAAAAACCTATAGTACCTCTTTCAAAAATTGAAAATATGTTTCCATTCAGTCAATTAAAAAAACATAGGTAAAAAAGAATGAAAAAATCTATTTAAAGCAGTAAAACTATAATCGAAACCGTTTTTATAATATATAGAAATGGAAGAAAATGGATTTTCATACGATGAGAGATATAAATTTTGTTGTCCATAAAATTGATCTTTCATTAACCTAAGTAAATAATTAATTGAAAATTGAAGGAGATTAAGTTATATGAAAAAATAAATAGAGGATAATAAAATTACTGAAATTCATCAAATATATATTCATAAATTCTTCATCAGAATCATAATCATAAACATTCATAATGAACAATGAGATACAAACATAAAAGAATTACCTTGATTTCAAATAGTTATGAGAGAACTCTATCCTTTTATATACTATATTTACATATATTTTATATATATTACTCAATAATATTCAAAATTTTAATATCATATATGATCCATTAATAAAAATTCAACACCCATTTATTAATATGTAATTAAAATCATCAATTCCTGGGGTAAACTATTTCCATTTTTCAATTCAATTTATTGTTTTGTAGACTTTATTGTTTTATATTGATAATGGTTACATATAATCCATAATGTATATTATATTATGAAAATAATATATTTCAATTATATCTCTACTTATAGTCATATATACAATGAAAATTTGTTAAAATGAATAACACTATTCTTGAAAATAATAGGTTATACATACAAAATAATATTGTTTTCACATTTGATCAATGGAGAAAAATAATCATGAATATTATTTAAAAAATATAAAATAATTATATATATATATATTATATTCCTTAAATATATATTTATTATCATATATGTATTGAATAAAGGGAAAAAGAACTGTATCTTTTCTTGTAGAAACATGTCCACTCATACACAAAAGTGACATTGTCATTCTCTAATAGTTTGGAAGGTATGAATAATGATATGATATTTTAATTCCAAAAGAGTAACTATATAATAGATATCATATATAAAAACTGAAACCATAATAATAACCATCCCTGAAATATGGAGATGGATGTTGAGTCAAAATGGTTTTCCTTTTGAATTTTTCATTCCTTCTTGTTTTGAAAATCACAGACACCTTATAATTATGAAAATATATATTTTACTTATGTAAAGAAAATTTACTTCTGAAAGTAATTTACCCCTATCATGTTTTCAGAGTTCGTATCATTATCTTTCATAAGAATAAAAATCAAATTCATATCACATACCTCACAATAATATAATACTTATATATTAAGCATTATGTTTTAGGATCTGAACTCTGGATACAAACTCTAATGATGTTCCACTCCAAATTCTGGATATGAACTATAATGAAGTTCCACTCCGAATTCTGGGTACGAACTCTAATTAAGTTCCACTCCGACTTCTTGATACGAACTCTAATGAGGTTGCACTCTGAATTCCGATTATGAACTCTCATGAAGTTTCACTCTGAATTCTGTATACGAACTCTCATATAGTTCGACTCTGAATTCTGATTAATAACTTTTCTAGGTTCAGACTCCGAGTTCTTTGAATTCAGACTCCGAACTCTTATGAGTTCTGACTCTGAATTCCCATGAACTCTGACTCCGAACATTGTATGTTCTATTTCCGAGTTCTGATGAAACCAGACTTCGAATTTCATTAGAAATTCAGACTCCGGATTTCTATAGAATTCAGGTTCCAATTTCCTACAAGACAGAATCTGAATATCTCTTTATTATAGACTCCGAATTACTTTTTGGTTAGACTCTGAACATTTATTTGCATACATTCCGAACATCAGTTTTACTTATGCTTACAATTGTTTCATTACAAAATGATGTCATTCTTTTAGTTATTGACTAACCGTTGGTTGAGTGACACGTGTACAGGTCCCTCTGTAATTGAAGGAGAAATATGACCATTGGAGGAGGGAGCCGACCGTTGGAGCTTGGCCTATAAATAGGAGCTCATTTGAAAGTGTTCACAACTTCTGGAATTTTGGGGATCAGAACTTCTTGAAGTGATTTCTAGAGAGAGAGGCTCTTATCAACTCTCAAGCTTCATGCAGAAATTTTTCAATAGCTTGTTCAAACTTTTCTTCTTGCAGTCTTTCATTGTGTGACTCCGATTGTTGGTGATTACAATCGAGGGCTTCTGGGGATATCAAGACAGAGGTTCCAACACCTTGAAGTTGAGGGCTTCCTTGCTGAGGAAGACCGAGGTGCCAAATACCAAATAGTGGAGGGCTTGCGCGGATAGCAAGGTAGACTCCGATCTCTGTATCGAGGGCTTACCCTGGTGTGGGTAAGACAAAAATTATTGAAAGTATATATCAAGGGACCATTATCCAAGGTTGTAGGATACCCTTCTCTTTGGGTTAAAAGAGTTATTATTTGTTACTTTTAGTTTTTACTACATTGTTTTTTCCGCTGCATTTTGTATTGTTAAGGAATGTATAAATTTCTTATACTTCCTAACTTGTAATCTGATATTGTTCATTTATATACACATTAAGGTAGAATATTAATCTTTGTAACTTTTGTTAAGTTCCATTTTCGGAATCAATTTTCTAAAATCTAGCAAGTCTTTAGTACTCATAGATGTATTTTGAATTATCTTGTTTAACCTTGTTAAACATAACCAGTTTAAAAATTTCCTAAAGGAATTTTTAAAAGTTACAATCCACCCCCCTCTTGTATATGAGAATCGCATTCTAATTTCGATCCTATGCTTGGTATTACAGAGTATATCATACTCAGTGTCATACCATCCTAACAATTGGTATAAGAGGATTTGGTTCAATCGGAATTAATCACATGATTAGATTCAGAAGAGAATTCTCAGAATTTCTTTTTCATATCCACATTTTCAGATTCATATTTCGGGATTCATACTTTTTAGAATCTGTTTTTCGGAATCATAGTTCAGATTCACTTTTTGCGTAGAGATACAATTTGTCTTGCTTAGAATATTTTCCCTTGTTTACAAACTTACACTTCTAACAAGATTGTGTGCCAATGTTTTTCTTAAGGATGGTAGGTTTAAATGTTGGATCTATTGACAAATTAAATCCTACCAGACCACCCATTTCTGATGGTAATGATTATGAATATTGGAGAGACATTATGAAGACTTTCATTATAAATACTGGAGTAGATAATGTTGTCATTCTTACCGGTGGATATAAAATTCCTAACAAGTAAGTTAGTGCTTTTACCAATCAAGAAAATCACGAATACCAACTCAACTATAAGGTATGCAATACATTGCTTTTTTCAATGACTAAGAATATATATATCCAAATTTATTCTTGTGAAACAACTAATTGTATATGGATGAAACTTGATGTTACACATTTTGGTACATCTAATGTGATTGAGATAAGAACAGCCATCCTCAGAGCTGAGTATCATGGTTTTAATTTTCCTTATGGAGAACCAATTTGTAAGGTGAAATAGAGATTCATGACTATCGTGAATAGATTACAATCTATGGGAGAGGAAGGACTAGATGATGAATCTCTTGTTAACAAGATCATAGATATCATGCCGAATGAGTGGGAATCAAAGAGAACTGTTATCGAAGAAAACAAAAAGGTTACTCAAATTTCTCTTGATGAACTATTTGGTACTCTTATTAAACATGAGACTATAATGAAGAGAGATGATGACAATATAAAGAAGAAGAATGGGAATGGTAGTGTTATTTTTACTACAACTTCAAATAACATGAATGCTAAGACTCCTGAGAGAGTTACTAGATCCAAATCTAAGAAGTTTGTTATCCAATCCGAATCTAGTTATAGTGAAGTCTCAGAAAAATAGGTAGCTAATATTTCTCGATGGATGAACAAGATAGCTGGACAAAGAAATTTCCAATCCATGCATAAGGAGAAGGAAAAAAGGACAAGAAAAATTAAGAGGTCACATGCTATGAATGAAAGAGAGATGGACACATAAGACCTGATTGCGCTATGATCAAAAGATAAGAATGGAAAGAGAGGCATTCTGAAAGGAATAGAAAGAAGTATTACAATTACAAAGAAAAGGAAGTTCTGAAAGCTAATGTCACCTGGAGTGCCAGTGGTGGTGACTCTTCAGATAAATCTTCGGATTATGAATCTTCTGAATAGAAGAATCTTGGTCTTATAACCAAACTACCTATTGATAATCATTGATTTATGGCTAAGGTACACAATGCTAAATCCTTGACCTATGTTTCCTTAAATTCTAATGATAGTATATATTATAACTCTTCTGATGAATAATACTCTTCTGATGAAGAATATACTTTACCTATCTATGAAGAAGTTTCTAGGTTTGCTGAACTTCATGAGATTGAGAACTCAAAACTCATGATAAAAATTTGATAAGGCAAACTCTAGGAATACTATTCATAATAAGGAAATATCAGATCCTTCTAAAGATCATGATAAGAAAAATTCTAATTTTGAATGTATTTCAAAAAATCTTGAGGGAGTAAGTTCTTAGAAGAACAAACATTCAAAAGATACTGAAACAGTGATTTATAAGAAAAATGTTTTCGATCCTAGATATAGTTCAAATGTTTTGGAAGATAAGAACTTAGTTATCAAACTAAAATCCAAAATATTTTCCTTGAGGAAGTGTTTGTAAAATTTTACCCATGGTAAAGAAAATTTTGATAAAATGTATTCACAAATTCGACCTCGAAGAAATAAATCTGGTTTTGGTTACACTAGTTTTAAACCGATTTTAGTAACAACTACTTTGTTCATAAAAGTGGCCCATTTTGCACAAAGTTTCAATGTGGTGGTCACTGGGCAAATAATTTTTCATTAAAAAAACTCAATCTTTTTGATTTCATAAGGCATATTTTTCTAAGAAGATGTGGGTACCCAAAATTTTCCTGTCTGAAATTTCCAGATCCAAGCACGTTTGGATTCTGAAAACCTAATTTTTTCTTATTTTCAGGAAAATAAGGAATGTACCACGCACAATACATGGTACATGGATAGTGGATGTTCCTGGCATATGACTGGTAACAAAAACTATTTTGAAAATATTATCAAGATGAAAGGATGAAAAGTAACTTTATGAGATAATGTTCAGGGAGAAATTATTGGTATAGGTAACATCATTCTTCTTATAAAAACGTTGATTTAAAATGTTTTGTTTGTTAAAGGTCTTAATAAAAACCTCATCAACATAAGTCAATTAAGTGATTATGTCTACCTTGTGAACTTTAGGAATGATAAGTGCATAGTACACAATTCCAAGGAATAATTTATTCTATCTACCAATAGGCAAGATAATGTTTACACACTACACTTAGAAGACCTTAGGAGCCAAGACTTATCCTACCTTAGTGCAATGGAAGATCATTATTGGTTTTGTCATAGATGTTTAGGACACTTTAACCTTAGGAACTTTTTAAACTTTATAAGAAAGGTTTATTTAAGGATCTACCAGAGCTTAGATTTGATTTTTCAAAAGTTTGTGAACCTTATCAATATGGCACGAAACACGAATCAAGTTTTAAATCAATCGGTGAAGTCTCAACAATTGATGCACTACAGTTAGCACATATGGATCTTTTTGGTCCTACACAAACTGGAAGCATTGGGGGCATGTATTATGTATTTGTCTTAGTTGATGATTACATTAGATTTACATGGGTCTATTTTCTAGCAAAGAAGTCTGATGGTTTTATTTATTTCAAAAGTTTTAGAGCCCATGTAAAAAATGAGAAAAACCTTCCATTGAAAACTATTCATAGTGATCATGGAGGAGAATATCAAAATTCTGATTTTGAAACACTTTGTAGTAGAAATGGTATTACTCACAACTTCTTAGCACCCTGAACACCTCAACAAAATGGAATTGTTGAAATTAGAAATAGAATTATTCAAGAGATAACTAGAATCATGTTGAGTGAGTATTCTATAGCCAAACATTTATGGGCTGAAGCTGTTAGTATGGATTGTTATACTATAAATCGAGTTTTGGTTAGTCCTTTTCTTAATAAAACTCCTTATCAGTTTTCGAATGCTAGAAAACCTAGTCTTTCCTTCTTTAAGGTTTTTGGTTGAAAAGTATTCATTCTGAATACAAATGATAACTTACACAAATTTTAACAAAAATATGATGAAGGAATTTTCTTATGCTACTCCACAACTTCTAAGGCTTATAGAGTCTTCAATAAAAACACTTGTACTGTTGAAGAGACAGTACTTGTCAAATTTGATGAAAATGATCCCTTTTTTCCAACAACCCCTACCTAAATCTTCAGATGTTCTTTCAAAATCTGATTATCTACCTTTGATAGAAAAACCTTTTGATAAGGAAAATTTTCAAGAAGATACTTCTGAAACATTTACCCCAGAATATTTCCTACCCTATGTTGATGAACAGGTTTTAGAAAGCCCAAACCAGTTGTTTCTAATGAATCATCATAATGATAGTATCATTGGTGATGTGAATCAACCCGTAAGGACTAGATGTTCCTTAAGAAATGAAATAGAACATCTAGCATTCCTTTCCCAATTAGAACCAAAAAGCACTGATGAAGCTTTAGGTGATGATGATTGGATTAAATCCATGAAAGAAGAACTAAATGAATTCGAAAGGAATAAATTATGGACCTTGGTTGAAAGACCTAAGGAAAATTCTGTTATTTGAGTAAAATGGGTCTTCAGAAATAAGTTTGATGAAAATGGAATCATTGTAAGAAATAAATCTAGATTGGTTGCTAAAGGCTATAATAAAAAAGAGGGAATATTCTATCATGAAACATATACTCCTATAGCTAGAGTTGAATCTATTCTTATTTTACATGCCTTTGCAGCATTATTCAATTTCAAACTTTTTCAAATGGATGTGAAATGTGCTTTCCATAATGATTATGTAACGCCCCGACCCTAGTTACCCAGAGTCGGTGCATTATTACATAACATTGGCATGATCACAAGAAAGATAAAATCTCGAAAGACCGATTGGTTTAGTATCCTTGGAAACACTAGATATAGTCATATGTCTTACATTACATCATAAAATGAAAAACTACTACAACTACATATTGTCTCCATAATCCACACTCATATCCCCACATAATATCCCTACAGGTCATTCATAATTTACTTCTTCACATCCTGGGAAAAATAAAACATAGAAAAGGGGTGAGCTCAAATGTCCAATAAGGATAACAATATAGCGGAAAATTTCATAAATAAGAATAAACATTTAAGGCAATGTATAACTAAAACAAAAGCCTTTCAAAATTGAACATTCAACATAGTATGGCATGAATAAAATGAAATAATTCCATTTACTTATTGACATGGATATTCTACTAATCGAATAATCACATGCAAAATCAATAACCACTTTCATAATGATGGAATGCATAATGCCGGACTATCATAACCACATAGCCAAGGCCTCGTGCCAAGACTATAAATAAGATTTTGCCAAGGCCTTGTGAAAAGACACTAGTTTGTCTCATGAGACCTACCCATGCATCAAGGAGCTATAACGGGCTCCACCCGTCACATATTATGTCCAATGCATTCCCATATGAAAAGGTTTAAACATAACATAAACATTCGTATTAAAACTCGCATACGAAATGTCAATACTTTCATCATAAACTATGAATGGTATAAAAATATCACATCCACAGTTAAACATATCACAAAACTTTCAATACAATATAGAAGTTTTTTATCTCAATAAATCAACTACAAATAAGCATAAAATCCATCAAAGGATGTTGACATAGATGAAATCAAAAATCTTTTTAGAGAAATATCTCTTTCTATTTTTGAAATCATTTAAGAGTCATATATTTATAAAATAAAACATTTTCATTGAAAATATTATTATAAGCTTGTAAGGGAAGCTTCGAGGATTTTATAACGACTGAAAATAACCACACACGCAGTATAAGTGAAAAAAACATTCATACCTTAATTCTGTCGAAAAGGTTAAAAAGCACCTTGTTTGGAAAACGTCGGAACGATTCCTTTATAAACCTCTTATAAAAAGTCAAAAAAGGGTATAAATGACTTTAACCCATATTCTAGTAAATAGTAAAAATGTTTTGAAATTCATTTTTAAGAAACATGGATATGGATGATAAAAAGATCCCAGTAGATTATTACATATAAACAACCTCGGATAATGAAGAGATTGCGAAATAACCCTTACCTTGTACTTTTCCTTGGTTGGGGTAGGTTAACCTCCTGTATAATGGTGATATAATTTTTATTAAATTATACAAGAATCATATATATTAATATGATATCATATATGATCTTTTAACATTTATTTGTTAATAATATCTTAGTATTATCATTGTTTCGGGTGTTAACTTACTCGTTTTCTTTTATATGTTTTGTTACGTAAGCCATGTTTGTAATGGATAGGTTGTATATTATCCATATTCATAATGATATCATGTCCTTAAACATCCTTTTTAAATCATCAAATGATAATTATACTTGAATTGATACGATGGAGAATGAATCTCATCGCGTTCGTGGAGACGGTAGTCCGTACGTAGGCACGAGCGACAATATCATTCTTGTGATATTAAAATAATATATAAATGGATGTTATATCATATATAAATAATCATTAACATGTTATATTTATTATTTACATGAGTTACACATCATTATTATACCCATACAAATAATAATATATTGAATAACAATTACACCACGACGTGGAGAGGGTAAGCCGTACGTACGCACTAATGGTGACATGTTATTCAAAGGGTGGATAGAATACTGATTATGGTTGTACCATATTTATAATCACATCGCAGTATATATAAGATACTAGAGTTATTATTTTAGAATGGTAATAACAAAGAAAGAAGAAGTGGAAGAAGAAAGGAACTTGAAAAGGGGTGGTGAAAACATTACCTCTTCTTCAGGTTCTTCCTTTTGATTTGATCAAAAGGGCTCCTTAGGATGGCTTTCTGATCAAACTAAGGCCTCTAGGTTGTAGTGAGGGATGTTGGGAGAGTATTTGGGCAGTGTTTGGCCGAACCAAAAGGTTTTGAAGGTGTGAAGAAAAGAGAAGGATGAGTTCCCTTTTATAAGAGGGGTGAGCGGAACCTTTGGAAAAGCTAGAAATATTAATTTATAATAAATTCATATTCGGTTTCTAATGACTCCAAAGTTGATTATTTAAATTTTAAGGTGGGGATAGGTCGAAAAAAACTCAACCAATATAATTTAGACAGGTTTGGGTACTTATATTAACCTTATCATTAAGTATTAACTCTAAGTTAATTAGTTTCACTTTTAAAATGTCTCTTTGTATTTTTATATAATATGGTTAATAAACATACTATATACATCCAAGAGAAACCCAAGTGGTCCATTAATGATGAACCTATCATGATATAAGTTTCTTGGGCGATCATTAGTTTTTTAGGAATTTAATATCAATTAATAATATAATATTTGTTTTAAGAACTCTTTTATGTCAATTTTGACTCTATTCAATAGTTGATTTTTGTGAAACTCATAACAGATTGATTACTTCGAAAAAAGTCAATTAAATCAATCCTAATATATCATATTATCCTAGAAAATAATTTTAATTCATTAAAAGTTTCATATTATATTTATTTGGGTATTTATAATATCAATTATTTTAATTTTTCACTATTATAGTAATTACTTCATCATCATTGAGTCATAAATAAATTAAATTATTTAATGTCTAAAAATTATAAATAAAATATCATTATTTAGGAAATCATTTTATCTTTCTAATTAATATTTATAATCTAAAATCCAACATATATAACCCTATGTAAAAATTTTTTTTCTAAAGGATATATGCTTGTGTCATTTTTGTATTCATTTTAACTTAATTAAAATAAAGTGTCCCTATCACCTACAAGTGGCACCATGGGGTCCCAAAATCGACCCAAATATGCCTATGGTCGAACATGTATCATCCAATATGTCTAAGACACGTTTTAGGATAATTTAGTATTATTATAATATTATTTTTTAACCCTCATTTACCGGATTTACCCTTAACCATGGTAAATAAAATATTTACCGCAGTAATTATTCAAAATGTCTAAAAAAAAAGTTACCTATTTACACAATTTGAACATCCTGATTCCAAATATGGAATCCATTTTTCTAAATTCAAAACCTAGAAGTGGCATAAATTAATTTATTATTAATTCCCGCTGTCAAAACAAAAAGCGTGTTTTTAAGAGATAATAACTATCAAAAGATTGACACGTGTTTATGTTTGGTTTAATTGTAAAATTATGTCCAATGACCAACATTATATTAAATGGTAAAAATATATTCTAAATATACTTTAAAACCACTCAAATTCAAAATTTATCACAATTAATTATTTTGATTAAAAAAGTTGTTTCTAATTAAAATTTAGTAATTTTCACTATTCATCAAAATATTAAAGTTATCCAAAAAGTAACAAAATTTCACCTTAGGCTAAATTCGATATTCTGAATCCAAAAATGATGTCCATTTTAAAATATATATAATTTAAAAAAGTAGATATTACTATTCATAACGGCTAGTTTGATTGGTTATAGTGTGTTAGAAATCTGTGTTGCGTACGACACACGCTATCACATTATTCAAAGAGAAGCGTACCGTAGAAGCTTGTGGTGTTACATTCTCCCCTCCATCAAATAATTTCGTGCTCTAAATTTCTAGAATACTTATCACATGAAAAGACTCGGGTGGTTCTTCATCATAAGTTTCTCGGGTTCCCACATTGCCTCTTCCATCTTATTGTTTCTCCACAAGACTTTTACCAGGCGTGTCGTCCGGTTTCTCAAAACTTGTTCTCTCATATCAAGAATCCTGACGGGATCTTCACAATAAGACAGATCAGGTTCTAGTTCTAATTCTTCATAGGTGAGTACATGCGTTGGGTCAGGCATGTATTTCCTCAACAGAGATACGTGGAACACATCGTGAACTTTGGAGAGACTTGGCGGCATTGCCAATCGGTAAGCTACAACCCCAATTCGTTCTAGAATTTCGAAAGGTCCGATGTACCTGGGACTCAATTTACCTTTCTTACCAAAACGTATTACTCCCTTCTATGGAGATACCTTCAGGAAAACATGATCACCGACTTGAAATTCCAAATCCTTCCTTCGATTATCGGCATAGCTCTTCTTCCTACTTTGAGCTGCTTTGATGTGATTTTGGATTACCTTCACCTTTTCCATCGTTTCCTCCACCAGTTCTGGACCTACCAGTTTTCTTTCACCGACGTCATCCCAACAGGTTGGTGTACGACATCTCTTTCCATATAATGCTTCATATGGTGCCATCTGAATACTCGAATGGAAGCTATTGTTATAGAAAAATTATACCAGAGATAAATATTGATCCCACATACCCTGAAAGTCAAGTGAGCAAGATCTCAACATGTCTTCTAAGGTTTGAATAGTCCGTTATGATTGTCCATCTGTCTGAGTGTGGTAAGCAGTGCTCAAATGAGGTTCAATATCTAGGGATTTCGGAATACTTTTCCAGTATCTTGAAGTAAAACGGGGATCACGATCAAAAACAATCGATAGGGGTACTCCATGAAGTCTTACAACTTCATTAATATATAGTCTTTCTAGACGTTCCAGGGGTAGATCTTATCTTATAGCAAGAAAATGTGCTGACTTGGTAAGACGATCAACAATAACCCATATTGCATCGTTCCTTCTAGGAGTCTTTGGTAGCCCCATGAAAAAGTCCATCGTAATATTGTCCCATTTCCACTCTAGTATGGGAAGAGGTTGCATGACTCCTCCAGGATGTTTCCTTCCATCTTTCACTTGTTGACAATCCATACATCTTGACACAAAATCAGAAATATCCCTCTTCATGTTGTCCCACAAAAAATTTTCCTTCAAATCTCTATACATTTTGGTGCTCCCAGGGTGTATAGAGAAATTGGAACTATGAGAATCATCCAAAAATTCCCTTTTTAGATCAGGTATATCAGGAACACAATGTCTCTTCCCAAATTACAAAATTCCATCTTCATACACAAAGTCTCTCAATCTCCCATCATTCACAGCTTTAATCTTCTTTTGAAATTCTTCATCATCGGTCTGAGAACTCTTAATCCTTTCTAGTAAATATGGTTTGGAAACCATTTGAAAAAGCATTGATGTTTCACCTTCCCTGGTTATTCCCATGTCCATCTTCACTAGATCCATGAAAATTGGATCCCTTTCAATTCTCATATTGTTCAAAAATCCATGGTCTTTTCTATTCAAACCATCTTCCACCTTGTTTGGTTTCCCCAGGTGGTAGTGTATCATGCAATCATAATCCTTGAGTAATTCAAGCCATCTCCTTTCCCTCATGTTGAGTTCTTTTTGTGAGAAAATATACTTCAAACTCTTGTGATCAGTATAAATCTCACATTTTTTCACCATAGAGGTAGTGCCTCCATATCTTCAAAGAAAATATTACAACTGCTAACTCGAGATCATGAGTAGGATAGTTTTTTTCATGAATTTTCAACTGTCGTGATGCATATGCAATAACTCTATCATTCTGCATAAGGACACAACCAAGTCCTTTCTTTGATGCATCACTATAAATAACGAACCCATCATTCCCAGATGGTAGAGTCAATATAGGTGCATTGACTAATCTTCTCTTCAGTTCTCCGATACATTCTTCACACTCTTTTTTCCAAGCAAATTTAACCCATTTACGTGTGATCTTCGTTAATGGGTTAGCCAATCGGGCAAAATTCTGGGCGAAACGTCGATAATAACCTGTCAAACCAATAAAACTACGTACCTCAGTTATACTCATAGGTGTTGGTCATTCTTGGATTGCCTTGGTCATAGAAGGATCAACAGAGATTCCATCTTTAGAGACAATATGGCCAAGAAAAGAAATCTCCTGAAGCCAGAATTCACACTTGCTAAACATCCCATATAATTCATGCCTCCTCAGAGTCTTCAAGATAATGCGCAAGTGATTTTCATGATCTTCATAGGTTTCGGAGTATACCAAGATATCATCAATAAATACCACCACAAATTCATCGAGATACTCCTTAAAACTCTATTAATCAGATCCATGAATACAGAGGGTGTATTAGTCAATCCAAAAGGCATTACAGTAAACTCGTAATGCCCGTACCTGGTTCGAAATGCTATATTCGAAATGTCTTCCTTATTTAAACACAACTGATGGTATCCAGATCGAAGGTCAATCTTTGAAAAGTATTGAGATCCATGTAGTTGGTCAAATAAATCATCAATGCGAGGTAGGGGATACTTGTTCTTTATCGTTATAACATTGATCTCCCTGTAGTCGATACATAACCTCATAGATCCATATTTCTTTTTAACAAAAAGAACAGGGGCTCCCCATGGAGAAACACTAGGGCGGATAAATCCTTTATTACTCAATTCCTCTAGTTGTTTCTTTAGTTCAACTAACTCTACAGTGGCCATTCTATAAGGGGTCTTCGATATAGGCCTTGATCGAGGAATTAAATCAATGGAAAACTCAACTTCTCGTTCTGGAGGATGTCCAGGTAAATCTTCTGGAAATACATCTAAAAATTCTTTGACAACAGGTACATAATCTATTTGAACATTCCTTTCCTCAATGACAGTTATTTCATTCTCTTCCTCCCCAATAATTGAATTTAGTTGAGCTACTGGGGTGGATCTAAATAAGAATTAGGTGGTGATGATTCTGCTCTAAAGATTAGGTGTTCCTTATCATTATCATCAAGAATCGTAACCTCTTTGTTCTTACAATAAATCATCGCATCATAGTCTAAAATCCAATCCATACCGAGTATTATATCAAAATAAATCATAGGTATGATGATGAGATCAGCAGATAAAGAACATTCATGTGCTCTAATGGGGACTGATTCGCAAAACTTTTTTGCAATGATACTTCCCTTAGGAGTTTTAACTGACAACTCCCTTGTTAAATCAAATTAGAAATATCTAATTTTCTTAGAAAACTGGTAAGATATGAAACAATGTGATGATCCAGAATCAAATAATGCATTTTCTAAACTTGGGTAAACCATTAAATTACCTGCCACCACGTCTTTCGGAGCTTCTACCTCAGTAGTAGTGATAGCATAAGCCTGGCCTTGATCCCTTGGCCTTTTCTGAGGTATGTTCTCCTGACGCTTAGGACATTCATTTGCATAATGCCCCATCTCCCTGCAATTGTAGCACTGAACGTTGGTAGCTTCCTTCTTCTCCTTGCAATCACGAGCTTGGGGGCCTTTTCACCACACTTGTAACAGACTCCCATTACCTTCAAGAAAGTACCAGGATGTTTCTTCCCGCATTTACAACAGGATGGATATTCAACATTTCCCTTCTTCCCCTTATTTCTATTCCCATATTGATCAGCAGGTCTCTTCTTCTCTTTCTTTGCTTTAAAGTCATAAGACCTAGAGAATTCCTTTTCAGTCTTGATAGCACATGAGACAATGTCTTCGTATGACGAGAAGGATTGTGAAACTAATGCTCGACAGATAAATGGTTTTAACCCATCAAAGAAACGATCAATCTTACTTCTTGGGTTACGTATATAATCACCAGCATACCCTGCTAACCTTGTAAAGTTAGCCTCATACTTTGTCACATTCTCATCCTCCTTCTGTCTCAAACATAGAAATTGCCTTTCCATATCTGCTCGATGGTCGCGAGGAATGTATTTTTCTAAAAACAGATCATTGAACTCCCACCATTCCATATTTGATACTTCATCATCTTCCTTCATGTTTTGAATCAATGACCACCATTGATCAGCATCTCCAGTGAGGCGGTAAACTGCCATGATAACGTTTTTCCCTTTCACTGCTCCCCAAAGCCTGAAATATTTTCTCTAGGGAATTTATCCATTGCTCAGCTACTAAGGTATTTTTACTCCCATTGAACATTGGTGGTTGTTTCCTCATGAATCGATCTAACATTGATCCTCCACGCTGTGGATCAGGGTGCTCCATATGGGTAAGGTTATTATTCATAACCTGAGTAAGTTGTCCCAGTATGGTGATTAGATGATCGGCACCAGTTGCATCATTAGCTCCACTATAATTATCTTGAGCAGGAGGGAAATCCCTACATGGAGTGCGTGCATTGATACGGTTTCCATTTCTTCCACTAGGCGCCATTTCTAAACAATGGCATAAACTAGATCAGTTTATGAATCAAAATACATAATCCCATACTTATAAAACACTTAACATAAATTGAACTATTTTTGGATATAATACATAATCATAAAAATGTTTTCTTTGAGGAAGTATATACTCATAAACCATTCATAATTATTTTTAAAGAAAATGATAGTTATCCTAAGCATATCCCCCGGGAGTGTCGTAACCAAGAGTGCAGCAAGGCCCGTTGTCGTGCACCAGTTCCCATTCGAGTCTAGCTCAAAGCGGTGTTTTCGGGTTTTAACCCTAGGTACATCTGTGCCAGAGCCGCCTCTACCTGCTCGTATCCAGAAAGGGATGTATTTCTCAGAAAACTCACAAAATCTCTACAATACAAAAATTCTAGGAAGTTCTTCTATACTAATCTTCAAAGTTCATCTTAGGTCTACGTGCTCTAATCAGAGTTTATCTAAATCTATCTTCCAAGGTTTGTACTAAACTTCTTCTGATACCAACTATAACACCCTAACCCTAGTTACCCAGAGTCAGTGCATTATTACATAACATTGGAATGATCACAAGAAAGATCAAATCTTCAAATACCGATTGGTTTAGTAGCCTTGGAAACACTAGATATATTCATATGTCTTACATTACATCATAAAATGAAAAACTACTACAACAACATATTGTCTCCATAATCCACACTCATATCCCCGCATAATATCCCTGCAGGTCATTCATAATTTACTTCTTCACTTCCTGGGAATAATAAAACATAGAAAAGGGGTGAGCTCAAATGCCCAGTAAGGATAACAATATAGCAGAAACTTTCATAAATAAGAATAAACATTTAAGGAAATGTATAAATAAAACAAAATCCTTTCAAACTTTAACTTTAAACATAGTATGGAATAAATAAAATGAAATAATGCCATTTACTTATTCACATGGATATTCTACTAATCGAATAATCACATGCAAAATCAATAACCACTTTCATAATAATGGAATGCATAATGCCAGACTATCATAACCATATAGCCAAGGCCTAGTGCCAAGACTATAAATAAGATTTTGCCAAGGCATTGTGCCAAGACACTAGTTTGTCTCATGAGACCTACCGATGCATCGAGGAGCTATATCAGGCTCCACCCGTCACATATTAAGTCCAATACATTCCCATATGAAAAGGTTTAAACATAACATAAACATTCGTATTAAAACTAGCATATGAAATGTCAATACTTTCATCATAAACTATGAATGGTATAAAAATAGCACATCCACAGTTAATCATATCACAAAACCTTCAATACAATACAGAAGTTTTGTATCCTAATAAATCAACTACAAATAAGCATAAAATCCATCAAAGGATGTTGACATAGATGAAATCAAAACTCTTTTTAGAGAAATATCCCTTTCTATTTTTGAAATCATTTAACAGTCATATATTTATAAAATAAAACATTTTCTTTGAAAATATTCTTATAAGCTTGTAATGTAAGCTTTGATGATTTTATGACGACGGAAAATAACCGCACCCGCCGTATAAGTTAAAAAACATTCTTACCTTAAATCTGTCAAAAAGGTTAAAAAGAACCTTGTTTGGAAAACGATGGAACGATTCCTTTATAAACCACTTATAAAAAGTCAAACAAGGGTATAAATAACTTTAACCCATATTCTAGTAAATAATAAAAATGTTTTGAAATTCATTTTTAAGAAACATGGATTTGGATGATAAAAAGATCCCAGTAGATTATTACGTATAAACAACCTCGGATAATGAAGAGATTGCGAAATAACCCTTACCTTGTACTTTTCCTTGGTTGGGGTAGGTTAACCTCCTGTATAATGGTGAAATAATTGTTATTAAATTATAAAAGAATCATATATATTAATATGATATCATATACGATCTTTTAACATTGATTTGTTAATAATATCTTAGTATTATCGTTGTTTCGGGTGTTAACTTACTCGTTTTCTTTTATATGTTTTGTTACTTAAGCCATGTTTGTAATGGATAGGTTGTATATTATTCATATAAAGAATGATATCATGTCCTTAAAAATCATTTTTAAATCATAAAATGATAATTATACTTGAATGGATACGATGGAGAATGAATCTCATCGCGTTCGTGGAGACGGTAGTCCGTACGTACGCACGAGCGACAATATCATTCTTTTGATATTAAAATAATATATAAATGGATGTTATATCATATATATATAATAATTAACATGTTATATTTATTATTTACATGAGTTAAACATCATTATTATACCCATCAAAATAATAATATATTGAATAACAATTACACCACGACGTGGAGACGGTAAGTCGTACGTACGCACGTATGGTGACATGTTATTCAAAGGGTGGATAGAATACTGATTATGGTGGTACCATATTTATAATAACATCAAAGTATATATAAGATACTGGAGTTATTATTTTAGAATGGTAATAAAAAATAAAGAAGAAGTGGAAGAAGAAAGGAACTTGAAAAGGGGTGGTGAAAACATTACCTCTTCTTCAGGTTCTTCCTTTTGATTTGATCAAAAGGGCTTCTTAGGTTGGCTTTATGATCGAAATAAGGCCTCTAGGTTGTAGTGAGGGATGTTGGGAGATTATTTGGGCAGAGTTTGGCTGATCCAAAAGGTTTTGAAGGTGTGAAGAAAAGAGAAGGAGGAGTTCCCTTTTATGAGAGGGGTGAGGGGCACCTTTGGAAAAGCTAGAAATATTAATTTATAATAAATTCATATTCAGTTTCTAATGACTCCAAAGTTGATTATTTAAATTTTAAGGTGGGGATAGCTCGAAAACAACTCAACCAATATAATTTAGATAGGTTTGGATACTTATATTAACCTTATCTTTAAGTATTAACTCTAAGTTAATTAGTTTCACTTTTAAAATGTCTCTTTAAATTTTAATATAATATTGTTAATAAACATACTATATACATCCAAGAGACCCCCAAGTGGTCCATTAATTATTAACCTATCATTATATAAGTCTCTTGGCCGATCCTTAGATTTTTAGGAATTTAATATCAATTAATAATATAATATTTGTTTTAAGAACTCTTTTATGTCTATTTTTACACTATTCAATAGTTGATTTTTGTGAAACTCATAACAGATTGATTACTTAGAAATAAGTCAATTAAATCAATCCTAATATATCATATTATCCTATAAAATTAGTTTAATTCATTAAAAGTTTCATATTATATTTATTTGGTTATTTATAATATCAATTATTTAAATTTTTCACTATTATAGTAATTACTTCATCATCATTGAGTCATCAATAAGTTAAATGATATAATGTCTAAAAATTATAAATAAAATATAATTATTTAGGAAATCTTTTTATATTTCTAATGAATATTTATAATATAAAATCCAACATATATAACCCTATGTAAAAAGTTTTTTTCTAAAAGATATATGCTTGTGTAATTTTTGTATTCATTTTAACTTAATTAAAATAAAGTGTCCCTATCACCTACAAGTGGCACCATGGGGTCCCAAAATCGACCCAAATATTCCTATGGTCGAACATGTATCAACCAATAAGTCTAGGACACGTTTTAGGGTAATTTATTATTATTATAATATTATTATTTAACCCTCATTTACCGGATTTATCCTTAACCATGGTAAAAAAAATATTTACCGCAGTAATTATTCAAAATGTCTAAAAATAAAAGTTACCTATTTACACAATTTGAACATCCTGATTCCAAATATGGAATCCATTTTTCTAAATTCAAAACAAAGAAGTGGCAGAAATTAATTTAAAATTAATTCCCGCTGTCAAAACAAAAAGCATGTTTTTAAGAGATAATAACTACCAAAAGATTGACACTTGTTTATGTTTGGTTTAATTGTAAAATTATGTCCAATGACCAAAATTATATTAAATGGTAAAAATATATTCTAAATATACTTTAAAACCACTCAAATTCATAATTTATCACTATTAATTATTTTGATTAAAAAAATTGTTTTTAATTAAAATTTAGTAATTTTCACTATTCATCAAAATATTAAAGTTATCCGAAAAGTACCAAAATTTCACCTTAGTCTAAATTAGATATTCCAAATCCAAAAATGAAGTCCATTTTAAAATATATATAATTTCAAAAAGTAGGTATTACTATTCATAACGTTTAGTTTGATTGGTTATGGTGTGTTAGACATCGGTGTTGCGTACAACACACGCTATCACATTATTCAAAGAGAAGTGTACCGTAGAAGCTTGGGGTGTTACATATTATGTTCAAGAGGATGTTTTTATTGAATAATCTCATGGATTTGAAGATACAAAACATCCTGATCATGTTTATAGACTTACCAAAGCTTTGTATGGCCTTAAACAAGCCCCACGAGCTTGGTATGATAGACTTACATGATTTTTTCTTCAAAATAATTATGTTAAGGGAAATGTATATCCAACCATTTTTATAAATAAATATAATAAAAATGTTTTCATTTTTAAAATTTATGTTAATGAAATTATATTTGGTTCAACTCAGAATCATTAACCGATTCCTTTGAGGATCTAATGAAATCTGGGTTTGAAATGAGTGTGATGGGTGAGCTAACATTTTTCCTTATTTTTCAAATTTCACAAAAACCAAAAGGAATATTCATATCCCAACATAATTATATTAATGATATTCTTAAAAAGTATGGGTATGACAACACTAAGAGTATATGTACTCCTATTGATACATCAAACACACTTGATCTTGATGAAGATGGGATATCAAAAGATGAAATATCTTTTAGAGGTATGATAGGAAGTCTATTTTCTTGACAGCTTGCATCCAAACTTGATGTTTTCTATATGCTTATGCACAAGATATCAATCCAATCCTATGGAATCTCGTTTAAAGGCAGTAAAAATAATTTTTCGCTGCTTAAAGGAAACCGTGGATTTAGGACTCTTTTACACATCTGAAAATGATAATGTTTTAAAAAAAAATTTAGATGTGGACGTTGGTGGATGTAGAATGGATAAAAAGTGTACATCTGAAACTTGTCATTTCTTAGGAGATTCATTAGATTCTGGGTCTTTCAAAAAGCAACAGTCAGTAGCACTCTCCACTGCTGATGCTGAATATGTAGTAGCTGGAAGTTGTTGTGCTCAAGTATTGTGGATGCAAAACACACTCATAGACTATGGCTTGAGTTTTACTAAGACTCAAATTTTTTTGATAACACAAGTGCCATTTCCCTTAGTAAAAACCATGAACAACACTACCATTCAAAACACATAGATATTAGGAATCACTTTCTTAGAGACCACACACAAAAAGGAGATTTCATTTTTCAATTTATCGGAAAGCAGGATCAACGTGCTGACATTTTATAAAAATCATTACCTTCCAATAGATTTTAATACATTAAACAGTAGATAGGAATGATAACCGTAAGGTAATTTTCATTCATTAACTTCTTTTTGAACCGTTATTCGTACAGTAATAAACTCATTTTCATAAGGGGGTATATTTGATTGTTATATTATCTAAAAGAAATTCGTAATGAGTCTTTCAAAAAAATTTCTTAATATGTTTTTCAAAAAAATTTCGTAATGAGTCTTTCAAAAATGTTCGTAATAATTATTTCAAATAAATTTTGTAATGATCCTTTCAAAATTTTTCTGTAATAAGATTTTTGAAATTTTTCGTAGTGATGTTTTCTTACTGGAAATTTTCATAATGAGAATTTCCGTACTAAAAATTTTTCTACTGGAAATTTTCGTAATGAGAATTTTTGTACTGAAAATTTTTGTACTGAGAACTTTCATAATGAGAATTTTTGTAATGAGAATTTTTAAACTCATACTTTTCGTACTAGGGTTTTCATACTCAATTTTTTTGCAATAAACTTCTCGTAGTAATATTTTCGTAGTAAACTTTTCGTAGTAAGATTTTCATAGTGAGTTTTTAGTAGTCAAATTTTCTTCAAGAAGAATATCACCTATTACGAATAAACTTCATATCCAATCCGAAAGGTATGACTTCCTTACTTATGTTTTCGTAATCGTTTTTAGTTTCTGGTAATTTCTTTTTTTTATAAAATTTCACGGATTTGTTTTTTCTTAAATGAGAATATTGTTTTAAACATTAAAAGGTCAGATTAAAGATTTTCTTTGCGGGTATGATTTCAACTGTCAGATCAGACAATAGAAAATTTCCACCGTTAGATTGGTTTTGGACATGAAAAGGTCACCTCCATCGCCTATATAAAGGGGACCCCATTGTTTTCCCACAATGATCTCCAAGCTCTCGCGTCTTGAATATCTGACCCAATTCTTATGCCCGGTCCAAATCTTTGAGTGCTCCTCCATACCGAATATCTGTAGAATCTACTTCACAAGAAATGTCTACCATGAAGCCAATTTCAAAATTGCATGTGTACAGAGAGAGGTTAGTCCATGCAAACTTTTACAAGTATGATTCTATCATCTCTTAGAAAATCAAGATGAATGGTTGGGAAGATTTATGTATATCTAAGCTAGGTGTTCAAGATATTGTCTATCTAGAGTTACTTGTAGATTTCTATGAATCATCATGCTTCTATGAGGAAGAAGGAAGAGAAATATTTTCTTTTAAGTCTTTTGGGAAGGCTTTCAAACATACTTACACCAAGGCAGCAAGCTTGGTTGGGATGGCATATGATGGAGAAGCTGAATTTTTCTCACACAAACTTCAGGATGTACAAGGTAGTTTTGTTTAGGTGAAGTACTTGTTGTGTCTTGGGCTTGATAATGTAAAGACAACCAATATTTCTCATCTATCTTCTAATAATCGGATCCTTCAGCTATGGGTACATGGTTTCTCGGTTCTGAGAAAGGGTGACAAAGATACCATGAAGAAAAGTGATATATATTTCTTAGATGTCTTGGTGAATCTAAGAAAAATCAATCTGATGAGGCATGTTCTTGTGAAAATCAACAACATCAGGGAAGGGAATTTGAGAGATCAAATCATCACATACCCTAACTTACTATCAAAGATGATAGTTCGGTGTCTGGATTCATTCAAGATTGCTTGTAAGTCTAAGGCTCAGAATTGCAAGGTTATTTTGGTTAGTGATGATACCTTGAAAATGATGAATATGGATTATTCTAAGGAGACAAGATAGTGTTACAATTTTCAAGTGGAAGAGATAAAAGCCAATCCGGAAAGTTTAGAGAAAGCTGAGCTAGTGAAGAAGGATAGTAAGAAGAGGAAATTGAAATATGTGGTTGTGGAATTCATGAACCCCAAAGCTAAGGAAACCCAATCCGCACCTCCCAAACCGAAAAAAGAGAAAGCATATCCAGATGAGGTGGCTTCTAAATGGAGGGAAGATAAGGAGAAAATGAAGGAAGGGGGCCCTCAATACGGATTGGACCCTGCTGAAGCTAAATCCTTAAGGGATAAAACAGCAGAATACATTTAGAAGGTAGAAAAATAGAAGAAGATGAAGAAGAAGATGTATTAAGATGAAGCTGTACAATCTCTTTTGAGAGATACAGAAATAGCTTCTGAGTAGATTCCTGTTTTGGAATCTTTGTTTGTTCAATCATTACAGGAGACCCCTGTAAAAAATTACTTCACTCAAGAAAAGTCCAAAGGGAAAGAGGTTGTTGAAGAAGTATAGAAAAGAGCTGGTGAAGAAGTAGAGGAAGAAATTGTTGATGAAATTGAAGAAGAAGTGGATGTAGAAGAAGAAGAAGTAGAAGAAGGAAGTGGTGATCTAGATGACATGATTAAACAAGTTGAGGATTATCTAGGGAAGGAAAACCTATCAGAAAAACCACAACTCCGAACTTCTGAGGTCGAGACTTCAATGCTTGTCACTCCAGGAAAGGGTGATGACAAATGTAGTAAGGTTGATGATGACAAAGTGGAAGTGAAATAAAATGAGTTTTCTGAGGAAGAAAGCTATGAGAATAATTTTCTTGTAGAAGTAATAGAGAAATAGAAACCAGATGAAGACCAGATAGTTCAACTATCTGAAAGTTTGGAAGAGTATCCTGATGAGGAATCCATTCCAAAAGTTGATAAAGGGAATCAAGTGATTATGGACACCCAAAAAAATATATCATAAGGATGAAAGATGTTTCTGGTTATTCTAGAAGAAAGATGGTGGAAATTGAAGAAGAACAATCCCTGAGCGAAGTGTCTGATTCGGAATCATTATCACTGGGTCATGATTTTGTTGTAGAGTCTTTGACGAAGTTGGTGGAAACCATTTCGATCTTTCCCACTATAGAATTCAGGTGCCAGATGCTTCAACACAGTCTAAATCAGAAATTAGAATCCATATCCATGGTAATGGATAAGTGTGTTAAGATTGAGGCTGAGCATAGATAATTTTCTTATCAATTATGATGTTCACATAAAATCATGCAGAAAAATCACTCTATGGTCAAAGAAAGTTAATGATGACTTGGCTGAACTTGATTATTATAAGAATGATTTAAAAGATGTGTTTGATACCGAGGATTCCAAGATTATGAATCTTCCAGAAAAGCTGACCCTTGATAAAAATTCTGGGAATCAACAAGTAAGGGATCTGAATGGAAATATTAACTTGTTATCTTAAAACTGGAAAGGGTAAAGGGATATTCGGATTGAGATCAAAGAGAAGTGTGAAAATCAGGATGAATTACAGAAGATGTAGGAAGAGTCCATGAAGGCTCAGGCAGAGGTCCTCAATGATCAATAAGAAAGGATCACAGCTTTGGATAAGCAAGCAGATGAGGACCATAAATACTTGATAAATATGGAAACCCTATTGAAGAAATTAATCCCCATGGAAAAGGAAGACAAATAGACCAATCCGATTTTTTGTTGTAAAGTATTTCCTTGTAAAAATTCTTTCAACTCTAATGAAATATTTGGTTGGATGTATCTTGTTTTGTTATGTAATAATGTTTCAGGTACTTTATATCTTTTCTATTACCTTAAATTCTTTTTGAAAATCACAAAGGGCGATAAGGAAAAAGAACTACTCAAAGGGGGAGAAGAAAAAAGAACTACTCAAAGGTGGAGAAGGAAAAATTTAAAAGGGAGAAGACAAATTTCATAGGTAAGATCTATCCTTAAGTAAGGGGGAGGTTCTCAATATGGTGTTTTTCATTCCCATGATAATGAAAACGCCATTCCGAAAATCCAAAATACAATCCTTAGAGTTCGAAAGCCAAAGGAGGAGTTAGTTGAATTCTCCATCATCAATGAACAAAGGGAGATAAGATTTAATTTCAAAATCTAGAATTTTTTTAAGTTGTTTTTTAATTTTTCGAAAGTTTGTTTGTGCTTTCCAAAAAAGGGGGAGATTGTTGAGACAATAATGTATTCCTTATTAATTTTCCATTCCTTATTGTTTTGAAAATCAGAAACAACTTATACTTAAGAAAATTTATATTTTACTTATATATGGAAAATTTCATTCTCAAAGGAATTTACCCCTACCATGTTTTCATTGTTCATATCATTGTTTTTCTTAAGTATAAAAATCAGATTCATATAAAAAACCTCAACATAATATAATACTTAGATATGAAGAATTCTGTTTTAGGATCTGAATTCTGGATACGAACTCTAATGAAGTTCCACTCCTAATTCTGGACATGAACACTAATGAAGTTCCACTCCAAATTCTGGATAATAACTCTAATGATGTTCCACTCCCAATTCTGGATACGAACTCTAATGAAGATCCACTCCGAATTCCGAGTATGAACTATCATGAAGATCCACTCCAAATTATAGAGACGAACACTCATATAGTTTGACTCCGAATTCTGATTACAAATTTATCTAAGATCAGACTCCGACTTCTCTGAATTCAGACTCCGATCTCTTATGAGTTCTGAATCCAAATTCCCATGAACTCTGGCTCCGAGCATTGTAAGTACTGGTTCCGAATTCAGATTAAACCATATTCTGAATTTCCATATAAATTCAGACTCTGGATTTCTATAGAATTCAGGTTCCGAATTCCTACAAGATAGAATCCGAATATATCTTTATTATAGACTCCGAATTCCATTTTGGTTAGACTCTAATCTTTTATTTTCTTACATTACGAACGTCAGTTTTACTTATGATTACACTTGTTTCATTACAAAACGATTTTGTGCTTTCAATTATTTACTAACCATAGGTTGAGTGACACGTGTACAGGTCCCTCCGTAATTCAAGGAGAAATAAGGCCATTGGAGGAGGGAGCCGACCATTTGAGCTTTGCTTAAAAATAGGATCTCATTTGAAAGTGTTCATGACTTTTGGAATTTTGGTGATCAGAACTTCCTGAAGTGATTTCTAGAGAGAGAGGCTCTTATCAACTCTCAATAATCGTGCAGAATGTTTTGAATATCTTGTTCAAACTTTGCTTCATGCAGACATGCTTCGTGCAACTATGATTGTTCCTGATTACAATCGAGGGCTTCCGGGGATAGGAAGACAGAGGTTCCAACACCTTGAAGTTGAGGGCATCCTTGCTGAGGAAGACGGAGGTGCTGACTACCTGTTAGTTGAGGGCTTGCTGGGATAGCAAGATAGACTCTGATCTTGGTATTGAGGACTTACCCTGATGTGAGAAAGATAGACTTTCTTGAATGTATAAATCAAGGGACCTTTATCCATGGTTTTTTGATACCCTTCACTTTGGGTTAAAAGAGTTATTGTTTGTTACTTGTCCTTTTTAGTACATTGTTTTTTCCGCTGCATTTTTTATTGTTATGGAAAGTATAACATTCTTATACTTCATTACTTGTACTCTGATATTGTTAGATTCTATACACTTTAAGGTATAATATTAATCTTGGTAACTTTTTTTATTTTCCATTTTCGGAATCACTTTTCCGAAATCTAGTAAGTCTTTAGTACTCACAGAGGTCTTGTGAATTATCTTGTTTAACCTTGTTAAACATAACCAGCATAAAAATTTCCAAAATGAATTTTTAAAATGTACAATTACCCCCACCCCCCTCTTGTATATGAGAATATCATTCTTCTTTAGATCCAACATTTGGTATTAAATAGTATATCATACTCAGTTTCATACCATCCTAACAATGGAAACTAAATTTTACCACTTCATCCAGGCAGTAGTTCACATGATCGCACACATGATACTTTTACTTCCCATTGGATGTCATAGATAGTAAATAGTTGTGGTTACCTATTAATTATAAAATATTAATATATTTATGATACATAAATTATTAGTTCATTATTAATAACATTAATTTAGTGGTGGTATAATAAAAAATAAATTGAAATTTGTCATGTTGGATGATTACCTGTTATTATATAGTCATCTTTTTGTATCATTCGTATGGATCCATATATTGGTATTATAGGAATAACATTACCAAACAATAGTGTAAAATTATGTTGATATGATATTTTTGTATTTATTGGTCCAGATAGATGGCTCAATTAGGTTTAATGAAGAGATAGTAGGGGTGTTGTCTTATAAGTAGGGGAGGGGGAACATATGGGATTTCATAAAAGATTAAAATTAATTAAACTAATAATCCTGAAAAATGATTCCAAATGGATATAGGTCATAAGGTGGTAGAATATGAAGTCAATACATGTATAGATTATTGTATTATAAAATTTTTAATTGAAAAATGAACCCTTACTTCTTAGTTTAACCCCATGAAGTATTTCCTAAAATTTAAACGTGGTGAATATTTTTATTATTTTAATATTAATTATGCAGAAAAATTAATGCATAAAAAACATTAAAACAAATCCAAAAGAATGCAATAAAAATAATTTTTTCATGAAAAATTGTTTTTAAAATTTTAAACTTTATTAATAACAAAATAAAATATAAAATTAGTTATATTAACCTAAAAAAGATTATTGATGACTAAAATTAATTATTGTGTCTTTTAAATCCATTTTAATATACAATGGATTTTTTTACACACATTAATAAAAAAATATATTTTCTTATAGAATTAATATTTTTCACTCTTCATCCAAAAATAATAATTTTATATAATTCAAAAAAAATCACAAATTGTTTATAAACTATTATTTCTTGAAGGAATATCATTTTTTAAAAAAATTCTATATGTTCTAGAAACTAATTTTTCTTAATTTTATCAAGAAAATAAATAAAAACATGTTTTTAGGGAATTTTATTTTTATTGATTACAAGTGAAATTACTAAAAAATAAGTACATATTTTTATATATATTTAAATTATGTAAAAATTTTAAATATACATTTAAGAAATATTCATACCTCTTCATTCATCCAATTTTTGAGCAATGTTGTAGTAGTATACTATCTTATGGTTCATTTAGACTAGGGGAGTGTGTATCACAACCTGTCATGAAAATTTAATTTATTTGAAGGGAAATGTATCATAAATTATCAGGTTAATAAATAGTACCAACACAAAATAAATTATTACCTAGAAATTCTTTTTCATTGTTATGAAAATTCAACATATCTCTATTTCAACACATTTTTAATTCTTATGTTTCATTTAAAAACTTTTATTCACTTATAGAACATTAACCGGGTGAGTTATATTTTTTAGTAACACTTTTTCTCTATGATACGTGATTTATAGTAGTTTTTTCATAGTAAATGTCATCGCCTAGTGTTATAACCTATTAGTATAATATATGTGATGAATTATGTATACACTTACTTAGTATAGGTACATGGAACACATCACCATCTAAGGAGAGGTTTGGTGGAAGCACCAAGAGATAATATACTATCTATACCCAATCAATAATATCAAATGGTGCAATATATATATAAAATATATTTACCTTAATTTTGAATCTCAAGAACATATTAAATTGATATATTACACATAATACAATCTCATCGACATCAATTCCCAATTTCACAGATTATTTTCAATATAGATTTACTATCTATTTCTAGAATCCATAATGTACTTTAAAATTAATATAACTTTCTCTTTGATTTCATTCGATTAAATAGGTCCCAATAACTATCTTTCTCAAAAACTTTCATAGAGAATTATATCTATATACATCCATCAATATTTTTTCATATGGATCCATCTGAATTCTTGATTGAAATCTGCTGTTGTAAAAAAATTGAATCGATCTAGGTGTGTATCCCATTCAACTTTAAAATACATATTGAATGAACTCAATATATACACATGTGTTTTAATGGTTCTATCAAACAAACCATATGTATGATGATGATAATCAGTACTAAAACATAACTCTATACCCAGAGCATGCTGATGGCTTTTCCCAAACAATGAGGAAATCTTCATATCCTAATGTGATACAATAGAAATGGGAACTCCATGATACCATACTTCTTATTTATGTTATAGTATAAATTCTAATCAAGGGATAAATATTCTTTGATATAAATGATTTGTGATGAATTAATATGGAGATCAACTATATCCATAACAGTATTTTGGATTTTAGACATTGTAGGGAGTATCATTAAAAAATAAAAGTTGATGTTTTCTCATTTTAATTCTAGTGTAGGTATTGGTTATATCAACTAATTAGACATCTGTATGTGAACAATAACTTCCTAACATTCCATGAACAATGAAACAATATTACCCTTAACAATTATTTTGTTTTACAATGAGAAATACTCTTCCATATATCTATATTTCATCATAAATTCTAGATGAAAATTCAAAATAAAATTTTGATCTTCATCAAATAGATCCTTCAAAACATGTAATTATGGGACACATACATAGTTCCTAAACCATATCATTATATCATAGTAAAGGATAAACATAGTATATCATTTATCAAATTACATTATCATTTCCAAATAAATCCTTTTCAAATATATAAATATTGAATTTTATTTATCATCGACAATGATAATATAACATGATTCATTCGGCCCATAGAATCTACCATCATGTTCACTATCAGAGGGTGATATTGTAATAAGAAATCATAATATTTAATCAACACTATCTATCTCATCTAGAACATATTCAACTCATTCTGAGTGAATATATGCATTAAAAATTTATGATCATTGCACATTTCACACCTTTATCCATAAAGAAAATTCATATGTAACATTAATACAAAAACTTACAAATATATCACCAAATAATTGTTTTGGTAAATTTTTTAAAGATCATTCAATTGGTTTGATTTTTAAGCTATCCTCATATCAATCGACATGAGGTTCCAACCTAGTCCCCTCCTTAATGTATCATTATTGACTATAATACTCTCTCCATTATATGTTAATGGATGCCTAGGTGTGATGAGTCACCGTGTATTTAGATCTATGGAATTTACGACAAATTATTCTATTAAAATGTACTTATATTCCATATAATTTAACTTGATCAGTGAATTAGATAGCTAGTGTAAATTCTCCAATAATCATCTAGAATATCATTTCTAACATAGAAAACTAAAGATCTATGTCACATTAGTTTGGATGGACCAATATTCAATGATGTCCAACATTGATAGATTAACGAAAACACTCTATCATGAGATTATATATCGCAAATATGAGGCTTCATTTTTCCAATATTCATACTTGGTAAATTTGGCATTCAAATTTTCCTTATATAAGCTCTTAAAGGAAGTACACAATTGATATGTATGACATTCATGTCTCATGGAATATATATGAATAAAAAATATAAATATTACCTACAAATAATCCATGTAAACTATCAAAAATATATTAATTAGAAAGATGATGATAATCAGACAATTAGTAAGACCAAATGTAATCAATAAAAATTCATAGTTTCCATTCATAAAATGAATTTATATTTTAGGTATGTATTCAATTTTACCCTTAAATAATAGTATATAGATCAAATATTGGTCTTGGAAAAATATTTTTATCCCCATAATTGATCAAATAAATTCAACAAGTGGAAGATGATACTAATTCGTGACTATGATATTGTTATGTTCCTAATAACATAAAACAATGGTTTGTTAATCCATATTTATATGTATAAAAAAGAATAGGTATTCCCTAGGATGAAACACATGGATGAATGAATCCATTATCAAAATAATGTTAGATTTTATTCATCAATTTCTACATCATAATATGGTAGTCAATATATGGATCCAATGCAAAAAGTTTACAACAAGTTATGATTTCTATTTGAAACTAAACTCCAATATTTAGAGGAAGACTAGGTTATTATGTTAGAAAATAATTAACAATACCACAGATAATATAGGCTTATATTTAATGTGTAATTTCTCTATAACTATCGTAGATAAAAACACCAATATGAATATGAATTTAGACCCATACAATGTCTGTAAATTCCATCAGATGTTGATTTTTTTCATTGCATTGATAGATAAACAAATGATAGCTGAAAATATAAAAAGTTACTTCTATTCCTTAGAAATTTATGTGGTATTTCTATAAATATTTCCATTATACCACTCATATGAAATCATATTCAATTTGAATCAGAGTAATAATATTTATAGGAATTGAAATAAAAAAATGTCAAATGGAGCAGAATCAAGGACCTGAGATGTGATCATCATACCATAATGAGTTTACACTGATAGTTAAGAATAATAATGTATTGATGGAATTATGATACCCTTATTATAATATTCATATATAAAATATATGGTGGATCTATAATTAGATAAGACATTAGTTGTTCTAGAGTGAATGTTAACTGTAAATTTCACTACATTGTTATCACACCCCATATCGGTTATAGTGATAATGTGAGATTTAAATATTTTTTTTTGCATAAAATGATTCTAATATAAACCAACATCATTTAATTTTATATTTAACCACTACATACAAAAATTACCATACTCCATGAATTTGAAAAACAAGAGTGTGGTTGGAGAATTGTTGGTTTATTGCTTTATTAAAATTATTATCTAACTATTTCTTTTTAAATATGAACTCATTTTTCTAAAAACAATTATTTTTACAATATAAATAACAAAAATCCCCGATTAATATATATTCCTCAATTTTTAATTCCACACATAAATCAAAAAGGAAATATCATAATCTTCAATACATGATGTTTATAATTTAATTTAAACAATTTCATTTGTTTCATATTAGAAACAAATGATTATTGGGTATCAAAAATATCCCTTGCCACCATAATAAAACATAAAATGATTTCTTTAAAGATATTCATGTCCATTATTAATAATTCCATTCATATATATGATTTTAATTGATTATTTATTGTTCAACCTTTCTTTAATATTTGATAATAATAATAAAAGTGTACCTAGAATGTCTGATAATATTTCCATCACAAATTATAATATATTTAGCATTATTATATTTTGACTAAATCAAGTCATATTATATTATTATATAAATAATAAAAGAAAATACTTATTGAAAAAATATGATCTTAAACTCACGAAATTACATGGATTCAATTTTTTTCTTTTTTCTTCTTGTTCTTGATAAAGGTATAACATTGATATGATTTGTATTCAAGATGATAAATAGGAAAATAAGGAATTTCCATGTTATGAACATTTCATCATATGAAATATCCCTTAAATAGTAGTAATCCATTACACAGAAATTGGTGGATCAATATACCATAAAAATGTATATTTATGTTTCCTCATGTAGGACTCAAAATAATGATTTTACCTCTTATTCATATCTAGATGATCATCATGTTTGATAAACATAGAATTATTTATAAAAATAGAAATGATATTTTTCCTTTATACTCCCAAATAACATGATTTTTCATGAGGAAAATCGTCACATACATGTCACATAATGAATTAAAAGTGTTCTATAAAGTTATATCCATTAACTAAAACCTCAAATACTGGTGTAAGAAATAATAATCATCATGGGAAAGCATATAATAATATAAAATCATTTATAGGATGTCTATATCATGTGATAATATTTTATCCTTTTGAACATTTGGTTTTACAAAAGGTCATTCATAGTCATCATCAATTCAAATATATAAAAATTGTTCATAAATAGACTGTGACATAACGTACGAGTATCCCCTGAGATTATAAAATCAGGTTTACAGTAAGGGAACACTAACACTAAAATAGAATGAAGGGTGGTATACACTACACCTAAAAATATCAAGGTTATTACCCTATAATGATTATATTCTGAGACAAATTTCAGTTTTTGTATCAGGATATGTATGTTTTCTGGTAGAAAAAGACACATTTACATCCCATAATATACTAAATTCTTCAATACATTGTATTATCCAATGGTTTATTACTATATATTTTACATCTTAGATTCCAATTGTATCTAAACCATTCTATGATACCTAAAATAGTTTCCCATTCATTTCATACATAAATATTAAATATCATTATATGAATATTTAGTACAAAACATTTTGATCCACACTATAATCATATTGGTATAATGTATCTGGAAACATGTATATAGAAAATTGGAAAATTAGAAATCATAATAATCCCTCACCATTTTCCTCTTTACTAGCATGTTTATTTGACAAATCATGCTGAAATCCATTCTTCATAACCTAGGGAATAGAAACATAAAAATGTGTGATCTCATATTCTTAATTATTCAAAACATGGGAGATATCAGTGATCACATAAGTATATCATTATAATTAAGGTTTTATAACATGATCTTAACATCATTAAATAACACGCATCATATCATATATCATAATCCTGAGTCCTTGAATAAATCATTGTCATTCATAACACATGAAACATAATTGAATAAAAAAACATGATCCATGAGACCATAACATTGAAATAAGACATACGTTTTTAGAATATATATGCATATAATTTCATTTCATTAGTCAATGATAACATCTAGCGAAATCATAGTGTATTTATATTAGTCCACTTTCAATTATATCCATTGTTAATGTCCACTCCTTTGAAAATCATAGTGACAAGGTCTCTTACTAATCTCGGTTTACTCGACATTATAGTCTTCATTATCTTGTGAGATATCTATATTTACCCAATGCATTGGAGAGATATATAACTCTATTCCCACCAATAACTTTATAATTATCCATTCAAATTTCAACAATATGAAAAAAAACCATTCATCAATAATCATAATCCATGGTAGATAAATTAGTTTCATAATGTTTTGAAAAATTTATAATATATTAACCCATGAAAAATTAAAGGGTTTTATAAACATATCATCATCATAATAATAAATAATTTATAGAGTGAATATGGATGTTATCCAAGTATTATATCCCATGTAAATCATAAGTAACATCCTCATAAACATTCGTAAACCAAAATTCTAATAAAATATCACATATGATATTTTTGAAGGAAATATATTTTCCATTTTGAAAGTATATATCTATAATCGTAAATATTTCGAAATATTAGGGAAAAATCCCCCTAATAAACACAATAAACATGGAATGGAATCGTAAAATCGTATAAAAGTCATGTTTGTGGGAAATTTCATTCACATTTTTTATCATAAAACATAAATTCATTACACATTTTTAGTAAGTCATCAAAATTACACAATTCATATAATTTTATGAAGAGACCTTTTATAAGAATTATTTCGTACAACATGGGTTATAATGACTATTAATATCTTTGAAAAATTTAAAAATAATTGTTTATAGAATTTGTAGAAAATAAGGATAGTAATAAAAAATATGAACACAAAGGAAAATAAAGTCAATTTTACTTAAGAATATTCAGTTGGAATTTTGAGATCCTAAAGAGTTGAAAATGAATGGAAATATGTAATATAAAAAAATATGTATCATATTTGAAAATTAATGAAATTATTGAGATGTGCATAATTAAATTTCTTATTTATAATCTCAATAAAAAGTAATGTTGGAAAATAATATGAATGTTACATAACATTACTACCTCATGTTTGAATCACATCGAATGTTCTCTAAGATTTTTATAATAATTTTAAATTTATTTTAATTATATAAAATAAAAATTCAAATACTTTAAATATCATATAATATCGACACAATATTATTAAACACACTTTTATTATTAATTCTTTATAAAACTCATTGTTTATGTGTGTTTACTACAACTTTTTCATGAGAATTTATTGCAGGTAATTCTGGTACATAAAATTTTATGTTTTTTTAATATTATAATAAATTTTAATAATAAAATAAAAATATTATATTTAAATTAAATATTCTTTTGTACCATCTATAAAAGTTATAGATATAAAAATGATTTACATCGTTCATGGATATGGTAGGCTGTATGTACTCAATAACATTCTTTTCACATTTTTATGGATCAAAAAAAAAAATAATGATTCACCGTGAAAAATTATTATTAAATCATATATATTCACTAAATCTATCCTTATTACCATCCATGTATATAGAAAATGGAAAATTAATCACATCACTTCCTGGTGGTGGTAAATTACACATATGCATGAGTGACATTTGCATTTTCCCATGGATTATAATGTAAGAGAGAAGATATGATAATATAATTATAGAAGCCTAATTATATCATTTATATAATATATAAATATAAAATCAATCATAATAAACATCCATGATATATGGTGATTGAAAATGTATTGTATCACTATGTGGAGGAGATAGTCCATATATACGTATGAGGGATACATTCAATTCCAATATGATATGATTGATGATGGAAATTGGAGGATCTATAATCATAACAATAATTTAGTAAATTTTTGATAATGAAGGTTTTATCTATGAATAATTCCAATAATATATGGGAGGTATATAAGAAATAAATTTAAATAGGTCTTAGAGGATTATTTCTATTTCTTCGGTTGGCCTTCAATAGATCCTTTATTAATTATCCTGATTTTTCCTTTCATGAATACCTAAACCAAAAATTAATAATTTTGGAAGTTGGTATGTTATTTGGTAAGGTTTTAGTGTAGCTAGAGGGATCAAATTATTATTATGAAGAGCAATTATGTGTGTTATTTTATTAATGCAGAATAGGCAACACAAGGAATTTATTAAAAAATATAATATAATAATGAAATACTCAAGAAAATTTCATCCAAATAGAAATATGATCAAAGGGGTGATACTATGAGGTCAAACATTGGTAGTCCAAATGTATTTATAATTTTTCAATAGTCCACCATACCCTTTTCTATTGGTTTAAATCCCCCTCAGAAATCCCTTATTAACTATAACTAAAGTGATAAATTTGTATTTATTTTACTATTTATTGTTACAAGAATGAAATTGGATCATAAAAAACATTATACAAGATGATTCATCAAACGTAATTAGTTTTATTTAATTAAATTTTCAATAGTTGAATAATTTATTTTAAAATCAAACAAGTTGAATGTGATGAAATGGAGTTTTCTAAAAAAAATGTTTTCCTATGAATAAACGATTTTCAACCAATATCTATCATAAAAATAATTCCAATGGAATCAATTAAATTTAAAATTTAATTTTTTTGAAATTCTACCTTTAAAAACATTTTAAGAAATTGGTAATCCTAAATTATTTAAAAATAATAATTGTTTTCAATAAAAAATCAATATTTATCCCAATTAATCGAATAAATAAATCATATAAGAAAATTCTAATAAATCACATTATAAAATTTTGAAATAATTATTACATTAATTTGGTTAATTTTTCAATATTAGTTTTCTAAAGGTGGTATAAATTAATTTTTTTTCACCAAACAAATCAATAAATACTAATTTGAGAAAAAATATACTTTGATAAAATATTATTAATTTCATAAAAATAAATAATAGTTCATAAATATATTGGTGTTATCTAAAAACATTATAATTAATTATGAAAATATGGTTATAACTAATCATTTACCCTATTTTACATCTTTTTTATAAATGTATACTCAATTACAATTCATTTTGACTCTAGGTTGTGTGTATCACAAGGTATCATGGAAAATGATTTTTTAAAGGGAAATATAATATTAATCAATGGTATCAACATATTAAAACTTACACCATAGAGAATACCACATTTTGTACATTCTAGTTATCAATGCATCATATAAATTTAAACCATTATCACATAAAACATAAAACTCTGCTATATTAGCCTAATGGTATACATCATTATAATTTCTATAAATTTTCCTTCCAATAATTGTAATTGAAATAATGGAAGAACACTTTTCTTAAACACCCCGAAAAATATATTATAATGGACCAAAATAAATGGATATATGCTATATGTTTTAGTTGGAGTCTATAATAGATTAAAACCATTACTAACCAAGCCCAAAAGCCCATTTTTATAATCTGAATAGTTTTTTGGATATAAATAATCAAAATATTTCCATGTTTTTTCATATTAAGTATTTCTTGTAAACATATCATTATTTTATTATAAACTGTTAATCATTTTTTATTTATCACTTTAGAAGACATGAATAATACTTCATATCTTGATATTAATGAATATTAACAAAAAACCATCAAAACAGTTTTATAAAAATTCTTCTTCATATTATATTAACCCATAAATTAATCAAGATACATTTATTTCCCTATAGAGTTATGAAATAATTTAAAAAATTCACTATTTCAATCTTTTCTCTAATAATACATGATGTCGTTAGCACATGCATAACTCATTTAATAATTCAGATCCAGTTTGTTAAAAACATTATTTATCAAATAAAATAATTTATGGATCTTATATTTATAAAATGAAACATAAATCGAATCTAATATAATCTATATTAATTTATCAATTAATCCACATATTCACAAGATAATATACAACATCAATTCAAAAATATATATATATATGATACATATTTTATAAAAATGAGTATTTTTTCATCCACTAATTCATATAACATTTTTGAGTGTTATGTTTCCTTATAATATTTATTAATCTATAGAAAGATGGAAAGTGAATCCATTTATATATAAAAAATATCATCAATTTTTTTAGAAAACGATATCACTAATGAGGTTCATAATTTAATTCTCTACTATTAGGAAAGTTGGTTTTTCATTCTGATAAAGGAAACTCATTGAACAATAGACAATTTCTAATTCCCATGAAAAACACATCTCTTGTATCTTGTATTATTTTTTAAATATAAAATTCTCTTAAATAGGAATTTTTCAACTATATTCTAAAATTATATTCAGGGATTGCATATTTAATTTTTCTATATATGGATTGATTTGGAAATATGGAACACAAAAAAAACTCTAACACCATAATATATTGATGTATATTCTATTTTAAGTAAATATATATTTTTTCATTTTCTATTATATTGGTAAATATATATAACTAACATAAAACTCATTAGTTAAATAAAATACTGTTTAAAATAAAAGATAATACTTGAAGAATAAAACATCATTACTATCAGATGTATAATTAGAAATAGTAAAATTTAATTGACAAAAAATGAAATACAATATATTTATCGCAAATTGATATTATGAGTACAAATATTATGATATATATATATATATATATACATATCAAATAACATGTTGAGAATGTAACACATGAAAAAAAACATCCTAAATATTTTTTTTAAAAGTGTTATTGTTCAAATGGTTCATAAATGAATATTTATATTTTTAACCTTCTTTATTTTGAACATTATTTTTGTGTCTTAAAACAACATCATTTATAATATTTGTTTTATAATGGAATATTGAATTATATAAATAATAAAAAATTATCTAATATGTGATAATTAGTACTATATAACTGAAATTACTCTGAAATTGAATAAAAAATAATTCAATGAAAACAATTAATATGGTATATTTATTAATCACATATTTAATAAAAATTTAAAAGAATATTTAGGTTATTATATATATATACATATTATTTATATAATTTTTTTAATATGTTATTATATGTCCTATACATAAATAGGACATATATATTCAATATATAAAAGTTTTATTCATGTATATATGTTTTTAATTTGTATTTTTATGTTTTTTCTACATGAATATATAATGATTATTTGAATTTATTTTTTCTACCTATAAAAAATACAGATATCAATTTATATGTTAGTAATATAAACAAAACCTGATAGTGCTAATTTAATTTTCCTAATAGTATTACCATACCATAGTTTTGTAGTTTCATATTAAAATAATTATTTATTGAATAATTTTTTCCAACCAAAATTAATCAAATTGTTAACTTATAATTACTCATATGTGTGGGTGAAATTACAAAATGGGTACTCACTATTAGGGGAGGGCACATGTGGAGGGTTGTTGAGGGAGGATGTCCGTAGGGGGTGGGGGAGTGGAGGACATCATGGAGGAGAATAGGTTATTCAATGGTCATTAAGAGGGGTCAATTCCATCATAGGGGTAGGTATGAGAGGACAACATTTTTAAAACATCATGAGGGGAGGATTCCATGGAGGGGAGGATGCACAAAAGTCTCACGACATGGGAGATAAGGAGTGGTCGATATAAAGTAAGATGAAATTTAAGATATTAGGGCTTGGAAAATGAGAATTGAATGAAATAGGCCATGTAGACATGACGATAAATATGTTTTAGTATTTTTTTTATCGAACAACCACTAATAATGTATTTGAGGTGTTTTAGTCTACGCCACTACTAATAATCCAATTTTCATGATTTTTTTATAATTGATGGGGTTCTGTATTACCACCACAAAAAATCCACTACCAATATATAGTTCATTTTATGGATTTGTTGAGTGAAATTCATGTTATTTTATGACTTGTCATAGATAATATTTGGTATGATAAGATAAGATATTGTGGGAATTTATTTATTTGAAGATCATCTCTTCTAAAAAATATTTCAATTATTCATACCATTTTATGAAATGGTTTCTCTATGGTGATTTTTCAGTTGGTATTGATATATAATACAAAAACGGGTGGGGTCAGGTAGGATTACCTCTTTAGAAAATTTCTAGATTTATTATTCAAAAATAAATAATAATCCTTACTCATAAAATAAAAAATTTATATCAACCTTTATTATTCTGTCATCCTTAATGGTTTACTGGTCATGCTAGTAAATTTTGTAAATGATTCATCATCATATTCCATTTTACCATATATATATATATTCATTTTTCCAATCTACATATATATTTTTTCATATGAGTAAAATATAGGTATGAATAATATTGAAAAAACTACATTCATTCCCATTTCAAATAAGAAAAGTTAAATCATCACAATCACCCTTTTATAATTTTCTCCATCATAATGATCACATGAACATACATTTTAACCCACATATAAATGTTTTATTTCATTTAATAAATAATTAAATTAGAAGGATTTAATTTCATATGAAATATCCTACCTATAAGGCTATTAATTTAATAAATGGGATTTGAAAATGTTTAATCAAAAGGAATCCTCATTATATTTTATTGTGGTTGTGAATATAATAATGGACTCAATTATTTGAGTGAATGTGGATCCTATAGTATTGAAAATGAATAATGGAATTATCTCTTATCCTACACATCCAATGACTCTAAAGAAATAATATACTAGAAATAATATACCATTATGTCTAATAATGATACATGTGAATGGGAATTTAAAATTTTTTGTAGATATAGAATGTCATGAATAAATAAATCCTGTTGAGTAATACAATATATGAATAACAAATAAAAAATAAAAAATGAAGCAACATAAAAAATTATATACACTCAGAATATTCATAATATTATAATATCAAATAAAGTAAAAGATATATTTACTATATAAGTGAAATTAAAGATCAATTTATTTCATTTCATATTATATAAAAGCAAAAGAAAATCAAAACTAAAAAATAATATTCTAATAAAATACTCACCACATACAAACCACGTTGATATTATTATTCCAAAAATATAATTAAATTATGATTATCAAAATTATAACATATTTATGTTGGAAAACATATAGTTGAGGGAAAAAGAGGGATACAATAAAATAAAATATTGATTCATAATTGGGTTTCCCACCGAAAAAATTGATGTATTTATTTTCTATAGAGACACTATTTCCATAGATAATACACAACATAATGGTTGATGTGGCATCCTAAATAGGGACCACAACATTATATTGGTTTTATTCTCCATAAAAATCATTCATAAAATAATATGTCTTCAATAGTATTATCCTTATATCTATGGTCTTGTTTTACTATATATAATTCAGAATTCAAATTATACTATTCATTCAATTCAAAATTATAAAATTTGGAAGGAGAGGATGAAATTAGGGATAAACAACTCTCTATTCTTCACAAGATCACATCACAAGAAATTCAATATAATTTTTTATCTCCTTTTAAAATCCTTAATAGGTCTATTTTTTTTAAATCAACCTTAATTTGGTTGGTGTATTAGCTTTTCATAATTATTCGATTACCATAGCCTCTTCAATATTACATTGACCATTGTGTTTGGTTTTAGATGTTTTTCAGAAAAAAGATATTTTAGTATACCGATTTTACTTTATATTGTTCTTATTGTTAGAAATATTATAACCTCAGTTAAATAGAAAAATCTAATAGATTGAGGGGGGGGGGTTATCATTTTTCAAAATTATTATTTCTCAACACTATTTTATATCATATGTCTCAACTGTTAAAGTGAAATTTTTAGTCATGCATTATCTTGTCCCTATCAATTTTTTGGTTTGAAATCATATCTAAAATATGTTTCTCTTGAAAAGAGTACATAATTTTCATATTCTTGAGTTATAGACTCAATTTAAAATACCCCAAATTCCGCATGTTATCATCTTTATAAATATTTCACTTCTAGTCATGAAGGGTTTGAAGAATTTAATAAGTATGTGTTTGTTCGGGTTAATGTTCATATTTTTGGAATTATCTATAAAACCTCAAGAAAATAAATATAAGATAATATGCAATCTAAAAATGATGAAGATATGTCTACCATGAAATTTCTTTTAAATAGGAATTACAAAGTTCATCATGAAGACCTTGAGGACCCTAGAACAAATAAGGCCATAGGTAAACCCATTATATTTTTACAGGAATTATAAAGATATAATTACTCTATATTTTTACAGGAATTATAAAGATATAATTTCTCTTACAAGATATTTATACCTTTACCACTCATTCTATGAAATCAATCTCATGACTATAAAAACAATTATTTGGATTATATGGGGAAAGATACATATCATCCTAATGAGTATCAACATTCTTCATATATAAAACCCCAACCTAAAAAAGGATGATTCAATTTCATGGATTATCATCTTATATTATTTCAAGGAAGTATATAACACATATATGATTAACATTTCAAAGGGATATTCTTTACCTATCCAATTACATAACAATCCATCCTCACATATTCATCTACAAACATCTTTTTATACCCTTGATGGACTAGATTTTGGTGATCTCTAATCTCCATAAGAAAGCTTCAAATGAAAGGTAATGTGTTCTAAACACATTAGATAATGTGTTATAACTAGAATCAATATAAATGTGCATAAGCTATCTATATCTGATTTAAGGGGTCATGGTCTATTATGAGAGACATCCTGATTGAGTATGAAGTAAAACAATGGGATTTAATTATTCGATATTCACAATAATAATAATAGTTTATTTGATATTAAATATAATGGTTATGGGTTACCTATATATGGGTTATCTCATTAACAATTAATTTATTCTATAAATAGATTAATTTAAATTTTGGATCAAAAAAGTTGAATATAAAACCTATAAGTCATTACTCACAAACTGTTGTTCAAAATATTTCACAATTATATCCTAGTTAATTTTCATGTCTATATTTTCAGGAATGATATGTGGGACATGATATTGGAAAATAGTTTACCCCAACATCTCACATTCATGACCATTTTTTTAAGAACCATTTTTTAAAAATTTATCATTTATAACAAAAACATTGGTGCTATATTGAATATATCATTAAATATATCCCTATTTCATTGAATTAAATGGAATTCCATGGTGCATAGGGAGTTACTTTAATAAAAATTATAATCATTATAAAAAAATAGAGATATATAATTACAAGGAAATATATATAATAATAATTTTCTATCATTTATTTCCAATTAACTTAACAATTTAGGTATTTTTACATATCATTATACTTTTTATAAAAAAAATTAAGATGATGGAAAACAAAGGATATATTACATTTGTATATTGAAAATTTTTATGTTGTGCCCTAGGAATGGATGATTTGTTTAGTATTGTTTCATCATGTTATAATTGATTGTATAAGAACACCTATTTATCCTTGTCCACCAATTAAAGGAATAAATGAGACAACCCATATACTGATAATATCCAATAATATATTCAAATTCATCTTAGGGAAATTTCCAATTTTATTTGTTTTATGAAAATTAATCTCTCATATAAAATTTTACTATAAAACCATACTTATATAGCTCTTCGTGTATGCTGACTAAATTTTTTAGAGGTATATAGAGATGGAAATTTTCCATAACCTTAAGCCATTAATTATAAATCATTATTTTGCTAAATTTATATTCATCAACTTTTTTTGATACTATAACAACTTTTATTAATGTTCCTTAATTCGATTAGTTTCATTTTATAACCATATATACTTTTAATTAATGGAATTTTATTTTTATTAAAAAATCATAAAACTTTTCCACCTTTATATATAGTAAATATTTTTATCAATTTTAATTTATTTTCAATGAATTTTTTTACACTTACTAGTATTTCATTAATTCATAGTGTGGCTTGTAATTTGAATATTTAATAATAAAAAATTTAATTTTAGAAAGTAAAATTGAATTAATAAATTAAAATTCATTGAATTAGGAAAATATTACTAAAAGAAACTCCTCCCTATAAATGAAATCATATTTTGATAGTATTTTCCCAATATCTAATGAAAATTTTATATCAAGGAAGTTCACCCTATATATTACAAAAATGTAGGTTCAGGAAGTTATTTATCTCTAATTTTTAAATAGATGGTCACATTTCTTCCTCGTATGATTTTATATAACATGTTAATTATTTGTATGGGTGGATTATTTTTAAGGAAGGATACTTGATCAAGATATTCATAATAGAACATGGATTTATTATATAAAAGAAAAAATTCAATGAAGCACTGAAATATAGATAACTTATTTAATTAGACATCAATGAATTCCGAATAAACAAATTTAAATGTATATTTATTTTTAATTATTTTTATAGGGAGGTCTTAAAGGTGATGTTATTAGGTGAATTATATACATCCATGGTGCTCCAAAAATATTATGAAATACTCAACAAAAAATAATTAAAATGTGGATTTGTATATTTTTAGAGGATGAATATATCAAATAAAGTCTCATTTTTTTAATGTATCATCATATTCATTTAATATTCATAATATTTTTATATTAAACATGTTTTATATGATTGGAGGTTTAATCCTTTATTTGGAAAAGTTTCCTTCTAATAATTTTCTCTATTTTTTGATAATTCTGAAATCACAATATTGTGTGATCCAAAAAAGGAAGAAATACTTTCCCTGCTATAAAATTCAAAACTAATTTTTTTTATAAGAGAGATATAAAATAATTTAAATATAGGAACTAATTTTGTGTGTGGATTGGGAAATATTTAAATTTTCTCCACTATAATGGTATTAGAATCCAATAACCTTATGGAAGATTAATTAAATGATATTATCTAATGGTTGGTTTTGAACAAAATATATATGGTAAATATGTCCAATGGAATATAAAATGTGGTTTTGTTATTGAAGAAAAATTACCAGTAGTTACTCTTATGTTTATTTCCAACTATGGTAAATAAATATAGTGTTATATGGAGGCGTTGGACCATTAGAGTGGTATGAGATTTTCAATGGATAATAATATTAATCTCTCTAATGTTATCGTTGAAAAAATAATTCATATATGGTTCATTTTTTATTTATATTTACCCACATTTTATTGGTTTATTCATTCTAGTGAAGCTATCCAAAAGTTATGGAAAATAACATCTTTATGCATTTAAGTAGGTACTCTAATATAATTATAGATTTTATTGTAACATTTTGATGTTCTATTTATAGATTAATTTATTATGATAGTGGTCTCTTTTATTTATTTTAATTATCTTTAGTAGTCTTTATATTCATGGTTTACACAATTTTAGAATTCCATAAATTGTATTCTACCCGAAATGTAGCGGGGGTTGAAAAATTAAAAATGTACTTTCTTAGAAAAAAATATACCAGAAAAGAAAAGGTATAGTTTATCTCTCTTATGGATGAATTTTATTAGTGAATCTTCATCTTATCAAGCTAGATTATTTTTTTATAAAACAAAAACATAGATTGAATAATGAAAACAAGAATTGAATACTATATAATGTTATAAGAATATTATAAATGAATTCCATGTGGATGGGTTACTATAGGGTTACCTTATAATATGGTTAGTTTAGTATAATGCTTGGTTGGTTGATTTCAAAACAATAGTTAGTTCAATATACTATGAATGCAGTTCATGGGTGCTTCATTGCAAGCTCAAAGTGGGATCTCCCTACAACCAATAACTATTTGTTTCGAGAAGGAATTTATTATATTTCATCACATAAACAACATGAAATTATTAAAATAAAATTTCACCCATGTATATAAATGAAAAAATAGTAACAAAAAAATACATAATTATTTCAATTTATCATTTAATTCAAAAATTTGATAACAAACTCTATAATTTAACTATATTTTACCTTTGACTTTATCAAATCCTATAAACTTGGGAGGCCACATATCATAGTAGGTAATTATAGATATCACATATCTTAGTATGAAATTGTGATGAAAAATATTTTTATCACATATATCATGACTATATATATAAAAAATGCTTAAGTGGTTAACATAGTGATGAGAAGATAATTTTCAATGCATATATCATAGGAATCATTCATTATTATGAGCAATACTCTTGTAAACAACAAAAAATAGTGATATATATATAACTATATTATATATAAGAGTAAATAATTTATGATCTGAAGGATATCACATAGATAACGACTAAGGGATATCACATTAATTGGTTCACCACTACAATTTTACTGAATGTCAAATTTTTTGTTTCTCATGAACTGATTTAAAGTATCAAATCACAAGATATAAACAAAAATGAAGTCATAATGAAGGGAGAAAACTATAATAAAAATTGAGATAGGGTATCCTACGTCTCTAGTGAGTAATAGATGTTGAAATAAAGTCAAAATAATCTATGAAAATATCATGGAAAATATCATGGTGGGTGATATGCATCTATCATAAACCATGAATTGTACTTGAACCAAGATATATGAATATAAAAAGAGTTTATTTTATTAATTTTCAATATAATATAACTTTTTTAAAATATATATCAATATAATATGTATAATTTGAAAAACTATTCTATGGACTCATATTTTTCCTTTTATATATTTATAGATTTCAATTTATAAAATAGATGATGTAATGTAATGATGATTAAGTATTTAGAGTGGGAAAAATATTATATGTTTACTAAATATATTATTTTGTTTACATACTAATATGATACTGCATTTTTTGATCATCTTGTAACCATATCATAGGGGGTAAAAGGACAAATATATCGTGGATATTCGGATAATTTTATTTTCGAACATGAATACTCACTAATGAGTATCACTAATTTAATGATTTGAGGATGAAAATAACTTATATACCATGTTTTTCAAATTATTTCAAGAGTACTCTCTGTATCCAAGGAGTGATATCAAAATAAATTAAATATTTTTTTGGATTTTTTAAAATATGAATATTGACTTTTAGTCATTGGATATACCTATAACAACCAGGTACTATGTACACATGTGTTTTCCTCTCCTTAGGGACCACCCAGGTGCTCAAATGATTCATCATATTTACGATTATCTAGATAGGTAAACACATTGTCTTTCAGTGTGATTTTTACTCAATCACACACTACATTTAAAACAACTTAGGTGGTCATGATTCTTAGTTACAACTCTTAGAAAATCCTCTTTAACAATGTGGTTCTAACCAGGTAGTCTCTTGAAATGAAATTTGAAACATGTTAATATGGGTAGAAACATTCATCCTTCATAAACCTTTAACATTTTGGGGTGTAAAGTCATCCTCCACAAATGCAATAAAAAATACTCATTGTGTAACATACCTATCAACCTAGGTTGTGAAACCACACTTCGGGTTGGGTTCCTCCATTCAGACTAATATAATAGCTAGGCCCCATAAGCAGCACATTTTCACCCGCAAAACCTATTTTCCCCTCCTTGGGGATAAAACAAATTCCCAAATGATTAATTAGAGTGTGGAATACACCAACATACTAACACATTTTTACTTCGTTGTTCATTGACCTTAATCACAGAGAACCAGAAAAATATCTCCATATTTACCCAATCCTAATCACTACACCTAGCCAATCAACATTGACTATTGATTTATAGTCAGGTAGGTTCCAGAAATGAATGGTGATCATAGATGTCATGGGAATTAATATTCATCTTCACTACACTTTAACATTCTGGAGTGTCAAAATACCAAAAAAATCGTATTCATATATGAGAGTATATAAGATGTTTAATGAACAAAGATGTTTTTTGAATTGATATCCTAATATTAATATTTATATCTTCAATTCATTAACATTCATAAAAAAAATTATTACAGAAAGGCCATGATGTTGTGAAGCCTCATGACACACACAATTATACATAGTGATATATATATATATAATACATAGAATGATAATTTATTCTCATTTAATTATTTATAGGATAATAAATATCGTTTTATTGATAAGTCATTACGAAATGGGTCATAAAATATTCTATAAGACAATAACAAAAAATTTGGTCATCAATAAATTGTAACATGAACGAACCAGTCTTATTTCATATCATCATTTTGGGATATATATCAAATAAAGGGTTAGATAATGGCCTGATAGGAAAGTGATTATTGTAATTAGTATTGATTCATGGATAAATATGAGTGTATGGAATGTGTAATTCTATTTATAACATCATAATATTAAGATTATGTTTAATGTGTACTAAAATTTACACCACAATACCCAGATGGTTCATGTGATTTCATGGTAGAAATACACTCCATGACATGACAATCATGTATAGTTTCATTGCGCTTATATAGATTTAGTTTAGTTATAAACTAATGAGATAGATCATTAATTTTTGACACACCTAATTCATTTATTTTTTAGAAATGTACACTCCTAGAGGTGTACCTCCAAAGATTCATGCAAGGAAAGTGAAATCATTTCACAATAAAAACACTGTTTAATTAATGATGAATATTTATGTTTCTTATAAGAGGATTTGATCCTCTATTGTTTATTATGACGTCTTTATATCATATGATTTTGTGCTTTATGAGACTGTTTTTTTTATTTTCAATGTTCTTTCTTCTCCGGATGAATGCACTAGAACCCCTCCAAGTATCAAATAATCCCTATGAAACGTTTAATGTATATGGTGTATATTTTTTCACTTATAGGCTGGTGGAATTTTTTTGATCCTTGTGATCATCATCTATATAAATACACCAAGTAACAAGGATTTAATTTCCTATTAATAGTGAAATTTAGGTACACTAATTTATACTGTGTTTTTTAATAATTAAACTCATTTGATTCCTTAGTGCTGGAACCATATATATTTTTGTTTACATCCACTACCTCAAGCTATAATATGGTCATATTAAATCCATTTTAGTTATTATAGGGAGTTTCTTCATGGATTAAATGCGTTTAATCATTTTTTATAAAAGTATCACCTTCACCATGTAATGCCAGTAGTCATGGTGTGTTAGTATATTTTAAAAATCCCATTTAACTATAACCACAACATAATGTTTCACATAGTGGTTCGTTGATGGGATTCTCTATGAACCATAACATGCATCATGCTGTAGGACTACCACAATCCTTTGATACAGACTCAATTTTAGTACCATGGGGTACAGAAAGCCATTGTTTTTTCTTTATTAATTTTTATTAAGGGTTCACATAAAGGGAATATTTTACTTTCCATTATGATTTCCTTTCCAGCATATGGTACTTGTCTCCTACCTTTATATATAGATTTTTCATAAGATAATTGGAAAATTAAACATACAAAAAAGAGTCTGTGTAAGGATAATGATAATATATACTTATAAGGAATATGGATTATATGTTATTTTAATAATGAAATATGATAAAAATTGTTTTTATGAGATTTAATAATTAAAATGGTTTAAAAAAATTCTATAAATAATTAACAATGTAAAAATGGGGTATTTTAATTTTTTTAAATCATTAAGAAATAAATAAATAAAAATTTTCTATAATTTAATACATTATTTTAGAAAATTAAAATATTCCATAATATTTAATTTTAATTTTGAAAAGAACATTTAACAATAATTTAGAGGGAATTATAAAATGAAAATAACTTTTTTTAAAATAATAAGCTATAATTTATAAAATTATATAAATTTTATGGATAAAATATAATTTTATTCACATTTCCAATTTTTAAATATTCAAAATTATTTAACCTGGAATTTTTTTCAAATTAAAAGAATGTACTTAATTGAATATATTATATAGACATAATCCAAATTGTTTTAGGGATTAATACGAGAAATTTTAATATGTTAACATTAATATAATGATAATATGAAATAGATTTTATTTTTTTTGAATGAAAATTATTTATATTTTTAATTACTGAATGTTTATAATGTTTAGATATTTTTTAAAATTTTAATAGTTATATCTTAATTGTGAATTTTTCGTGATTAATAATATCAAATTTTGGAACTTATATAAAATGCTTATTAGTTTTCTATCTTTTTTTACTATCCCATTTTAGTAATTTTTTAATGAATGTGAATAATTAGAATGTATTTTTTTAACTGTTAAACTTATTTTATGAGTTAAATCCCATCATTACATATCAAGTACAAATATATGAAATTTAGGTGACAACTACATTGAATATTGTTTTAAAATTGATATAGGTGTATAAGAATATATTTTTGAATTTTTTTTCATATTTTATATTAGAGATATAAGGAATTGATTTATCCATTGTTTAATATCTCTATTGGTTTAGGGATTTTAGATAAAAACACATATCATCCTAGTGTTTTATTACCTTTCTTGAAATACGAATAAGGTTTGTTATCTAATTCTACAAACAAAATCATGTAGATACATTCATTATCATATAATTAAAATAATTTACATGAATATTACAAGTCAATTATACATATTATTTTTCCTAATTGTTATGAATATGTATAGCTTTTAATTTTTGGTGAACAAAAAAACATGTGGATTGTTTAAAGATTTAAACATGAATATATTGTGAACGAAATAAGTTAGGGAGTTCAAATTGGTATAAAAAAATAAAATAATTAGAATAATGAATGGTTTGATTTTTTATCTTTGTAATAACCCATTCAACATAAATTCATAAAAATATCCTTCTAAATACCTAATATAACAGCCTAATATTTTTTGAAATGATGTTTTTTTCAAATCTATTTTATATTTCTTATATTTAAAATACCTAAAGCACATATTTTAGCTTAAAATATACGAAGCTATGATATTTTCTTGAATTATATGCAAACCATGTAACGATTTTTTTACACACAACCCTCAGTTATCTTTTCTTTCACATGACACTGGGGGTTAACAAAACTAAGATATATTATTAATAAAGTTATTTTGTATAGAGAATTATAACCTATCACTTAAACATACTATTAATTATATTAATAAATACTTTTTAAATATTATCCTTAATTTTTTTATAAATGAAACATATTTATAATTACCAAATTTTTGATAGACATTATATGTTTGGAAAATCCTATTTTACAAAAACGAATGTTTTTTTGTTTCATTTTGAAAAAATTCATAATATTATTTTTTAATAATTTAATAAAATTAATTTGATGAAACAAAATTCATTATTAATTTCATAATTTCATAATTTTATGTTTTTGAATTTTCATTGTTTTTTTGAAATGTTTTATTATTTTTTGAATAGTAAAAAACACTGAATTGTTTTTTAAAATTGTATTTTTTTGGTAATTATTTTTACAATTTTATTTTATTTTAAATTAGTTTAAAAGAATAAAACGATCTATTATACATATATTAATTCCATTTATGTCATTTTTAGCATCTTTATTAATGAATATGTATCTAAAAAAATTCAAAACATTTGAACATTTTCACTTTAGAAGCCTCATTCTCATCACACATATGGGGTTATTTTTAAATAAATCATTTACTAACATGTGAATTTTAATTGGAATAATCGAATCCATAATTGGAATCCTCAAAATTAATAATTTATTGTTTGGTTAACATAATTTTTTTAAAAAATATATAATTAATTTATAAAATCTTGATTACTATGGTTTATGTAAAAATGGATCTACCATAGGGGTTAAAGAAGAATAATAAGATCGAAAATGACTGATAATTTTAATTTAATTTTTATTAAAGAGTTTATTTATTTCTTTTCCATCAAATTACATGAAATAAAAAAAATATATTTTCCTATTACTTTGACTGAGACCCATATAATACGTTATGTAAACCAAAATACAAATGATACACTTTTACATAATTATAATTTATATAATGATTTAGCATAGGAAAAAATATTGGATATATTATAACTGATATTTTGAAATATAAATTATTTTTTATTTCAAGATAATTTATTTAAAATTTTTCATGATAAATTATTTACATTAAATTCATCAAAAATTCCAGCATAATAGTTATTTAGTTAATAATTAACTAAAATGAATATAAAAAACATTAAAAGTGAGGTTTATTGAATAAATTATTGTCTTTAATTTTATATTTACATGTATATATATCATCCAAAATATTTTTGAATATAATATATTATAATTTAAAAATTTAAGTATTTTTTTAAAAAATACTTATTAAATGAATACTTTCTAATATAACATTAATGTGGTTTTAAAATATAAGATAATTTAATATATGATTTTAAATTATAAAAATTAATTTTCTCTTGGAATTTATTTTCTAATTTTAATAAATATTCAATATGTTTTATTTATAGTCAAATTTTATAGTATATTTGATATATAGTTCTTTAAATAGTAGAGAATCTGTTATCATAGATATGGTTAAAGGGGGGTTTATCACATTACATGCTCTTTTATTGAAATTAATTTCATACACACATATTATTTATGGTTTTTAAATTGTGAATTAATATTTAAAAAAATTGGTTACAGATTAATATGAAATATTAACTTTATTTAGACTTTATGGGTAAACTACATGAAATAGAAAACTAGTTAACGTAATGAAAAAGAAAAAAATTAAAAGTAAGGAAACATTAGAGTTAGGAAATAATGTTTAAAAAATATATTTTAATGTGGGGTGGTGATATTTAAAATCCATAAAATAATTAAACCCCATTAATTATTATCTTTATTTCACAAGACATAATATTTAATACCAAATATTGATAAATTTTGAGTATTTACAAGAATGTGACTCCTCCTCAACTATTAAAGGGTACACAATCTACCCACTAATTCACTCATATAAATACATTTTAATCAATAAATATTTTAAATAGTATTTTTCCAACATCAATAAACTCCTCGTAGAAGCCTTAGTTTTTACATAAATCCAATCAATAATGTTGTTAGTTCAAACATATGAATGATATCGGAAGAAGAGGTAATGTTCATCAAAGAGTATTTTCATTTTATTAATTCCTTCAGTTCCATTAATTATTATAATAAAATTATTATATAACAAAATAAGAACATTAAATATATTTAAATGTTTTTATGTAAATTTTATGACCTTATACCACACATGATTCCATCAAATGGGTCATGAAATCACCATTCATGTGTACCACAAACTACCACCTCACGAACCGATGTTGTCCATTTTTCAATTACCACGTTTTAGTGATGTGAATAATAAAGGATTTATATATTATAGAGTATTATATGATATTAATGATTTTATTATGATTCTAGAATTTTCATATCACACATACCATCATGTTTTCCATTTTTTTAGAATATAATATGATCGTTCGTGTATACAATGAACTGTCACCTCGTGAAGCAATGTGATTTGTTCAAACTATTCATAGAATCAATTAAGGTTGGGTTTTATAAAAATATGTGATATATATTACATAATAGGTATTATGTATTGATAATAAATCATATAAATTTCTTTCATCAAATCCACCAAGAAAATAGATTCATCGTTCATGAGTACGTATGACCCACTCTCTCCATTAATGGTGCATTTAATTTCCTATTTATATATTTTTTATAAATAAAAACAGAATAATAATATATTCTATTTATATAATGGATATTATTATTTTCATTATGAAATCATTATTAATGTAATAGGACAAAATATATAACTAATCCAAACTTTTTCCAAAAGAATAGCGATTATTACTCGAAACTTAACATTATCATATAATCGTTAATAAATAAGTAATAATAAGAAACATGTAAATCTTATATGGTATAATATATATGATTAATATTATGTTATATATATATATATATATAATAAACTAATATTTACCACACATGATTTTCTGAATGAGTGCATTGGAATTCAAGACATGAGGTAATGGCTTTTAGATTCACTTTTTACATTTGTGAGACACATGATATATTCAACACATATTTCATATATGTATTGTATATACATACATGGATTTAATTTTTTATTATTATACATATTTTTTTATTTACATATCCCTATGAGTACATGTATTTTATGTGGGTTATGATTCAAAATATTACAATTGGTGAGGCATTTTTGAATCAATTTTCATTTTTTTGTGACATATATTATTTTATTATCCTATATTCATTATTGTGGTGTATGTACAGAATTAATGGCCTTTACATGGGATGATCCAAATTTGAAGAAATTTTTATCTATTCCTACCCTAAACATTCTAAATTAATTATATTTTATTATTAGAGTGTTGGGGTTAAGGGAGTAATGGTGGAAGGGATTAAATTATTTGAAAGGAAACATTATGGGGGTGATATTGTGTGATTAATTAAAGGCTCATTCAATGTACTTTAATATTTTCCCTTCATGGAAAAAATAAAAAAAGAATGGTTTTTGTGTTAGAAGAATAAAAAATTACCATAGGGGACTGATTTTTTCTTTCAAATGTTTTGAGGGGGTGGATGTGAGGTTCATTCTAATCATAAAATTCGAAAATATAATACTATTAAAAAAACAAATTAAAAAATGAAAAGATATAAATGTATATAAAAAACATGAATGATCATATCATTCCGAACGTGTTCATTATTGTGGGCCTTTTCATTATGTTTTAAGAAAATTAGGGTCCCCAATTTTATGTGGATAATATCATTACATCATTTTGATATCATAAATTATAATTAAGAGATAAAACTCCCCCTTTATTAGTAAATTTCAATCATAAATTCCCACCATCCATAAGCCTTGGAGTTATTTGAACCATTAATTAAATCCCTCATGCTTTTATGTGACGTTAGTATTTATAAAGTGGATAAGGTAATTACATTACATGATTATGGATGAGGATAATGTTATCATGATATGATAATAAATAAAAAATTATTTAATCTGGAGTGGTGAGACCAAATATTGAAATGTGGGGTATGAAATGATTTGACATGTTTAATAATAATGGATAGATGATTTTGATTTAATGAGAAGGTAAGTTCCATCATTTTCAAAGGGTAATATTATAATTAATGAATTGGTTATTTATTTTAAAATATATAAATTGAATTAATATTATATGTGGAATTTATTATTTTAATTTGATAATGATAAATAATCAATTTAATTGCATTGGAATAGGAATATTGATAACATTGATTCCCCCAGAATTCCACGTTGATATATTATGTTTGGGGAAAACCATGGTTTATTTGTGGGGGAGTTTATAGAAATAATATTTTGCTTATTTTTTTATATCTATGTCAATTATTCATACTCTATAAATATTTATACTTCAGACTATTTGAAAAAAAATTATATTTATGGAGTTCATTACATTAATATGTGAAAATAACATAATTCTGTCATTTTAGAATATTTTAATCAATTATATATTTTGGGAATAAATTTTAAAATATTATTCTGATTTGAGTTATTCTTTTATGATTCCTTATTATATTGTATTCAAATTTTCAATTTGGAACAACAGTTGACTTGAACAACTAGAGGCCGACAAAAAATCAATCATGTTAAAAAATTGTTTTGGAGGATAGGGTGGAAACCCCCTTCATAAATGAGGAATAAATCATGCTACACCCCTAAATTAGAATATGTTGTAATTGGATTTGAAAATTGAATTGTAGACTAGTTTTAGTATTCAATTATAATAACTTATTAACTCATTAAGAGGTCTATTAAATGATCAACATTCATTAAATATTCTTTAAGAATTCAGGAAGTATAAAATCTCAGAGTATGTTATTTGTAACCAATTCTAAACGTGGAGGATGGATCAGGACATTTTTGGTAGAAAAAAAAGTTAATCAGGAACAACTTCATTGGAGATATCATTCACTGATTCGTTTAAAATAATGTGGTTCCATGCACTCACTTTTAAGAGAAAAATTCAGGGACTAACGTTTCAATAGATTATGACCCAATTTATCCCGAATCACACTAATTATAATTTATGATGCCTCAAAGCCTCTTCCCTTCATATTAATAAGAGGATAATACTACATTGAAGAGAACATGAATCAGAGATGGAATCTCAGATGACATCCATGCTTTTGGAATTGTATTTTTATTTCATTTATTTTGGTTATCTTTTCCCATATAAATCATTCAGCATTTTATTATTAATGTTTTCCTTTTCTTCTTCCATAACTACTTATCTTCCAACCCTAATTTATTTACGTCTTCCATACCGCACTGTGAAATATTTTCACATTGAAATAGAAGGTTACGAACTCAATGATTGACCCTGGGGGATGTTTCAATGTGTTTTTTATTATTTTTCTTCAAATAAATTTATTTTTAATCTACATGTGGTGGATGCAATAATATTAAATTGGTGTTGACATATTCCACCATAAAACTATATCAAAAGAAATTTCTTTTCATTGATTCATTATTTTCCCCTCACATCTATCATGTAATCCCTTCATACAGTGGACTTGGGGTTTCCCAATGGGATGAAACGACATAAGGTGGGGCCTGGTCATCCATGAATTTCATTCTCAATTGGGGTGTTATCTTATTCTATATTTGGAGTATGTGTTATTTTTTATTTTAAAGGTATGATAAAATCACACACTTAATAAATCAATGGATGTTATTTCATTAAGTAGGTTTCACTAATTGATTTATTAAATTAAATTTAAAATACAAATAAATAATATGTAAACCATTGATACTAAATATAAGACCAAGTCCTTTATTCCATAATTTCTTTTTGATTTCATATGTATTAACATTTATATTATACAAATCATTTTTTTAATTTCATGTTTTTTAAAACCCCCAAAACCAATATTTTATTAAATAATTTAAAATTGAATTATAATATGTGCACTAAAATAAGTGATTAAACCAACTGTAATTATCCTCATGTGAGACACCCCTGGTCAGCTTCTATGGTGAATTAGGAAATTAAATTTCGTTTTCATCACCATATGGCTAGTGTGGGGTAAATAAATTGTGATTATGATGATTAAGTTTTAAAAAAAATTATCAAATTATACCATATCCAAATATTACACTCACTAATGAAGATAATAAAATTTTTCACATTGAGTTTGGGTATTTTGGACCATAGAGAAAAAAATATTTATCTTCTAGTGTGTTTATAATTTGGAAATAAATACGCAAGTTTATTTCTTATAGGAACATGCAGATGTTTTGAATTTGGAAAATAAAGTCACAAACTATGTAATTTCAATTCAAAAATGTTGATCCCTATTATTGAAATGAATGAGAGAATTAGTCTCTGTATGTTATCATTGAATAATTAATGATTTAAATGTGTAATGTATGGGGTATATAAAAATAATAATCCTAATGAGAAATATATTGAAGAAAATCAGTCAGGTTGTATGGGTATTGGTTATATTTCTAATAATGAAGAGACTAAAAATGACTTTGGATGAGAAATAATTATTTATCAATAATATGATGAATCTAAGATAATGATTTGAGGAGTGGGATGAATGAAATTTTTACATATTTAAATATAAATATTCTTTACAATGAATTATAAAATATATACGTATTTTTAAATATTAGTTTCTCATTAATTATTTAAAAGAATATATAAAATTGTTCTAATGATCGAGAAATGTTATTTGACGGATTGCTTATATTTTATGGAAAAAATATGAAAATGGGGAGGTAACCCTTAATATTATTTTGTTACTGAGAAGATTATTTTCAAGTTGGATTGAGATATGATTTATTTAGATAATATAAATTAGATAATATTTTTTCATTGAAACTGATTAATTATTCATCGAGTTAGTGGTGTAAGACATCATTAATGGATTTCACTACCACATATCTAATAATCTATTTTTTATTTAAGGAATACAGAAGTAGGAATGTTTTTAGTATGTTTCTATTTTAATTCATGTAATTAATATTTTTAAATAGAATACTTGATGTTGGTATTCACATGTTTGGTATATGAAATTGGAGAGCCATGATTATGTATATTGGGATTATAGATAAGTTCATTTTGGAAATTTAGTCACTTTATTTATAATGTTTTATATTTAAATATTTTTTATTTATCATAATGAAAACAATTTATGGTATTTTTTAAGGTGAAATTTGTATTATGATTTAAATAAGAATGAATTAATTCACCAAAGTATGATTTATTTCTATTGGATAACCTATTATACCAATTTTTTACGATGATAAAGAAACAGAGATTGAATGAATTATCATTCTATGTATAGATCTTATTATCTATTAGTACATGAGGAATAATAAATTCACATTTTTTTTATTTTAGAAGATAAATTTTAATTTTACCACGGAATATCTGGTGGATGCGATTGTTCTTATATAATGGAATGAAATCAATTATCTATATCTTCTGAAGAATATTATTTTACATTATAAAAATATCTTAACCAAATAATCTAAACCTAGAATAATAATTTTTTTGATTGAAAATTTTCCTTAAATCATCATAAATGTATTATTATTTTGTTGTTAACTTTCTCTAGATCACCAACTTTTTTATGAGCAATGATATTTTTCACCCTCTATAATTATTTATTCTTTTCTTCCATGTCCTGATCATAAATTCCCAACTATATTTTCCAATGTGGAAACATAGTTTTATGTTCCGCTTGGTAACCTCATGTTTACAAATTTACCCATTTAAGGGAAGTTTTATAATTAATTTGTATGTTATGGGTTTTTATAATGTAATTTTTATATTTAAATCCACTTATGTATTAAGAGAATTAGAAGGATAAAATTCATTTTTAGGGGGATGAATGAATGACTCTAAGATTCTGTGAAATATTTTTTTCAAATATATTAAATATTTGTGATATTTTATCTTACATTAATCAACAATTTTACTTTTATTTACATGAAAAACATAGTTTTTCTTTATTAATATGAAACACCATGTCAATATTTTATTACATGTAACATTAGGAGAGCTTGTATTTCACATAATGTTGGGTTTTATCCAAATCAAAATATATTATTAATATTTCTATTAAAGCATGAATGTTATATACTATCCATTAAATATCAAGATAATAATATTAATAAATTATTTCTAAATATTAACATTAATTGTTTCACATAAAAAATCATATTGGAAAAAATTGCTTACTTTTTAGTAAAGTCATTATCTATTTCGAAAATTTTATTTTCTCAAAATAAGTTTCTTGTTTCCATTTTTGAACATTAATGAAATGAAACTTTCATAATTTTATAAATTTAATATTAACCTAAAAAATAATTTTTGAATTCATAATGTCAAATTTATGTTAAGGTTATTTTTTGGGATTTTTCTGAAATGTTCTTTTTTTGATGAAATATGAAAATTATATAATCTTAATAAAAAACTGCCATTCTATTTTTTTATAACGATAACTAATTTTTTAAATTTATTTTGATGTATAATTAGTTCTAATATACATCTATTAATATAATTTAGGTTATTGGAATCATTTTCATATTTATAATAAATATAAAAACATTATGAACTTATTATCATTTTCACATTACAACCTCACTTTTTCATCACTACTACTAGATTACTTTTAAATAATCCCTTTACATTTCTCTTATTTGATTTCTAAAAATTTGAATTCATATTTTTAATCATCACAAATTATTATTAATAGTATCTTAAAATTAAATTTTTACCAAAATTAGCAATTAATGTAGCAAAATTAATTCCCATGATTAAAGTAAAAATTGTTTTAAATGGGACTAAACTAGAATAATACAAGTTCAAAATGATAGAAAATATTAAATTAATTTTTTAAAGAATATACCTATATAATTTCAATCAAATAATACAAAATTTTGATTTTTTTTTCTAATTTTCTTTGATTGTGACAAATATAAAATGTAAATAAAATGACAACAAATATACATTTCATACATTTAATTTTTCTAATGAAATGGGATATGAAAATAAATATTTATATGGTTATAAATATAATTTCTAAATATATATTTTTTCAATATATCTATATTATATATTTTAATTTTTTATAGAATAATTAAATACATTTAATGTTTAAGACATGCCACCACCATAAATATTTACTTAATAATTAACTAAAATAAATGATAATATAAATATCTATACAAAAGTATATTTTATTATTTATTTAATATAATTTTTTAAATTATTTTACCATTTTAAAATTGTTTTATAATGATATATTCTGATGAAATCACTTCCATTATTTTTTTCAAATTAAATAAATAATGTCAAAATTGACATTAATGTTATTTTATAATTGTTGATATTTTATAAAGGTCATAAATTTACTAAAAATTACATAATTTTCCTATATACAAGTAAATTATAGTATATATCCACTATTTTTCGTTCAAGGACCAAATATTCTATTATAATTACTATATTTATCATTATATAGTGAATTCCGAGTCTGAACAATTGTGGTTAAAACTATGTTTTTTACAAGTTACAAGCACCTATGTTAAAATTAATAACCATTTAAAATATGATTATAACTTTATTATTTTGGTTTTATATTTATATTAAGTGAGAAAAAATTATCAACTAAGGATTATTTAAATTTATACTTCTTGTATAAAAAAATTATACGATAAAATTATTTAACATAATAAAAAACCAAAATGGTAAAATAAGTAAAGAATATAGTTATTGGAAAAATTGTTAAAAAAATGTTTCATTTTTTTGGTGATTTTATTGGACAAATAATACATAAACCCAATTAATTATTTAATTTTTCTCTATATGGGGTGTGAATGACCTCACAATATTCAACACTTTTGAGAATTTAATATAATGTCACTCCCCCTCAACAATAAATTGGAACTCAATATCCAGACTTATTCACACCTCTCATGCAATTTGGTACAACTATAGTATTCCCCAATAACATCACAAACTCCTCACTTATCTACGAATTCTTATTTTCGGCCCAATTCCAACTAATTAAGTCTTTATTTCAAACCTAAAGATGATTCCCAAAACGTGGTAACATTCATCACTGAGAGTTTTCATGTTATTTCATACTCCCCCAGATTCAATTATTATTATACCATGATTATATAATAACCATTTTATTTTCAATGTAATGATTTTTTATTATGTTAATTGTACAAACTAAAATATACCAAGCATCAATCTAATAGGTTATTAATTCATCATCTGTCTGCACAGTAGACTACCACCTCATGAATGGATGTCATTGGTTTTTCCATTACCACATCACAAGGTTTTTAATAATAAATGATTTATATTTTAAATATGATATATAATATTTTTTTTGATTTTATTATTGTTTTTTAATTTTTTTACCACACATACCTTCATGCGATCCATTTTTTTAAATATGATAACGTTGTTTGTATATAATGATAAGTACCGCCTCATGAAGTGATGTTATTAAATCACAAAATATATGGAATAAATTAATTATGTTTTTAATAATGATATAAGATATATGTGACATTATAATTTTTCTTTAATGATAATTTATCATTTCATTTTCATTATTTATATCCAATAAGAACTGGAAAACAATGTTCATGTGTATGTATGTCCTATCATCTCCATGAATGGTTTATTTCATTTCCTATTTATATCGTTATTATAATGAAATATAAAATTATTCTATATGATATTTATATCACAGTGATAAATATGGATAATATGGAGTGATGATTAATGGTAGATGACAAATAATACCTCAAATCAAAATTGTATGAAAAATAATCATTTATTACCCCAAAAATGACATTATCTTGGAAATGATATAAAATAAGTAAAAAAAGGTCATTATAAAGTAATATATGTTATATATGTATGAATATTTTTTTTAGATTTATAATAGTCTTATGTTTATTATAAATAATATTTTATTGAGTAAGATGGGATTCAATACTTAAGGAATGTGATTTCTGCCTCACTTCTTACTTTTTTGTCACACATGATATATTCATGACCACATTCTTCTATGTTATGTATATAAATCCAATGAGTTTACATTATAATTATTTTGTTCAAAATATTTGGTTCATAAATATCCAGTTTAGGATATCTATTTAATTGGATTTATTGTTTAAAAGCTATCAAATCAATATGATATTTTTGTCTAAATTTTCCTTCTTTGAGACTTATGGTATGTTATGCAGCTATATTCATTAATGGGTTTTATATACATCCCCATTGACAAGTATTGTCACAAACTAATTTATAATCATGATATGCTATGCTATATTTTATTTTTTTCCTTCAATGGGGTTATGATTCAATGTTACATAAGTGGAAGACATTATATGTAATAAAAACATCAATTTTCGGGATTATTTTTTACTATGTCTGAAAAGATGAAATCAAGTGTTCTACCTCGTGTTAATTAACATAAAATTAATTATCATTTTATTATTAATTTTATCTTCAATTAATTTTAAAATTTTTATACTTTGGTGCTTAAGATAATTGTGAAAACGGTTTTAATATAATCCAACATTACATCTCTCATCAGTATGAAATTTGATTTCCCAAAAAACAATGTTTTCTAAAAAAATATTGATAAATGTTTTGTAACACTCATATGATATTTAAAATAAAATTTTACAATTTTTTTCTTTCAATTTATTTTAAATGGAATCCTCATGTTCTCTTCAAAATAATTCATATTTCATATTTATAACAAATGTGAATGAATCCTTTTTTTATGGGTATGAATTGAACAGAATTTTCTAACACCATGACCAAAAATTTATTATAATCATCCTTTATATGTTTTATGAGTTAGTTTAAATTAATAACTCATCCATTAAAATTTATTATTTAATCATATATTTCCTATGATGAAATGATATTTTACTCCAGATTTTTTTTAAAATATATTTAAAAATTATTTTCCTTATTAGAATTCATCCAATGGTGTTAACTATTATATACTAAGGATATGATCCAATAATTACAATTCTTTTCTTCTCCAAATGATTTATGTTTTTATGTAACTATGATAAAAGAAATCATTTGTCTTCCATGGATTATACCATGATAAAATTCATATGAATCCCTCTTCTTTTCATGGTTATGCTACGATGAAATGATTATGAAGCCAATATATCTTCCACTAGATATGATATGATGAGTTTTTTATCATAATTATTTCATTTCATGGGTTTTTATATGATTAATTTTTATAATCATATTGCATGTATATGAATGGTTTCCTTATGAGATAGGTGGGACTTATATCTCTATGCAATGCATTGGGTGAAGAATTATGTCCCTTTATATGAATATAGAAAAAAAGTAGATGGGATTCATCCAAAATGGGAAATATGTGTAACCTAATCCCCCAAAAGAAACATGTATATCTTTATCCACTATAGGAAAAAGGTTCATCTCAATTGACTATTTCAATGGTCATGGTAGTTAACCCTAACATGTGAAACTGTTTAATATATTTATTATAGTGACATAATTTTATTTCATAGGATTATAGTTTGTGATTTATTTATGATGATTTCTCACACTTATTGACTGTGTTTTATGAAATGATATTTTTTATGCCATGAATCGTTTCTATGATCCATGGAATGTTGGGTATAAACATTGTATGTTATGTTCATGATCGTATACCATTATTTTTATCTTATTCTTTCATTTTATCGTAAATTAATTTTTCTTATGTTTACCCATACTGAGCAACTGAGGTCACCATTATTATGTTTCATTTCACGCAAATATGATGAAATTTTTATGTAGGGTATGCCTACTAGGAGTACTAGTTGAGAATAAGTTTTTAGATATGATTAATATCAATAAAAAAAATTGAAAATTATGTTCCATGTTTAAAAAGGAACTAAAATATAATATTAATCAAGAGTTTTTTTTGTGAAATTTAATGAATATTAATCAATAAAACTTAATATACATTTATAAAAATTATTGGTTGTTATACCTACATTTTGAACATCATCGAAAACCCCATGAATCTATATTCTATAAAATGGAATTATAAAAACCAATTACCACCTGAAATCAAAAATACACACAAAAATGAAATGTAAATTTAAGAGGATAGAATCCTATGAATTACATGTCTTATAAAAAATTCCTTTGTGTAAGGGGAACAATACAATCACTATGGAAAACATACCGTATATGATTTTTCAAAAATGCCTATAATATAGCTCAATTGAAGTCCCCTTTAATGGAACTAGAATCATCTTTAATAAGAATATGATATTTTTGTGTTATGAACAATATAGTTGTTACCAACTATTATATATGATAATCTTCATTCGAAAAAACATTTACACCCCCTCTCTTATTGTAACATGTTAACTTAGGATTTCTAGAAGCTGATGACCAGCAATGAGCGTATCAGATATATATATATATATATCATGGGGAGACTATAGTATCTTTATCAAAGAAAAAAACAACAGAAATAAATATATAATAACCAACTGAAGAAAAAAAAACAACTATAATGATAACGTAATAAAAAAATACCAGTAAAACATTATAATCCAAAATCAGAAACAATATCCAATCCTAAGAATTATATATGTCAAACCATATTTCTTCCATGTTTTATATTCAATGCCAAAACTAAAGACAATGACAACTACCCAATAAAGTATAGACATCATGTCTAGTACCTTAATTCATGATCCATTCCAAATCCTCCATCTAATATAAGGACCTTTACCTTATCATGACTTGAAAATGAGATGTCTATTATGTTACGACTAGGCTTCCTGACTAGGGTGTTATTAAAACATAATAGACCACCACCATTTGAATCTAAAACAAAATCTATTCTATAATAATTTATAGAATTTTATAAATATTTATATCTGATAAATTATTGAAACAAGTTATTACATTTCATTATTCATTAATTGACCACTTAATTCCATGAATTCATTATGACACCCAAACCATAAAAAACAACTTTAACCAATTCTAGAGTCTGATCCATCTCTTAAGTATAACATATATCATTATAAAATCTTTTTACATTAATCAATTTGTTCCACTTTCATATAATGGACACATGGAACCCAGGTCCAATTCAAATATCATGGTACTAGAACACTATGTATGGTACCCCATGAGTATTTGGATCATCAATCCTTTTTTAAAACCTCATTGGTATTTGGATCATCACTCATAGTCACATATAATAATATTCACAAGAATTAATTGGGGGCCTAGATCATTAGTTTGGTACACTGGGCATATTTGGAGAATTAGTTCTTATGCCACGCCTCCTTTATCAACAAATCACTTATATCAAACTTATAGAATCAATCAATGTTAAACATCATTAACCCTCTAATCAAATATTCACATCACAATGGACTACAATAATTTATCAGAAAATCATGTTACACTAATTTAATTACATATAATAATATGAATATTTCACCATTATTACAAAAATAAATATTTATACAAAACTCGTTAACCCATCAAGGCTAGGGAAACCAATCCTTTTAATTCCGATTTTAACCAAATCCCTTAATCCCATTAATAATTTTTTTTTGTAATTTCAATATTCAAAGAATTTAAAAATGAATTTGATTAACTAATTAGTTCCATTCAATTCAAGATGCAATTTCCAAATATGGTAATTGAAAATACACAATTTCATAAATGAAATTATTATGTAGACAATGTGAATTGAAAATTATAACACTTAACTCATTGTTTTTTATGAATGTTTTCCAAAAAAATCCCCAAATTGAAGAAGAATGATCAAGACCACAGTGATGTAGATGATATAGGAACAAAACCCATGAATATGATCCAATAGATAAAAATCAATAATGCATTGATCTAAGCCATCACCAATGGATAACAATTAATTTCGCTTAATCGGGAATGAGATAAATTAGGGAAATAAATCCAATCATGGATGAAATTACGTACCAAAGTTTAGATGATGCTTCATGAAAATCATCAACTTATAATTAAATGGGTTTGAGGAGCCTTGGAAGCTGACTAGAATCTCCAAAAATCATTGTAATAAGTTTAGGGTTATGTTGGGGCAAATGTAGGTTAATAAATAGGGTTTATAAATTTAAAATAAATTGATGGGTAAATAATAACCCTATGCACATGGTTTCCTAGGTAGGGGCGCACAATTTCAAAACTGTGCCCTTAATTGTGTGCCTCTTCCTAGGGGTGCATGATTTCTCCAATGTGGGAACATTGTTTGAAAAAACATGCACCCCCTCCTATCCCACAAAAATAGGGTGAACATTTTCCTATGTAAAGCAACATGGTTTACTCTAACCCATAACCAAATGTATAGAGACTCATGTGCTTCCAAACATATGTAATTTTAACCAAAAAACCCTAAACCAAAACTAAAAAACTATATACAAAAAAAGGATAAAGGTGTAACTAAAATGATCCAAAGACATCTCCAAAAAGGACTGGATCATAAAATCTCCCAACCTTATAAGAACTCTTCCTCATGATTTACTCCAAGGATTCTCAATGATTCCGAGGTTAACAATATGGCCAATGATCCCATATATATGCTTCTATCAAAAATTATTTCCTTTGAAAACATAAATGTTTCCACAATTCACTACCTATTAGAAAATTATATCCCCACACATATTATCACTTCGATTCATAGTACGTATCTGAATCTCTTCAAAGATTAATCAGTATCAAGCTCAGTATCATCATCATACATCAAATGATAAGGGTCAGGGTGACACTATCAATGTTATGAATCCTTAATGATGTAATCAATAGATCTATATGTCTATGTAAGATTTAATAGGTACACAATGAATTTTATTCTATTTATAATCTAAAAATGATTGAAAAACAGGGGTTCCTACTTCCCCTGTACATGAATCATTCATTGACCTAATCTTGGAAACACTTGAAAGAATAAATAATAACTTGCTATAAAATCAAGGGTCTTGAACTACGATCATCATACAAATTCTTACTTCTCAAATCCATAGTTGTACATTTATGAATCATTTCAACTTTCTCTGATTTCTCCTGAATGAGACTTGATCCCAAAAATTTAGACTCACATGCCTTCTTCCAGTAGAGAGGTTATCTAGATGGCTAACCATATGGATCCTCATATGGTTCCATTTTAATAGTATTATGATAAATATTAGTATATGATAAATAATGGATTTAGAGGTTCTTTTATCAAGACCCCCCCAAACAGTAGAATGCACACCTATATCATTACCTCTAATACCAATACAATATTCTTTGAAAACCCATCTTTCTTTTGGTGGGAAAACATAATTAGAAAATACCTATGTATAATGAACCTTCTATAAACTATTATACAAGGAAAATTTTAAATAATTTTTACAGTTAGATACAATAATCCATGGCTCACCATGTAGATATGAAATCTCCCAAATGTATAAGTCTCCCAAAATGATCGACTAAGAAATTATCCCAGATTAAAATGAAATGGGATAATTGATCCAATCATTCCACAAACCCCCCCAAATAGAGTCATTCTTCTAAGGTTTCCTTGGAATACCTAAAAAAATCCATAGTGGCATTGTCCCCCTTTAATTATAGAATAGGAATCATCTATAGTAATCCACCAAGTCATTGATTATTTTCTATCACCTCTTGACAAGTGTGGCATCATTCCACAAACCCAACATTCGCCTTATTCATACAGGTCGACCAATAATACCGATTTAGGTCATGATACATTTTTCTCCAAACCAAATACACCACCAACATCATGGGATGAAAATAAATAATTTTCTCCTATCAAAAACACATATATGAAACCACACAATTTATATCATATATGATCCCATCCTTATATATAGTCCATTCGGAAGGTGGCTCCCCCCTACCAACACTTTGTCTCAAGGTTAAAATCATAGGATCCTCAAAATACCACACCATGATATTCCTCGGAATTATGGACTAAATGGATATTGATATGAGGGTAATCTAATCCTGGACCTCTAGAACAACAAAATTAATCTCATCCAAAAAGTTCATCATCATCCACTCATAAATAAACTCCTGAATGGAATATTTCTGATATTTCATGCTCAATGTGCCAGCAACAATTCTTCCCTTCCTAGGCGTATATGCCTAATCAAAATCAAAAGATTAAAAATACTCAACCCAAATCTTATACTAGTGATTCATATATAATTTTTGAAATATATACATGAAACTCAGGTGATCTATATACATAGTAATATTTTCTCCCAATAGATAATTCTTCAATAAAGTCATGTCATAATCTATTGTATCATAATCAAAGTCATCTGTACGGTAATTCTACTCAAGTGACCTCAACTGATGAGACCTATACACCACAACCTCACACACCTCCATTAACACTACTCCATATCCTATCCATGATGTCTAACAGAATAGTTTATATTCCTCACCTAGTTATGGTTGGATCGTGACTGGTGTCGTAGTCCAATGCTTTTTCGAATACTATAAAATGGTATCAAATGACTCAATCCATTCAAAGCAATATATTTCTTGGTAATTCCTTAAAATTTTTCTTCTAATAAGGTAATAATCAGGATGGAATTCAAGTAATAACCATCTAACCCTAGAAAGATACTTATATTAAAAACATTATTGTGTTGCTCTAAAGAAACAACTTACTTCACCTTTTCTAGGTCAAATGATATTCATTCCTCTGACATTGTTTGACATAAATAATGTACCATGTCAATAAACAATTAATAGTAAGATCAAATTAATTACAGCCTACTATCTTAAATTGTAATTGTTGAGCAATGTATTGTTTTCAAACAATTCAAAATAATGTTTTTTAAAGGGGGAGATTATTTTAAATAATACTCTGTCTCTTTATGATGATTTTGATGCTCACAAATACCCCTAATTATTTACTAATTATTTCGTTGAGTATTTTGCAGGAATTTATTTTATTTATTTATTTCATATAACGAGATTTCATACTTCATTTATTCCGAGATCAATTTTAGCGCGTTCTGGAATTAGTGTAGCGCGAGAACAATTTTAGCGCGTTCTGGAATCACTGTAGTGCGAGATCAATTTTAGCGTGTACTGGAATCACTGTTCATACCCTACGTTGATGAACGTAACGTATGGATGAAAAGTTTACTTTTTATGTTAAAAGAAATGTATGATTAAGGAACCTTACGTTATTTTGAAACGTATGGTTAATGAACCTTACGTTGTTGAAAAGTATGGAAGAAGAACATTAAATTTGGAAGGAACCTTACGTTTTTGTTGTTGGACAAGTATGGAAGAGAAACCGTACGTTAGTTTTCAGTGTTGAGTTTGTTTCTCAAATGTATGGATCATCAACCTTACTTTTATAATCAACAGTACGTTCTTTGGAGAGTTGAAGCAAGACAAAGTATGGATGATCAACCCTACGTTTGAATGCTGAAGAGAAAGTATGTATGTTCAACCTTACGTTCTAAACCTTACGTTCTGAACCTTACGTTTGTGAACCTTACGTTTTTGAACCCTACGTTTGGAGCCACGTCATCAACCCTACGTTTGGCGTCGGGATATTTTTGACAGACGATATTTCCTTTTGCATTGGTCAAACAGGCGGATTATTAATCGGATTTCGAGCCGATTCTTAAGTACGACTTTGACTGAATCAAAGAAGATTTTCAACGGATTAATGATTGATTTAAACGGAGCTTTTTATTCCGATTCTTCAGGGGAGTTACAGCGGCTCTGTTATTTCATTTTTTTTAATATCACGAATCTAAAGGAGATTTTCATGGATCTATTTATGCGGAAGATTTTCTCAGATTTGAATATATATGTTCTATCTTGGAAACTTCGGATATATATATATATATATACAGGAAAGTGTATGAAATATATAGATTGATCTTTTAACGAGCAAGAAACAGAGACTGTGTGAAGGCGTTCTTTTCTGGTGATCGAGAAGAAGTGTAAAACCTCTATTACCGAAGGAAGATCTTGATAGCAGATTCACGTGTTCTACATCGACTATCTGTTGTGAATCTACTGCTGCTGAAGTTGTGAAGATTCTTGTAATATCTATTGCAACTGGATCGACTCAGAACTGTTTTGATTACAGATCTTTATTTTCTGAAGACGACGATCTATCTACTGTCAATTGAATTCTGTTGCAATTGTGAAGAACAACTGGAGAAGTGTTTTCTTTATCGAAATCCTTTTTATTTTTGAGTGATCCGCTTCTCGTTCTAAGCTGTGTGGGTTCGTGTTTGAACCAGGAAGGCTGTGTTTTCCTGAAACTTGTAAAGGTGTCAACTGCTTGTACTCAATTGTGAACAGGTCTGTGGAAACGAGGACCAGATAGTGAAAATCGTCAAGCTCGTGGATTTGAGCGTTGGTGGAGTTGACTAGGGGCCTTCTGTTCCCCGAACCACTATACATCCCTGTGTTCATGATTTTACTTTTTCCGCTGCGTATTTAATCGTGCTAAAGCATAGTGGACAGAATTTGTCTAAATTGAAGAGATTTTAATAATTTTGAAAAGACACAATTCACCCCCCCCTATTGTGTGTAATCCGTATATTCAGATCCAACAATTGGTATCAGAGGAGGAGCTTCTTATTTTTAAAGTCATATCAAGCTAGAAGTATTTAAAGATTATACATAGTGTATCATGGCAGATACGAGAGAGGGAATGTCAATGGTCAGAGCACCTTACTTTAATAGAGATAATTATGGCTGCTGGAAATCACGTATGGTTATTTATCTGAAAAATCTTGGTTACAAAGTCTATTTAAAGATTCTGACTCCCTATGAAATTCCTGAAAATACCAATACATGGAGTGCTGCTACAGAGGCTGAGTATGACATGAATTCAAAAGCTATGAATGCAATCATCTGTGGTCTAGGACCGGATGAATTTAACAGCGTATCTCAATGCCCGACTGCATATGAAATGTGGCAAACAATAGTTGTTGCTTATGAAGGAACAGATAATGTAAGACAGATGAGATATGCAACTGATAAATTAAAATTCGATACTTTCAGAATGATTGAAGGAGAGAGCATCACTCAGATGAATGGAAGATTGACATAAAATGTCAATAATATAACAGCTCTAGGAGAACCAATCAAGCAGGCTGATCAAGCGTTAAAGGTACTGAGAGTACTTCCTACTCGATGGAATGGAATCTCTGCAGCAATCAGACAATCAACTTCTGTTAAAGATCTAACTGTGAGAGAGCTGATTGGTACATTGATGATGTACGAAGCTAAAATGAAAGATTTGGTAAATGAGCATAAAGTCTACATAAAAAGGGAAAATACTGCTTTGAAAGTGACTTCTCAATAAAAGGATAGAAAGATGAAGAACAGAGAAGTAAGTGCTAAATCAGAAAGCTCTGATTCTTCAAATTCAGATGAAGAACTGGCTCAGCTAGCCAGAAAATTCAGAAAGTTCTACAGTAAGAAGAAAGACTTCAAGAAATATTTCAAGAAGGATAGCAAGGAAGTGAGATGTTATGAATGCAAAAAGATGGGACATATCAGACCGGATTGCCCAAAATTGAAAGATGCAAAGAAGAAGAAATTCTTCAAAAGAGATGATTATGAGCAGAAAGACAAGAAAGCTATGAAAGCTAATTGGAGTGTTTCTGAAGACTCAAGTAATTCTTCTGAATCAAGCTCAGAGAAGGAGGAAGCCAATTTAAAAGAAAATATGTGTTTCATGGCTGAAACTGATGAGGTACACTCATACTACTCCTCTGACTCAAATAATGAATCAAACTCTGAAACAAGCTTCCAAATAAAAAACTTGTAGCTTACTGCAATATGCTTGAAGAAAGGTATGACTCATTATTTAAAAAATATAAATCTATAAAGAACTTGCATAAAGCTATTTCAGATGAGAGAAATACTTTGCTAAAACAAAATAAGGAATTAATTGACAAATACAACTCTGCTGACTCAAATAAAATTAATTTTGAATCAAAAATAAAAACTCTACAGGATGAAGTAGAATCTTATAAAAAGGCTGCATTAGTTTTTACAAAAGGAGAAAACGCCTTAAATGAGATACTTGGAAAAACTGTAATTAAAAAGGAAAGGTTTGGAATTGGAAGTAAAGGAGAAAAAACTAAGTTATACAAAAATTATTTTGTTCCTAGCACTAAACAGGTTATTTGTAATTTCTGTGGAACAAAAGGTCATATAGCTAAAAACTATTTTCTAAGACAACCTCAAATATGTGGAATTAAGAAAGATTATATTTCCAATGATCTATATGATTCAATCAATTTTAAGAAAACAAAGCAAATCTGGATACCCATATCACTGCTTGCTAACACTCCTGGACCCAAAAAAATATGGGTACCAAAGCAATTTGTTTGAATGTCTTTGCAGGTAACAGGTCACCAAAGAAAGAAAGAAATATGGTATATGGACAGTGGCTGCTCAAGACACATGAGTGGAACTTCAGCTAATTTCTCTTCTCTTACTCGAAAGGAAGGAGGACTTGTCACCTTTGGTGACAATGCCAAAGGAAAGATTATTGGTATTGGAACAGTTGGAGATCCAGAGACAGTCTCAATCAACAAAGTACTTTATGTACAAGGGTTAAAACACAATCTGATAAGTATCTCTCAACTATGTGATGATGGATACACTGTTGATTTTACTAACAATAGTTGTACTGTTTCTAAAGATAAACTGTTTAAGTTTAGAGCACCCAGAACTGATAATGTTTATACTTTGGATTTGTATTCCTTGTGTAAACAACAAGTAAACTGCTTAACTGCTAATATAAGTGAATCCTGGATCTGGCATAGAAGACTTGGTCATTGCAATATATATGCTTTGCATAAATTATCTAAGAAAAATCTAGTTTCTGATTTGCCTAGTCTCAAATTTGAAAATGACAGATTCTGTGATGCATGTCAGCTTGGCAAGCAACACAAATCATCATTCAAATCTGTTAATAAAGTTGCTACAACTAAACCTCTAGAACTTATCCATATGGATTTGTTTGGACCTTCAAGAGTAGCAAGTTTAGCTGGTAAATTAAATGTTTATGTATTAGTTGATGATTATTCTAGATTTACTTGGATTTTCTTTTTGAAATTTAAAAGTGAAGCTTTTAGTTTATTTGAAGGTTTTTGTAAATCTATTCAAATTGAAAAAGGTTTTAATATAATCTCATTGAGAAGTGATCATGGTGGAGAATTTGAGAACCAGGAATTTAATTCCTTTTGCTCAAACATGGGTATTAAACACACCTTCTCTGCTCCAAGAACACCTCAACAGAATGGGATTGTAGAAAGAAGAAATAGAACTATTCAAGAAATGGCTAGAACTATGTTAAATGAATATAGCCTACCTATATGTTTCTGGGCAAAAGCTGTTAATACAGCTTGTTACATAATGAATAGAATTTTAATAAGACCTATTTTGAAAAAGACACCCTATGAACTATGGAATAACAGAAAACCTAAAGTAAATTACTTTAATGTTTTTGGATGCAAGGTTTACATCTTGAATACCAAAGATAATCTTGGTAAATTTGATCCAAAATCTGATAAAGGTATTTTCTTAGGATATTCTGCAACCTCCAAAGCTTATAGAGTCTATAATAAAAAGTCAAGGATTGTTGAAGAATCAGTTCATGTGAAATTTGATGAATCTGATCCTTTTGAGAAAAGGATAGAACAAATAGATGAACCTGATTCTAATGAAAACACGAGACTTGAGAATTTAAAGAATGATTTTGAAAATGATATAAAAGAAATTCAGTCCAGTTCAGAAGAACATGACACTGAAGAACCTTTGAATGTAATGCCTAGACAGTCTAGAACCTTAAAGAATCACCCTTTAGAATCTGTGATAGGTGACTTAGAGACTGGTATTCAAACTAGAAGAAACCTTGGAAACATAGTTGAATTCTCTGCTTTCCTATCCCAACAAGAACCTAAGACCATAGAAGAAGCCTTAGATGATGAGAGATGGGTAATAGAAATGCAGGATGAATTGAACCAGTTCAAGAGAAATAAGGTTTGGGAATTAGTTGAAAGACCACATGATTATCCAGTAATAGGAAATAAATGGGTCTTTAGGAATAAACAGGATGATCAAGGGATAATAACTAGAAATAAAGAAATATTAGTAGCTAAAGGATATAATCAAGAAGAAGGAATAGATTATGATGAGACCTTTGCACCTGTAGCCAGGTTAGAAGCCATTAGAATCCTTTTAGCCTATGCATCTTATATGAATTTTAAATTATTTCAGATGGATGTTAAATCTGCCTTTTTAAATGGTTATTTAATGGAGGAAGTTTATGTTGAGCAACCTCCTGGTTTGGAAAATTCTCAAAAACCAGATTCTGTTTTCAAACTTACTAAAGCTCTTTATGGCCTTAAACAAGCACCTAGAGCTTGGTATGAAAGACTAAGTTCTTTTCTTTTGAAAAATGATTTTACTATTGGACTGGCAGATCCAACACTCTTTAAGAAAACTGTGAAAAATAATGTTTTGTTGGTTCAAATTTATGTTGATGATGTAATTTTTGGATCAACCAATAAAATTCTTTGTCATGAATTTTCAGAATTAATGCAAAAAGAATTTGAAATGAGTATGATGGGAGAATTAAATTTCTTTTTGGGTCTTCAAATATTTCAAAAAGATTTTGGAAATGTTTTAAATCAATGCAAATACATTACTGATTTACTTAAGAAATTTGGACATGAAAACAGCAAGCCATTTACAACTCCTATGTGTACTAATATAAAACTTGATTTGGATGAAACTGGAAAATCAGTGGACAACAAGTTATATAGAGGTATGATTGGTAGTTTGTTATATCTTACTGCTAGTAGACCAGATATAATGTATTCAGTATGTCTTTGTGCTCGATTTCAATCAAATCCCAAAGAATCCCATTTAACTGCTGTTAAAAGAATTTTTAGATATTTAAAAGGTACTATTTTTCAATCTCTGCTTTATCCAAAAACCTCTGATTTTAATTTAATTTCATATTCAGATGCTGATTTTGGAAGGTGTAGATTAGATAGGAAGAGTACTTCAGGAACATGTCACTTTTTAGGGAAGTCTTTAGTATCATGGTCTAGTAAGAAACAACACTCAGTTGCCCTGTCAACAGCCGAGGCAGAATATGTGTCTGCAGGTAGTTGCTGTGCACAGGTGTGGTGGATGAAAAACACTCTTATGGACTTTGGATTAAATTTCAATAATACACCTATTTTATGTGATAATACTAGTGCAATTAATATTTCAAAAAAATCCTATTAGTCATTCTAGGACTAAGCACATTGATATAAGACATCACTTTTTAAGAGATCATGTGTTTAAAAAGGATATATTTTTAGAATTTGTAAATACAAAAAATCAATTAGCAGATATTTTTACTAAACCACTTCCCACGACAAGGTTTGAATTTATTAAGGGGGAGTTAGGTTTATTTAATTTTAAATAGTTTTTTTTAAAATCTTATTCTGTTCTCGAATTCTGCTTAATTTCTGTTTCCCGCTATAAGTAATTTTATTTTGTTTTAAATAAAAGTAATGATTAGTGATTACACGGGAATCAAGGCTGTCAGAACCGTTTCACCTTCTAAACTTCTTAACCTTTTTCGGAAACCCTTTCGAAAACCTAAAACCGCACATCTTCTCCAAAAACCTTTTCTGAATCTTCAAACCCTAAACTTATGAACCTTCAGAAATCGTTGTTGGAATGGCAAAGACTAAGCGTCCAGATGAAGCCGAGAGCAGTGCTGCAAAGAAACCTAAGGTAGTTAGTCGGAAAATACTGCAAGGTAAAGTCATAAATTTAGAGTGGCTGTTTGAAACTAATTTACTGTTGAAGCAAGCGTTGTCGTTTCAAAGCCTTGAGCAAGCTTTTAATAGTGAAAATTCTGAGTTTCTATATGAGGCAGAAATGAGACATTTCTTTAGAACTGTTCAGTTTAGCCTTGGAGATACAGAGGATAGTTTATTGGCTCAAATAGAGGATAAGGACTTTTCAATATCATCTGTAGAGATAAGTCAAATTCTTAACTGCCCTCATGAAGGAGTTTTTCATTTAGATTTACGGAATATTGGAGATTCTGTACATAAGTCTGAAGACATTATGTCTTTTCTTTTTGGAACCAGAGTGATAAAGAAGATGTTTATTAAGGATTTGGAGCCCGATCAGAAAATTTTGGTAAAATTTGTTCAGACTGGTTTAGCACCAAGAATGGCTAAGATGGAGAAAATCCTATACCCTGACATGTACATAATGTATCTTCTGATGTGTGATATTAAGTTTAATTTTCCTCGGTTTATGATAAGATATCTGAGTTACTGCTGTCAGAGTGAAGCAAGAATGACCTTTTTCCCTTATGGAAGGTTCATTTCTTTGTTTTTGTTTAAAAGAGGAATGATCAGATTGGTAGATGCTGGGGTGAAATGTCACCACAGTAATGTTTTTAATGCTGGATCTTTGAGGAAAGTAGGATACTTCTGGAGCAAAATTAAAGGAAAACTCTTACCTATTGGAGTTGAGGAAAACTCGGAGAGTGCTCAGGCTCAACCGGCTAAGTCCAAGGAGGGACAAGCAGAATCAAGAGTTAGTACAGTGGCAAGGAGAATTCGTTTTGAGATGGAGGAAGTTGAGGAAGAGAGAAGTCAAGAAGGACCTCAATCTAGAAGGAAGAGGTCAATTGATGAAGAAATTATCTCTCCTGCCTTGAAATCCTCTGAACCGTTATTTTCTTATTCATTTGTGAGAGAAGCTGTTGTGGAGCAGACTGCACCGATAGAGGAACCAGCAGCTCAAACAGAAACTCAAAAAGAACCTCAATCTGCTGCTGTGGCTGTTGAAAAAGTAATTCAACAAGAACAACTTATGGAGGCAGTGCCTGGTGAAGAAGTGGCCCGACCTCAAGATTTACATGAAAATATTGTTCTTGACCAATCAGTAGAAGTCAGAGAGACTACTGTCCGTGATGAATATACTTCTGAAGCTAATACAGAGGTACTTCAGGAAGATTTTTCAGTGGAAGAGTTTCAGGCTTCAAAAGATAGTTCAGTGGATCAACCTTGTCAGGACAAGGACAAAGAACAGTCAGATGCAAATTCCTTACCACTTTCCCTGCTTCATCAACCTAATTATGGACATGAGAATCGAGCACAGGGTGCCCCTGATTCGAGAAAAGAAGAAGTTGTTGAGTTGTACAAGCGTATCTCTCAGTTGGAATCTGAGAATGTTAGTCTCAGAAATTCTCTGAACTTAGAGCAGTTGAAGTTTCAGAAGCTGAAAGAATGTACTATTTCAAGACAGGAAGTAGATTTGTTTAAGACTGATATGCTGCATGCTGTTGATCAGTTAAAATCAGAGATGGTAAAGAAAGATGATTTGTCTGAGTTGAAGATTTACATGGAGAATAAATTTGAGTCTGTTGCAAACAGTGCTGTGAGTGGATCAGGCTCTTCACCTGATTTGATTCGGAAATTTCAAGCAATTACTGCAGCAATGAGCAATATGAGAGACAGATTACACGATCTTCAGTGTAATAGTGCCCCTTTGTCAGTTTTTCTAGATAATCGGAGATTTTTAGTGGATCAGTTGACTTCTGGAGAGCAACCGATTAGGATTCTTTTGAATCAGTTATCAGAAAAACTGGCTCTTTTTGTTGAAAAAGAAGAAAGAATGCATGAGTTTTTCAGAGTTAATTTGATTAAAGATATTCATATGACTCAAGATAACATAGATCTTATCATCAAGTTAGGAGATGGGATGATGAAGAGGCTCAGAGAACAGTTTACAGAGATAAAGACCGCGATTCAAAGGAGATAGACACCTTTTTCTCTGTCTTACCTATGAACCTTGATTCCTCTGTATATCACAATCGTTTATATATAACAGCTTGTGAATGAAAATTCTTTTCTTACTTCTTTTTTGTTTTGTTGTTTATTGATTTATGATTGAGTTAGCCAGTATAACAAATTCACTTATTCATACACAGTTAATTATAGCGTTTACTTATAGTTCAGTGCAATATTGAATGTGTTCAAATCCGTAATTTTTCATTCTTTTTGATAAAACAAAAAGGGGGATAATTTGGATAAACACAACATTTAAATTCATTTGTTTCCTATGAAGAAATTTGGATATATGGGAGAATTTGGATATATACGACATTTATCTTTTATCTATTTTTTGCTGAAAATTTATTTTTATGGGGGAGAAATTTTATTATAGTTAAATATTGTTTTAATCCTTTCAAAATTCTAAAATTTTATAAAACTAATTTTTCAATAAAGATTGCAATTATATTAGTTCTATTATTTTATGGGTTTTGTGATCATCAAAAAGGGGGAGATTGTTGAGCAATGTATTGTTTTCAAACAATTCAAAATAATGTTTTTTAAAGGGGGAGATTATTTTAAATAATACTCTGTCTCTTTATGATGATTTTGATGCTCACAAATACCCTTAATTATTTACTAATTATTTCGTTGAGTATTTTGCAGGAATTTGTTTTATTTATTTATTTCATATAACGAGATTTCATACTTCATTTATTCCGAGATCAATTTTAGCGCGTTCTCGAATCACTGTAGCGCGAGATCAATTTTAGCGCGTTCTAGAATCACTGTAGCGCGAGATCAATTTTAGCGTGTACTGGAATCACTGTTCATACCCTACGTTGATGAACGTAACGTATGGATGAAAAGTTTACTTTTTATGTTAAAAGAAACGTATGGTTAAGGAACCTTACGTTATTTTGAAACGTATGGTTAATGAACCTTACGTTGTTGAAAAGTATGGAAGAAGAACATTACGTTTGGAAGGAACCTTACGTTTTTGTTGTTGGACAAGTATGGAAGAGAAACCGTACGTTAGTTTTCAGTGTTGAGTTTGTTTCTCAAAAGTATGGATCATCAACCTTACTTTTATAATCAACCGTACGTTCTTTGGAGAGTTGAAGCAAGACAAAGTATGGATGATCAACCCTACGTTTGAATGCTGAAGAGAAAGTATGTATGTTCAACCTTACGTTCTGAACCTTACGTTCTGAACCTTACGTTTGTGAACCTTATGTTTGTGAACCCTATGTTTGGAGCCACGTTATCAACCCTACGTTTGGCGTCGGGATATTTTTGACAGACGATATTTCCTTTTGCATTGGTCAAACATGCGGATTATTAACCAGATTTCGAGCCGATTCTTAAGTACGACTTTGACTGAATCAAAGACGATTTTCAACGGATTAATGATTGATTTAAACGGAGCTTTTTATGCTGATTCTTCAGGGGAGTTACAACGGCTCTGTTATTTCATTTTTTTTAATATCGCGAATCTAAAGGAGATTTTCATGGATCTATTTATGCGGAAGATTTTCTCAGATTTGAATATATATGTTCTATCTTGGAAACTTCGGAGATATATATATATACACAGGAAAGTGTATGAAATATATAGATTGATCTTTTAACGAGCACGAAACAGAGACTGTGTGAAGGCGTTCTTTTCTGGTGATCGAGAAGAAGTGTAAAACCTTTATTACCGAAGGAAGATCATGATAGCAGATTCACGTGTTCTACATCGACTATCTGTTGTGAATCTACTGCTGCTGAAGTTGTGAAGTTTCTTGTAATATCTATTGCAACTGGATCGACTCAGAACTGTTTTGATTACAGATCTTTATTTTCTGAAGACGACGATCTATCTACTGTCAATTGCATTCTGTTGCAATTGTGAAGAACAACTGGAGTCGTGTTTTCTTTATCGAAATCCTTTTTATTTTTGAGTAATCAGCTTCTCGTTCTAAGCTGTGTGGGTTCGTGTTTGAACCAGGAAGGCTGTGTTTTCCTGAAACTTGTAAAGGTGTCAACTGCCTGTACTCAGTTGTGAACAGGTCTGTGGAAACGAGGACCAGATAGTGAAAATCGCCAAACTCGTGGATTTGAGCATTGGTGGAGTGGACTAGGGGCCTTCTGTTCCCCGAACCACTATACATCCGTGTGTTCATGCTTTTACTTTTTCCGCTGCGTATTTAATCGTGCTAAAGCATAGTGGATAGAATTTGTCTAAATTGAAGAGATTATAATAATTTTGAAATGACACAATTCACCCCCCTCTTGTGTGTAATCCGTATATTCAGATCAACAGTAATGAGGATGATGTTAAAATTCTAGGATTGGTTTTCATGAGTCAAAGAGTAATCCATCATTTCTGGGAAAAACCATAAAATGATCTATGTGTGTGTAGAAGATTCATTTAGTCATTTCTATAAATATATTTTGATAATTATTAATCCTAATTGGAATCACAATGAACTCATATAGTCCATATATTCTATTGAATGTAGTCCAAGGTATATCATAAGTTATAAATCCAGCTGATGATATCCTGATCTCAAATCAGTCTTAGATAAAACATATTCTCCTCTCAACTAGTCATGGAGATAATTTATACGAGGAAGAACATAATAATTCTCTAATTTCACCCTGTTCCATAATTAAAAATCACCACATAAGTACATGGTCCTTTTGGAATTCTCATAAAAAAGATAAGAGAACACAAATAAGACATACAGGGATGAATAAATATTTTACCCACTAACTCTTATAGTTGTTTCTATGTGCCATTAAAATCTGTTGGTCCCATTATATAAGGTATAATATAAATTCATTCATCTCCATGAATGATCTCGATTGGAAACTAATTATCCCTCTCAGTTGGCATCCCAGAATGATCTTTAGGAAACTCATAATGGAAATTGTCTACAAAAGGTGGGAGAAATCAATCTTCACAACCCCATCTTCTTGAAAAAATATCACAAGCATGGAATTTATATCCACTAGCAACTAAAGAACTATCCCAATATTCCCCACCTTGATATCCAACTCTCCTTGATGTACATAACTCTTACCCTATAGAGACTTAAATGTTACTCTCTTATGTTAACAATCAATGTGGTCTTTGTATGGTACCAACCAATCCATACACTAAATCAAGTGAAATTATGAAATGTCATTTATGTAAATATCCCCGCATAAGGGATACCCCCAAACTCTAGATAACACCATTTTCATAAACATATTTCCCATGAACACACACTTAATGGTGTGTTAATCATCATAACACCCTCATCTGTTCCACCAACATAATCAAAATATTAAAAAAGTGTGAGTATAGAAAATAATGTTAGAATATAGTATCAAACAAGTTACTAGAACCAATATCAGGTTCAAGAATTGTACATATGAAAATCAATATTCCAGACAGACTATCCATATGTGTATGCTGAAATGTATACAAATTTCCTACCCCTATTACATGAGATATAGTTTGAGTCCCATTAGATACCCATCTTTTTTGATACATGTGGTATTCATTTATTATATCACATCTACTACCTCGACCTCTTTTTCTAGTAGAACTCTATATGACACACTAATATCGAGCTAAAGATCCCATTCTGGTAATATAGTTCTACCTAGATACTATAATATTACCCACATTTTCTGAGTTCCAAAGTAACCATTGTATATTTCCCATTGTCCTATGTGATTTTCACTCCCCAAATGGTTAGTGGGAGTATATAAAAAAGTAAACCAGCTCACTACACTAGTGGAATATAACTCAAGTAATTTCCAAAGTTATTAATTCTTCCCCTTGGGCACTCTGCTTTTCACTTACCTAGTTAATCAAAAAATAGATTCTCTTCTAACTCATAGAATATGTACCTCCAACTCATGTAGACAGAACAACCAATCCTTAAACAGAATCCTTTTTAAGGTTTCCCTCAAATATGATATCCTAAATCACCACTTCCAAAAACATATTATGCAGAAATATGTTAACATGTGATTTTATCTCACATTTAATACCAACCTAAAAACTATTCTCTATAGTTTTTTCATCCCCTGCCAATGTTGGAAAAAAGAACTACCAATTTCTGATGCGTTTAGCATATTCCCTCACAAACAAGATCCATATAGAAAAACTCATAAATTATGATGCCCACTTATTCCTGAGTGTCTCAGGGTAATAGTTCTCTAATAAAATCTCTTAAATGTACATCCAATCTATATTCTCCAAATTTAAATCCAAATTCTTGATATCCCACTAAAAGTTTGTTTGACTACCTAAAATATAAGAAACTAGTCTTACTAACTCCCCTATAAGAGAATATCTATGATCAAGGATCATCTAAATATATGAAATCTATAACTCTACTACCTTAGGTCCATCCACTCATGTGAATGTCTCTAGATGCTCCAAAAGGAACTCCCATGTCATGTTGGACATCTTTTTCTCTACCATATAGTAGTCTCATTCTGAAAACTACATGATGAATGAAAAATTATTATTGATGTACTCTTTAAATCAATCACATAGAGCTATAAGAGAATTAGTCCCCATTATAGGATGATCCTTTCAAGCTATATCCTCCTATTTTCATATCCTCAAGCATCAACAAAGAATTATATCTCTATAATTTAAAGAACACATCTTATTGAATTAAAAAAAATTATCACATTTACATATGATTTATTCACATATAGCCATCAAAAACATCCCCATTACCCCTCCACATGGTCAAACCCATGGAAATATCACTACCCTTAACTTTTCTTTATTTGGATATTCGATCACATATGATAACCACTTTTATAATTTCAATTCTCTTATTAAACCCCGATTTTTTCATTTTGTTTACCATATTTACTCTAATTTACAAATATAAATTTCATATGAAGAACATCTACATTTAATTTTAAAAAATAAATAAAATAATGTGAATTTAAATAGATCACTAAAAAATGGGTTCTCATTATCTTCCTAAAATGATGGATGTGACCGTAATTCCTGAGTGCTTAAAATGATTCATGTATAACAAACTATAATGTAATGTTGAGCTTGAATAAAATCTCAGAAAACAATAATAACATCACCTAGAAAGTGCATCACTCATGTTAAAATAACATTAAACTATAATAAAAACCCTCAAGAACATCAATCCCACCAGGGTACTTGGATTTTACAACAATATATGGAATAAAAAACAACGTGAAATATTCCCTAGAATCCAATCGGGAGATTACAAAATCATAGGAATACGATTTGGGTTGAGTGGGTGAGATTAATGGTTAATATTGGTGGGGGGTTAGGGATTTAAAATAATTGTTTTTTGGTAATTAAAAATCCATGTGCATGGTTTCTGTAGAAGGGGCGTATAGTTTTTCAAACCATGTTTCATAACTATGAATATCTTTTTAGTGATGAAAATGTTAACCTATGTGGGTGAAGTGTTTGAAAAACCATTCTCAAATCATGAAACCACATCTTTTTCAGGGAGCATGGCTTTGGGAGGGAGGTCTCATTGTATGGTCAAACTGTGCTACTCAAAATATCACACCAAAATAGGGTGAACAATTTCCTAGGTAAATAATCATTGGTTTTTTGTAACTATGCTTATACATTTCACATATCCATGGAATTTAAATCTTATCCATTTTAACCTAATAAACCCTAAAAAATTCCCACCCAATATTTTCTCTAAACAATGGTAAAAGAGTTCCCGAAATTGATCATGATACATCTCTAGAATGGTCGGGATTCTACACAAAGACTCATAGCTGACAATATATTGTCTATGGAAACCAATAATACTGTATTAAAATTTATAAATCACTGCTTAAATTTTACCAACATATGTGTGTCCCTTTCATTAAACCAATCATTTCGATACATGCAATATATGATTAGAATATAAATAATTAGTCAGACTTTATCAATAAAACATGACCTCCAGATCCATATATAGAATATCATTATAGAAAATCACCATATAGAAAACAAAGGTGATTTCAAAAAACCCAAAATTTCATACAAAATTAAAAATGAATAAACCATTTTACATCTTGATGATTTTATAATAGTTAATATTTATGAATTTAATATGCATATAGTATTTAAAAAATTTGAGAGCCCATTGAAAGACCATAAATACTAGGTGTGAGATTCATTCCCTAACAGCATATTTCAAGAATGTGATCATCCATCCGTGTTCTTTCATGCTAATGATATATTCCACTTTAAAATCATGTGTAAGGATAAAATGTAATATGTGTTTGTAGATTTTTTTGGAAGGGTAACATCCTGATAAAGATGGGTTCATCTGAATTAATCTATTATTAATATGTTCTTTATATTTTATTTTGGGGATACATAGCTTATAAAATCAAAATGTACTTGATAACAAACAGATAATATTGATTGAATCCATATGACATATTTGGATAATAATTTTACCACCCAACTATCTATGATTCAAAACTATTCTGATTGGTATAATTACATACAAAAATAATTCAATGTATAGATGAATATTATAGTTTAATAATTTCATTTTGAAATATGTTTTTTGGTACATGGAATGGATTTTAGTTAAGGGGTTGGCATCTGTATTGGGATCAAATTCATTTAAAATACATATTGAAAGTAAATAATTCATGCTAAAAAACTACTAATATTTTATTTATATTTTAGTATACAAATCCATGTCACTTTGGTTAACTAATAGGCATGGCCTATAAAATAGATAAATATTTGTATATAGGATTGATAAGTGTTATTAAGGATATATATTCATATTATATAAATATGATTGTCAAATATATTAATTCCACTACATTTGATTCACCGGTATTTTATACAAGGTTTGAGGAAAATATTTATTGTAATATTCCTAAGCACTGAGATAAGATGGAATTGATAAAGGGTAACGTTGATATTCATTTCAATAATGGAGAAATGATTCTAAAATTGATGCCTACACATATGATATAATTCAATCTATTATATTAAATTTAATGTTTATAAAATAATTCCTATGATTCCACTATAAATCAATATGTTATTTATATATATTTTTTTGGGCAAGATGATATTTTCAATCATTACTATGATCAATAGTTATTATGTATATAAGAAAGAACATTTTATGGTATTTGGAACATATTAATTGATTTATACATTCTATATATGGATAATCCTATCTATTACATTCAAAATATGTTATCCATGTTTGATTCCAGTCCCACCTACTATTGACAATGTTTCCTCACACATAAAAATGAGATACACATTCAAAAATCCATAGAGATAGATTATTGGACACATTTTATTGTAAATAATTTAACATATGTGAATTTTTTTGGGGAAAATTAACCAAATAAACTTTTGTTAGAGAACGTGAAGTTGATTGTGGACTATTGGATATTATAAATTGTGATGTCTGTGACAAAATGAGTACACAAGAATTATATGGATTTGGTTAAAATTTAACTCTTAATGATGATAATAATTATTATTGACTTTTTTCTCATAAAATTGAAGTATATTTTATATGAAATGTTTAGGGTGTTTATAGAAGAATAATAGATCTAACTATGAATGAGTATTATGATTCTTCAACTATATTGGTTTGGGGAATTAGATTGTTAATAATTAAAATTTCATATCAAATCTAATGGAATTGTTTTGGAAACTCACTCCTCCTAGAGAAAAACAATGGAAGGATGCATTTGAGAGAAGGAACCAATCCTCGTTTGACAAGATTTGATTGATCACGTGTCCATGTGACCTTCCAATTTTATTCTATGGTTATACTATAGAAAGTATTTCTTACAGACATAATTATATTCTATATACTATATTCATAAAGAAAACATATTATACATAGATTAGAAATAATTTAAAACTCTATTTTATTAGGTTTTTTTGGTTTCAATGAACTCATAAAATTATTGGGTTCTGATAATATACATACCAAATAAGATAAATTCTAATTTTTGGTGTACCCCAAAAATTGTTGGGATATTTTTACAATATCCCAATTTAACAAAAAGTGTATATCTCCTGACTTGATGATTTAATTTGAAATATTCATAAAAATAAAGAATTATTTGGAGGAATATTAAACATGTATATGGTTAACATTAAATATAGGTATTTATACATAAATGGGATTTCATCTACATTCCAAATAAGTTATTGATGAAAAAATAATTCATGCTATAAAAAAACATGAGGCCCTAGATGGATTCCTCTAGAATACGAGACATATGTATTTACTAGGGCTAATAATGATTCATTAGAAAATATAGCATATGATTATACATTCAAAAAATATTTCATTGAGTGTTCATATTTTTATAAATAGTTAAAGTCCAATGAATCTTAGATAGACTCCATGTACATTGACCCTAAATTTATCCTGATAGAGACACCTAATGTGGAAATACCCATAGTGTGCAAGTGGGGTTTCTATAAGAAAACAACTATTGGAAATATATTGTATGTGAAAAAATGCGTAGTGGAAAATACTTACAGGAAAAATCATGGTACTGACTAGAAAAAATAGTTTCATCATTTTTTATGATCATGTTAATGGAGATTTTTATATACATAGTACATAATTATGATTACAAGATATTTAAAATGGATATGAAAACCAAAATCCATAATATAAATTTGTCTATGGATTTTCAGATGATATATATTGAGGGTTTTGATGTTCCAAATGTGGTTGTTATGTCTTAGAAGATAAAATGGTCCAATTATAGACTAATGAATGTTTCAAGTAGTTGGAATATCTAGTCTCATGATAGAATTAATGATTTTACTTTCATAAAAAATCTAGATGATTCATGTGTATATGATTATGTTTATGGTATTATAGTTTTATTTATAATAATTTATGTTTTTGACATACTTATTATCTAAAATTACATATAAACACTTCATTCCATGAAAGAGGGTATGGGTTAATTTTTATTAGTGAAATACATGGGTATAGAATAATATATTGTGAGTACAATGGTAATACAGATATATCTAAAACATATTTATACTATGTTAAAATAAATAAATTTGTAAATTGATTATGTTGATCAAGGTGAATAATTTTATGAAGGGTCATATACCAGTTCATCATGGTACATTTCATTGGAATATTCATGCTTTTTAAAGGATTATTTAGGGATGAAAATGATTCCATATGTGATGTATTGACCTTGGTTCCACACACCAGTCCATTGATCAAGTACTCCACATCACCTGAAGTGTTTCTTCCTATATATCAGAGGCCTATGAATAGTAGTGAGGGTCTAATAACTATCTTGGGGTGTTTAAACCCTAATTGTCAAAGCTATCTTTAGTAGAAATATATAACAAATTTCTAAATTGCATAACCATAACCAAAATAGTACCTGCATCACCTGATGACCAAAATAAGAATACAATATCCAAATCATAATGTAGTAGATATGTTCGGGAAAATACATGTCAACTGTCAAATGAAAAACCCAAAAATAAAGACATTAAAAACTCTCAAGAGATTCCCCATACCATGTCTAGTTCCCTCATCCATGATCTATCCCATATCAACCATCCATAATATGGCTCTTTCCCTTATCCTGTCTTGAAAACATGAAGTCTATTCAGTTACCGATTAAGCTGGTTGAGTAGGGTGTTAGTACAACTCAATCTTCCAACACCAATAGTCTCTAAAACTACATCTAATTAATAAAGTTCAGGCATCATTATAAGGAATAATATACAATCAATAAGGAAAACATTTATCATATTGAATTATTTCATATTTAACACCCTAATCCCTAGTTTCATGAGGACACCTGAAAAATAAATACCTACATCACCGCATGTTGGAGCCTGAACCATATCACAAAAGGAATCAGAATTCATTATATCAGGGGATTTCATTACCCATTTCATTTATAATTTATATCATGGATACATGGAACCATAGACTAATTCAAACATTTTGGGCCTAGAACACAATGACTATCACCCTATGAGTTTTTAAAGTATCATTACCTGCCTCACAACCCATTTATCAGTCACTAACATATTGATATTTGTTGGATTTTGTCACATCCCACACTCATATATCAATAATTAACATGTAGGTATTTGGATCATCTGTATGTTTTTAAAATACGTATATCAATCAATCACATGTATATCACATATATCACATCATTCAAGTTAAAACAACATTGAGCCCCTTTGTATCATTTCAAGTCACAGATACCATTTCAATTATAAAACAATCAGGAGTCAATGCATTGGTCCCTTGGATTAATATGAGAATCTCACCATTATATGATTTTAAAATATTAAAATTATATAACTCATTAATTCATTATGTTTAAGATGAAAACCTCATATTGTTCTTTAAAATCAATTTATAGTCACATTAATTGATTAATTACACATTACCATTAATTATGGAATTTCATATTTTTCATATCAGATCAATTTCATTATCACATAATCCCAATAATTAGTTGTTCATTCAATTAATCAAATTCATGTTTTGATTTCAAATGATGGAAATTTTTATTTCCAAAATCCACACCAAAATGTTATTTGAGACTATTTGAAATTCAATTTAGACTATCTATCTCAAGATTTTTTATGGAGGATTGCTAATGGAAAGCATCGATTTGAACCGGAATTTTAAATTTCATTTGATAAGATGAGATCTAGATCCAAAACCAAGATCTAAAATTTATTCGATTGTGATCTATAAAAACCTAGATGAATATCCATTCCCAAATGTGGAAAACATCACTTAAAAATGTGAGAATGATGGGAGATAGAGGAGAATGTAATTGGGAAAAAAATTTGTAAGATCCCTATTTTTTGGAGGTAAGTACCTATTTAAATTTTGGCTTGAATCCACTATAATTAATTATTTTAATGTTTATTGGGTTTATGAGAGGCCTTAGTATTGTTTCAGGTATTAAGGGAATGAATGGAAGGATAATCAGGCCATGTTGTGCAAGGTACACTGTTGGCACATAGTTATGTTGATTTTGTGGCCTTCCCAAAGAAGTCATGGGTCCTTGGATTATACTGTTACACATGTTTTGAACAAAAGTTTTCAAACCTTGTAGGGATTACATGGTAATAGTGTATCCCAAATTCTGCTAAACTATGGACTACACATGGTTTTAACACTATTTAGTAAATTGTAAAGGTGAACCCTGGGACCCATTAAAGGTTCAAATTTTTTATTTTTTCATCTTAGGATTTTTAGATCCCCACTCAATGTCTCCCTAATTTCACCACCTATAAATCTTATGGATTAACCAAATGGAACAATTCTTCCCTAGGGTGGTTCTCCTTCGATTAATGGCTTGTTTTAGGGTCATTGGTTGTGAATCAAAGATCCAACTATGTCTAATACCTCTATAATCTTTCTATTATGAATTTGGGCAGGTATCTTGAGATATCTAATTAAAACTACCTAAAAGACTCTATTTTCAATGGGCTGAATGTTATGGTTTCAAATGGTGTATGAATATATATCTAAGCCTATGATTAACAGTCTTTTAATCATCATACTAGAGGTAGGTGGTCTATAAGTTAAATCCTATATTTTCATTGTAGATTTCTGGATGTGTAGTTGTTATATTTCATCCCAAATATTGTTAAATTTTTTAATTAAAAGTTATTTGGTAAAATATTTTGATAAATAATGTTTCAAAAACCTCATGATCCCGGTAGAATGCATTGAAAATGTTTTGACCAATTTATGGCCAACCAAGTAGTGTTACAATATTCCTAGACACGGAAAATTATGAGGACAAAATAAAGATCAATTTTATTGTAATAGAACACTTGATAATCATGTTGAAATTACAGTTTGAATTATAAATTGAATGAATTATCATTGTGTTAAGTTTCTGGCAGTGATATAATTTATCTTATACGAATATATTATAAAGGATTAAATGGATTAATGTGAATGTTGTAAGTTTCTTATGAGACTCCAATGGATGATCATAAGGGGATTAAAGAATATTGAATAATTGTTTAATAAGTGGACTCATGCATGGTTATTTAGTAATATGTTTGGTGGGATATGGTTTCTATGTTATTTAATATACTTATTATGTTAAGTAATAAGAATGGTTAATGGGTTAAATGGGCATAAAATGGAAATGGTAAATGGGCTATGGGGTCAAAATTTGATATTGATTTATATATTGATTGACTAATAGATGTGAATGATATGTGGGTTGTTTTGGTACGGATTATGATATGGAATTTTGGGGAAATTGTTAAATAACCATGTGAAAATGTCTTAGTGGTGGGAAAAAGGATTGAGGAACCACCCATGGGTCCGGTTGAACTAATGATTTATCCCCACCTCGGAATGCATGGGTTACATTGTCAGATTGATTCTCTATGCCCCTAATGTTTATATTAATTTAATTCACATTGACTGAGGCACAAATGTAAGTTTTATTTAATGCATGGTTGGTATATTGGACTAAGGATCTATGCATCCCAAACATATGTATATTTCCTATTCACCATACTGAGGCACCATGGTTTTTTTATAATTTATGATTTGAAAATTCCCTTGTGATTTATGTGTATGTGAATCCTTATGTTATGTTTTAGGATATCAATTCACCCTAATATAGATAGATGGTTGGTTGACAGTAGATCACATGATGGGTGAAATAGTTAAATTATAATGGTTGAAATGTGAAACTGGTTTCTTGATAAGAGTTGTATAAATGGGTAGTTGATTACGGGTAAATAAATCAATGAATACAAATTCAGTGATTATGATGATTACTATAAAAAATTGACAAATGGAACCTGAGTTTTCTTTATTTACCATGTATTTTATTTATAATTGCATGAACTATATGATTAGATTGGTTATTTGGTTGACATTGTTGGTCATTTCCTATAGAGATGTACTGAAACATAGTATGGGACACCCTTGGGTACACCAGCATATTTCAAGGTTGTGATTGTTGATTGGGGAGAAGGCCTTATGAATAAGAGTTGAGTTTGTCTTCGGTTGTGCATGGTTGAGTATCTATATACGGAGTTCGTAATGGTTTTGGGTATTCTTCCATTAGTCTTCATTATGGGTTATGTTCACTTTTGGAAGTATAATTATTATATGGAATATTAACTATTTGGTTGTGTTATGTATCTAGTTTTGGGAAATGGTTGGTTATTAATGGTTCATATTTATTGTTTATTGTGTTATCTATTTATTTTGTGAGTTTTTATGGCTTACTCTTGTAAAGAGTGTATAGTCTCCACATGTGACTATTTATACACTCTATACTCATCTCTAACGAATGGAATACATGGCGGTGCATTTGAGGTCATGTGGTGACTCGGCTCCGAGCACCGGTTTACAAGATTCTGGGATGGGTATGTTAAAAATTGTTATCATAGAATTTATTTTTTATGGTATTACTATTCGGGATTGTAGGTGGGTGATTTGGCGGTGCCATGCCTTGGTAAAGGGATTATTCATGTAGTAGCTAACCCATGTAAGATGGAATACCCAAGTCACCAAGCTTAGAATTGTTTCCATGGATGGATTTGTTATGGTTGAATGACATTTCACCATTTGGTGATTAATTTTATTTGTGATGGGACATTCTAATGATATTTTCCATATTTCCATAAAGTTATAATGTGTTTGATTCATGCATCATCATCAGAAACTAGGGATCTAGGTGGTGTGAATCAGTATAGGAACAAAAGGTAGGGGTGTGTGGGACATAATGGGTAGGAATTTTTTTTTCAAATTTAATAATTTGATGAAATTGGTGTTTAAAAATGTTGATTCAAATGGGTGAATGGATGGATTGTAAATTAATTGTTATAGAATAGTACTATTAATGAATCATTAAGAATGTGTTAAATTTTATCATTGTGATAAATTAAAAATATGGAATGTTGAAAAATGGAGAATGATATACATTGTTATCATAATGTTCATAAATAATTAGGGACAAAAGGGTGTAAATTAGATTGAATATTGGTTGTAAGATGTTTTCAAATTGGAATGGTGTGTAAAGGTAAAATATTTTTGTTTTGAAAGAAGAAATGGTTTAGAAGGCTGTCTGCTGAAAGACATGAATCTTTGTAAATCTTTTCAACCTAGGATAACCATTCCTTTCATATGGGACGGTAGAGGGTATTTTTCCATGGGTGATTATTATTTTTGGGATAGTGTGTGTCGCATGTGTTATTTATGGATTATCATGTAAAATTCCTTCCATTTTTTTAGTTCTGTCTTTAATTCAAGGAAGTATCAATTGACGTGAATGTTAGAGATATTGTAGAGAATATGGTATAAACATTAGAAACATTTGATAAATGGAACATTTACAATGTGAATACATGTTTTCAAAATTGGAAATTTAATTATAAAATGATGGGTATTTATGAATGTTTTGGGAGAACTGGGTAGTGGGTAGTCCTTGTTTGATTTAACTGGCCCTTTGTATGGGTGGTTTAGGTATTGATAGTTCTCTTGTATGAGACATTATATTTGGGTCTTGGGGACTTGTATGGATTTTATATTTGGAATACTATATTATTATATAGTACCATCGGGCGGGTTATGGCCTTTAGTCTTGAAATGTTGATCGGTAATGTTAGTGTATAAACCCTTATGGTTTGTGATGATAAATAGTATATATTTCACCTTATGTGTGGTACCTGGGTTTTAGTGACATTCTTTTAATGGTAATTTGAGGGTTGTGTTTAGAACCTATATAGGGTGTTTGGAGTATGGTGCTTTTTTGGGTATGCTTTTAAAATAACTAGATGTAAAGCATCTCTTGGGGTGATAGATGTAGTTTGTATAAAAATGTGGTAAGAGTGTCGCTGTGAGAAATGTTTTGTTTATGACCATATTGGTTTGGTTTACAGAGAGGTTCAATGGATTTTTATTTTCATGATATTGTTTATGATGTTTGTGTCATTTATCCTTCTTAGTGACCTATGAGAGTGGTCAGATGAGGTTTCTTATGCTTTTAGGTTCATATCGCATAGGTCGATGTGTGGGACTATTGCAGTGGAACAAAAAGAGTGTCCCATTGTGAGGGTTGTCCTATAAGGATAATTAGTAATGATTAAGGTTTTAGTGATGTGACTTGTGTTGTGATTATGCATCGAATTTTTTGGAAATCAAGGGTGATGTCATGTGAGGATAGCCTAGTGTTGGAGGTTCCCAATAATATGAGGCATGAGAGACATTTCCTAGGTTAAATTTATTCATAGTGAGTACCATTGGGTTTCGGTAAATCGTATTGATTCTCCCTAGATCTTTTAGAAAGGAAACAAAGTTCTTGTAGATGATGGTAAGGTAATGTTCAATGGTTTCTTTCATTTGGATGTATGAATTATATAATTAGATAATAATTAATGGGGCCTCAATTTTTGTTTCAAGAGAAATAAATAGGGATGGATGAAGATCAAATGGATTAGTTGTTATGAAGATGACTTCCAGGGTGATATGGTCATGAGGTTGGGGTTCATCCTATGAATTCTTTGGTCATTAGGCGAGATGTTGAGAATTATTTAAGGCTATTGGGGATGAAATACAAGAATGAATGGTCATAATATTAATGACATTAAGGGATCTGATGATGTCCTGATGTGGGAATGTGCCGGGGAAGCAAAATTCTATTCGGAATTGGAATATAGGTGAGTCAGTATAATAACATTTTTTTTCTATGTGAACCCAATTTGGGATGCATATAAATTTGATATACCGTCAGTTTTTATTTGTGTGGTAAACAATTGTTTTTAGTTATTAAAAAATAATTTTATACTGGAAGAACATGAGTGGTGTGGTGGTATTAGTTCGGGAGGGAATTTTTTTTCATGGATACATGGAAGTGGATATTGGAATGATGGGTAACCTATGTTGGAAATCATGTCTCAACAGTGGTGGATAGGTGATGAAGAATTGTGTGTTGGTAGGGATTCCTGACACATTGGGAAAGAAAAGGTGTTCCATAGTGGAAGGTTATATTATAAATGGAAATATGGAGGTGGTTTTCTTCGATAACTTCTTATCATTCCACAACTAGTGATTATCTTTCCCATCATCTTGGAAGTATCTCAGATACATTGAAGAGATATGGATTTACACCAAGTTACATACATGTGTTTTCTTGGATGAGGGAAATCATTGAGTTTATTCTCATGGATTTTTATGTGTGGAGATAGATAGTTTGATGTACCACATCGATAGTTTATGTTAATGTTCTCATAATGGACCGGGTGTTGACGAAAATTGTGAGTGCCTTCACAGAATCCAGTGATGGGTATCAGGTGATGCATGATTTGTTGATCTAGTAAAATATTATAGACCACATCCAGTTTTGAATGTTTAAATTATGAAAAAAAATTGATCCATGGTGTTTGGATTTCCTGGAGTAATGTGATGGTAATGAAAATATTATGGTGGAGAGAGATAATCCAACCCTCGATGTGTGGAGAAGAGTGTGGAGATGGTGTTGTGATGTCAGGATACCAATGAGAAACCAGTGAGGTGGATGTTCGGTTCCTTATATTGGCCAGTTTGTCAAATGATATGGATATTGGATTAGCCAACTACTGGCTTCGGGATCAGGGTGGTTCAAATGAAATAGTTATTCCTATGCTAACGTTGTTAAAGATAGTGGTAAGATATTACATCGGTTTATGGAAAGGGAGAATCAATTATAGATCTTCATCAAATTGAGAATGGGATTAGGTATGTGTCTTTGGATTCCAATTAAATCTCAGGATGTTTGAAGGAATATGGTCCATGTGATGTGATGCCCTACCAACAGTTAAACTAGGTGTTCCAAGATGATCTAATCAGGGATGGCCCGACTTGGTTAAAAAGTGGTTCCCATGCAGTGAGTTGTAGAATTCCTTCGATGAAGTTTTTTGAATAAAATTTAAAAATATACCAGGGATATGGGTTTTGAGAATGTTCTGATTATACATTATTTTATAGAAACATGATGATGGTTTTTCTATTATGGGTATTAATGGGTTTGTTGGAGCACGATGTTGTTTTGGAAGGTAGTAGGTTCCCTGATAGTAGAGTAAGTAGATGTCGACCAGTGAACCTGGTAGGTTCCTCAGTATGGTTTGGGTGAATTATTTGAGAAAGTAAAATGAGTGACTGTTAAGAGTGATACGTAAATACTGGAAGGTGGTTTCTGGGAATAATTTTATCAGATTGGTCCAACATGATACAAAAAAAAAATGATTAGGTGTGGTATGTGTGACTCACCAACATATAGTTTCAATTTTGTTGTTGGATTTCGATATAGGGTTAAATCCTTCTAAATGTTTTGGCACAATGAGTTGGGAACACGTCAGGAATATTGTGAAGTTGAGTTGTGGTTATGGTGTTCCTTTTGCTAGTGGGGTTCCAATCATGAGAATATGGTAGTGGTGAGTTAAAGTGTATTGTGGAGAGGATCTTATCGGGAAAGTGGTTGGATGATGTTGTGAACGGTGTTTTAGGTCGAAGTGTCTCAAGTAAGAACCATTAAGGTTCTTTAGCCTTGATAAAGAGTGTTGAATCATGTTTGACCCGTTGAGTTCATGGAGAGTTTTGTTTTTTTGGATGTTCAGTATGGAATGGAATATTTGGGGATTAAGATTTAGATTGACATTATTGGGAATTTTAGAGGCAATGATCAATGTTTCTTTTGGTGGTGTCTAGTTTGGGTCACTATTTAAGTTTTTCAAACAAGTTATAATAGTGCCAAGTGATATGGGTCATGAATTTTAAAGAGGATCATACCAGGGGTGTACCAATTGGATCTTCCACAATGGAATGATACTATGTTTAGTTTTTCCATTTAATATAATTTCTATAGTGTTTCCTAGGTTTCTAAATAGAATTATAGTTTTGAATGTGGGGTTTTAGGATGATACGTCCATGACGAGCATCCGGGTCATCCTGTGGATATATGTGAGAGGGGTTTTTGGTAAAGTTGTACACTAAGGCCATGTGTATGAAAATAGGATAATATTTAGGAAGAAACAAGGTGAATGTGATTCATTTTTACGCTATTAGTGGCCTAATCTATATACCATGGATGTTAGTGGTTCTCAAAAATAGTGGCTCAAGGATGAGATGTTATAAGGTGTGGAGGTTAAATGTTCCTAGTTTTTTGAGGTATGTCCATTTTTGAATTTTTGATTGTCTACCTTAAAATTGATTAATTTAATCTTCACCATGTGTATGTGAGGCCTCATTGGTGTTTTTAGGTTCATGGAATTAACCGGAGGAAAACTAGGACCATCTATGAAAATCCCATAGTAGGTTCATGGTTATTTAAACAGCATGAAATTCCCAAGAAAATAGTTTCACTATGATTAGTGGAAATATATACAATTGGTTCAAAGTTTTTCATTCAATTTCGTTCTTCTTGTGTAACCATGTAACCCGAATTCCCTTAGATTGTGTCTTGCACATGGTTTTTACACCTCAATATTTTAAATCCCCACTCGATTTCTCACTTATTTATTCCCCTTCAATCTTAGAAATGAACCAGATCATCCCAAGCTTCCCAATGCGTAGTTCTCCTTCGATTCATGGCCATTTGGAGATCTTATCATTAGGAATCGATGACTCGGGAGATTCTAATTCCTCTATTATATATATTTTATTTATTGGAGATTATTTCATATATAATATTCTTCTGAGGCCCCAAATCCATCTTTTTCTAGTGGAATCTCGGATGGGTATTCATTGGGAGGATGAACCTAGCTCTAAGGCGATGATGAATACTGTGTTCATCATTGGTTTCAAAAAAGGTTGTCTACGAGTTATTTCCCACAATTTTATTATAGATTTCTACATGTTTAATTGTTATATTTCATCCCACTAGTATTGAAATAGTTTCCATGATTAAGATTTGGTAAAATGGATTGATTATTAATGATTGAGACCCCTCATGATCCCCATGGGATGCATTGAGGAAGATTTGACCAATATATGGCCACCCAACGGATGAACCAATATTCCAGAATAAGTAAAATAACGAGGTTATCCAAGAGTTCACTAGTGTTTATAATAAGTCCAATGATAATTGTCTTCAAATGATTGTTTGTATTATAAATGTCATGAATAGTGGTTGTGTTTAGTATTCAGTATTGACATAACAGATTTTTAGGAATATTAAAAAAATGCATAAAATTGATTAATGTGAATATTCTATGTAGATTAACAGATTGTAGTGGAAGTTCATAAGTGGATTAAATCATTTGGAATAATTTAAGGGTAAATGGATTCATGAATTGGTGTTAATGGATATGTTATATGGGATAAGGTGTGTAAATTGTTGAGTATACTTAATGCATTTATGAATTTGAATGGGGAATTGGTTAAATGGGCATAAAATGAAAATGGTAAATGTGTTAAGGGGTCATGACATGATAATGATTTGTATATATTTTTTAATTTTGATATATGAATGTTATTTTTTTGGTTTAGGTATATATTGGGATATAGTATTTGTGTAAAACGGTTAAATAAACATGTACTCATGGCTTGGTGGTAGGATAAAGGAATGAGGTCCCCCACATGTTGGGTAGGACATATTCTCTAACCACAATGAGTAATGCATAGGATAGGATGTTGGAATGATTATCTACACTACAAATGTTTTCATAAGATTAAACTTCATGGACTTAGGCCCCATGGTATGTGTGATGTAATGCATGGTTGTGATGTTGAAATAAGATTCTATGCTTCCCAAGCACCAATATATGAACCAGTCACTATAATGAATCTCCAGGGTTTTGATGATAATTTTTGATTTGTACATTCCCTTTTTATTTAAATGTATGTGAATCCTTATGTTATTTCTCAGGATCACAGTGTGACCGAAGCTATTTAGTTAATTTTTTTGACAATATAAAACTTGATGTAAAATAGTTAAATAGTAATGGTTTAAATGTGAAACCTTCTTCTTAAAAAGTGTTTCTTAAATGAGTAATTGATTAAGAGTAAAACAGGTGATGAAAAAGGATTAATTAATTAGGATAATTAATGTAAAAACATTAACTAATGGAACCTGATTTCTCATTGTTTACCTTGTCGATTATTTATTCTTTAATACACAATATATTTAGACATGATATTTTGTGGAAACTATTCTTTGTGGCCTAGAAAGTTTTACTAACACCCTACATGGGCCACCATTGGGTACCCAATCATATTTCATGGTTGTTGGTCACGATAATGGAAAAGAGCCTATTATTAGGAGTTGAGTTAGGCTTGGTATGTTAATTATTGAGGATCTGGACTTGGATTCAGGACCCATTTTAGGGAAGCTTCCATTACTAATCATTTTGGGTTCTTTTCATCATTAGGATTATTATTTTTACATGGATTATTTACAATTTGGTTGTGGTTTGCATCTAGATTTTCTAAATAGTTGGTTATACAAGGTCCTCAGTTATGTTTTTATTATTTTAATTATTTATATTGTGAGTTGATATGGCTTAATATGGTAAAGAGTGTATAGTCTCCCTACATGACTAATTAATCCCTCAGTAGTAGTGGAAAAAATAAATCATACGGGTAAGCACACATGAAGTCATGTAAAAAAATAGCATGTATAACAATTTTAGATGCTTTAGGGTTAGGGAAGTTAAAAAATTGCTTATTAGGAGTGGTGGAGAACTTAAATATTGTCCTTGATTCATCTAGAAAGGAGTTCAGAAATCCATGGATTCTATCTAGAAGACTCAAAAAATGATATAAAAAATTTAGGGTGGATTGGTGTCATATTAGGGTGATGATTGAGTGTTGGGTAATATTAAATATAATTTTTTTAGAACTAAATCCTTCACTGACAGGCTCTTGGGTAGCACTACATGATATTCTAATAGGCGTACCCTTATTGGGTTCATCTCCTATGAGGATGAATGGTTACTCCTATGAGAGAGTGTAATATGAGAAACCATGTGTGAACTAGAAATATCACCTTGTCTAGGGTTCCAGGGTTTGATGGGGCATGACACATGATTTAAGAAAACCATTTTCCAACTATGAAATGCCCCAAACCCATCCAAAAAATTCCAAATTTCGACAAAAAGACACAAGGTAAAACCATATAACTTATAAATATAAAAATGAAAAATAGTACCTATAAAGGAGCTCTATAAATATCTAAATTTTTTTGAATCTTACAATCTCACCACATTGAAATAGATTTTCCTCAAGCTGTAATCCATGTATCTCTATGATTCTGATGAAAAAATATCAGGACACTAATCCCATATATTTTCTTCTCTCCCACATGTTTCCTCCCAAACAGGTCTATATTAAAATAATATATTAACTCTCATAATGGTCCTTCCCCTCAACACATTGTCACTATGATCCCAAATATTCTTAATATTCTTCTCAAAGGATTAGTCAATCTCATTGTGAACATCATCTAAATATATCACATTAGAAAGTTTAAGAGATATCACTAATGGTGTGACACATGAGAAACATCACGAATGTAACTAAAACATTATGGTTGATCTAATCAGATTGACACAAACCTGATTCCATCTATATCCTCGGAAGGCCTACAAAACCTGGGGACAAACATTCCCAACCACAAAATCCTACAGTGTCCCAATCTAGAAAACACCTTCCAGAACACATAGTAACCAACTGTAAACACATGTAGTCGACATCGTATATCAATATACAAATTTTCTATCCCATGATCAGAAGCCATATGTTTCTAAATTATCAGAAATAACACTAATGTCACCTATACATGTCTCAATCCCAACATATCTGATTCACCTACCACCATCCATCATAGAGGTGACTTGACTGGCATACGATAAAGTTCCTCATATGCCACCATCTGAATAGTCTCCTCATAACTATTGTTATAGTATTATTGAATGATCATTGTGTGATTCTCCACGGAATCAACTATGCTATGAACCAGCTTTCATATAATTACCTAATGTACTTGAATAGTATGCTCCATCATCCCATATGTCTGTTGGTGTAAATCATAATCAGAAATACATGCATACCAACCACTATCTGTAAACCCTAACAACATCATAAAGTAAAACATGAGTCACGTACTGAAAAAAATAACTTATAGAACCCCATATAGATGGACTATCTATTTAACATTATTTTCTCCCAATTAATTATTTCGCACCACAATTTTATATAAATTCATGGAATTCTATAGATTATGTTTCACACAACACTGACTTTAAAAGAATAGTGATTAAATATTTACATGTCCATTGAAACCATAATCATTCCATTAGGGACAGTAATGTGAACATTAGGACTACTAATCTGATCATTAGATTAATAACCTCACCCATGAAATCATATATAATGTTTATGTATCTCATAAATAAAAATATGATTTATTTATATCATAATATATATAAATAAATGTATTAAAAATGATATATTAAGTGTTTCTATTATTATGAATCGTATATGTTTATTTAAAATTTTATACGTGAGATAATAATTTAAAAGAAAATTTATTTTTATCAAATTTATTCATAGAAAAATTTTATGTTGTCTTATGATTGTAATCAAAATTTATGAGACTATAATTAATTTTTCAATTTGTCTTAAAATAATTTATTATATGAATATTGGTATTTTACAAATAATTTATCATTTATATTAAAAATTAAATTTATAATATAGAGAAAATTATTTACATAAAATGGATTATATTTTTTATATCTAAACATGGAAAAATGATTAGGGTGGTTTGATGGTAATTTTTTGAAATATTTAATTTTTTGGTGAATATTGAATTACGTCAAATTACAATATTTTCGAAATAAATGATTTATCGAGTAATAGATTATATTTGTATGATGTGAGGACCATTATTTAGAAATCACATGAACAATTTATTTTATTGTTTCATAATAATCATTATAATTTAATGTCATGATCCAAAATATAAACTAATGTTTAAAATAATAAAAAACAACCACGTCCTCCAATATAATTACCACACCTCTCCACCCCTTCAACTCATACAATATATGACTTGGAGAAAGCTAATAATATTCCCAATTCTTAAAAAAATCCTATTACAAACATCCATGAGATTATTGATTCAATAAAATATTGAACACAAGTGTCTTACGAAGGATCTCATAGAGAAGAATTCAATTGGTAAAATCCACTTTCATTCTCTTCTAATTTCTTTTATTTTATTTTATTTTCTTATCCTCTCCTAATCTCGTCTATCCAAAATTGAATGATAACTATATTATCAAACATATACTATAATTTTCTATATGAATTTAATATCCCCCAACAAACCCCTTCTCCTCTCCATTTTTATGAAAATAAAGAATTTTCAATGATGTGTTAACTTTCCACCATTATGGACGATGAATTTTTATTTTCCATTACTATCATCAAACATATTGATAAAATATTAGCATGGTAAAATATTATATTATTATATATATTATACATTAAAAAATTTTATTGAACAAATATATAAGCATGATATTAAATAAAATTTTATATGATTGTGATGATCGCAAAAACTGTAAAAATAAATTAAATTATTTTCATTAATGTTTTATATAATGAATGATTTTAATACCTTATAACCAAATGATATATAATATCATCTTAAATTATAAAATTTAATTAAAAAAATTATTTTAAATTTTAAAAAAATATTCCCATTATTCGTAATCTTATATACTTCAATACGACTGATCACATAATGAAAACCTGAAAAATTGAACACTCCAGGAACGATGAAATTGAATCTTATAACTCATAAAAAACTAGAAATGAACATAATTAATTACAATAAATTAAATTCATGTATAATAGGTTATGAATTAATTATTTAATAGAGTAAATTTTACTACTCAAGTTATTAATTACGAGAGTTCAAGGTTTCAGATATAAGGTAAGGGTTTTCTCTTCTCACTTTTATTTATGTGAGATAAGCCTTACTAGAAATTTTTTCCTTCTGTCTGTTGTATGTAAAATTCCCCTTGATATATAATATCAGGAATATATTAATCATTATCTTATAAAATATTTTATTTGATTAATATTAATTATATTGTGAATGCAATTCTATTAATTATAATGTGGTATGGGATTCTTTGCAAACCACAATTTTTCTTATTTGTATATTATTTCCCTCCATTTACCCAAATTTATATCCTAATTATTATTATTATTCCCCAAAATTTATATTTTTATACTCTAAAAATATGTACCATGATGAATTCTTCATTTTTTATGGGAAAATACATTTTTTATAAGGTTATATTCTCAATTCATCTCTATAAGCATTCTCGATTAAAGGGAACATCCCAATTTCACACACTTTTACAATTACACTACATAGTATATTTTTAGACACCAGTATTATTATAAAATAATTCATTTCATAATGAAAAATTATACTCGTTTATTTTTTGTTTTATTAAAAAATAATTCCATTTTTAGTTTTAAATTTTCTTTATTATTTTCCCTTAAACTACTCTAAAGATTCACCTTTCAAAAGTTTCTTAATTAGTCTTAATTACATGGGTTCACATAATTTGAAAGTAATTTATTATTATTGATTACAATTCGGCATTTAGAAACCATTATTTAATGTATATTGATATTGTATAATCCATTTAACATTCTAACATATGGTGTTTAAAATGATATTTGTTTGATTAACTAGAGATATACTGATAAATATGAATCTTTTATTTAAAACAGCTATTTGATGATAAGGCACCTTATTTAGTAATTAAATACATATACTAGTAATGTATTTTTATTTTTAAAAAATTAGTTGGGGACCATTTAATGAAAAACCTATTTGTCGGGTTCCAGTTTATGAAAGCTCATAGATGCATAAGTAGTCTCATGGGTCAAAATTAGTTGGCCAAAAAACATTTAGGTTTGTTTCCAAAAAGAATACAACATGATTCAATCCATAGAATTAAAACAACTTTATATTATAATGGTTCATGTTATAGATACAAGATTTTAAATAAATAATCATTCCCATTATTCAGCAATCAGTAATTATTATCCAAGGGACTTTCAATATGACAAAATGTATGGAATTATATTACTCTCAGTTATTTGGTTATATAGAATGTATGTTTCTGTTATTTAAATTTCCACATTGATTATTCTTTATTGATTCTGATTCACTTATTTTTTATTCAATTTTATACTATACCTAGCCCTGGAAATCATTTGAACTCGCCCTATTAATTGATTCCCTCCCCCATGATATGAAGAATATATTATTAAATGAGTTTTCATGAAAGCGTTTTATTTTACTTTGTTATAATCTATATTTAATTCCAAATGTAATTGGGGAACCATGTATTAATCTAGTTCAAAAAAATTACTAAATAGAAATATACAATCTAATGTGATCTCTAGTATCTATGCCACGGTAATAAAATATCCATCGACCCTTTGTTGCTGGGGTCAGGGTGGTCACATTTGGTATCAGATCATGTTTAGTATAATCCATGGGAACTAGATTAAGGAAATCTTAGACCAGGAAAAATAACCCTAATGAAGACATTGAGGATAAATATAGAATAAAATACCGAACAATCCATTTTTATAAGATAACATATACATAATCATTTTAATTTGTGTTATGTATTTCAATATTTTTTTATAATAACATATTATTCATAATGACATGATGTAGTATATTTATTTAAATTATTTAGAAATAGAACATTACAAAATAATGGTTAACCTAAACAATGCACCTGATCCAATGAGTAAGGAGGATCAAATATTTTATGGTTTTATTCCAATATTTCAAACAAAAAAAAGTCTCCCCAACATTCTCGTCATATGAGGATATAATATAATGTTCATACAAGAAAAATAAAAAATTATATAACTATTATTCTTTGTAGGGATGCACATGATCAATAGTACATCTAGGAAAATATTGAATAATTGAATTAATAAAGAGAACAATTTTTTAACATGTGATTATTTTGGAAAGAAACACTGTAACATCCCAAGTAAGTAATGAATAATAGATATTTTTATCTATGTCTATTAATGATAAATATAGTGTTTTAGAGGCCTAAAATGAAAATAAATACAATCTTATGCATGGAATACACTAATATTCTTAAAAGATTGGTTTAGTGCCTTTTGATGGAAAACCATTTTTGAATCTATATTTTGACAATTTTATAAACTATGTTTGTCAAAATAAACTTATCCTTTATGATTGGGACATCAAAATTTACCTTGTGTGAATTTTTGGTATTTTTCTGACAATGTTCATTTTTTTTAATGAATAGTGAAAAATACTGCATTTTACATAAAAACTACTTTTAATCTAATTTATTTATATGATTAGATTATGTTTTGAATTGGTTTTGAAGTGAAATTAGAATATATTTTTACCATTTTATCTAATGGTGGTCATTGGAATCAATTTCACTTTGAAATTAGACTTAAACTGGTGTCAATCTTTTGATACTTATTGTTTTGTAAAAACACGCTATTTGCTCTGGCAGCGGGAATTAATTATTAAATTAATTAATGTGACTTATATGATTTGAATTTTGTAAAATAGACTTCATTTTTGAATTCGTAATATCACATATAGCTTAGAGTGATTTTTTGGTAATTTTCTGAAAAACTTCAATTTTTTATGAATAGTGAAACCACTAAGTGGTAATCAAGCAAACTGATTTTTCAGTTAAATGAAAGTTTACCACTAATGTGTACTGAATTTTGAAAATCCGACATACATGGTTGTCATTAAGAAGTAAAATGTGGTTCAATGAGATTGAAATAATTTTTTGGTGAATAGTAACTTATTAAGTTTTTAATCGCGATTAGTGGTAATTAGTGTAGTTTAAGGAATAAATAATGCTTTAATAATATAAAATGACCTAGACACATGTCCCAACCTTATTGGTTGTGTCATGGCCGACCAAGACAAGCCATGGGTCAACTTGGGGACCCCATGGATCCACTTTTGTTGGGAAATGACATAAATTACTTTTTATTAAATGTTAAAGTGAAAATGACACAAACATAATATGTTTTACGAAAACAATTTTTAAGTAGGGTTATACAAGTCAGAATTTTGATTATAAATATTCATTGGAAAGATAAAAAGATTTCCTATATCATAGTATTTTTTTTATAATTTTTAGACATTAAATAAATTTAATTATTTATGACATAATAATGATGCAGCGATGACATCATTATTTGACGATTTGAATAAAATCGAAAGATAATATAAAATCTATGAACTACACATGGCCAAAACCAATTGGATGAGTGGATTTCGATGCCTTATCACCTTATCCACGAATTATATCAATGTGGGACCTTTTAAAACCGAAACACATTTTCAAATAATGTAATGTTTCTTAACTTTCCAAAAGTGCCCCTCCTCTCCCCTTATAAAAGGCCCCCACCTCTACCTCATTTCACACACTCTTAAAGCCTTTGGCTCGGCCAACCCCTGCCCATTTGCTCTCTCCACATCCCTCTCCTCATCCTAGAGGATTCCCTTTGGGAAGAATCCTTTCAAAGGAAGCCTTTAGGCTCAAATAAAAAGGAGTTACACTTTTTAAGGTAATTCATTCTCTAATGTTCATTTGTTTTATTTTGCTTCTCCAACCCCCTAAACTCTTTTTATATACTTCTTTTGTAACAACACCAGTATCATAAATATACTAGGATGTTGTTATAAGATTTATTTGAGCTACACTCTCACACAAATACATCAAATGGTTAAAGAACATACGGTTTCCGTGGATGGCGAAATTCTGCCTCCCGAAACGATGATTGTTCAATACTCATTTAACACCTTCAAAGGTGGCCATTATGATGTCACTATTTTTATATATGATATTTAATATGTTTATGTTTTCCTTAAGCTTCTGTTTTTTTCATTTTTGGCATACCTTTATGATTTCCATTATGGGTATACGCGATATCTTCATTTTAGGAAGTGCGGACTACCGCCCCCTAAAAGTGATGTGATTCGTTAATGCCATATGTGGGACGTGTAAAGGATGGATTTAAAGTTATTATATATGATGTTATACTGGAATTATAATATACCTATATATATCATTATCATTTATTTCCATTAATGTATGAGATAGAAATGAAAGTAGCGTTCATGCGTACGTACGGACTACCGTCTCCATGAACGGTGCATTTCATTTCTTATCCCCAAATGTAATGTATTATTAAAAGTACATGTATATAACGAATATATATAATTAATGATATATATAAATGATGAATATAATTCTGGAATTAAAATATACATACCTCTCATTTAGTTTAAATTCCATTAATATGACAAAGAAATGAAAGTAGCTTTCATGCGTACGTACGGCTTACCGTCTCCATGAACGGTGCATTTCATTTCTTACCTCTAAATGATTATGTAATATTTTAAATACATGTATGTACTGGATATATATGACATATATGATATCTACATCATGAATACTATTCTGGATATAATGAAACATTGACCAAATTAACAACATGTAAGTGTAAGAAGTCTATTTTTGACTTAAGAACCAAATACCGACAAAATGAACATTATTAACTTAAATAATTGCATGATGTTCATAACATGGTATAAAAGGAATAATGAACTTGAAAAAGGTTCTTAAGCAAGTAGAGATTAACTAAAGTTTATTATTCAGGAGTTTAAAGAACGGTCGGGTCAAGTCAGATACGAGGTATGGGAACTTCTTAACCCAATTTCCATTCTTTGGGTTAATCTCGTACTTTCAAAGTATGTCATTATATTATTATGTCATATCTTGTATTTGTACTTTATTTATGTGTACTTATAGAGAATGCACATAATATATCTATTTTATTTTAAAAATTATCTTTGTATGGGACTTCGTCTCAATCTCCTTTCGTTGAGGCATATTTTATTTTATACACAACTTTCTTTTATACGGTGTATAAACCCCCTTGACTTTTACGTTTATTCAAAAGGAATATTTTTTATACGAAGCGTTTACTAAACGACAAAAGGGAATGTTTTTGTCGTACGTATGCGGCGACAACGACTTCTCCGCCGTCGTAACCGTTATTTGAGTTTCAGCTTCCTTTACAAGCCATACCTTCTTTTTTTTAAAGAAAAATAAATACCATGTTTTACTTTGGTCTTAAAAATAGTTTTCATAATGTTTTTATATCAATGTGTTGTATTGATATCTCGTGATTGAAATGTGGAAATTTTATGTTTCCTTTATGCATGTTTTATGTGATATGATTATGTTATGGTTCTTGGGAATTATTATGAAAACGGGTGGTTCCGTGATAAACTAAGGGCGGGTGAGCCCGTTATAGCTCTCCAATGCATTGGGTAACGCGAAGGAGTGAAACGTTAAGGTTTCTTCGAAGATATTTTAGGGAATATACTGTGATGGGTATTCCAAACGTAACCAAGAGGGTTACTCCCTACGTAAGAATGTTATGAATGCCTCAAGTTACCTTTACGTATTATGATTTATATGATTTATTCATGTTTTTATGAGGTATGTTAAAGTGCCTATGTTTTATGGGTAAAGTATGATTTCATTCTTATGTATATATGAACTCATGTTTCCTTTCCATGTTGTTTTTTTTATAACCCATACTGAGTATTTATGCTCATCCTAAGTTTTTTGAAATGTTTTTCACAGGTCAAGGGAAAGGTACATGATAAGATGATAGAGTCAAGGATGTGTCAAGAAATAATCCATGTTTTATTTTAAATGCATTCCCATTGATGGGAATGAAGAATACTATCTTTATGTAACCACTTTGTTTATATGTGGAATGTAATGCAAGTTTTATGATCTAATTCTCTAAAACTCTAAACCCGAAAAGATCCTCAACGTGTAATCTTGTAATAACTCAAGATTAAGTAAGGTTTAAGGCTGGGGCCTTATAGTTGGTATCAAAGGTCGGTTTAGACAACTTTAGGAGTTAGAAAAGTGTTAAATTATAATATGATTGAAATGATATAGCATTTACGGATTACCATGTTGCTTCGCCTAAGATATTTCCATGTTCAGAATGGTTTTCCATAGGGGAAATAAAGCAGCTATGTTGGGACGACATCAGGAGGAAGACAGCCTTCCAAATCAGCAACCTGAGATGGTCGGAATCGGAACTGAACAGTTTGTTGCAGTGATGGCACAGGTGACTCAGGCTATAAATGGTGGTGGTATCCATGCACGAGATCAGCCAGATCAACCGCAGAGGAACATGTCAGTGGTGGAACATTTCATGAGGCAACATCCACCATCATTCAGAGGATCATCTGACCCTGTGCAAGATGAAGGGTGGATTAAATCACTGGAGAAGATTTTTGATGTCATGGGATGTTCAGACAATCAAAAGGTTAGTCTTGCTATTTATCGTTTGGAGGGTGAGGCAGATCAGTGGTGGTCTATGGTTAAAAATGTCAGGGACGCCGATGAGATTGATGCTCTTGACTGGGATGAATTCAAAGGTATGTTTCTTGAGAAGTATTTTCCTAAGGCTGTTCGACATAGGATGGAAAAGAAATTATTGGAATTGAGGCAAGAGGAAGACTCAGTGGCTTCCTATGAAGAAAGGTTCACTCGATTGGCAAGGTATGCTCCAAATTTTATCTGAGACCTTGATAGTAAAATCAATCGTTTTTACTCAGGATTAAAGCCAAAGTATCGAAGGGCATTAGCTTCTCGTGAGTTTAAAAGTTATGAAAAGCTTGTTCGATGTGCTGAGAAGGTGGAAATGGAGTTTGCCGATGACCAAGTTTTCTATAACAACCAGCAGAAGAAGAGACCGAGGTGGCAGGAGAAAGGTAAGAATTCTTCAAAAAAGTCTGATGGTAAGAGAACTAAGTTTCCAGTTTGTGATAAATGTGGCAAAAGGCATGCTGGGGAATGTCTTCTGAATTCTGGAAAGTGCTACCGATGTGGTAAGATGGGACATAAGGCTCGTGATTGCACTGAAAAGGATCAAGGTGAAGGTAAGAATAAATTTGATTTACAGTTAGTGAAATGTTATAAGTGCAATGAGATGGGTCACTATGCAAACGAGTGTCTGACAAGGAGCTTGAGTGATGGGAAGCAGCTAGAATACAAGCAGAAAGGGGTGGTAAAATCATTTGCAACAACTTCAGCAGATGTTGGGCCATCGAATGAAGTGGTATCAGCTCCAGGGAGCTCAGTATTTTTCGAAGATTGACTAGGGGTCAGGGTACCATCAGTTGAATGTAAAAGAAGCAGATGTTCCGAAGATTGTGTTCCGTACTAGATATGTCCATTATGAATTTGTAGTTATGCCTTTGGGGTTAACCAATGCACCTGTTGTATTCATGGACCTTATGAAAAAAAAATTTCCATGAGTTCTTGGATAAGTTTGTGTATGTGTTTTGAGGTTTGTGAAGAGGTTATGTGTGCCTTGTGATTCACAGTTGAAGAATGAGTTGTTTTTTCATCCTGGCAGTACTAAGATGTATAGAGATCTGCGGGAGTATTACTGGTGGGATGGAATGAAAAGTGATATTGCTGATTTTACTATGAAGTGTTTGACTTGTTAGCAGGTTAAAGCAGAGCGGCAGTTACCGAAAGGGATGCATCAGCCTTTACCAGTTCCAGAGTGGAAATGGGAGAATATACCCATGGACTTTGTTGTTGGATTACCGAAGACATCCCGAGGTAATAATGCAATCTGGGTTATTGTTGATCGCTTGACCAAGTCTGCTCATTTCCTTGCTATACGAGATACTTTCTCTCTTGATCAACTTTCCCGTTTGTATCTTAAAGAGATAGTCAGGTTACATGGAGTTATTCTCTCCATTGTATCGGATCGTGATCCCAGGTTTACTTCTAACTTTTGGAAAGGCCTTCAGAAGTTGTTGGGTACTGAATTAAATTTTAGTACAGCTTTTCATCCTCAATCAGATGGGCAGTCAGAACGAACAATTCAGACATTGGAGGATATGCTACGAGCTTGTTCTATGGATTATCAGGGAAGTTGGGACCAACATCTTTCTTTGGTTGAGTTTTCATATAATAACAGTTTTCATTCTAGTATACAGATGGCACCATTTCAGGCATTATATGGGAAGCGGTGTCGAACTCCAGCTTTCTGGGATGAAGTGGGTGAAAGAAAGTTGATGGGACCAGAATTGGTAGAAGAGATGGCAGAAAAAGTTCAGCTGATTCAGAAACACATGAGAACAGCTCAGAGCAGGCAGAAGAGTTATGCGGATAACCGGAGGAAGGATCTATCTTTCGAGGTAGGTGATCATGTTTTTCTCAAGGTTTCTCCTTGGAAAAGTGTGATGAGATTTGGTAAGAAAGGAAAGTTGAGTCCAAGGTTCATTGGACCATACGAAATTCTGGAAAGAGTTGGATCAGTTGCATACCGAGTGGCTTTACCTCCGAGTTTATCTCAGGTACACAATGTTTTTCACGTTTCGATGTTGAGAAAGTATATGCCAGATCCATCTCATGTTTTGAGTCCAGAGGTAGTTCAGCTGGAAGAGAACCTATCTTATGAGGAACAACCGGTCCAGATTCTTGACCACAGGGGGCAAGTGTTACGGAATAAGGTGATTAAGCAGGTAAAGGTTTTGTGGAAAAACCACATGATTGAAGAGGCAACATGGGAATCAGAAAATGCAATGAGGGATAAGTACCCCCATTTATTTGATAAGTAAATAAATTGCGGGGACGCAATTTTCTAAAGGGGGGAAGGATGTAACATCCCAAGTAAGTAATGGATAATAGATATTTTTATCTATGTCTATTAATGATAAAGATAGTGTTTTAGAGGCCTAAAATGAAAATAAATACAATCTTATGCATGGAATACACTAATATTCTTAAAAGATTGGTTTAGTGCCTTTTGATGGAAAACCATTTTTGAATCTATATTTTGACAATTTTATAAACTATGTTTGTCAAAATAAACTTATCCTTTATGATTGGGACATCAAAATTTACCTTGTGTGAATTTTTGGTATTTTTCTGACAATGTTCATTTTTTTAATGAATAGTGAAAAATACTGCATTTTACATAAAAAATACTTTTAATATAATTTATTTATATGATTATATTATGTTTTGAATTGGTTTTGAAGTGAAATTAGAATATATTTTTACCATTTTATCTAATGGTGGTCATTGGAATCAATTTCACTTTGAAATTAGACTTAAACTGGTGTCAATCTTTTGATACTTATTGTTTTGTAAAAACACGCTATTTGCTCTGGCAGCAGAAATTAATTATTAAATTAATTAATGTGACTTATATGATTTGAATTTTGTAAAATAGACTTCATTTTTGAATTCGGAATATCACATATAGCTTAGAGTGAATTTTTGGTAATTTTCTGAAAAACTTCAATTTTTGATGAATAGTGAAACCACTAAGTGGTAATCAAGCAAACTGATTTTTCAGTTAAATGAAAGCTTACCACTAATGTGTACTGAATTTTGAAAATCCGACATACATGGTTGTCATTAAGAAGTAAAATGTGGTTCAATGAGATTAAAATAATTTTTTGGTGAATAGTAACTTATTAAGTTTTTAATCGCGATTAGTGGTAATTAGTGTAGTTTAAGGAATAAATAATGATTTAATAATATAAAATGACCTAGACACATGTCCCAACCTTATTGGTTGTGTCATGGCCGACCAAGACAAGCCATGGGTCAACTTGGGGACCCCATGGATCCACTTTTGTTGGGAAATGACATAAATTACTTTTTATTAAATGTTAAAGTGAAAATGACACAAACATAATATGTTTTACGAAAACAATTTATAAGTAGGGTTATACAAGTCCAAATTTTGATTATAAATAGTCATTTAAAAGATAAAAAGATTTCCTATATCATAGTATTTTTTTTATAATTTTTAGACATTAAATAAATTTAATTATTTATGACATAATAATGATGCAGCGATGACATCATTATTTGACGATTTAAATAAAATGGAAAGATAATATAAAATCTATGAACTACACATGGCCAAAACCAATTGGATGAGTGGATTTCTATGCCTTATCACCTTATCCACTAATTCTATCAATGTGGGACCTTTTAAAACCGAAACACATTTTCAAATAATGTAATGTTTCTTAACTTTCCAAAAGTGCCCCTCCTCTCCCCTTATAAAAGGCCCCCACCTCTACCTCATTTCACACACTCTTCAAGCCTTTGGCTCGGCCAACCCCTGCCCATTTGCTCTCTCCACATACCTCTCCTCATCCTAGAGGATTCCCTTTGGAAAGAATCCTTTCAAAGGAAGCCTTTAGGCTCAAACCAAAAGGAGTTACACTTTTTAAGGTAATTCATTCTCTAATGTTCATTTGTTTTATTTTGCTTCTCCAACCCCCTAAACTCTTTTTATATACTTATTTTGTAACAACACCAGTATCATCAATATACTAGGATGTTGTTATAAGATTTATTTGAGCTACACTCTCACAAAACTACATCAAATGGTTAAAGAACATACGGTTTCCGTGGATGGTGAAATTCTGCCTCCCGAAACGATGATTGTTCAATACTCATTTAACACCTTCAAAGGTGGCCATTATGATGTCACTATTTTTATATATGATATATAATATGTTTATGTTTTCCTTAAGCTTCTGTTTTTTTCATTTTTGGCATACCTTTATGATTTCCATTATGGGTATACGCGATATCTTCATTTTAGGAAGTGCGGACTACCGCCCCCTAAAAGTGATGTGATTCGTTAATGCCATATGTGGGACGTGTAAAGGATGGATTTAAAGTTATTATATATGATGTTATACTGGAATTATAATATACCTATATATATCATTATCATTTATTTCAATTAAAGTATGAGATAGAAATGAAAGTAGCGTTCATGCGTACGTACGGACTACCGTCTCCATGAACGGTGCATTTCATTTCTTATCCCCAAATGTAATGTATTATTAAAAGTACATGTATATAACGGATATATATAATTAATGATATATATAAATGATGAATATAGTTCTGGAATTAAAATATACATACCTCTCATTTAGTTTTAATTCCATTAATATGACAAAGAAATGAAAGTAGCGTTCATGCGTACGTACGGCTTACCGTCTCCATGAACGGTGCATTTCATTTCTTACCTCTAAATGATTATGTAATATTTTAAATACATGTATGTACTGGATATATATGACATATATGATATCTACATCATGAATACTATTCTGGATATAATGAAACATTGACCAAATTAACAACATGTAAGTGTAAGAAGTCTATTTTTGACTTAAGAACCAAATACCGACAAAATGAACATTATTAACTTAAATAATTGCATGATGTTCATAACATGGTATAAAAGGAATAATGAACGTGAAAAAGGTTCTTAAGCAAGTAGAGATTAACTAAAGTTTATTATTCTGGAGTTTAAAGAACGGTCGGGTCAAGTCAGATACGAGGTATGGGAACTTCTTAACCCAATTTCCATTCTTTGGGTTAATCTCGTACTTTCAAAGTATGTCATTATATTATTATGTCATATCTTGTATTTGTACTTTATTTATGTGTACTTATAGAGAATGCACATAATATATCTATTTTATTTTAAAAATTATCTTTGTATGGGACTTCGTCTCAATCTCCTTTCGTTGAGGCATATTTTATTTTATACACAACTTTCTTTTATACGGTGTATAAACCCCCTTGACTTTTACGTTTATTCAAAAGGAATATTTTTTATACGAAGCGTTTACTAAACGACAAAAGGGAATGTTTTTGTCGTACGTATGCGGCGACAACGACTTCTCCGCCGTCGTAACCGTTATTTGAGTTTCAGCTTCCTCTACAAGCCATACCTTCTTTTTTTAAAAGAAAAATAAATACCATGTTTTACTTTGGTATTGAAAATGGTTTTCATAATGTTTTTATATCAATGTGTTGTATTGATATCTCGTGATTGAAATGTGGAAATTTTATGTTTCCTTTATGCATGTTTTATGTGATATGATTATGTTATGGTTCTTGGGCATTATTATGAAAACGGGTGGTTCCGTGATAAACTAAGGGCGGGTGAGCCCGTTATAGCTCTCCAATGCATTGGGTAACGCGAAGGAGTGAAACGTTAGGGTTTCTCCGAAGAGATTTTAGGGAATATACTGTGATGGGTATTCCAAACGTAACCAAGAGGGTTACTCCCTACGTAAGAATGTTATGAATGCCTCAAGTTACCTTTACGTATTATGATTTATATGATTTATTCATGTTTTTATGAGGTATGTTAAAGTGCCTATGTTTTATGGGTAAAGTATGATTTCATTATTATGTATATATGAACTCATGTTTCCTTTCCATGTTGTTTTTTTTTATAACCCATACTGAGTTTTTATGCTCATCCCAAGTTTTTTGAAATGTTTTTCACAGGTCAAGGGAAAGGTACATGATAAGATGATAGAGTCAAGGATGTGTCAAGAAATAATCCATGTTTTATTTTAAATGCATTCCCATTGATGGGAATGAAGAATACTATCTTTATGTAACCACTTTGTTTATATGTGGAATGTAATGCAAGTTTTATGATCTAATTCTCTAAAACTCTAAACTCGAAAAGATCCTCAACGTGTAATCTTGTAATAACTCAAGATTAAGTAAGGTTTAAGGCTGGGGCCTTATAAACACACTGGTACATTCATAAAAAAACTTTTTCTTTTCAATATGTGTATTGGGAATTTAAATACTGATTTTGATTTACTATATATGAAAACGATTTCCAATCAATAATGATTCAACTAAAATGAGATGGGTTAATATGTAAATAAATTTCTCTATAATCAAAAGAGTATACCCCATAATTGGATATTGGATAATGGTCGAGATTATTCTAAAACCATTGGATAAGAGGAAGGGTTAATATGCCTATGTTTGGATTCAATAATTATGTTATTTGAATATAATTTTATTTTTATTGGAATAATGAGTTATATAAGGATTGTAATAATGTATATATTCTTTATAGAATTAAAACCATGTCATAAATAAGACCATTAATCAGGAAAATTAATTCTTTTATAAGTTGATCTTCATGAAAAAAATGACTTAGTGAAGATAATCATAAATATATTCATGATTTAGATTTAATAATATATATATTTATATGTGATAATATTAGTTACCATGATGTTGTTTGATGATATGATGTTATTATTTGATTTTTGGATTTATGTAATACATTAAAAAACCTAAGAGTTTACTCTAGGAAGCATCCATGCTTCATTAAGTATAAAAGGTAATTAATTTATTTACATATATTTTATATGACAATATGAGGTCAATTATTTGGGAATATCTTATATTAATTTGATTTTAGGAATTTAATGACCTTCAAAAATTTTGTTCACTGAATTCTAATAGGCCTAATTTGGATAATTCATATAGTTAGCATGTTATGGAACATATTAATGATATTATTGATTATGATTTATGGTTGATTTATTATACTAGATAATATTTCATACTTTTTTTGTTTTAGTACATATTTAAAAGGATGAAGAAATAGCTTGCAGATGTTGTATTCATAATTATTCTTTTAGTATAAAATTTTGTCTTCAATATCCATCTCTATATTTAATAAAATATGTGGAGATATACCGAATAACAAACAAGGGATGAGATGATTAAATGGAATGGAATAATGTTTTTTTATTTTATAATGTTCTTATTTGTATTCTAAATGAAACAGTACACTCTAGAAAAATAATTTTGGAATAAAAATTCCATACACATACATTTATTTTTCATAAATAAATGGCTTTTTAGCTGATAAAAAATATATGTTTTTGTGATGTTTGACTTTATAATTACCATAATCTCTAGTTCCCTCCATCAGAACATGATAGTTAATATTTTTTTACATGAACATGTTTTCACTTCCATTTATTGTTCTCCTATAGGAAATTTTAGTTTTTAATGACATCCACAATTTACATTCCAATATATTAAGAGGTATTTTATTAACCATTTTTACAATCTGGGTTTCCCAAAAAGAAATTAACATGTATCCACCTTTGATTTTGGATGTGAAATATAAAATTACATAGACACAAAATATTTATTGAGGGAAGAATATATCACTTATTTTTTTCATGTAAATCCAGTTCATTAATTATCTTACCTTGCACACAACACTGAGATTAAAAAAAATGATTAAATATTGAGATGATAGTTGAAATAGAATTGAGACCATTATGAATATTAATGGGACCATTTAGAATAGTAATGAGACCATTAGAATAATAAATTATCTTATTAAATTATAAATAAAAATCAGGTATCTCATGAATTAAAATATCATCTATTAATATAATTTAATAAGTAAATAAATGATTTAAAAAGTTAAAATAATTTTTTTAATTAAATGAAATTTTTTTAATATTATAATCAATAAAATAATTTCAACGAAAATTTATTTTTATAAAATATATTCCTAAACTAATTTTATTTTCTTATCATTATACAATTTTATGAGAACATATTAATTTTTACAATGTTTCGTAAAATCAGTTATAATATTAAAATCAGTGTTTTTTTAATAAATTGTCATATTAAATATAAATTAATTTTATAATATTTATATATTTGTTTTCATAAAATGGACTCCATTTTAGAAATTAGTACTTTGAAAAATGATAAGGGAGAATTTTTTGTATTATTCTAAAAGAGTTGAACTATTTTTTGAATACTGAAATACTGATATTAAAGGTAACTGATAAATACAAGAATTATTTAGTCACATATGTTGTATTGATTTTTTAAGTATAAATAGGTAAAACTTACATTCACTAGTTACATTACATAGTCTTATGAATCAACCCTACTGATATTATTTAGCCAAAATAATAAAATATTGAATAAAATAATTAATCCAACCTCTCTCCCCCACTATAAATAGCACCCTCACTAACCATTCTCCCCACAACATCTATGACTTGGAAGATGATAATATTCTACCCAATTCATTACCAAAACCACATCCCCAAAAACATGAGCTTATGTTCATAATAAAAGTCCAATCCCGACTGTCTTAAGGAGGTTCACATTGTTAATAATTCAAGAAGTAAAATCCACTTTTGTTCTTTTGGAATTTTTATAAATTTCATTACTTTTTTATCTTATCAATTAAATATGTATCAAAATATTCATGATAAGTACACTTTATTATGTATAAATAAATTTTATTATGTTAATGGAACTTCAATCACAAAACCATTATCCCCTTTATTTTTTATATAAATAAAAACACAATCAGTGAAGTGTCAATTTTCATCCATCGTGGACGAAGAATATTTATTTTCCATTACCACCTTCAAGGATGGTGATATAACCATTATTATGGTTATATAATATTTTATTAAACATAATATATGTTATATAATATTATAGACCTAATATATAAACCTGATATAAAATAAAATGATACATGTTAATGATGTTATTAAAGATCACCAAAATAAATTAAAACATTTTCATTATCATTTTATGTAATCAATGATTCACATTACATATAACCAAATGATCTATAATACCATTTAATATTATTTAATATAATTAATTACATATAATTTCAATTATTTATAAATATTTTGAGTAAACACAAACATCAATACTAGTATACAAGCGAACTGATCCTGAAACCCCATGAAAACAAACAATATCAGAATTATGTAATTGAATTGTAAGGCTCATAATAGAGGGAAAATGAACATGGTAATATTATAATAAATAATATATTTTTAATATGTTATTTATTAGTTAATTTATTTTTTTAATTTTATTACTTACGACATTATGTACATGTGGAGAACACTTTTAAACTTAAGGTAAGGGTTTCCTCATCGATCCTTTTTTCTATGAGATATGCTTTACTCACCACTTGTTCCTTATATATGGTGTATGTATAGGGAATTTTTATATATTAAATCATGAATAAATTTATCCCCAAGTTATTAAATGTTTCTATTTGTTACTATTAATTTTTTAGAAGATACGATTCAATTGATTACAACATTGTAAAGGGAATCCCTCTGAACCCCAATCATTCATTCGAGTTTTTCTTTCTATCTCTTTATCCAAATGCAATTAATAATTGTTATTATGTACTATTAAAAATTTATAATTTTATACAACCAAAATATTTTCATACCTCAATTATTGATTATCTAATTAGGTAATACATGTTTTATAATGTTCCCAACTCAATTCATCCTGATAAGAAAACATGATTAATGGGAATTTCCCAATTTCATAACCATCTTCAAATACAAAATATAATATTTTTTTCGACAGAAATATTTTTTAAAATCAATAATTTAATCATGAAAGATAATATTCAATAAATTGTTGTATTATAAAAAAATTAATGCCTTTTTCCTTTTTTTATACATAGTTTCACTTAAATTGCACGAAAGAAACTCATTTTAAAATATTTTAAACACAATTTAGACTTGTTTTTGCATTAATTGGACATCATTTATAATGATATATCCCTATTTTCACTTTTTAATCCATTAGTCCATTGATATTATTATAATATAATCCATATACCCTTATTATATACAGTTTTTACATTGATATTTATTTTATTAACTAGGGAAATATGGATAAATATATATTTTTTATATAATACTGGTATTTGATGGCAAGGAACATTATTTATTAATTAAATTGAAATATGATCAATTGTTTATACAGGTATAACATGGGTTTAATACAATTTAATGCCATCCATATGGAATGGGGATCGGTTAATGAAAGCCCCACGATGAATCAGTAGTCTGATTAGACGAAATCAGTAGGAGACAAACCCATTTTGTTGGTTTCCATGTAGAATAAAATGGGTTTCTACCAACAGAATTGAAACATATTGATTATATTTTTGATCAAATTCAATATAAAATGTTTTGAATAATTAATCATTTATTTTTTTCCAGTAATCATTCATTGTATTCCTGAGGATTTTCACTATCAATAAATATATTGATTCATTTTCATTCCCATTTTACTGGTTAGATAGAATATGGTTTTTAGTTGTTTACCATTCCGTTTTTCTATGTCCTTATTTATTATTCTTCACATAATTTATAAATATGTTTCCACTATACGTAATCCTAAATGATAATTTTAGCTCGCCCTTTTATTGGATTTTCTTCTCCATGTTATGAAGAAGATATCATTTAATGAGGTTTAATAGATGTATAATATATTACATTGTTTTTTCAATTATTAATTACATATAAAATAAGGGAACCATGTATGTATCTTGCTATTCAAGACTAATAAAAATTTCATTCCATGATGATTTGACCCCTTGTATATATTTTATATTAATAAAAAAACCACCGATTATGAGCTACTAAGGTATCAACTGTTACCCTAATCCACAGATAATGTCCCTCGTTTATGAATGAAATGTGATACCCTTTTCAAATGGTCCACAACCACCTAAATAACATCATTATTACAAGGATTCCTTGGGATAACCATTACAATTTCCATCATAACATCTTCCCATATCCATTTTGGAATGGTAAATTGATGCAATAAACCACTAGGTCATTGACACTCGGTCATCACATGTTGACAGGTGTGGCATCGTATCAAAAACCCATCTATCTCCTTTGTCATGCATAACCACCAATAATATCAGCACAATTCATAGTATAATTTGGTCAATCATGGATGCACCACTCCCTTTAAAGCCTGAAATTCATACATTATATTTTTGTGCATATACAAGGGTAAAATAACCTTATCCGAAGGAGAATCTAAAATTTTTGGGATTCCCCTCATGGCCAAACATTCAAGATACTTGTACATATTCTTCCTAATCCATATCCAAAGAGGAGACTCCACTAAAACTAACACTGGAGTCATCTAATCTTTAACTACTTGAGACACAACATGAATCTACTCCGAGCTAGACTCTTGAACTTCCTGGGTTTGAGTTTTCCAATATAATATGTTACCAAAAAAATTTCCCTTCCCATGTGTATATTCCATCTCAACATCAAATGACTTCATATAATCAACCCATATCTACTTATATAGATTCAAATATCTCTATAGAGAGATATACATTAAACAATTAATATGAGTAAAAAAAGTAAATTTTTCATTGAATAAGTAATGTCACCATATATTCAAATCAGAAAACTGAAGTTATATCAAGAAATTTCATAGTGTAGTTCTGTTCATGTGATCTCAAATTCAGTGACCCATACTCAACGAATCCCTCTCCATGCATCTATAATTTTCTAAATATCTATTCCGAATGAAATACAAAACATTGTATACTGCTAATATGGCTCAAGTATGATCAATATTGTTGCAAAAGTAAAATTCTACATTATCTCATGTAATGTATTCTCATATTCTCGAGACAAAGAAAATATTACCCCATCATGGTTAGATCGAAATTGGTTATCCCAAATAGGAAAAGTCCTGGATAAACCTCCAATAATATCCCACTATAACTAGAAAACTACGGATATCAAAAACATTCATGGGATACAAGAAATAAATCACTACCTGAACAGTCTTTGGGTTCACTGACTCACGTTCCACTGAGATTACAAGACCCAAGAACTGTACCTTATCAATCCATAATTTACCCTTAGACAGAATGATGTATAGATGAATCTCTCATAGTATACTGAATACAATTTGAAAATATTGGGAATGATCAACATGAGTCTTAATGTATACTAAGATGTAGTCCACAAACACTATCAGAACATATCTATGTACGGATGGAAAATATTGTTCATCAATATCATAAACACTTAAAGATCATTCGTCAAGTGAAACAACATCACAATGAACTTGTATAGTCCATACCTTCTTCTAAAATAAGTCTTATCTATATTAGAAGGTCAATCGATGACCAAATAATACCCTGATATAACGTAAATATTATAGTAGAAATTAAACCCCTCATCTATTCGAAGAGAACATCAGTACATGGAAGATGACATAGGTTCATCACTATCATATGTTTCACCATTCATTAGTATATACATATGTACATTGTCTGATCAGCCTTCATTGAAGAAAAACATAGGAACCCAATGGTGATGAACTCATATGGATAAATACTATATCAATCAACTCTTCTAGTGGATTTTTATGCTCTTGAAGGTCAGTGGGAGTGATTCTGTATAGTGGAATGAAACCTAGAATACCCCCATAATGAGCTCATTAATAAATTTCACATATCTCTATGGTGTAAATCCTAATATGTCCTCATAAAACACATCATGACTCCTTTAAACTATGGGTGTAAATACAACATGCTTTACACCACCATCAGACATAAAAAGACTACAAATCTGGTCCATTAACTCCCCCAAATAGTGATTAACTTTCCCATTGTCTCAAGTCGCATATACCACTCTCCACAGTGAATATAATTAGCAACCTATAAATATTTTAAAGTCACCCTCCTGAGGTAAAAATATATGTGGCCTCAATAAAAAACTAACCAGTCCATAGAAATAGTTATGTGGAATCATGGTATATATATATAATGTATAGATCCAAAGAAAAATTATACTCCATGACCAATAGAGAACACCCTTTTCTAAAAACAATTTCTTGAACATACTATCAATGTCGTACCTATCATCATAATCCCACCCAAAAAAATACATAGAAACCCATCATTAGTTTCCCCTCATATATCACAGCATGGTTTGACACTTAAAAAACGTTTTAAGCCTAAAGATATTATCTCGTGACTTAATATCACATTTAATTTCATCATCAAACCAAATTATACAGTATCATCATCTCCATCTATTGTTGTATCAAAGAATTTAAAATCCATAAAGTGTCCAAAAATGTACATTATGGACATTCTACCCTTGGTCAACCTCAAGAACTCATCTTATCTCTTGCACCTAAGTGTCTGATGTTAAAAGTTCTCCAATAACACACACTAAAATTTTTTCCCCTCCATATCCTCTATCTATTCATCTCGAGTCCGGATGTCCAGCCAATAGTTTTCATTACCATGTGACATTTAATAAGTTAATTTTAATATCTTTATATCAGGAGTATACATGTGGCCAAGTATCATCTCAAAAGACTCAATCATGAATTCATAAACCTACGGTCCACCATCACCAGTTTTCATCGGAGGGTTCTACCACTAAAACTCATATGCATGTTTGGAATACTGATCCCACCCCGCCCTGGTCTATTTCCACAAACTACATGAACAGAACAAATTTCCCCATGAACTAATCTTCACTTTCCTCATAAGGAATTGTTGTCGCCAGTGGTTCCACTACAGGTGGATCATCTCCATCATTATCCTCTTTCCATCCCCTTAATAATTTTTTTTTGGATAAATTTCTCAAAAACTCCAAAAAACATCATAAGAAAAATTTCAAAAAAATAACATGTTTACAGTGTTTCAAAATAATCAATAACATGTGTTCCTCCAGACCCAAAAATAATGTCAAAACTGAGGAACTATCACTACCCCTAACAACATCCCCTCTTGTTCTAAGTTAACAAAGGGTAAATATATTATCATTATTCACGTTTCTCATAGGAAACCAACTTTACAAATTTTTTATCAGCTATAATTAATATATATATTAATCGGAACATTTTCATTTTAATACAAAAAATAAAAATTCATTTTCATTTAAAAAATTAATAAGAACATTCTTTTCCACTATGTTCCTAAAATGATGAATGTCACATAAGAATCCATAGTTCCTATAATTATGCATTAATACTAAAATCTTGTGTCATACTCACCAACAAGTACAATCTCATAAAAGCTCAAATTAAAAAATAAATCCACACAAAAATTTCATCAATTGATGTGAAATATTATCAAACTATAACAACACGTGTTAATAACAAAAATACCACCCTTGGTACCTAGATTTCACCCTATTACATGGTATCGAAACTCTCATCAATGAGCTCTTAACTAGGGATCGTCTCATGATTTTCTTTTATCAACCATTCCAAAATAGTATTAAAAAACTAAAAAAACATAAATCCACCCTTGATACCATATTGTGACTTCTCAGCACTAGTACCACAGACTGGTTACTCAAGTTAGTTTTTCACATGACCACAAAAACACATACTCAAATTCTATAGGCTACAGACATGTTGAAAGGTTCTAATATCTATCATTGAGAGTCTATACCCTCTTTATCTAATCATCACAACATCACAAATAAATAATAATATCCAAATAATATAGCTATTACCCAAATATTACCAGTTACACACGATGACCAAAATAGGTATAAAATAACCAAAACTAAATAAATAGATATTTAATTAAAAATTAGAGTGTTGTGTCAAATTACGAACCAAAAAAAGACTATGATAACTCCCATGATGGTCGCAATACAAATTAGGGTTCCATAATCCCTGATCCATCCCATAACATCCATCTATTATAGGGATATTTCCCTTATCCTATTATATATACATGATATCTATTTTGGTACCGATCATGCAGCCCATGTAGAGTGTGTGTATAACTAAGTTGGATACCACCAATAATGTCTAAAATAATATCTAGTCAATAATGTGTATGTATTTTTATGAAGATTGAAATACACCAAATAAGGTAAATATATTACATATTCAATTATTGTTTTTTAACCACATTAATCTTATGTTTACGAGGACACCCAACCAGTCAATACATGTTTCATCCAATGTCAGAGTCTGGATCATATCTAATAAAGAATCATAATACATTATATCATGGGATTTCATTTTCCAATTAATTTCAACTTAATAACATGGAAATATTGAACCATTGTCTAGTTACCACACTTTGGTCCTAGAAATCCATATATAGATCCCTATGTAAATTTGGAGCATCATTCCATATCTCACACCCCATTTGTCAATCAATCACACATGGGTATTTGGAGCCTCTGTTTGGGTCCAAATATCATGTATTAATAATTTTCCTATTGGTATTTAGAGTATTAGCCCATTTCTCACAGTCGTATATCAAGAAATTTTACATATATCATATATATCATATCAATCGAGGGTTCAAATCAATACCCCCCTTTAATCATTTCTTATCACATACACCATTTTAATTAAAAAATGAATAATGGTTCCAAACATTAGCCAGATGGACTATTAAAAGGATTTCTTCATTTAACCATTTTCAATATTTAAACCATATAACTAATTCACTCATTATGTTAAAGCCAACAAACTCATAATTGTCATTTCCAATAAATTCATAATCCCATTTATTGATGAATTTCATATTCTAATTAATTAACCTATTCTGTATTATCCATTTTTTATCAGTTCCATTAACACATCATTCTATTAATTAATTAATCAATTAATTAGTCATATTCAATAAGTGATGTCCAAACATATAAATTTATATTTCTCAATTACATAAACCAAATATTAATCTAGATGTTGGGATTATTACCTTTGTATAATCCACTAAAATATCCTTAACAGAGGCTCACAAATGGAAATCCCCAAATTGAAGTGAAACATTGAACTACACAATGAATAATGGGATCTATATCCAAAACCTAATCCCAAAAAGTTTATAGATTATCATCTATATAATCATAAACCTACATCCACATAAAATTGATGAATAAATCCCTTAAAAGTGATTGTATCATGGGAGATATTGGGTAAAATAATCAAGAACATATTCTCTTACTTTGAGGGGTATTGATCTTCGATATGCACCATGATTCATAAAAAATCGAGTTTCAAAGGCCCTAGAATCCAAATGAAATCATAAAAAAGTATATAAAACAATTATTTTAAACATGGGTCTAATTTTGGTTAATCACATGGGGTTTAGTTATTTTAAATATATTTGTTTGAGAATAAAGTCTAACACACATGGTTTCATAGGTAGGGGTGCTCAGTTTGCAAAATTGTTCACCCTTACTTTGTTCCTCTCCTCTAGGGGTACATTGTTACACCTAAGAGGAAAAATAATTTGAAAAAAACAATCCAAATGTTTTGTCACTCATTGTTTGGTGTAGAATAGTTTTATGGGGGTAGGTAACACAGTTTTGGAAAATAATCCAAAAAACCGTGCACTTCCAAAAACAACTTTAAAAAATACCACATTTCACCAAAACATGTCCTAGATATATCCCAAAAAATATACTCAAAATAAAGAAAGATATTACATGTAAATGGGATTGAGAAATCTCCAAAAAAGTTCATGATATAACACTATATATGAAAAACGTATGATATGTCATGTAGATCATCATCTGTACACAACAAAATGTCATTTATGCTTTGTGAATAACTTTTAGATACTATACTTGTCAAGATGATAGTTGTATGACTACTATAGAGAAAATTATATAGTACATCCGAAGGAGTGCATATATTTTCATGGTATTTATAGGAGGGGATCATATTTCATTAATGAGGTATATAGATTGTAGTTTCAATCTCAAAAAGATGACCTAAGGCCCCCTTATCGATTTCTATTGGGCCACAATGGTGGATATTTCAATTGAATGTTATCCAAGGAAACCACTATAGTGTATTAAAAAATAGATGTATAATATATGATTATATGAAACACAATGAATTATGATATTTGGATCAAGAAAATTATTATTAAATGTCAACTGGTTCCAATAATCAATTGATAAAATGAGCTATATATTTACAATAATATTGATATTTATATGTATAATGAAACTCCCACTGATAATTAGTGGCACAAAATAATTTAAAAAAATATTGTGTTGGATATTATTTATATGGTTGAAGTAAATACATTTGGGTAGACATAGAGGAGAATCTGATATGTCTACTAATGAAACGATTACAATACTAATGAAATTAGGGTCATGGAAATTAACTAGGTGTAAAGAAAAATGACATATTTGTTTTAATGGGTGTAAAATTGATCCAATTATTATAATAAAGGGAAAATGTTATTTTCATTTATTCATGTGTGCTATAATTTGTTTTACATGAATGGTCAAATGATAATATCTACTCATTGTGTGAATTTTAGTTTTTACTAATAGATAATAATTATGGAGTATTTTTGGATTTAATGATATTTTATATTTAGGATGAATTGATTCATTAATAATTTCAAAGATCTGTATAATATTTTTGATGAATTTATTCATGAGGTAATATATAGAGACTTATTACATGGGAAACTCGAAAAAATATATCTCAGGAAATTTTAAATTCATTGATATACATAGGGATTTACGATTATTATCAATTCTTTTGTATATGATGTTGTAAAGATACCAATCATGATAAACATCATGTTTTCATATCCTACATACGTATTTTTTATAATATCATATCTAATGCGGGGGTGATTTGGCATGTTGTACATCATGTCATTGGTTGGAGCTCAACAAGGTAATATTTTTCCACTTTTATGGAATGTAAATATATATTTCCAATGATTGAATTAGATAGTGGAAATACATAAAAATTCATAATTGGGTCACATATTATTTTTTCACCTACATATATCAGAGGCCTGAGAAGTTATCATATTTAAAATGGATGACATGTGTTTCTTTAACGACCAGGGTTGTCCTTTTTGTAGAATAAGGAAAATTTGAGTTTGTTATTCTAGAATTAAATATTTCATGTCTACTGGAAATTTGAATTCATGGAAAAATTAATTATATAATTATAAATATTATCCATATTATACATATTGTAGTGGAATATTTTTATAATGATATGACTATGTATGGTTGAGATCACACCATACCCCTTATCTTATTAATTAATAATGATTATTTTAAAGAGGCCTCTTCTATATTACATATATGTAATAGGTATTTAATATTTTTTCAATGTATATATGGACCATTGGGACACAACTTTAAGTCCTTGGATAAGGAAAATGTTTTTGATAAAGTCATCCATTTTTAATGCCCATTTATCACTCGTCAATGGCACTATCACCCCTTCTAGCATTTAGGGATCATCATGAATCATTATTGGATACATTGGTTTGTGTTACCCAATCATAAGTAGGATAAATTCACAAACTACTCGTCATTATTATTCTCAAGTTCAATCTATTTAAAATTAATGATGGAATTTTTTTTTGTTTAGATATTTTAAGTGAATTGGGTTATTCTCTATTTTCGGAATTTCTTAACATCTCTGATTCATTTTATATATATATATATATATGTGTTGACCTTAATTTACTATCATTTCCATTTCCTATGGTCTTGCGATAATATTTTCAAACCCATGAAATAATAATGATGATATTAATGGAATAAAACATGAAATATATTCAATGGGGAACATACATCATAACGAGACGCCGTAAGAATAATTCAAGGACTACTACTAAGAAATACATGATGATTGAAAATGATAACCACATCATATCCGTGAACTATAGTAAAAAAATATGACTACATCATGTCTAAAATTAACACATTGGAAGAATATTCCAAAATCATGTTCGTCTATAATATAGTAAATAATGATAATTTCATCACATTCCGGTATAATGACATAATGAGACATAAGTCATTTTTTTAATTCATTTGGGGAGCGTTCCATTTTGTTCTGACTTGTTTCATTAGAATACAACCAAATTCAGGTTCTCCACCTAGAAACTAAAACTTATAATGACTATATATAAATCCATAAACCAAACAAGGATAGCCAAATATGAAATAGATAAAGCATTCATAACCCATACATGATAACATTTCAACAAGATAAAAGAAATCATTAGAATTCTAGGTATAAAATCACGAGGTCAAACATAAATTTCATAAGAAACATATAAGATATATACATATTTATTTGGATTCATATAGAGTAATGATACCACTGATGAAGTAGTGACACCTAAAAATAGAAATTAGAAGAATTAAATCAGACAATTGAAAATATTTCATCCCCTAAATTTTATCATATACTAAAAAAATGTAATTCATAAAATGAATATATTAATTTTACTAAAATCACTATTTTAGATTAATAAAATATTAAAATGACATGATATAAAATTTTATAGAACGAATCTAAAACTAGATGTAGTATCTGAATGTGTTTTTGAAAATATAGATAATGTATTATTCCATAAAAAGTCATGATCATCATAAATATAATAATGAAATGTAATAAAAATACAAAATATATGATAAAAATAGAATTATACATTCTTATCATGAAACATACATCACTAATTAAAATGGATAAGAAAAAATAATTAATATATAATTACGACACAATTAGTGAAAAATCCATTTATTAATTTGGTATCCAATATAGTAAGAATGAATGAATGTTTATATATTAAATGGATATGAAAATCCTATGAAATGAGAAAAAAATTAAAATTGAAAATTTCATTAAATATTTCATTTATATGATTGATAAATAATATTTATAATATTTCAATGTGTTGAGAGTGGGATAACAATAACCTCTCAATATGTCCCATTTTATCATCAAGCTTTCTCTATTTTTATAAAAAAAATATATATTTAAAAAATCATTAATCTACAATAATTTTCATTCCATTTATGTTATTTTTTTCATTTATTAAATCATTAATTTTATTATTAACTTTTCTTCAGTGATAGAGAGTGGTGGCATCATCTATGGTTGAATTATTCAATTTTTATTTAAATTTTACTATTTTAATAATTGTTCTTTATCAACAAGTTACTTTACTACTACAGTAATAAAATTACAAAACAAAAACATAGAGTCACAAAAAGTCAGATGCACACACACAAATATATATATATATATATTATTAGCTTCTTTAACCTTCCATGAATACAGTGAAGAATAAAAAATTTAAAATGCCATCATAGATTAAATAATCAACCAGTAAAAGGATGTTTCAAATGTTTTAGAGATTATATAAATATCTATATTATAACTACTTTAAAAAACACAATAGGGGATTAAAAATAAATTAATTCTAAGATGAATTATTAATTAATTATCTTTGTAATGTTGTAAATTTAAAGATAATAAGATAATATACAGTGATAATGATGAAATATGTGTAATTCCATGATGTCTTATATTTCTAAAAGTTCAAAATTACTCTAATAAAATTATGTAAATTATGTGGAAAAATATTGGTAATATTTTGCAGTGAGATGAAATTTGGTTGTAAATTTCTTTGGGGGTGTAGGGGAATATTTATATTTTGACGGTTAAGGTATTTTGGGAGAAATATTCAATACAATATCAATTAAGTAGTGGTACATTCAATTGATCATATTTTTAGAAAATAAATATTATTTAATTATATATACACATAAATATATATTTAATTAATTTTAAGATATTAAAAAACTATAATTTTTTATATTAATAAATCATAGAAGGGAAAGTAGAAAAATATTGAAATTTTTTTCTTGACATAATGATGTTTTTTGGATATGTATATTATCTAGAGGATTATAAAATTAATTTATTCTTGAAATAGTTTAAATATTTTACTAAAACATAATGTTTTTTGAAAATTTATTCAATTAATCATTAAAAATTTTTTGATCAATATTATGTTATATCATTTTTTGATAAAAAGAAATTTTACTCTTCACTATAAAATTCACGTTTTATTAGAAAAATAAAACATATCCCTTTTATATTTTCACCATGATGACTAAAAAACATATATTCATCTTATATAAATATTTTTATATTTACTTTTTTTTTTGTATTTTTAAATATTAAAATAATAAATTATGATTTTTAGAAATTTATATTAATAGAACCTTATTAAAAATATTCAACTATTATTTATTAGTGTTGCCAAATTTTAATATTTATTTGGAGTTTTTATAGTGTTTATATTTATTTATTTATTACATTGTTGGTAAATATTACTTCAATGGAATTTTTCTATTCCAATAGTTCAGTTACACTTCAATCAATTGGGTTATTATTAAACTTTTCCTATGATTATTCCAAAAGTTATATAACCGTTATGCAACTTATAAATACATAATTTTTTCTTTTATTTAAATTTCATATTCTTTATCTCAGGTGTCTCTATAATAGATTTATAAATTATATTCATATGATTAATATTAAATTTTTCTTATACTATTTTTCACAATAATAGTATTTCTAAGAGGCCACGACTCATTGAATTTCAATATTTAGTAATGTATTTCAGGTCTTTTTATCATCATATTGTTTGATATTTTATTTTTGTAATGTTTATATCTTTTCTATGTAATGTTTAATAATTATCAAATAACACAATTTTTAATTATTTATGTGGTTCATGTGATTTATTTAATGAATATAAATATACATTAGTTTCATAATGAAACATTTCATTTGATCAAAAAATAAATGATGAAAATATATAAATAACTTAAAAGATAATATGTTTAAAATTTTGAAATAATTTTCAAATAGATATATGATTACATATAATTTATTATATAAATATATATATAATGTTTGGGATTTTATATTTGTAACACCCCAATATTTTATAGTACATTATCTATTCAAAATAATTCAATAACATTCACAACACGCAACACCGAGTTTGAGCGCACCACAACTTACCAAACTAGCCGTTAAAAAAGTGGTTATGAATAGTGTAAAATAAATTTTGAATTTAATATATTATATAAAATTTAATAATCCATATTATGTGTTTCTTAGACATAATATAATAACAAATTCATTTTTTACAGACAAAAGTCTTTTTTTTCAAAAAAGCAATTTTACAGCCTTTTAGTGGCGAACCCATTTTAAATCCAATATTTGACAATTTTTGATATTAAATTTGAAAAAATAGACTTATTATTTAGAATTTAGACATAAAAATTGAGTTTAGTTAAATTTTTGGTGTTTTTATGATAACTTTCATATTTGGGTGAATTGTGAAAAATACAAAATTTTAACTGAAAACAACCTTTTTAATCAAAATAATTTATAGTTTCCAATTATATATTTGAATTATTTGTAAGTATAATTAGATTATATTTTTATCATTTAATACAATGTTGGTCATTATATGTAATTTGACATTTAAATTTGACATAAAAACATGTCATTCTTTTGGTAGTTTTTTTTTTAAAACCCTCTTTTTGGTATTGACAATGATAATTAATTTTAAATTAATAAATTCAACTTATTTGTTTTAAATTTGGTAAAATATATTTCTTTCTAGATTCATAATATCAAAATTATCTTATGGTGAATTTTTTTCCCTTTTCTGATAACTTTCATATTTTTATGAATAGTTAAAATACTAAATTTTAATTAAAAACAACTTTTTAAATCAAAATAATTTATAGTGTTAAATTATAAATTTTAGTGGTTTTAAAGTATAATTATATTATATTTTTAAAATTTAATCTAATTTTGGTCATTGTATATAATTTCACATTTAAACTGTACAAAAAAAGTGTCAATCATTTGATGGTTATTATTTCTTAAAAACACGCTTTTTGTTTTGACAACGAGAATTAATTTTAAATTAATTACTAACACTTCTGTATTTTGAATTTGGAAAAATTGATTCCATATTTAGAATCAGTAGGTCAAAATTTTTTAAATAGGTAACTTTTATTTTTAGACATTTTAAATATTTTACATCAGTAAATATTTTATTAACTATGATTAAAGGGTAAATATAATAAATATGGGTAAAATATAATATTATAATAATATTAAATTAGCCTAACATGTGTTATAATCCTATTGGATGATACATATCCGACCATGGCCATCCATGGGTTGAATTTGGGACCCCATGGAGCCACATGGGAGTAACAATGACATTTTATATTAATTAATTTAAAGTAAAGACAAAAATGACATAAAAAAATATCTTTTTGTAAATAAATCTTTACATGGGGTTATATAAGTTATATTTTCAACTATGAATATTCTATGGAAATCTAAAAATATTTCCTACATCATGTTATTTGTTTTTATGATTATTGGGAATTAAATAACTTAAATTATTTATAACACAATAATGATGCAATATTTACCTTATTAATAAATGATTTAAATAAATAAAATTATAAATATTAAAACAATATCCAAAACCTATCCAATTCTTATTGGATTATTTTATTTCGACCATGTGTCATCTTAACTTTTTTATTAATGAATAGTAGTCCTTTTGATACCGAATATGAGGTTATAATAAAATAATTGTTTCAAACTTTCCTAAAGTGGCCCTCCTCTTCCTTATTAAAAGCCCTCACATCCAACCCAATTATCAAACTTCTCAAGCCATTGGCTCGTACAAAACCTGCCCAAATATCCTCCTAACATTCCTCAATTCATTCTATAGTCCATAGTTTATTCAGAAAGCCATCCAATGGAGCCCTTTGGATCCAATCAAAAGGAAGAACCCGAAGAAGAGGTAAATATTTCATCACCACTTTCAAGTTCTTTTTTTTCCACTACCTCTTTCATTGTTGTTTCCATTATAAAATAATGAATCCAGTATCTTATATATAATTTGATATTATTATAAATATGGTACAACCATATTCATTATTCTATCCATCCTTTGAATATAATGTTACCATACGTGTGTACGTACGGCTTACTGTCTCCACGTCGTGGTGTAGTTATTATTCAAAACATTATTATCTGGATAGATATAATAATCATGTGTAATATATTTAAATAATAAATATAACATGATAATGATTCTATATATATGATATATCATCCAATTATATATTATTTTAATATCAAAAATAATGATATTGTCGCTCGTGCATGTGTATGGATTACCATCTCCACGAACGTGAGGAGATTCATTCCCAATCGTATCCATTCAAGAATAATTTTGATTATATTATTAAAAATAAATTTTAAATACTTACTATAATTATGAATATGAATAAGATACATACTATCTGTATCAAACATTACTTACATAAGAAATCATATAAAGGAAAACAAATCAGTTAACACCCGAAATGATGATAATACTATATTATTATTAACAAATCAATGTTAAAAGATCATATATGATATCATATTAATGTATATAACTATTATATAATTTAAAAACAATTATTTCACCATTATAAAGGTGGTTAACCTACCCTCATCTAAGGAAAAGAACAAAGTAAGGATTAATTCCACAATCTCTTTGTTATCTGAGGTTGTTTTTAGAAAGTATCTACTGGGACCTCTTTATCGTCCACATCCATGTTTCATAAAAAAATATTTCAAAACATTTTTTCTATTTTCTAGAAAATGGGTTAAATTAATATATTCCCTTATTTGAACTTATATGTTATGAAAGGAATCTTTCATTCCTTTTCCAAACATGATACTTTACAACCTTTTCGATAAAAATAAGGTATGAATGTCCTTTTTAACTTATACAGCAGTTGAGGATATTCTATGCCATTATAACATAGATAAATCTTCCCATACAAGATTATAAGAATATTTTTAAAATAAATGTTTTCTTTTATAATTATTTAAATTTTAATGATTTCAAAAAAAGAAAGAGATATTTATCTCAAATAGTTTTGATTTCATATATGTCAACATCCTTTGATGGATTTTACACTTGTTTGTAGTAGATTCATAAAGATACAAATATTCAATATTGTATTGAAGGTGTTGTGATATTTTTGACTGTGGATGTGTTTTTTATACCATTCATGGTTTATTGTTAAATTATTGACATTTCCTATGCTAGTTTTAATATGAATATTTATGTTATATTTCAACCTTTTCATATGAGGAATGTATTGGACTTATTAAGTGATGGGTGGATCCCTCTATAGCTCCTCGATGCATCAGTAGGTCTCATTAGACAAACTAGTGTCTTGGGACAAGGCCTTGACAAAATATGATTTTTAGTCTTGGAACAAGGAATTGACTATGTGGTCATGAATGTCTGGCATTATGCATTCTATCATTATGAAAGTGGCTACTGATATTGCACGTGATTATTTAACTAGTAGAATATACATGTGAGTAAGTAAATGGAATTATTTTTATTTTATATTTGCCATATTATGCTGAATATCATGTTTAAAAGTCTTTTTTTTATTCTTATAAATTCCATTAAATGTTTATACTTATTTATGAATTTTTTCGCTATATTGTTATCCTTATTGAGCATCTGAGCTCACCCCTTTGTATGTTTTATTTTTACCAGGATGTGAAAAAGATAATTATTAGTGACTAGAAGGCTTAATCTAAGAGTATTGGATGTTTCTAATGAAATTAATTAGTGTTGTATTTATTTTCAAGTAGTAAATTTGAGCATCATGTATGTAATCTATTTTCCAAGACTGCTAAACTAATCGATCCTTCAGGAATTCATTCCTTGTAATCATGCCAATGTTACGTAATAATGCAATGACTCTGGCTAACCGGGGTCGGGGCGTTATAGTTTGTATCAGATGAAGTTTAGTACAAAGCTTAGAAACTATATTTAGATAAACTTTGATTAGAGCACATTACCCTAAGATAACCTTTGAGGATTATTATAGAATAACTTCCTAGAGTTTTGGTAATGAAGAGATTTTGTGATTTTTCTAATCCATACATCCCTGTCTGGATATGAGTAGGTAGAGGTTTCTCTGGAATTGATGTAAGTAGGGGTAAAACCCGAAAACACAACTTTGAGCTAGACTCGAACGGGAACTTGTTCATGAAAACGGTCTTTGCTTCAGTCTTTGTTATGAAACTCCTGTGGAATATGCTTAGGATAATTCTCATTTTCATTAAAACCCATTATAAAGAGTTTATGAGTATATACTTCCTCAAAGAATTTTTTTTATGATTATGGATTATATCAATAAAATGATCAATTTTCGTTAGGTATTTTACATGTTTGGAATTATTCATTGAGATTCATAAATTGACGCAGTGTATGCCATTTTTTAGAAATGGTTCCCAGTAGAAGGAATGAGGACTCCAGAAATACGTGTGATCCAAAGAGTAAGACAGATCATATCTTTCATGGTATTAAGCCATCAATTATAAGGGATATATTCTCCCATATATTCTCAACATATGGAGAAATAGTATCATGTTTTAATAAGATAAGTAAATAATTCTATGATTCCTATGGCTTTGAAGGGAATATGGAGAAGAAAATGATAGTTGAGAGAAAGATGGATAAAGGGAAGAGGGGAAAGATGGAATTTCTCAAATGTGATAACTATGGAAAGAATCAACTTGGTAAATGATTGAAGGGAATGGGAGTTTTTTGTAAGTGTGGAGAAAAAGGATACAAAGTATGTGGTTTCAAGGGTAAGAAAAAGGATTCTAATGTAAAATGATGCATTTCGAAGGTGTCGGGACACTGTGCAAATCAATTTCCCAGTCATCAAAGTATACCGAAAATGAAGCAATAGTATAATAATCATGTTATGATACTACCACATATTAAGAGGAATGACTTGTATTATTTTGTTGTTACTAAAGAATTATGTCATTTCAGATATGTATCAATGATATACAAGTCATATGAATTATTAAATTAAACGAGGATTTTACTACAGTACTATTTCTTTGAGGATTTGAGATTTTATGGTTCAATGAAAAGTGATTCAACAACAAGTTAAACTGTTTGAAAAATACATGGTTGGAGTAAAGATAATCCTTAATATGGTCTTGATACTAAGGTAGTAATTTTGGAATAAAATATGGTTGATTTTGATAAATTATATTGGATATTATTGACTTCCATGGAACTTATTAGGGGTTTATTTATTCCATCATTACTGGAGTATTCAAAAAAATTTGCATATAAGGAATATATCTAGTATTTTATATGGAATTAGGGAGCATGAATGTAATAAATAAGTTTGTTACCATGTTTTGAAAAAAAATGATGACAGTATACACATGTTATTACATGGTAAAAAGGATCTTCATTGTGCTTAAATTCCTTATAAATTTTGTACTGTGAGTTGGGAAAGAAGTATTTTGGATAAGTATAAAGGTTTTAATGTTTTAAGGTTGACATTGGATACTATTCTTATGGATCATTTTTTTAAGATTATATTTGGATTTTTATGAAAAGGACAGCACGGAGGTCAGTCGACATCCCGTTACATCTGGCAAGGCAACAAGACTTAAACCCCCAACCGAAGGGCGACAAGGGTGCATAAAATACCACTGGCCGATGTGATGTCAAGTTTTTTATAATTTCAAATTTTTAATAATATCAAAAATGAAATATAAATTCAATTTTTTAAACCCTATACGATTAGGATAAATAGAGTATTTTTATGTTATATTATTTTTTAGAGTGAAATATGAGTTTGTGGTAGAAATTATTTAAAGGAAAGAAATTTTCTTGTAAAGTATATTTTTCTTCTTTTATTATATGAAGAAATTAATTCTGAAACATTATTAAAGGGATAATAAAACAAAAAATTTATTATACTAATACCTTAGGTTTTGTTGAACTGATGATAATTTAAATCATCATAGATTGATAGATTTGAGGCCCTCAATTTTGGGATTGATGTCCTCAATCATTCAATATAAATATTTAAATTTTTCCACTAATTATGTTTCTATAATTTCCACCATTGTTTTATAAATAGAGATCATAATTTAGTGGTTACTTTTCATTTTACTTTCCCTCTTATTAAGACTGATTTTTATTAACACAATTTCATATGTGGGTCATCCACAAAGTTATTTTATATTTTTAACCATTTATTTTCAAAGAAAAATATCAAATTTTGAGGACACAATTTATTTATGGTTGGGAGAATGTAACACCCCAAGATTTCATAGTACATTATCTTTTCAAAATAATACAATAACTTGCACAATACGCAACACCGAGTTTCAGTGCACCACAAGTTACCAAACTAGTCGTTCAAAAAGTGGTTATGAATAGTGTAAACTAAATTATGAATTTTATATATTCTATAAAATTTTAGAATCTATATTATGTGTTTCTTAGACAGAATATAAGAACAAATTCATTTTTTACAGATAAAAGTAGTTTTTTTCCACAAAAAAGCAATTTTACCACCTTTTAATGGCGAACACTTTCTAAATCCAATACATGACAATTTTATATATTCAATTTTACAAAATAGACTTCTTAATTATAATTTGGATCTAAAAATTTATCTTTTATAATTTTTTTTGGTTTTTCTGATAACTTTCATATTTTGGTGAATTGTGAAAAATACAACATTTTAACAGAAAACAACCTTTTTAATGAAAATAATTTATAGTTTACAATTATAAATTTGAATGGTTTGGAAGTATATTTAGATTATATTTTTATCATGTAATACAATTTCGGTCATTATAAGTAATTTTATAATTAAATTTGACATAAACGCATATCAATATTTTGATAGTTTTTACTTTTTTTTAAAAACCCGCTTTGTGGTTATGACAACGAGAATTAATTATAAATTAATAAATGAAACTTATATTTCATGAATTTGGTAAAATATAATTTTTTTTGGATTCGGAATATCGAAATTAGCTTAGGGTGAATGTTTGGCTTTTTTCTGATAAATTTCATATTTTTATGAATAGTTAAAATACTAAATTTTAATTAAAAACAACTTTATAATAAAAAGCATTTATAGTGTTAAATTATAAATTTGAGTGGTTTTAAAGTATAATTATAATATATTTTTACCATTTAATCAAATGTTGGTCATTTTATGTTATTTCAAATTGAAATTGTACATATACAAGTGTCAATCTTTTGATAGAAATTATTTCATAAAAACACGCTTTTTGTTTTGACTGCAGGAATTATTTTTAAATTAATTAATGCCACTTCTATATTTTTTATTAGGAAAAATGGATTACATATTTATAATCAGTAGGTACAAATTTTTTAAATAGGTCACTTTTATTTTTATACATTTTAAATATTTACTTCATGAAATAATTTATTTACCATGATTAAAGGGTAAATATAATAAATAAGGGTAAAATATAATGTTATAATATTATTAAATTACCCTAACATGTGTCCTAATACTATTGGGTGATACATTTCCAACCATGGGAATATTTGGGATGAATTCAGGACCCCATGGAGCCACATTGGAGTAATAAAGACATTTTATATTAATTAATTTAAAGTAATGACACAAATGACATAAAAAATATATTTTAGTAAATAATTTTTTACATGGGGTTATATAAGTTATCTTTTCGAATATAAATTTTTTATGGAAATAAAAAACGATTTCATACATCATGTTATTTTTTTTAATAATTTCTAGACATCAAATAAATTAAATTATTTATGACACAATAATGATGCAATATTTACCTCATTAATAAATGATTTAAATAAATAAGATTATAAATTTTTAAACAATATGAAAAACCTGTCAAATTTTTATTGGATTTTTTTATTTCGTCCATGAGTCATCTTAAATTTTTTATTAATTAATATATAACCTTTCGAAACCGATGATGAGGTTATAATAAAATAATTGTTTCAAACATTCCTAAAGAGCCCCTCCTCTCCCTTATAAAAAGCCCTCACTTCCAACCCATTTCTAACACTATTCAAGACCTTGGCTCATACAGATCCGACCCAAATATCCTCCCAACAACCCTCAATTCATTTTAATGCACTTATTTTATTTAGAAATCCAACTTAAAGAGACCTTTTGATCAAATCAAAAGGAAGAACCCAAAGAAGAGGTAAATATTTCATCACCTCTTTCAAGTTCTTTTCTTCTTCCACTTCATATTTCTTTGTTGTTTCAATTCTAAAATAATAAATCTAGTATAGTATATATACTGGGATGTTATTATAAATATGGTACAACCATATTCATTATTCTATCTATCCTTTGAATGACATGTCTCCATACGTGTGTATGTATGGCTTACCATCTCCACGTTGTGGTTTAATTGTTATTCAATACATTTTTATTCGGATAGGTATTATAATAACGTGTAATTGATTTAAATAATCAATATAACATGATAATGATTCTGTATATATGATATATCATCCAATTATATGTTATTTTAATATCAAAAGAGTGATTTTTTTTCGCTTGTACGTACGTACGGATTACAGTCTCCACGAACGTGATGAGATTCATTCCCCATCCAATCCATTGAAGACTAATTTTCATTAGATAATAATAAAAATGTTTAAGGAATTAATATCATTATTAATATGAATATGACACATACTATCTTTAACAAGCACTATATTCTTGAACAAAGCATATAAAGGAAAACAAATCAGTGAACACCCAAAACAATGATAATACTAAAATATTATTAACAAAACAATGTTAAAAGATCATATATGATATCATATTAATGTATATAATTATTATATAATTTAAAAAGAATTATTTCACCATTATACAAGTGGTTAAACTACCCTCGACCAAGGAAAAGTTCGTGGTAAGTATTAATTCTACAATCTCCTTATTATCTGAGGTTGTTTTTACGCAATTATCTTCTAGGACATGTATATCATCCACATCCATGTTTCTTAAAAATTTATTTCAAAACATTTTTACTATTTTCTGCAAAATGGGTTAAAGTTTTTTATACACTTATTTTGACTTATATGTTTTTCAGGGAATCATTCAGTCATTTTCCAGACATGGTACTTTTTGACATTTTCGTCAAAATTAAGGTAAGAATGTATTTTTTTAACTTATACGGTCGGTGCGGTTATTCTCTGCCATTATAACATCATCAAAGCTTCCCTCACAAGATTATAAGAATATTTTTGAAATAATTATTTTCATTGATATTTATGTAACTTTAAATGATTTCAAAAAAAGAAACAGATATTTAACTCAAATATTTTTGATTTCATCTATGTCAACATCCTTTGAAGGATTTTATACATGTTTGAAGTCGATTCATTATGATACAAATCTTCCATATTGAATTGAAGGTTTTGTGATATGTTTGACTTTGGATGTGTTATTTTTAAACAATTAATGTTTTATGGATAATGTATTGACATTTCATATACTAGTTTTAATGCACATATTTCTGTTATATTACAACCATTTCATATGAGTAATGTATTGGACTTTTTAAGTGACGAGTGGAGCCCTCTATAGCTCCTAGATGCATCGGTAGGTCTCATGAGACAAACTAGTGTCTTGGCACAAGGACATGAAAAAAATATAATTTGTAGTCTTGGCACAAGGCCTTGAATATGTGGTTATGAAAGTCTGGAATTATGCATTCCATCATTATAAAAGTGGCTATTAATATGGAATGTGATTATTTGACTAGTAGAATATCAATATGAGTAATTAAATGGAATTATTTTTATTTTATCATTTCCATATTATGTTGAAGTTCATTTTTATAAGGCCTTTGTTTTAGTCTTATAAATTTCCTTAAATGTTTATGCTTTTTTCTGAATGTATCCTCTATATTGTTATCCTCACTGAGAATCTGAGCTCACCCCTTTCTATGTTTTATTTTTCCCAGGATGAAAAGAAGGTAATTATGAGTGACTTGAAGGCTTAATCTAGGAGGCTTGGATGTTTCTAATGAAATAAATTAATGTTGTATTTATTTTCAAGTTGTAATGTTGAGCTTCTTGTATGTAATCTATTTTACAAGACTGCTAAATTGATCGGCCCTTCAGGACTTGATTCCTTGTAATCATGTCAATGTTACGTAATAAATCACCGACTCTGGGTAACAGAGGTCGGGGCGTTAAAATATTCTATCAAATTTTAGAAACTTAATCTTCACAATTTTTACCCACAAAAATTATTGATTAATTTTTATAAATATTATATCTAACATTAACATTTAACCATTAAATTTATATTAAATATGTATAAATATATATTTTTAATATGAAATGACATAATAAAATTTGAAATGATAAACCAATGAGATTAATATAGTTCATTAAAATCTAGTTCTCTAGAATTAAATAATAAATACCTTATAATATCCATCCTAGTGTTTTTATATGAAAATTTAAAAAACAAAACTATGGTACAAAATAAGATTCCTTGTAGCCAACACTAAAAAATTAGGTGGAACACATCTATTTATTCAATATATAAAATATACATTTATTACATTCAACCTTTCCCACAGTCGTAGGATTAGTTCCATTATGAAATATATAAATAATATATCATCAATTTATGAAAATGAAGAAAATAATAATCAAATAAATACTAGAAGAAATTGTATAAATTGATTACCCTCTACTTATAAAAAATTATTTCTAGGGTTTATACACCAGAGATTGGTTGAGAAGAATTCCTTGTATGGGGATAATATGAATGAAAAATGCAACATGAAATAATATTATTGGAGTGAGTTACCATGAAAAAAATTATATATACATTTTTATTAATTTTATTCTTGTATTTGAATATTAATTGATGCTGTTATCAAAATATGATTTTTATTATTCATGATATAGTTTTTTTCCTAAGAGTACTTGTCTCACTAAAAGAACATAGATGTTCCTCTCTATTATGATAACCAATAGGCGACACCAAAATATTTAGTAACATAAGTTCATTAAATTGATGTTATCATTTTATGGAAATAAAATGATATTTGGTATTTGTGAATGAGAAGTATAGGACTTTGATAAACATTATTAGGGTTCATACTCTTAGTAATCTTCAATGTTAATTCTTTTAGATAATAACAATGAAAATTAAATCCATAATTATATGTGTCATTTGATATTTCTATTTATAGGCAAGTTTCATGCCCATATACTTTTATATTATTAATAATTCATGTTCTCCATCAAATACTATGATGTATTTAGGAAGACGATGTTTACATATTTTCACTGGGAAGTAGGATATTCCAGGTGACTCATTAATGATGTGTTATTAATGATTAGTGTGAGAAGTGATTTATCCTTACTATTCTTTAATGGATTTTAATATCTCAATCCCTTTGTTAAGAATTGAAATGATTGATTCTATCTTTTTCCAGAGAAATGATGTTGGTATGTCAATTTTTAAAAATTCAATGAAACATACAGTTATCAAATAGGATCAGAAAAACTAATAGGAATCATCTTTGATTATAAATATTGATATGAATGGATTATATTGTATTGTTTATGTTTATATGAGGTTACATGTCATTGTATCCTGAACATAATTCTCTATAATACGATTGGAATGTTTCTTGACATTAAAATTAGATTTTAGGAAATATAGTCTAATGATAGTGTTAAGGGGTCCTAGAGGGCCGCATATTATGAGTATTCAGAACCATTGTATAATTAATATTGAATTTGAAAATTTTGATAAATATAAGCCCAGTAAATTTTTTAAAATCATTACAGGTTAGTTTGATCAATATTATTTAATCACTATTAATTTTAGATTGTGTGTGTGTGTTTGTGAGTTTAATATTTAGTGAATATTTACTCACCCATTAATTATTTACTTATTTATGTGAATATTAAATATTTATTAATTAAGGTTTCTCCACAAGGAAAAAAATAATAATTTATTTAATTTCATTAATATTTAATAAATAATTATTTGATTATATGGTGATTACAATAATATTATATATTTAATGATGAATAATATAAGGATATTTATTTAATATAATATATAGGTGTTATTCAAGGCCAAGGAAAGGTGAGTTTTATGGGTTGATGAGATGTTTCGTATAAAATATTATTGGAATTATTATTTTATATAATAAAAAAATTATGATCATTTTATCAGTGTGTTTAAGACATGTTGAAAAGTTAATAATTTTTATTATCATATAAAAATGGGGATCATTGTAAATTTTGAAAATAATATGGGCTCTATTATAATAATAAATATTTGTCCTATAAACTACATTAAATCATTTAGGACATTATGAGAAAAAGTGAGACTGATTATTTATTTTTTAAGGAAAAATTATAGGAAGTATTACCTCAAACATGAGATAGTCCTCCCCCTATGAAACACTAAATAATGAAGGGAAATTATCACCTTCCAATAGAATAAATTATTCTAACCATTATAGATTTAGTGATGATCAATTGAAATCATTGTTTGTGTTTAATCCGTCTGCACTAGCACCCAATGAGTTCATTAATGATTGTTGGATGTTGTCAATGCACATCTGAATCACTGAAATATGGAATCTATCCTTGATTACCCTAATACTATTAGGTTGTGACACAATGACACAAAGAGAACATTGAAAATGATTAATGAAATAAATAGATGGAATTTCGTCATTTAAATACATTAATTATACAATCCTTGTGAAATGATCCCATATTCATCATTATGGGTTCTTTTAAACAAATATTAATGTTAATTCTATTTGTCTTGATGATTTTTTTTAATGAACATCATGGATTATTATTTTATTAAAAACCCTAATTTTGTAATTTCCAACCCATTTCTTCCATTATGCATAGATCCTTCTAGTTTCCTTAGAGTGATCATGTGATAAATCATAATTATTATTTTTTAAATGAATACAATAAATTATAGTAATTTTTATGTTTAGGTTTATTAGTTTTTTAAATCCATTTGTTTAAATAAAATTTTATCTACCTATTAATTAATTTCATTCATGTTTCATATCATCTATAATTGATTTTGTATATTTGGTGAATGATCATAGATTCCATTGAGACATGATAAGTATTATTTCTAGTAGATATGGATACACAGTGTGTGACAAAATGTACACTTTGTGTCCCAAGTTCACTGCACCAAGATGTGTCATTGTACACATAATATTTCGACCTATATTATGTTAGTGTGAATTTAATAAATAAGTCTTTTTTCCGATCCATACCAGTATATAGTATTTTGTACCACAAAATGTTTCACAATTGTATTATTGGTGTTCTCAATATAGTTTAATTTAGAAAATAAATCTAACCTTGTGGTAATTGGTATGTAAATTTAAAATGATATTGTCATATTTTAACATTAATGAGAAACTCAACATGTAATTATTGCATATTTATATTGACTCAATTTTTAATATGTTCAAATTACAATTATAGTCTATGTACTAGTCACACTGATGAGTTTCAAGATAAACACACCTTTTTTAGCTCAAAAATACCCACCACAAAAATCTATTGATATATACAAAAAATATATAGGAATTTTTCTAGGATACATGGTAAGTGATTAAATTATCTTTTAGATCATTATTATATTCCACTCAGTAACTATTTAAAGAATATAATTAAATAATCATTAATTTTATCATGAAAACTATCAATTACACAATTTCCATCTGATACGTTTATTGTATTTTTTTTTACTAAATTAATAAATTATTAGTTAATTTCATGTAAATTACAAAACTAAATTTCCATACATTTATTTCACATGATGCATTTATGATTTCTATATTGAATTGACATTAGATGGTCATTAAGATAAAGGGAATTAATTAATTAGTCATTAATTTAATTTAATTAATTCAGGTATATTTATTTTAAAAATAATGAAAAAATTGTAGTGAATGATACCTAATAGATTTTTTCATTTTTTGTTTCATGTATGTGGATGACCATGATCATAGTCCTTCCATTCTATGTGATTGGTTTATTTATTTTTTGGTGTTTCATGGTTGTTCTAATTATGTAAGAAATTAAATAAAAGACTTTAAGTCCTTCATCTCCTATCATTATGTAATTTCATGTATGCCTGTTGTTTCTTTTATATAAATCCTTTCATGAAATATACTATTCCTCCTCATAACATTTTGAATAAGATTATGTAATTTATTGAAATTCTAGTATAGTTCAGGTTGTTCATGTTTAGATTCAATGTGAATAAAATCAAGGAGGTACAAAGGAGAACATATGCAATGTTTCAACTTGAACCATGTGTGGTTCCATGAAATAATTTCATATGGTAAATGGTTTGGTTATAACCATTTATATGAACAAATAATAATATAGTCAAATGATCATTAAACATTTTTTATTTTATATCTAATAGTTACATTGTTAATTCTTTATGATTATTTATATAATTAAATAAATAAATTAACAATTATTCAATATGGAATTATAAGTACATTTTTTAATGTTGGTAACCAATATCCAAGAATTCTTAATAAATTAAATAATATCCACATACTATTTAAAAAAATTTATTAAGATAAAATGTGCAGTTTACACATAAAGGTAAAAAATGCCAAAAATAAGTCAATATATTATTCCACTACTTGGTTAGAAATTGTACTATAGTTCAATGTGAATAACCAACCACTTTTTATGTGTTTTCAATTATCAGGTAATATATATATATATATATATATTTGAAGAATTAAATTAGATTGTATGTAGGTTTGATCACCTAAATGAAACGCATTGCAACTAGAATTAAAATTTTACACTAGTGCAGAAAATGTTATTTACGTCGGGTTTTTTTTTCATTTTTTACGTCGGGTTTTAGCCGGCGTTATTACGGATGAAGTTATAAATAATGTTTTTTATGTCAGTTATTTAAAAACTGACATAACAAACATAACATCGCGGTGTATATCACGTCATTTAATTAATAACCGACGTCAAAAAACCCTGGGGGCGTGGTTTATAACGTCGGTTATTATATAACTACCGTGATAAACCGGGGGGCTTTATCACATCGGTTATACAATAACCAACGTCATAAACACATGCGGGGGAGTTTATCACATCAGTTATTTAATTACTGACCTGATAAACTCTCGTGCTATGGTTTATCACGTCGGTTATTAAATAACCAACATGCTAAACCGGTCCCGGGAGGGGTTTATCACGTCGGTTATTAATTAACCGACGTGATAAAGCATTTCCCAGGTATTTTATCACATTGGTTATTACATAACCGATGTGATAAACCATGCCACATGGGTTTATCACGTCGGTTATAAAATAACTGACATGAAAGACAAATTTTTTAAAAAAAAATTATCCACTGCAGTCCTCTCCACTACCCCAAAGTCAAACAGAAACCAAATCAATAATTTGTACCACAAAAATAGAAGCAGATCAAAACATGAACTAAATAAAATTTAAGCATTTACATTGATAACAGATAAAACTTACCCCACTTGATAGCCCCCACCCTCATGTACACCCCCTGTACAGCCCTCCCCCACCACATTAGAGCTCCCACCACATCCCTAGATTGCCCCGACCCCCTGGACAGCCCCAAACACCCCTCGAACCCCCCCACCCTCCTGAATAGAATCCCCTCACCCCACATGACAGCCCCCAGCACACCCTTGCACTGCCCTCAACCCCTTGGCCAGCTCCAAACACCCCGGGATAACCCCCCCCCCCCCCCACACCCTGGACAGCCCTCCCCCACCCCATTGGAGCCCCACACCACACCCCTAGACTACCCCCACCCCCCTAAACAGCACCCCTTAACCCCCTCACCCCCTTGACAGCCCCCACCCCATTGGATCCCCCATGACACCCATGGACTACCCCCCCTGACCCCCCTGGACAGCCCCAAATACCTCTCTACAACCCCCCCCCCCACCCTCTGGAACATCATCCCTCACCCCACTTGACAGCCCCCACCACACCCTTGGACTGCCCCCGGCCCCCTAGAAAACTCCAAACACCCCAGGACAACCCCCCCCCCCCCCCCACCCTCATGTATACACCCCACACCCTGGACATCCCTCCCCCACCCCATTAGAGCCCCCACCACACCCCTGGACTGCCCCCAACCCCCTGGATAGCCCCAAACACCCCTCGACAACCCCCAACCCTCATGTATACCCCCACCCCACCGGAAAACCCTCCCAAACCCCTGGACACCCCCAACCCCACTGAACCCCCCCCCCCACACCATTGAAACCCCTCCCCCCAGACCAGAATCCATACCAGAAAAACCATCATGAGTAGACCAAAACAAGAAGTAGAGAAAAATTAAACATTCACATATATAACATTCAAAACATACAATTTAAACTTAAAAAAAACTAAATCCAACCTAAACGACTACCAAATACACAATTACAACGACAATATTCAAAATTACATTTTACATTACAAACAACTAAAATTTAATCAAACCTATAAAATAATATGACCACTCCACTTGTAAGTGTTTGACGTCTTCAGCATTGTAGGGTTGAGGGTCATCAAAAAGCATGAAATGAAAAGGATATTAGTTAACGTGTATAATGAGTAAATCAAATTGAAATATTATGGCAAAGTTTAAGACGAAATCTTACCAGGTAAAAATTCACAACTGTCCCAGTTGTTTTTATTTCATACATAAATCTTAACATATAATATCCGCATTCGATGATGCCTTGTTGTTCATGACAATTCTGTTTGAATGAGTGTAAATTCAATATATTATTTTAATGTAATAAATCAAAAAGTACAAATTATAAATGGATATTTACCTTCTCATTTACATATTTGATCTTTTCATTCCTTTTCTTTGTGTTTTTTTGAAAGTTGGCCCATGCCCTGTTAGAAAATAATAGTAATGGGGTAAATTTAAAATTAATTATAATATATAAAACTATTGAGAAATTCAAACTTACTTTTCCAATATATTCTTAAAACATTCCCACACATCATCATGGACAGAGCATATCCAATATAGAGATTTTTCCCTTGGGCAAAAAACCCCTAACATCCAATGATCACTGATAAAAGGAAATTTAATGTTAGTGGTTTTTTATGTTAAAAAATAATTAACTCTTTGAGAGAGAAGTGTTTCATACCTCTCACAAAAAGTCATCATCCAACATTGTGTGACTGTATTCTATTCATGTCTTTCAGCAATATAAAGAATTCTTTGTTCCTCATCCAATGCACATGCTTCAGGGGAAATCAATTGCGGGTCCATGAATCCATATATATCTGTCTGCTCATTCCACTCACAAATTTTATAAAGATTCCTAATACAAAACAGACATAAGTATACATTTTTAATAAATATAACGCATGGAAAAGGTGTTATGAATTACATGGAAACAATTTGCACCACCATGATGCCCAACTTATCTCCAGTAACAAGCTCCATGATATCAGTTTTCATAATCCCCACATTTATTTCACGTCCACAAACATGATCTTCCATTGGAAACTCATAATGACCCACCAACAAATTTGAATATCTTGACAATCTTTCAAGACTACTAGAATCTATATCTGATGTCATGGCTATTTGTCTTTGTTGTTGTCTATACAATATTTCATTACCTTTGAATTATTCCTGTAAAAATAATTTGAAAAATATATCAGTTTCCAAATGATAAAATAAATTTAATAAAAAAAAGGTATAACATTCATACCTCTATGGTAATGAGTCAAAGAAGTCTAGATGTCTAAATTAAAAAATGACTGATACTATGTCCAACTGTCGCCACCTCATCTGTAGGTAATGGTACCTGAGATGATCTATCTATAATATCCTCTAGAGTGACCCTCTGATTCTCTACCTCTAATTTTGAAAGATGAAATGTATATCCTATACAATATACCAACCCATATGCTACTATATGTTGGTGAGAATCATCAACATACAACTCGCAATAAGTCGAAAGCTGCGGCGGAGGAGTAGGATAAAAAATGGGCTCAGTAGGCTGAGGTGGGGGAGTGGGAGCTACTGGCGGAGGTGGTGAATAAATAATGGGGTATGCAGGGGGAGGTGGAGGAGTGGGAGCTGCAGTCTAAAATTGTGTTTGCATGTCTGCAAACATAGATTGCACCGACTCTCTAATATTGTCCTCCATCATCGCATTAATATTATGGACTTCAGCCTCCAAGGATTCAATTTTTTTCTATAAACCCCCTCAATGTTTGAAGTTAAAGAACGTGGCAACACTTTTCTTACCGATACACCTATCAGATATCCTCTTACATGACCAGGATGTTTGGGCCTTCCCAATGATAGAGATAAAATATCTTCCCTCCCAGTAGCTATAAATGTCCCCTTGAACTCTGCTCCTCAAGAGAGTCCTGTATTAATTAATTGAACATTTCTATAATTATTGAAATTATATGAAGAAAATGGTTAACTTAAATAAATAAAATATATATCTTACAATCCTCTCAGCTACGATTCTCAATTCAACCGAAAAATATTGCCTTTTTTGCCCTTCCGAGCTCTCTTCCATTTTTCATGTCTAGATGGAGGGGATGGAGGGGCCACCTCTATAGAGCTTGAAGACTCAGCTCTTAGTTGAAATTTTTTTACCATCATTTGTTCTTCCAATAATGCATACCCTCCCTGAGATAAACTATGAGGGTATACATTTTTAGATTGGATCTCCTGGCGAGCTTTCCTTGTTTTCTGTAAATTACGAATAAGAAATCATTAATAAAACGTTAATAAGATCATTTATATATGAAATCGTATAAAAGATTACACTGCCCTTACCAAAAATGACTCTTTTCATCTACTTTCACAAAATAGTCTCCATGTGTCTTCATCTATAAAAGGATATATACGACATGGATTATCATGACTCATATGACCATAAATGAAATCAGATGATAAGGTTGATTTAAAATCCCTCCATCTCCTGGAAGCCAACGATAAGCATATCTTCCTGACTCCTCCAGTGTCAGGAATATAAAATGTCATCTGATAAAGAAGAGGTTAAACATATTTTATATACTAGAAACATTTAAATAATATTCAAACAATAGCAAATTATCTGACCAAAATCGTCTCCCTTAACTGAGATATTATCACTTTATCCACACTTCTCCCGTCATCATACAGAATGCTTACATTTCTCTTAGCCTGAGTTGCTACAAAACTCTTAAAATCTTTTGCATTTGGACCTATAGGAATCTCATCATCATCAAACTCAATGACTATCCTCTGATACTGCATATGGGCAACTGATAATTTTGGTAAACGTGTGCACCCACGTTTACCAACCTTTGAAATCTTTGTTGTAATATGAGCATGTGAATGTTCCTCCCCAGAGGTATGACCAATATTCTCATCTCTAGAATCATATGGTTGATCAACTGAATGATCTTTCATTGTCCTTCAAATCAAACAAATCAAACGTTAGTTCCAAAATATACAAATTCAAATATTTTAATACTACTGTAATACGAAAATAGAAAAGTGTAATAAGATACGTAATAGTAAACATTGGTAATATGGTAAGAATTTTAATCAATGGTAAAGATGGTAAAGATGGTAATGATGGTAAACATAGTAAACATGGTAAACCTTGTAAACATGGTAAAGAAATTGTCACTGAACAAAAATAATAGATATATAATTCATGTCATGGTAATCATGATAATGTAAACTAAACAAACTTAAAAAAAAATTATACTTATTTTGTTTTAAAACATGTTTTAATAAATAAAAAACTAACAACATCTAACATTTATGAAAAAAATAAATGTAAACAAGATATAAACATATGTTACCTGTAATTTTAGGAATGTAAAAATGGATTGTTTTCCCAAATTCCTTCGTCGTGATCGTTCCTTAATGCACAAACCATGTCTTCAACATGATCATCATTATGTTCTGTTAATCATTCCATGGAATTAGGGATCTCACATAAATCAACATCTTCATCAACTTCATCCTCACCAACATATTTTTTTCCCTTGTAAAATAGCAGCCCACTGCATATCTGATTGATCTACTATATAGAAATTTTTTTTTCATGTGTTTCCATTATAAAATAATCAGTTGTGTCTTCCAATCAATTCAGATTAACAAGTGTCATTCCAAATTCATTGTGTCTGGCACTGTTGATACTGATAAACCATTTACAGTTAAAAACAAGAACTTTAATTTTAAATTAATAAACCTTTCATATGTCTTCAATCACTCCATAATATGCACTTGATGCGGAAATTGGGTTTTTTCCATAACACTTGAAAAATGCATTTCTTCTATAAACACCAATACACCACTATTCTAAACTGCACTTCCGTTGTCCTGAGCTTTCGTATGAAATGTATAGCCATTAATGTCATAACCGGACCATGTTATCACATTTAAACATGGACCACCCACTATCAATTTTAAGGTCTCTGATGCATCTGATCTACCAATCAAAGTCTTTTTAATCCATGACACAAAAGTTTTGTTGTGCTCATTCAAAATCCACATTTCTTTCTTCTTTGGATGAGATTGTTTCGTCTCATTAATATGCAATGTAATATACGGTTGAGTATCAGCTATGTTATTCAAGATGTATGATTCTAGCTTCTTCATATGTTCAGCTGACAATGATTTTCCTTTCAAGCCACGAATCCCCTTTCCCTCATTATTAACTCATTCATGGTGAGATGGAGGCAAACCTTTGTGTTGCGCCCTAGCCAAGTAGCTCGTACAGAACAATGCTACATCCTCAGAAATATACTTTTCAATAATGGAGGCTTCAGGTTGATATGGATTTTTAACATATGCCATTAATATTTTCATATACCATTCAGAAGGATACATCCAACGAAGATATAGATGTCCATAAAGGTTTATTTCTCGAACCAGATGAATCATTAAATGCAGCATTATATCAAAAAAAGTTGGAGGAAAATACATTTCCAATTGACAAAGTATAAAAATTGCATCCTTTTCCAAAATTTTCAAAGCATTCACATCAATCGCCTTGTTACAAATTGAATTGAAAAAATAACACAACTTCATCATATTCTTAATGACACCAATGGGAAATATTCCATGAAATGCAACTAGTAGAATTTGTTGCATCATGATGTGAAAATCATGTGATTTCATACCTATCAACTTCAAGTCCTTCAATGAGAATTTTTTTTAACATTTGAGAAATAAACATGAGGCGCTTTGATATCATGAAGACACTGACAAAATCTAATTTTATCCCTCTCTGATAATGTATGACAAGCCGGGGGAAGAAATGTTCGTCTTCCTTTAGGAGTGGGAGATAACTCCAAATGTATTCCCATTGATATAAAGTCTAATCTTGCTTTCAACCCATCTTTAGTCTTTCCTTTAATATCTAACAATGTTTCATTCAAACAATCACATATATTCTTCTCCACGTGCTTGACATCAATATTATGTTTAACTTCATGATACCTCCAATATGGTAGCCCAAAAAATATTGACATTTTCTTCCAAATATGTCTATCATTACCAGATTTCGGTGTCTTTCCCAATGTCACATCAAGGTATTTCACCCTCTCAAAATACAGATCCAGGGATAAAGGTTTTGGAGCAGTATAAAATTCTTGTGAGCCATTGAATGCCTTTTTTAGTCTTCTATAAGGGTGATCCAAAGGCAAAAACATTCAATGACCCATGTACACTGTTTTCCTCCCATGATGCAATTTACAATATGAAGTTTTTTGTTCGCAAATTGGACATGATTTATTCCCTTTAACACTGTATCCAGAAAAATTTCCATACGCTGGGAAGTCATTTATAGGGAACAGAATAACTGCATGCAGTTGAAAATATTCCATTTTATAAGAATCATACACCCTAATACCATTATTCCATAACAGTTTCAAATCATCAATCAACGGTGGAAAGTAAACATCAATATCATTTTCGGGTTTCTTTGGACCAGAGATCATTATACTCAACATGACATATTTGCGCTTTGTACAAACTTCATGAGAGAGGTTGTAAATTACCAATAAAACAGGCCATGAACTATGTGTGTTACTGAGGGTTTGGTATGGATTCATTCCATCTGTGCACAACCCTAATCTGAGATTTCTTATTTCATTTCCAAATGTAGAATACTACGCATCAATTTTTTTTCCATTGGGGAAAATCAGCTGGATGACATATTTTTCCATCACATACCCTCTCAACAGCATGCCATCTTAACCTTTTTGCATCATGTGAATTAGCAAATAAATGTTTGAAACGATGAATTATAGGAAGATACCAAAATACCTTTGAAGGGAGATTTGTAATCTCTACATCAACCTGTGATTTCTCTTTCACCTTATAACGTGATGTCCCACATTTAGGGCACTCTGATAGAAATTCATATTCCTTCCTATATATAATGCATTCATTTGGACAGGCATGTATTTTCTTGTATCCCAATCCCATCGGACATAATATTTTCTTGGCCTTGTAAAGTGAATCTGGAAGATCATTATATTTTGGAAAAATGTCTTTCATCAATTGTAGCAGCTTTGTAAATCTTCAGTCACTCCATCCATGTTTCACCTTGAGGTTAATCAATCTTAACACCGTCGACAAAACCGTAAAATCTGTACAACCAGGATATAATGGTTTTTATGCATCACCATATAGGCACGCAACTGTCAGTTATATGTCAATTTGTTCTGCTACAATATCGTGAATCATTTCTTCAATTCCATCAGAGTTACCATCTTGTGAATCATCATCATAAATGACATTTAGTCCAGTTTCACCATGCCAAATCCAAGGGCTGTAACTCGGATTAAAACCATGACATATCAGATGATCTTTTATCTCTCCACTTTTCAACTTCTTCATATTCAAACATTTCAGGCATAGATAGTAAAAAATGTCACTACTTGGAACATTTTGTTTAGAAAAATCCAAAAAGGGATCAACACCATCATCATATTCATTTCTCATTCGATGTGCCGTAATCCAACATCGACTTATTATTACCTATAAAGAATATCAAAAATATATATTTTTTTAAGATAAGACAAATATAAGTTTATATGAAAAAAATCATAATTTTAAGGTAAACAATTATGAAATACAAACCAAATCTATGCATATTTAAAAAAATATGCTTAAATATTATTATTAAAAGAGAATATAGTTAGATATAATAGTTTTAAATTCCATTGAATAAAATAAAACCAAGGATCCTACATGGTTGATAGACAATTGGAGAGAATGGAGTAAACCTGAGAATAAAATCATATTTAAAAAAAAATCAGATGGAGAAAATCACCCCTCCTGGACACCACCCCCACCCCCTACCCCATTGGACACCCCCCTGGACACCCCCCAACCCTCTGGACAGCCCCCACCCCCGAACAACCCCCAAAACCTTCTGGACAGGCCCCCACCCCCTTGGACAGCGCCCCCACACAGCCACCCCCTTAGACACCCCCTGGACCCCCCCAACCCTTTGGATAGCCCCCACCCCCATCCAACCCCCAAAACCCTCTGGACAGGCCCCCACCCCCTTGGACAGCCCCCCACACCCACCCACCCCCTTGGACACCCCCTGGACACCCCCAACCCTCTGGACATCACCCAACCCCATGGACATCCCCCACCCCTCTAGACAACACCCCCACCCCTCCTGGACACCACCCCCACCCCTACCCCATTGGACACCCCGATGGACACCCCCAACCCTTTGGACAGCTTCCACCCCCTGGACAGCACCCCTCCCCTCCAAACAGCACCCCCACCCCACCTGGACACTGCCCCCACCCCCGAACCCCTTGGACACCCTCCCCTAGACACCCCCAACCTCTGGAAATCCCTAACCCCCTGGACAACCCCCAAAACCCTCTGGATAGGCCTCCACCCCTTGGACAGCCCCCCACACCCCCACCCCCTTGGACACCCCCCTGGACACCCCCGACCATCTAGACATCCCCCCACCCCCCTGGACAACCCCCCAAACAATGGTTTACATATAAAAACTAGGCATGGTGAATAACTAAAAACACATGAATTTAATATATACATCAGCATGAAATAGATAGAATTAAATATTATTAAATATGGCTTCTTAAATGATCGTATGATAATTAAAAATAACCATTGATATTCAACTAGTAAAATGATCACAAGTTTTCCCGTTAACTAATATTATAATGGGGTAATGGTTAATTCTAGAAATCTTAAACATATTGTCGAGGCCTTGGCCAAGGCCTCAAAAAATACTAGGGTAAGCCCTCAGTAGAACCCATTTTTATTTCGAATCATGAGACATAGCGATGCATCGAAGGGCCATAGAGGTCAATAGTCATTACATTATATGTCTAATAGATTCTCATATAAAATAGGACAAACATAAGCAGCTACAACACATGAAATATCATTTCTTAATTTGTTCATTCAATCAATAACCATTCTATATAGTAATATAGGTGAATGAGATCATTAGTTGTCAATGACAACAAAAATTACCACCAATGTCGAGCATTCGCGAAACAAAAACAAAATAAATAAAAGTATTTGAGGCTTACATGAATATTGTGATTCAATCTAATAGATCTAGGGATGATAAATAAGATGATGATGTAAAAAAGAGGTAAGAGGGTTCAAAATCGAAGAATCTTTCCTAGTTTAAACACAAAAATCTCAAAACATAAATATAGACTATCAGGGAAAAAAATGAACGAAATAAATTTGTAGAAGGCTTACTTGAGTGATGCGAGTTGAGATGATAGATCCAAGGATAGTAAATATGATAAACGATGAAGGAAAAAAGAGTTTAATGCAGCAATATCGATGAGTTGATTAGGGTTTACCGCGCGAGAGAGACGATTCGCCGGACTGTCGATCGAAAAAAAGTAAATGACAATCCATGGGGCTTGTTAATTTTTTAAATGTTGTATAACATCATTTATTTAATAACCGACATCATAAACTATTTTTTTACATTTATAAAGTCGATTATTATAATAATCGACAATATAAATGCATTAGATATAGCTGCTTTTACGTCGGTTATTTTTTAACCGACGTAAAAAAATCCGCATTTTGGTTTTTAGCGTCGGTTATTCTATAACCGACGTAAAAAATACATAAAAAATCACATTTTCTTACGTCAGTTATTGTATAACTGACATAAAAAAACGTTCTGTGGGTTGTTTTTTTACGTCGGTTATAAAATAACTGACGTCAAAAAGGCCTCAAAAGCCGAGTTATTTTCGTCGGTTATTTTATAAATGACGTAAAAAACCCCCCAAACTTTGGTTTTTTACATCGGTTATTTTGTAACAGACATAAAAAACTCGTAGATATCTCATTTTTTACATCGGTTATCAAATAACCGACGTAAAAAACCCCCGCGCTTTTGTTTTTTACGTCGGTTAATTTATAACCAACGTAAAAACCCAACACGTGCGATTTGTAACATTGGTTATTAAAATAATCGATGTTAGAAAGATACTCACCACATTTTTTACGTCGGTTATAAAATAACATAAGTAAAAAACCACGTTTCATAGATTATCACGCCGGTTATATATAACCGACGTAAAAAATGGTGACATAAATAACGTTTTCTGCACTAGTGTTAGTGGAAATCGTAACATAGTATTTCAGGATAACGTAGTCCACACAATGAATTGTAAAGCATCGTGTTAGGGTGGTTGTAATGTTATGGATACCTAAAAAACTTAATATATTTTATCAGAAATTATTATAGGATAGTGGAGGGAGATATGGATCCTTTCCACTTTTATTGTCATGTAACCAAATATTGTTGAAATAATGTGTATGGATATTAGGTTTTGATTAAATAATATGAGATCGTAAAATTATATTAATTTTATTATCTAATTTTTTAATGTCGATAAGATACTAATATTATCCACTTATTCATTATAGAAATTGAAACTTGTATGACTTTGATTATATCTCTATGATGAATATTATATTAGGTAGAACATTCAAGTCAATCAAATTTTGAGGAATGGTAGGGGTACCTCCACATTATACTACACAATTAATTGAAAAAAAATATACTAGAAAACCTTCCTCCTAAAGAACCTAATAATGATGCATGTGATATATAACTATTTCTCCAAATAAAGCATTTGAATGATGACACAAATTTACAATGTTAATTAAATAATTCTTATCCAGTGGGATGTTAATATATCATGTGGATATTGATGCATAGAGAATTGTGTCTAACCATTATTATCATTACGAAGAGATGGATATTAATTAGAGATATGTCATTTTTTTATACAAAGTTCACATAAAAAATCAGTGATTCGGTACCAAATGGGGATAATTTAGTCATGATTATGTGATATAATGAGATATTATACGTATTGGGTTAGACATTCCCTGGTGAAATTCACATACATCTAATTATAACCGCCCTACCTAAGAGATTCACTAGTTTTATAATTAATTATTATAAGATAAATTGTGAAAATACCATATTATAAATCCTTAATAATTTTTAAACTGTTGATAAATTCATGTAGATTGAATATATTACATTCTTTTAGTGAATATGGAAATAAAAAATAAGGAATAGGGGGAACACTCAATTCAGGTCAAATTTTCTCGAGTACTGACCTTCTCTGAAAATAATGATCCAGAGGTGGGTAAAGGGAATGAATATATCGTGATTTTAATTTGGAAATTTGGTCTACTAGATGAGTAAAATCACTCCATTTAATAAATAAAGTGATTATTAAGAATTTTTTACTAACGATTGAAATCATTAAATATTTACACATTTGGTATTAGAGAGAACATATGGTACTCATATTTTCATTTAATTTCTAGAAAAAAGTAGTCTTTAAAATATTCAATTAAGATAGGTGGATCAATGGTTTACCAATGTTTTAATGTTGAATAATATAACAATTTGAGACAACCACCTTTTTTGTAAATTATTATTTTCAGGGACACAATTGATTTTTATTATTTATCAACTATTACCAATAACATAATTTTTTCACCCTAATAATATATAAATGGTTTTATTTTCATAATCAATAATTAATGTTATCTCCTTTATAAATAAGCTATATGTTATGTTATGGAACAATAAAATAGATATCACTATTTATTATGTTATAAAACATCGAGGATTGGAAAATGAATGAGAAATGGAGTTTTAATAAAAAAATTCAAAACCAGTTATTTAATCATTTAATTGGTTCTATATATAATGATCATTTGAAAATACAATAGAATATGTTTATTTAAAATATTCATAGTGAATACAACATTAAAAAATGGAATTCTTTTTGATAAGGAATATTTATGAATACATTACATTATAGATAACATGACAGAGCAATCGAGCTTCAATAATTAGTAAAAAATGATGTATTTGGGCCATTTCTAGTATAATATAGAGATGGGTTTTCATAAATTATTACATTTATTGATGATATATGGGGATATTGAAATATATACATGATGGGGAATAAGTATGAATCCTTTTATAAATTAAAAGGCTTAAACACTGAGGGAGAGAATCAACAAGGTAAGAAGATAAAGTTGAATCGATTTGATTGAGTTGATGAGTATCCTAAAAATGAATTCATCAATATTTTATAAGATAATTGGATTGTATCCCAATAAATATTCTCTATACCGCAAAGTGTAATGGTGTTAGATAAAGGAACAATCATAGATTTCAGGATATGTTATAGTCATTGATGGTCTATAATGTGTTTATTTTCTTTTTAGGGATATGTATCACATTCTTAAACATGCATTTTCTACTTAACTCTAACTAAGGAAAAAGTTACAGAAATGTTTTATTTAATGCGTAGAATGATGTTTCAGTTATCACATACTCATTTATCCTCTTGTGAAATTTTTTTAAGGCCTACACTATGAAAATACAATCACCAGGATGTGTGAAATGTATCATTATAGGGAATGAAATGAAATAAGGATATATTATCAATACAAAACCTTAGAAAAGAATGTGACTATCACAATACAAGAATTTTTTCTAGAGAAATATAACATCCTCAAAAAGGATAGAGGGAGAAATTATATCGTTTATAAATTTTATGTTAATGATACTTAAGAATAGGTGCCAGAGAATAATCAATATTTCCCCATTGAAGACCATTTTAATGAAAAATGTACTATGTTGGAGCAACATTAATGACAGAGATCCATAATGTTATGGATTTAATTTTTGTAAAGATATACATTCATTATTTATTGAAAATATTGATAATATTTCCAAAATAGAGGTAGGTGAAATGTCATTTGTTTTAATATTGCAAAAATCCAATAATTTTGAGATGTGTTCAGTTCATCATAACTAAATATAGGTTCTAATCACTCTTCCTATTGATTTAAAACCCATTGATTGAAAATCGTTATCTAAGAGATAACAGGACATGGATGGTAATGTATGTACCAATAAATTATATATTTAAGTATACATGATTGAAAATCATTATAAAATAGACTATAATGAAACATTTTCTCTATTTTCTATGTTTAATTCCATCATAATTATTTTTTTCAAAGTGGAGTTCCATGAATAGTGTAATTGGAATATACATTCCAAAATATATTACCCTAAAGGTTTAATGATATTATTTAGTCCATGGAACATTATGTTTGGCAAAGTCATAAGATAATACAGTTTTTTAGATAGAATATGATCCTTGTTTTAATAATAATTTTAATGGAAATTATATTGTATTCCTATTAGATTATGTTGATTCCATATTACATACTGGAAATGTAATATCGGTCTTATAATCAGTGAAGAACTGGTTAAAAATGTTCTAATCCCTGAAGGATAGATGTTAAGAAACATATCAACATTTAATGAAGAAAAATTTTGAATGACTAAAAATTATTCTTGGATTATGAACAATTATGAACATTTACTAAATACTCAATAGAATTATTACTGAAGAATCCATAATAGGGATACTGATAATGTCACATAGTATACATCTCTCTATGAAAATGTTTCCCTTTGCACAACCATCCAGAGAGTGAAAGTGGTAGATAATGAGTAGGATCCCATTTGAATATGTGATATGATCTATCATGTATGTAATATTAGGTACTATGATTAATGTTTACATTGATTCATGTATTGTTTTTATATATAATTCTAATCGAGAAAAATTCCATTAGTCAACTGTTAAGGATACCCTTAAGTATATGGGGTATAATAAATATATAATTCAATTAAAAGAATGAGAAAATGTAATTATTCAACATTGGATATAATATTTCTAGTTTCAAAATAGATTATATTGATATGATTTCATAGTCTAGATATGAATTTAGTTTCAATAGTGGATATGTGATCTCAAAGAGTTTATAGTTTCCACTTATCATTGATTATATTACCGAGTTTGAGTATATAGAAGTTAATAATAATGTAAAATAAGATATTTGGATTCACAACATCATTAAAGATCATAATGTGGTTCTTGGATTCCATTATACTATCATATTTTATTTTTATAGTAATGAAGTAGGGGCTCCTGAAATAAAACCATGGCCACATCAATAGATAAAGAACATATATAAAAAATATCACATCTTATGATATTTTCTCAACGAGATGATGTCATTATTAGTATATATTCCAAATAAAAATATATGGCATTCCCAAACACGAAGGACAAATATTTGTAGAAGCTTCAACATGTTGTTATATAATGAGAACAAAAGGTTTTAATAAGTTGGTTGTAGATTATGTGGGAATATGATAATGTTGTTTCCCTTGGACCAAAAATAAAGGAACATTATGATTACATGTATCCATGTATTTGAATGTAAATTAATTTTCATATCATAGCATGATTTTTCTTTTATGTTTATTTTCATTTGATAATGTCTTAAGGTTATTTGTTGCACAGAATGGTAGTAGTAGTTGATAGTTATATTGAGAATCAAAAAGTCCCACAATAATATTCTTACATATAATACCAATATGTGGATGTTAACATTTTAATGACACAAATGATATAGGATATCTGGGGAAAAGAGAGTTAGGAAAATGAGAAACTATATCCTAGTGTACTCCCATTGAAGTCAACATTGAATATAATTATGAGAATAAGACCCTCCAATGGGAAATTCAAATTTATATATTTTTTTAATATTTTTATTCCTATTTTTGGACACATCTAATTGACCTGAGACATTTTAATTATTATTAATTGAGATAATGATGGATTTTACTTGACATATTGATGAAAACTATGATAATATATTCTTATTGTGTGGTATGAATTTTTAGGTTCATCACAAGGGATGTAGTATTAATGAATAATTTTATAAATGATTAATCCCTATTATCCTTTAATAGAAATTAATATATCAATGCTTTTGAAGTGAACTGAAGATTATCACTATTTCCATGTCCTTGAAATTTTAGTAAATATGTTCATTTATGAAATTCCAAATAAAGAGTAGTTTAGAACATGGGTTGATGACCCCATCATGATACATAATTGATTTGAGATATCGATATTAAATGATTATATTAAACTATGTATTCTCCTTGGAATCCATTTGTCTTTGTGACATTATATTTTTCAATATGGTATCATTTTCAAGTTGTAAGAATATAACAATGGAATTTATGGATTGTTCCACTAATAATTGGGTATAGAGTGTCACATAGTATGTGTATTTTAAACCACAATAAAATTAATTATAAACTTAACATGTTCGTTAAATAGAATTATCATAAAATGTAGAGTAGTTATTCATATTATTTTAATCACAAATTTTCAATAATAATTTACTCAAGAGAATATAAAGTTATTTGAATATTTAATAAATATTAATTAATTTTTTAATTAATTATTAAATAAATTTAATATAAAAAATTAATTATTCGGTTTTATTCATGAGGTAGATTAATATTTTTTAGTCAGTTCAATTAATATTTAGTAAATATTTGTTACCTATTTCAATGAATAATATATATATATTAATGAGTAATGAATTTACAGTCATTTAATTAAATTAATAGTCATTAATAAATGTTGATAAATATTTATGACGATCGGTGGAAAGAGTTTTATGATCTAATGAAAAATAACATATTGAATAATATTTGAATAAATTTTAGATTATTTATTAATGAAAATAATAAATATTTTATATCAAAGATTAGTTCATGTAAAAAATGTTTTATTATTAAAATTTAAACATGGGGTTCACTTGGAATGAAGAAGATAATAAGGTCCTTTACACAATTATCATTCCTGAAACATAGCACTATATAAACCAGATTGAAATTATCTAAAAAACAGAAACACTTTCTTTTATTATACAGAAAACATTATAGAGATCATTCCCTCAATACCATTAGATATCACTCATAAAAAATGGTCTGAATAATATTTAATAATTTTCCTGCTCCACAAAATATGAATCCTATTCCCACAAACTTATTCAATAGAGATCCACAACAATCAAAAAAACATTAAACTCGTTTTTTCAATAACTTTGATAATTAAACTTTGATGTTCAGTGTCCCTGTAGAACATGTAGATTGTAACAGACCAATGTTTTTTAATGTAAATTTCTTTCATATGTGATAATCACTGGAAATCACAACATAATGAACTACTACGTTCTATTTTACCTTTCAACATAAGTTTTTCACTTTTGTGTTTGGAATTTTGAAAATCTAACATACATTATTGCAATCAGTAAGTTATTTGGAGTCCAAAAAGAAAAACGGTTTTTTATGAATATAAACCCACTATTATGAATATTTATATACCCTAATGAATAGTAACATAACTATGATAGTACAAAAATATTATTCAAGTGAATGTATGATGCACTTATTTTTTTTGAAAAAGTAAATGAATGTTTTCAAACTTGTTTTTTAAAAATAAATTATGATATTATTAAATATTTAATAAATTAGATTTTGAAAATTATTTTTGAAAAATAGATTTCACTTTTGGATTCTATATGTCGAAAAATAATTAGGGTGAATTTTTTGGATTTTTCTGAAATACTAGAATTTTTGGTGAATTGTAAAATACGTTAATTTATGATAAATGATATATAATGGATTTATTGAGTCAATGCAGATAATATGATGATTTTTTCCAAATTATTTTGAAATAACATTCATTTATTACTATTCTTGGACCTAGATTACTTACTATTTATTTTCTTCTGATGAAATAATAAATTAATGATAATAATATTATGGAAACCCTCCCCTCCTCCACTATAAAACCCCCCTCACTCCCTCTTCTCATCACTACTCAAAAGCCTTGTGCCTTGAAAATATTTTACCCGAATCCCTCCCCACGATCATCCCCCACATCCAAAGGCCCCTAGTCAGTTCACAATACCAAAACATCTCCTCTTAAGATGATCTCAATGGCGGTAGAATCAAGAGGTAAATTTATCGATCCAACTCTTTAATTTCCATTAAGTTTTTTTCTTTTCCGTGTTTATTTCCTCCCTTCTATTCACAGAAATGGTATGATAACTCCATTAAAATACATTAAATGTGATTATATTATGGTAATGGAAAAATTCATTCTCTTCTATTCGTTCTGCACATTTTATTTGAAATAAATGAAAACACTGTTTGAGATGTGTAAAATTAGCACATTCTTGGACAACAGTTTATCAATATCTATTATCATTATTAATTTGGGATCTGAAATCATCTGTGTTGTATTTTAACTAGATAATTATATATGTAATGTATCCCAGTGAATGTTCTGTAATCCATTTGTAGAAATGGTATTAATTTGTAATGAAAAACTGGTTCATTTTAATCAAACCCACAGATTAACCAAAACGGTTATCACTATGCTCTTATATAATAATTCATCTCGACTCCCAAAAACCGAATGGATTTTTAAAACCATGTAATATTCTGGGTTCTCACTAATAACCTAGGAATTCAATTCTAGAGAACTATTCTCATCTTATAAGATTATTCATTCATAAATAACTTGTAATGAATGTTAATGAAACAAACGGACCTGAGAAAATAAAATTGAACATATTAACACATTAAAAGTCCATTAATGAACATAAAAGGGTTATACTAAAAAATTTACATAAAAATTAGGTTATGTAATTGTTAATTAATAATCCTTATTTGTTTATTCAGGTCTATAATAAAAAGTGCAGAACACCACTGGATTTATGTTAAGGGATCCTCTCCATTTCACTCTTAATCATGATTTCCTCTATGTAATGAAATATAATGTGCAATACATAATTACAAGTTCTAATTACATGCCTCCACCATACCACCCTAATGATATATACGTGATGATAAAACATTTTTTTCTCTCATCAAGTCATCTTAGGTACACCCGACACTATGCTGATAAACTGTAATGAATTCTACCCGATCCTTCTTGGTTATTTCAGGTTGTTATATCATTATTTATAAAAAAATGGAGTTATAAAATAAATTTATGAACATATTATAAATGATATTTATTTTTACAAAATTCATCTATGAAGACCCTCTCATCACTCTATTTTGGGGATTTAAAAGTATTTAAAAGATTCTCTCTATATAACTTTCCAATAAGAAAACCTATATTAAGGGAACTTCCTGAATTTTTACCAAATTTCAATTGCACTGTATCCTCTATTTTAAGACCCCATTGTCTTTATAAAACCATTATTTTTATTATGAAAACCTTGTTGGTTCAATTATATTTTTATATAAAATATTTTCCTCTTTTCAATTTTAAATTCTCTATAGTATTTTTCGTTAAACCGCAAAAAAAATGTTTCAATGATAATATTTCTAAAATAAATTTCTTATATGATTTCATTTATGTTTGAAATAAATTACCATTTTATATCCCTATTTTAGCTTAGGAACATTCTTGTTTGTTCTAATCCCTTTCTTTCATGGAAACATTCATGATACGCCAATTGGTTTGGCTATATTTCATGATTGTGGTACCCAATTCATTCCATGGGAAACCTTATGTTTATATATGGTTGATTATGTATGATTATTTATGTGTAAATAATATTAATGAAATTTTTGACATGGTTGTGGCCAGATAACACTTCAATGAATTTGGTAATGGTAGGTCTCATGATATGTTATGGGAAACTTGATTGGCGATTAGCCTTCACTCGTACTACAATGGGAAACATGATTGGTGGTTAGCCTGACATGTACTACTATGGGAAATGATATTGGCCGTTAGCCATGACTCGTACTAAAGACATATTTTACGATTCTTCCACATTTATATTTTTCCATGTTTATATGATCCCATGTATATATGTTATTATTTCATATGTTCCATGATTTTTATATTATTATGGAATTCCTTCTTTCTCAGGTGCTTATGATATATTCTTATGTTCATATCCTTACTGAAATTTTTAGCTCATCCCTTTTTCATGTGTTCCCTAGGGTACCCTATACTGATATAAGGGCTCAAAGAAAGTTATGATCACTTTATGGAGATTAAATAAAGAAGTATTTTCCCCCATTCATTATGTTTTATATACCTAGTCTTCCTAGAAAATAGACTTAATTATCCTTGGATTGTACACTAATGTATAATTATGCTTAAAATCATGTAATGTTATGTGTAAAAGGATAGGGTCTCTATATATTGTATCATAGGATGTTCTAGTTAATTTTGGAGATTATGAATAGAGAACTTTAGTGAGAACCTTAAGGATGAGAAAAAGTATAAGAAAACACCCCTATGTATTGGTAAGTATAGAATAAGTGGATTATCAAGAAAATATGTCCCTATCTAGATACAAATAGGTATAGGCAGCTCTGGTACATATTTACCTTGGAGTGAAAACTCTGATAGGGTGTTTAGAGCCTGACCCAGGGTATCCTGGTACATGAAAACAGTCCTTACTGCACTCATGGTATTGACACTCCTTGGAGATATCCTTTGGAAGATTAATGAGCACGTTAAAAACAATTATTAAGGGACTAGAAAAGATGAAAATAATATATGTTAAGAAATAGATCAATTATATCCTTGATTTATGAACAAGAATCAAATGTTAGGATATAATTCTCCTTTACATGTTTGTCCTTTTATGTTAACGGTTTTTTAAGTTCACTAGCTAAGTATTAAAGCCCTCTAATTATATGTTTTTTTTCTTATTTAACAGAATAAAATACATGAACATGTTCCAAAAATCAATGTGATTATAAAGTTGATTATTTCTCTAATGATAGGTTTGAGATGATGAGAATGGGTTCTCAAAACTTCATGACAGTACTTCTTCAGCAGGCTCGAGTTATGAATAATAACATGAATCATACAGAACACCCTCCCCCTCTATGGAAAGATACATTTTCCATAGATTCCTTAATTCAACAAAGGCCTCTATTGTTTAGCGCATCTTCTTTTCCCCTCCTCATTGATAAATGGATTAACTCCATCGAAAAGATATTCTTCATCCTCTAGTGCTTGGAATAAGAGAAATTCATTGTATTGTTATATCATTTTGATGGGAAAGATGATCAGTGGTGGACATTAATCATGAATAAAATGTCAGAAGAGGAATGTACTTCCATGAATCAGGAGGAATTAAAGATGATGTTTTTCAAAAAGTATTTTCCTCAAACCCTCCATCTCAAGATGGAAAGAGAGTTACTCCGACCCAAGGAGAAGTAAGATGAGACCATTGGGGGATATGAAGAAATATTTATAATGCATGTAAAGTACGCCACTGGATTTTTCTTGAACCCTACAAGAAAGGTGGATCACTTATTTAGCGAACTAATGTCGAATCTACAAAAAGCATTGGTGATTCCAGACATTGAAAGTTATGGAGAGATAATTTGTTGTACCCTAAAGGATGAAATGGAGAATGGAGACTCTCAGTGGTCTTGTTGGCCCAGTGAAAAGAAATGTAAAATGAAAAACAACATTGGTGGTTCGACAAACAAATACCATGATGGAATGAAGCCTGACTTGTCCCCTTGTATAAATTGTGGGAAGAAGAATCCTAGAAACAATCTAAATAGAACCAAGAATTTCATCAAATGTGGAATGTCTAGTCATTTGTCAAAAAATGCCTGCGAGATATGAAGAATCCCGCTAACATGAAACCAGAAAAGAAGTTTTAGATCAATACATAGCCTATAGTGTAGTGTTATAGATTCAAGGACCTGTGAATTATGAGGAAAATTACCCAAAGGTGAGGGTTGTCGAAGGAAATCAGCAAAAATATATGAGGCCACAAGGAAGGTCATATACTGTCACTTCTACTGAGGTGGATCCAGAGAACTATGTGGTGATAGGTACACAAGTAATTCATTCAAGAATAGTTATCGTAAAATTCTATTCGGGTTCTACGCATTCTTTTATATCTTTCATGTTTAGTAGAACTATTCAAACACCTCCTCAAAATTTGGATGACAAGTTACCTGTGAGAATAGCTAATGGGTAAATTATTGCATCCATAGATTATAACTCCTCTCTTGTTAATATTTTTGGACTGATCCTCCCTGAAAATATCGATATACTTCCTTTAGTGGAGTTCAACACAGTATTTGGCATGTATTGGATATCTTTATACAAGGACAACATCAAATACTATGAAAGGGAGACAAATCTTCACGTCTTGAAAAATCCTCCAATTATTTACAATTGTAAGGTGGAAGATGAAACTCTTTTAGAATCATCCTCTTACGTATGAAAACTGTTGCCTTATGAAAAATAAAATCTAGCTCAAATGATTAAGAAGAAGGAGAGAATCGTGATTGAAGAAATGCCTATACATATCACTATTATTGATTATCCATCATGGATTATACTAAACAAAAAAATATATAACAACATTGCTTAAACTAATCATCGACAAAAAGAATGAACTATATGAAATTTATTACATTATATATATAAATTAGTTATAGATTACCAATGCAAATATCCTATATTTATGTTTTTGGGATCTTGTAAATTTTTTTTTTTATTAATTATATTGTGTATAAATATTTTTTTTGATGTAAATCACAAATTATTCCTCAATTCTGAAAAAAAAATAATTTTTTAAAAGACCAACTGATGATTATTCATTGATTGAAGCCTAAAAACATGAGTTCATGGGTGACAATAACAATCATTTATAGATCATACTCATATGATAATGATAATAATAAAATAGGAATAGTATGAAGAATACATGGGATGTGATAAAAACATAATGAATAATCGTTATATTCATAAGTCAATATTTCCATCTATAATGTCATAATATAGTATGAAATTATAAGCACATAATATATATGAATATGATAGTGGAAAATGACAATTGTATCATTTCCAATTATATTAATGTGAAAAATTTGGGCCACATCATGGTTATATATAAAATAGTGAGAAAATAATACTACGTATGTTTACATATATTGTCTCATGATTAGAATCATTACTCAATGAATTTAAGAGATCCGAAATTATATGATTACTTGTTACATCATATTATGTTAAAAATAATTTTCCCCTAAAAAAATATTATAATCATCATATATAAATCTACAAACATAACATTATTTCATTGTGAACATGGGATGTGATCAGGCTCCCTCATTAAAGAGGCTTTGGATTGGCCCAATAGTCAAATATGGGGGGGGGGTCACAATCATGAACAGAAGATTACCATTTTCACACTTATCATAAAACACCACTAGTTTCTCTATCTACAGCTATGTATAGACCTACATTCCATTGGTAGGCAGTCATCCTGGCTTTTAGTCCCTATGGCTCTTCGTTACTCGAATTGGTCGAGAAGATGGGAGTCTGGGCTCATAAGACCATTTCAAGGGGAATTTTTTCCACTATGAGACTCTCTTATAGATGTAAGATATGTTCATGAATCTCTTCCTAATAATAGTACATGACCCATTACACTAAAAATGATCATGGATTAATTCTCCTTCATGTTTAAAAGACACTAATTTCATTAGATATTCCCTCTAGGTGTACCTATATTTCACCATCATTTTCCCAATAATGAGTAGGTGGATATATGAGGAATTCGTATATCTAGGATCTTTGAAATGTACTTATATTCAAGGAGGAAATTAATATCAAGAGGAGGGTATTGATACATTATGAGCCGTCTGACATATCCTTATTATTGGATGAATCAAAACCAAATATTTTCATTGAGCCCATAAAGTTTAACGTTATGCAGAGAGGACAAATATGTGTTCTATGAGGCACAGAATATAAAATCTTGAGTTTGAAGGAGCTGTTTTACATTTACTTGTATTAGAAAGATGAACAATTATCATAGTTCAATCATTCCATTATGACTACACCCGAGTTATAAGCCCTTATATTAAGGGTTTATTATATCATGCCACTAATCAGGGCTTATATTCATATATTTCACTAGTTAGTAGAGATTCATGATTCCAATGTGGTGTATATTACATATCCCTAGGGAAACATGATCTATTCTCAGTGTGAGAAACATGGGGTAAAAATTAATAATCCTCATTGTATATTCATATGGGACTCATGTACTACCACATCCCTTGGGATATTTACTAATGTTTTCAAGCCGCGATGTGGCGTCCAATAGATCATATTACAGTAATAATTAGATTTATCATAGTTTAGTTGATTTCTATGTCCACTGAGGGATTAGGTAGAGTTTTCTGTTAATGGGAATGATTGGGTATCAATTGCTGAAATGTCATGGACATAGGGATTACATAAAAAAGGATATTTATTTGATCTCGTGCCATAGAAAGAAATCCTATGTGTCTTGGTTATAGCATGAAATAGATTTATCATAGTTAATTTGATTGGGGCTTACACACAAACCATTACCAATTGTGATCTAGTAATAAAGTGTAATGTTTCACATAACATAGTTGAGGTTTATGATGAAAATTATATGATCATTTTCATTCCCTAAGACAATGTGAGCAATGATCGGTTAGAGAAACAAGGGGTAAAAAAGTGACCAGTCTCACTGATTATGGATGGAGGAATTATGTATTGGAACAGAACTATGGAGGATTTATATTGATCTCAAGCCTTATGAATGCATCCTACATTTTCTAATTATGGAATAAAATATAGTTTAGTTATTTCCTATAATTCAGATAAAATACTAAAATTTCCCTTTGATCAGGGCTTACACACCACGGATGGACAAAGTTTTCATTCAATAGGATTCCCTTATATGATGGATATTTCCTATTATTCCATTGTACAAAGATTACACACTATTTTTTTACTTATTATTGGGGAGTACACATTGAGGATGAACATAATGATACCTATGACTCCCTACCCAACCTTCCCTTTTTTCCTTCCCACCATGCAATAATTTTCCACTCGGGAAGACTTGATTGAATGCTCAACATATTGTAGAATGTCTTTCAAACATGTCCAATGATATTTTTATTATCCAGTTGACTTATTGATGGTATTTACATAATTTGGAAGAAATATAAGTAGTTTTCAATTAATCAAGGATGACTTGTCTAGAGGACATTCAATGACCTGGACAGTTTTCCTTGGGAGCCATCACATGACCTGTATGACATGATTGGAGGGTGTCACATGATATAGTTGAATTTACAATGTTTCATCATATTAGATGGCTAACACGTATTAAGGATGTCATTAGAGTCAAGGTAAAATTAATTATATGGTGTTGAATATCCCAGCAAGAATTTTTGGAGGGCATCGTGAGACCTGGATGACTCACTCAGAGGATATTGTGAGACCAGCAGACATTCTTGTGTTCTTTCACAAGACACAACTGACATGAGTTTGTTATATTATATGAGTTGGGAATCATTTTTCCTGGAAATATCATTGTTTTTATATCGAGAACATAGGGAATCATGAAACTAATGTGGTGTTCATTGGGGACCATGTAACTTACTATGACTTGTCAAGTGGACATTGTATAACAAAAATAGTATATTGAAGGAGCATCCTGAAATATGGGAGACCTTTCAATGTGTTGTCAACTTTATTGTATGGTTCATTCTATCTACATGAGGGTTAGTGAACATGTTTTTTTCTTAAGACATTACGGCATCAATCATTGTTCTATCCTATATACTGTAAATTCCTTATATTTTTTTCAGTGTTAGTTTATATTAATTATTTCATGATATAGAATATTTGTTGGATGTTCCTCACTTTTAATTCCATAATTCCTTCACATGATCTATGCGTGATCACAGAAGGTGCATTACACATGGAACAATACTTCATTGGTTGTTCTCAAGAATCGTACATAGATGATGACATATTTGGGGAGGGATCTCTTTCATCAAGAAATCCTCTCTAGCACTAGATGTGAAATGGCTAACTTCTCATTCGGAGAGTTATCCTCTTCATCATGTTATGTAATGGTACACTTATTCATGTGGGACATGGGGATTAATATGCCTCTCAAACCAAATAATTCGACTATTTTGGTGGAAAGTATCACACAAATCAAAGCTAAAGTCAATGAAGCACATTGGTGTCATACATCCTCACGAGTATCTATCATGGATTGCTCCACGGGCCTATCCTAATTTTCAGTGACCAAGATTACCTACAATGAATTCCTCATTTATTGTACTTTTGGGGACTAATGGGAAATTTTTGAATCATGAAGGTATGAAAAAGGATTTAAATATTTTCATTATTTCATTTCCCAGGGCCTTCATCAGAATAAGGAACCTCTAGAAGGCATTCACATGATTATGGGTGACATTTCATGTAATTTCTATGAGGCAATTATGGGTTTTCAAGGGGAATTTATAGGATTAGGATGACCTATAAAGTGTTTTCCCCAAAAAATGTTGCATATATAATAGGCACATCACATGAGTGTTTATAACCATGTCAGGGTACCACCTCCTCCCCTTGTTATTTAGTATTTTATTTTAAAAAGGCCATTAGTTATCTATTATTTAATGAGTATTACTAAACATAAATAATATAACTCTCAATGATGCATAACATGAAAAAAATGGTCATATAGATATGCATGAGTGTTTCATGGTAAATCCATCTATTTTTCCTCTGGGAACAAAGGGGAAACACGAGGTCACTTTGACATACTCGAGGCTTCATACTTGGTAATGAAGTCCTGATGGTGGACTACCATGATATGAGTTGGACATTTCTATGGAGTGTCACAATGACATTTAGATTTCACTGAGAACATCACATGATTTATATGATTGTAAATGGCTCCCTCCTCTTCCCCTTTTATTTCCCTTATTTTATTTTTCAATTTCTTGGGATTTCATGACTTTTCATGAATGTTATCATGGTCAACCATTCCCCTCAACAGAGATCCATAAAGTGATATTAATAATCGCAAGGGTCCTCTAAATTTTGGATATTTCTCCACAATTTTTGAATTAATTTCGTATGGGATTCTAGGTGTCCACTAGTTGACAACATACATGACCAAGGGGAACTCATACAATTGTCGTTGTGTGATCGTTAGATATTTGATATTCCTTTTGGGAGAGAAAATGGTTTTGTTAAAGGGTCTTCCCATGATACTTTACAGGATATTCTCTAAACATGACTCCTTCTAGTGAACATAATGTGGTCACAAATTCATGTACAACCTGGATGCTTATGTGATTTCTGGGTATATTCCCCCCTTCTTACATTTCTTTTTTGAGGATAATAATTCCCAAATTCAGGTATTTCTTCCATAGTGAGTTTGTCGATGCTCATTTTTAGGGTGTAAAAAATCCCCTCATGAGAAGCATCTATGGGGATATGGGCTTGGTTCTGAGGAATGTTAATTCCCTCATGAGTCTCTATACTTTTTTTGAATCTGTATATGGTGTTATGGTTGCGCTGTGAGGAAAGCATGGTCATCTCATCACCGATGAAGTAGTATGTCTAGGATTACTGCTTTTTTAAAAGGCTCATATTTCCTTTATTATTGAAACAATGTTACTTATTTGTTAACATAGTGGGAGGATACTGAATATTATCTGGATATTTCGTCCCTCTAAATATACTCCCTAGGGTATACCTATGCAAGAGGATTTTCATAGTGGTCACTGGACTGATGATGAGGGGTCCTTGGGTCGAAAGAATGGGATGAGGATGGTGATTTCTTCTTAGAAATAAATAGTTTCATCTCCCACACCTTTTAGATACCCATCCTAGGAAGGGAAGATGAATAAAAGGAAACACCCTACATTTTTCTTTCATTGTCCTTTGAAATCATTAAGTAGGTTTGTAATTTCACACTTTTCTAGTCATGGATTACTCTAGAAGTACAATTTGATTTGTCAAAAATAATTTGGTCCCTACCAATCTCGATTAGAAGAGGATGTATCCAATTATAATAATATGAGTGATCGTTAGGTTTCTTCAGAACATTCTTCATCATTGGTCATATCCCTTCCATAATTTGATGTTGTTGAGGTTCCAGTTCCACCATGTTCATTATGTTCTATAAAATATTTTAGTAATCATACCATTTAAATCAATGAGGTAGGATGTGATTTTAGAGGATGTTGACATAGCTATATATTATTCTACCTTATTATCTTGGATGGAAGTGAGTTTTGGAAAACGATGAAAACATCATCAAGACTGTAAAATTCATTTACATATTCCATACCACATGATATTATATTTTTGTTCCTATAGTCATCAAGAGTGTTGGATGAAGAACATCTTTAGAAAAAGCATCGGATGTTCCACGAATCCATTCGACACAAGAATGAATTTCCTCTTCTCTAGAGTAAGTGGATAGGAATGTGGATGTTTCTAGTGACATGGCCAGGAATGTTATGTTTCTAAGCACAATTGTACCCACTAACTTCCTAGTTATGACTTATTATTTTACCCTATGACTGACAATACTGTGTGCTCTATGATAATGTTTCTTGAACCAATACTTCATAGGATCCTATCCACTCACCCTTGGGGATTCCTCTGACTGTATTAACTAATGTATAGGCTCATTCACTCCCTTCCTACTCAATGACTACGAGAACAACAATTTTTATAAATGTCCTTGACTCGGATTACATTATTGTTCCTAATATGGGTTTAGGTGAGGGTACAAGATCTGTGTAATTATATCACTCAATGAGGAGAAACATGTGGATGGATGTTTTGGACTTTGTTTTGGAGACCCCCTTGATGGATTTGAAGGATCAGCTGGGTCACCTTTGGTTTTTGTTTCCTACAATTTTTTATGAGAAAATTTACAATTATGGACTTCATTCCTGGATAAAGGAAGTGGTATCTCTGAGAGAGGAGGAGAGGGCCCTTAAACTGAGTGTTGTTGATGCTGATGGATCCACTTCTTTGAAGAAGAACTAGAAATATACAATGATGGAAGATTCCAAATATGTGATAGAATTTGCTACTCAACAAGATACATTCAATGATAGGAAATCTGAAATAGTTCATTTTCCTTAGGAAAATTTTTTTCTTCCATTTGAGAAATTCCATCATCATGTAGAGTTATCATAGTTTCATCCTGATCATTGGGTATGTGAGAAGGCTATTTCAGAGAAACAATGAATACATTATGTGTTAGAAAAGGTGTGGCATGAATCTGTTGCCAGGGTGGAGGGGGGGTACTTCTGGTTGTGAAGGCAGAAACTGAATTTATTGACCAAATATTCTAATTTGATATTTTCCAATAGGAAAGACTTTCAGAATTCAAGGACACATATGAGAATATATTGTGATGTAATAATAAATTTCCAATCTTTCTTTCAATCATATATTATTTGGGGGAGGCTTTGGTCTGTGGATACTCCATTGGTTTCATGATTTATCAGTGAATAGTTTTAATAAACTTCACATGTGTTGTCTCATTTTTCTATCCGTGATATACATGCCATTTAGTAACTCCAATGTTACAGGGATCCTCAATGATACCTAGATCATGCATAATATCAAGTATACACGAATTCCTAGAATTTAATACTAAAATTCTGATATATTCTTCTTATGGAATTATCAGAAATACCAACTAACCTAAGATTCCATAGCAATATATCTGCTCCATCTATCTTGAGATTTCCAGATTTGTAGACAGATTACATGGATAGGATATATGTCCCAATGTGAGAGTTCTATATATTTTTAAAAAGTTTATTGGCTAGGAATGAGTATCTTTATGACATCTTAGGTCATATAGTGGGTCATAAAAGCTCTTGCTGGGTCAGCTACTACCATGTTGTACTCAAGGGTCTTTTTTTCTTGGACATCATATTTCATTAGTTTTGTTTCTCTTATCTTTGTACATGAATTTCTTTGTATTAGGGTCATTTCATCAACAAATTATATTGGTTTAGTTTAAGTTGTTTTAAATTCATAAATATATTTATATAGTTTAGTACCTTTTTTATTGGGTAGTATATTTCATTAGTTTATGGTCTCTTAGCTTGTATATTTTATTACATTACTTTAGGTTCTTTTATCTTAATCATTTTATTGAATTTCTTTACGGTATTTTGGCTGGGAACATTTATTGATTTAGTTCAGGGTCTTTTAGGTGGTAAATATATTGATTTTGTTTAGGGTCATCCAGGTCGAACCATTATATATCATCAGTTTATGTCATTATATATCAGTCCAATTATTTTATCATAGTATGTAGTGCATACATTCCAGGTTTTAACCAAAAAACAATGAGGAATTGGGATATGTTTTTGCCTTGTCGAGGATCATGAGGATGAAAAATCCCTTTTATAGAGTGACACATTTGGCTGACGACCATTGGATCATATGAAATAACCATAGTCATGTGTTCATAATCAAAAAATGGGTCTCTATAGGTTGGGTATATTTTGCATGGGATTTGGATGTTTTGTGGATGTAATATTGGTTATGGGAGAAATATTAAAGATTTTAGGTCCTCCTAGATTGTTGGATATTAGATGATGTAAATCATATACCAAAAGTGTGTTTCTATGAATATTGGATTGAGAAAACTTGATGGGTATGGACCATAATAGTCTATTGTGCCAGGTTCTCTTGTAAGGACCTGGCCCCCGAGTGCCCGAAGCCAGTGCCAGTGAGACATGATGTATCAAAATTATATTTCAATCATTTACAAGTATTACCTCATGTCCCATTATTACAGGGGATCTCAAGGTTTAGGTATTTGGAAACCAACTGCTTCTAAAAAACTTCTTTTGTAAAAACTAATACCTGAAAAAAAAATTAAAACAAAAATGTAGGGTGGGAAAAGTATGCCCAGTAAGGGGTCTGAAAACTAGTTGAAAATAATAATTCATTACTGAAATGAAAAATAGTATTCTTGAAAATAATCTTAATGAATGGGAAATTATTTATAATGAAAACTAATAACATAACATCTAATCTTGATCAGATTATGCAGTTCCAATTAGGGAAATTAAATGCTTGTATATACATGACCATTAACAACATGCAGGGTAATGAATACTACTAGCAAGGTAGTTCTGAGTGCACACAGACATAATAATAAATTCTATAATAATGAACATAACTGGTGCACATATCATGATGGCCATATCCATATCTTTTAATATGTAATAACATAGTGCTACTATTAAATGGATCAAGTGTAGAACTACTGTGACATATCATGTCATTCCAGTAGTTCATTTTGTGCATACAAAAGGCTCTGAACCAGGGATATCCTACTAGTAAGAAAATCCCATGGTTGGTCAATTACTAAAACATTAAGAGGAGGGTATAATTCTAGACTGTGTCAAGGCCTCTTGCCAAGACTATCATCATATATGTCCAAGAATTTCACCTAAAGCGTCTATGTCCCGTAATTTCACCTGACCCGTAACTATTGTCAGGCCTTGTGCCATGACTCTGTTTTGTCTCATGAGACCTACCGATGCATCGAGGGGATATATAGGGCCCCACCCATCACATAATCAGTCAAATACAATCCTCTTATGTCTTAGGGGCTATGTATCCAAAGCGTCCCATACCTCTTTGGATACCCATTTTAATGTGATGTTATTTGGGGTGTCCCATACCACTCCAAATAACGAGTTCATAGATTATTTATTATTATTTGGTGTTTTATCAATCAAATAAAAATATCAAATGACATTTACGGAAGAAATACATGCATTAAATATGACATTATAACATGCATCATTTCTATGTTGAAAAGAACTATGTTTCAAATATGTGAATATATGTTATTAATTCAAGGTACATGATTCCATAAATCCCTAATCCTCGAATATATCTTAATCAAGCCAAAATACATCTTTTGAAATCATAATACACAACAAGGGTGAATGTCAATAAAATATCTTTAATTAAACAATCTCATTAGTGAAACATACATATTTACTTAGCAACCACCAAAATTATTAAAATCGTACATGTATCAAAGTATAAACTATGTCTTGATAATTATTAATTGAAAATAGGGTTTTGAAAAATAAAAATAAAAATACATTTTACATAACCATATATACTAAAAGTGTATATATGGGTTTTTACACAATTTAATCAAAGTCCATTAAATTACTTGAGATTTGAATATTTTTAACCATTAATTAGTTACATGACTGAAAACTAAACCCATATAAGGTCTATTATATAAGTAACCACATGTACATAAATATATAAAAACTATGGTTTGTACTATAAACATAATTAACTTTAATCCAAAAACCAAGTTCGCATCTAGAATATTATTTTAAGATTAGTATTTATCTCCTAAAAATAATAATAAAATTGTATTGGTAAACATATATATATATATATATATGATTATATAATTATACATATATATATACAAAGTTTTCAAAAAAGGATTTTTCTTATTAAAAGAATACTCAAAAACAACCTTTATAATTCTTAGTATAACATACTAAATTATTTGGAAACCTTAAAAATAGATATTTATTGAGATTATGTATATATTTGTATACACCCGAAAATACACATTTGTATTTATAAGATATATGATATAATATTTTCACAACTAAACATAAACAAACTACATGAGTTTACAAACTATAAACTATCTCCCTGAAAAAATGGATGGTGACACAACAAGAGAATCGCCGTTTATCGGCATTTTTTTTGCGTTTAGTGGCGGTTTAAACCGATGTTACATTGTTTGGTGAAGGTTTATAGAAACAACCATGAAATTGGGTGTCTCCAATCTATTAGAGGTATTTATTTGTGTTTAGCGGTGGTTTAAGGTAAGAGTCGTCACTGGCTCATTTCATGGCGGTTTTTCTAAATTTAGCGGTGGTTTTACGAGCCCTGGATATCACTTTATTCACGGTTCTTATAACCGCCGCGAATAAAATCAAATTCCAGTGGCTGTAAAACCGTAGCTAAAGTCATAGTAACTTCTGCGGAATGAGGCATCCATGATTCTCCTATTTAGTGGCGGTTATAACCCCTGCGAAATCACTGCGAATATGCATGCAGCGGCGGTTAAAACCGCTGCAAAAATCTGCCTAGAATAAAAATAATAATTCTTTGCTTCTGCTGCACCACTGCACTGAAAAACAAATAAAACTAGAAATCACAAAAAAAAATATGTTCATATACATATAGATAATCAAACAGTATCCCAGCCTATAGGTTACAACCAAACAATGAACAACCCAATAGTAACACTTTTGTTGCTACCGCTATATGCAAAACCACGCAACAAATACTTCCAAATAATAATCTAGAAACTTTAATTTATCCACGTTCTATTCTTTTATTCAAGGGATTCAAATTATATATTCCATTACTACCAAAAAAATAAAATCCCTAACCAACTCAAAAATTAATGAAAACCATTATTGTAGTCCCACTGCACAACACCACCAATGCCACATTGCAGTCCCCATACAGAATCCTGGCTGATGGACTCAATACAACCAATGGTAGTTCAACTACCTACATGTTCTTCCATTCAAAAATAAATCCCACAAACATAGATAGAATTGTCGATTCAATTCACAAACAATCCATATAAACCATAAAACCCAACCATAACACACATTACATGACCACAGCCATAAAATAGGGGTAAATTCAGGTTTAGCCAACATTATTCTTGAATTACATTTTTTTACTCGGGTATCACATAATGGTTCTTATTCCTCGAGCATCCATTTAATTAACCATGTGTACATGATTAATCAGTTTCCACATTAATGAATTATTCCCCAGCATTATAACCAATTAAAATATTAATAGTGTTTAAAAAATGACCACCAATTGCCATGATTTTTATAAGGCACACATCCACAACAAGTCAGAACAATAAAAAAAGATAACAAGTAGAAATAGTAAATGTACTATAATCTCTTCTATGGAGGAAGGACTATTTCCACACCTTGGGAGAAGGAAAAGAATCCACTAGAAATTAGAGGATCTTGTCTTAAGAATGAGTGAGATTGTAATATCAAGGGATATAATTTCAATGTGATGGATAAAAAAGATCATGGATTGACCACGCTATTTGAATATCTCAAAACCCTGAGGACATTAGGAAATTAAATATATAAAAAATATCCTCCAAAAAACTCTTAAAAACACCCAAAAATAGCATCAAACTCGGTTTTTTGAAAACATATAACTAGAAAATTAGAGAGGTGACTTCAAAATACTTGAAATAGGTTTTCTGGTCAACACCACGTATCGTTAATTTGGGTTTTCCAAATTTAAGGGTGATTACAGTTTAGAGAAACAATAATTCTCCTTGAACAAAGTGGAAAAATATTTAAACAAAGTCAAACTCAATAGGTAACATATTTTTTGTTAAAAGAAAATCATAAGGAAGAGACTGGGATGTCTGGGTAAAACATGAAATGACTCACTGATGGGTGTCTCATTGATACCCTATCACCTATGCCATCACATTGTCACCCTGGCACCAACACCCTAACATCGATGCCCTAGAACTGATTCCATGTGAGTAACACCCTTGTACCGATGCCCTGGAACCGACACCATGGAACTGACACTCACACCCATGACTCATCGACACTGAAACCCTTGACTCACTGACACCAAATCCCTGAGTCACTGATAGGATGATTCACTGAAAACCTGACTCAATGATAGGCTGACTCATGGATAGTTAAAAACTGTATTTTTTAAAAACTCCTGGAATGAGTGAAAACCATCCCCTAGAACACCCTAATAACTGAAGCTGCACACTGTAATTAATCTATGTAGTTTACTCCATTACATCATATATCCCTCAAAACAGCCTCACCCTATAGAATAAAAAAATATCCAAGAAGATAGTGGTCCAAAAAACCACCATATAACATAACTATCAGATATAAACCACCATGATTTGTTCTAAAGCTAGAAGGAAAACCTCGACATCCCAAAACCCCACCTAAATAGTTATCATTCTCCAAAACAATTGTGTAATCCCCAAGGCCCCACCCTACACCTAACAACCATGTAATCACATATGATCACACCATCTAGACACATGGATTAGAGAAATCCTACCTTCATTTCATGATACAACATATCTTATTGCAAAAAAAGTTCAGATATCACTTCAATGAAAATTAAAAAATTAAAACATCAATGTAATGCTCAGAACATCAACTCAATACATATTAGTGTACTGGGAATGCATATTCTCTTCTCACTCCCTATTATTCTCCTCATGAAAAACATTCATCCACAACACGTGATCCAAATTAATCATCCATCCACAGAGAACATTATCCTTACGATCCTCGATCATTAACAGTTTTTAAATGACCATTGCATCATTCTCAACATCTGCCTCTCCCAAGTATCAGACATGAGATGTATCATGTAGATACTGATAGATCTAGGTGTCTTGGAAAACATCATGGATCCTCCCAAAATGAGATGTAAATTCCAGCTGATATGTCACCAAACCAACTTGCCCAAACACTTAGAAAGGTATAATGAACGTGAAAGATATATTTCTCACCTTACTAAACCTTTTATACACAAAGCTTAATTCATCATATCTTGCATGATATCAAAATTCTCTGTTGTGCTCTACACTAACTATGGGCCAAGAACACCTTCCTTCCCAATGACTATCTAGAACAATGCTTAACAACACGACCTTCCACAAAAGTCATAAAATGGTTATTCTAATGGTATAGTGATAACTATTGTTGTATAAAAATTTACTACATGAAACTGTTTCACCCACATCAACAATGGTTTTAACACTTAGTAATCCAAAATCTCGACTACCAATTCAAGCACAGACCTATATTGAATGATATAAACCACACTCGAGAGAGGAAGACAAAAAAAAAGAAATATCAGAAATCAATAAAATGCATAAAAAGAAACAAGAGAAATCAAGAAAATTTTAGGACATGAAAATGTGTGGTGGAGACTATGTGCCACAAATGTTACATATACAAAACAACTGTTTCCATTTTTGTTCAACACATCAACAATACAACTACTCAGGGTCCGATGATGCATCGTCACCCTCTCCACCCTCATTTCTACTTTGTGATGTCACTTGTAAGAACATTATATTGAAAATTAAATACGGTTACATGTTTATATTAAAACATAAAACCAATGAAAGTTATAAAACTAAATGATTTTGATTTCATGTGATTTACGTGAATACCACCAATCGATGCACTCCCACCGAGGTCATATCTGATCATCTGCTGTTGTATTTCAGTCAACTCTTTTTGAAATGCAGATATCTGATCCCCCTGCTGGTGAACTGTGTTTCATAAAGAAACAATCTCTTTTATAGCATCTCTGGGTATGGGCTGACTGAAGTCAGGAGTTTATGCAGCAGCTATCCCCGGTGGCCTGCTAAAAATCTCAGATGGCATGGGTCCCAAACCCATCCCGCGCACTCTCCCATGATGCTCCTTCCCAAGGACATTAGCAACCGGGTCATCCTGGGAGACAGAGTAGGAAAGCGCATGATTGGCATCCCATAGTTCTTTAATTTTGACCTATAAACCAATTATCAATATATATTAACACAGTAAAAACTGATAATAAGTTATTTTGATAAAAAAATGACTTCATACCCCAACTTCTTTAGAAGGATCATTAACAAAAAATCCATCTGATTTCTTGTGAACATCCAACCACAGTTCAGTTCTGGATGCTTTATGGCCTAATTTCTATGACTTGATTAATCAAAGATAAATCAACAATTCAATATATTAAACAGATAATATTTTCTTATAAATATTTAAACTAATTAAAAGGTTACCAATGTCGTTCGACTTCTAGAAAAACATTTTGAACCCGCAGTGTGCAGGATGGTCTGCTTCTCGTGGTTTGACGCATTCTATCTTGAGATATCCTGAAATAAATAAAATTCAATTTAATACTAATGTATTGAATGTCATTCCCTTTTCATAGACATGTATAAATGTAAAATGAGGATAATATAATAATATATATATTTCAATACCATCCGCTTCTGATCCCGATGCCTGTCAAAAAACACTTTCCACTGCTCTTTTGGTACCCCACTGGGTAGTTTCTCATACATTTGCAGTGCGGTCAACAAAGCATCGTTGACATCACACCACAATATCCATTTAAAAATTTTCCACTTCTTACGTAGATTTTTCAATGTCCACTTCCATGCTATCACATCAGCAACGGTAAAGTGGAAGAACATCTGTATACAAAAATTCATTTTGAACATATTAGTAACATGAAATTCAATTAAACCATAATCTAATAAATTTAACATGATTTGAGAATCAAACACTTCATATTTACATCTTGGTGGTATATGTATCCAATCGTCATATGAAATTGGAAGGGAAATGGGCTCCGCTGCCAGCTGGCCTAGAATCTAGCCATGTAACCCCATGGCATCATCTGTAGGGACCCCGTAAGATTCAAATGGCACAACAATCTTCTCACCATTCAGATTCCAAACATCTGAACTTTTTATGTTTTTCTCCACGGTTTCATTTTTGTCATCATCAATTAGCAAACAATTAGTATAAACAAAATTATATAAATTTATTTAATTAAAATTTGTACCTATGATATTGATACTCCAGTATTTTTAGGATGAACTGGAAGGGGTGCGTCGCTGCCCCACTACTGAGGCTCCTAAAGGGGGAGTCAATGAATTAGCCTCTACTAGGACACCCACAGATGGTGTGAGAGATGGTGCAGGGGGAGATGGTGAAGGGGTGTCAGCAGCTGGTGCCTCAAATGTCGTGGGGAGGGAGCCAGATATATAGTCATCTGTCGCAGAACTGGATGAAATAATGTACTACTTCGTTCTTGTCATTCCTGTCATTTAATCAAATAAAATTATGTTCAGAATATATATTTCAAAAAAATTATGCAGAAAAAAAATTAAAAATGATAACAGATAGAGTACTAACAGACAAAATATATATAACAATGATAATGAATGACTGCAGAAATGAAACAAGTGGTTGCTGAATAAATAAATAATTGTACATACAATCATTTTACCCTTAAATCTTGTCAGTTTCCTGCTCCATTGCTTCATCCACTTCATTCATCCTTGCTAGACTAATATTTTCAGCATCATGATGGACAAATAATTCTGCTTCCTATTGCTAATTAAATTCAATTTCAGAGGTCAAATTTTCCACTTCATCAGCCATATCATACAAATCTATTTGTGTTACATGAGAAACTACACTCCACCCTTCATTGGAAACATCATTCACACAATATACCATTTTTTATTGCGATGCTAAGATATATGGTCATTCAGTTCATGATCACCAACATCTATCATGCAAGATATGTTCACAGAAGTAAATTGCAAGGAATCCCTTTTAACACCTCTGATAATATCGACCCATTTTCATTTGAACAAAAAAACTGAAAAATGTCTGTGGTAGTTTAATTCAATAATATAATACAGCTTTCCATAGTATTCCACTTTAGTAAATGTTAATATACCACTATTTTGTGTTCTCAACCCCACTTCTCGATCGACTGTACGAAATCTAAATCCATTCACATTATAATCATCGAACTTTCTAACGTCTTTAGAGGTCCTCTAGCAAGAAATTTCAAATATTCTAACACCTCTTCTCGAGTATCAGTATTCATGATCTATAAAAAGAAATATACTTTTTTAGATTTACAAAATGTATGTGTTGAACTAATATTCATATTTATTACAATATTTATGAACTTACACGTCGTGCAAACCATTCTACAAGCTCTTTATTAAAAAATTTCATTATATCTTTCTCATTTCGTGTTCGTCCTCTCATTCATATCTTTGCATGTATCCTTAACTCTCCAATAAATGGATCTGCAATTTCACTATTCAGCAGCACATATCTATGTGCCTGCAATAATTCCAATTCAGTCCGTGTCACATTTGAGGTCCTCCCAACTGATCGGCCAATAGTAGGAAATATTTTGGATTTCTGATGTATTTGAGATTGAGTCGATGTGTCGTCAACATGTAAAACTCAATTAAATCTTGTCCTAATATCATCCAAGTAATGATAAAAAAAGCTAAGACACCCCTCAGCCACATATCCTTCAGCAATTAAGCCTTCTGGTTTAGCTTTATTTCTCACATATGATTTCAAATGCCCAGGATATCTGTGAAATAATATAAAAATAATTTTTCATTTAATTAAGTACAAAAAATGTTTACTTAACTAGAAAACATATAAATAAAGTACCTCTCTTTTGGATACATCTATCGATAATGAACAGGGCCTCCTAATTTAACTTCCTCAACCAAATGCACATTTAAATGCATCATTACAGTAAAAAATGATAGAGGAAAGATCATCTCCATTGCAAAAAGGGTCAATACTACCCACTCCTGGAGGTTGTCATGCTGAAATGGATGTAGAGATTTCTCACATAGTTTTCTGAAAAATGTGCAGAACTGGAGTACAATAGCATTATTTTTTTCAGGTAATAATGTACACAATGCCAATGGTAGTAACTATTGTAACAAAATATGTGAATCGTGGCTTTTCAATCCATGTAACATACAATTATTCAAGTCAACACACCTCAAGATGTTACATGAATACCCATCAGATACCTTAAAATTCTTTAACATTCGATGGAATGTATCTTTATCCCTATTTTTCATTGAAAAAATTGTTGGAGTATACTTTTCATTCTCATCTAGAAAAAGATCACGTTTTATGTTCATTGCTTGTAAGTCTTTGCGAGCATTGAGATGATCCTTCGACATTCCCTACTCATTAAGCTATGTGAAAATCAAATTGTTATATACATTCTTCTCAATATGAATCACATCAAGATTATGCCGCCAAAAATTAAATTCCCAATACGGAAGTTTGAAGAATATACTTTTTTTCTTCCATTGTTGCCTTCCGGTTTCGCTTGACGATGAACTTCGGACCCATTTTACGCTATCATTCAAATGCTGAACCTTCCCAAATTCTGTTTCAAAATTTTCAATCTGTACCAATATTTCAAAACCATTTAACAACTTTGGAGGTGGTCTACGATCAATGGAACCATTAAATTTTGATCTGTTCAGCCGAAATCTATGAGATGCATCGAGAAATCGTCGATGACACAAAAAGCACCATTTTCTACTAGGAGGTAGCCGTTTGGGATCAAAATCAAAGTTACAAATGGGAAAAACCAAACCCGTGTAAGTGTTCCAACCATATAAATTCCCAAGCCCATGGAAGCCACTAATGATCCACATTAATGTAGCATGCATTTTGAACATTGTTTTAGAAGAAGCATCAAATGTATCAACACTGTTTCTCCATAAATTTTTCAATTCTTCAATCAAAGGTGCCAAGTATACATCAATATCATTTACAGGAATTTTTTTTCCATGAATAATCATCGAAAGGATAAATGATGTTTGTTGCATACACATCCAAGGAGGAATATTATTGTAGAGACCCGAAGCTTGACGTACATGGACAATACATTACTTTTGCGGAATACTTGGTACATAAAAAAAACACACACAAAAGGATCGTAATATTTTAGTGTCTTTGGAAACTCGGAACGTAATCTTCTAATCGTGGTGAAAGATCTTCAATATCTCCCATAAAGATCTTCACTTTTTTTTACCTAAAACCTTTCTTTATATCCTGGGGAAAAGAAAACATAAAAGGGTGAGCTCAAATGCTCAGAAAGGGCAAATAAAGGAAATAAAAATCATATCATATCTTTTTGAAAATCATAACCAGCAAAAGAGATCATAATATCTTAACATGGAAAAAATCATAGAAGTGAAAATGAGATCCCCATAATCATAACATGAAACTTAAAACTTTGTGGAATGCACACATAATCATGGAAAATCATTTCTTGTTAGTCATGACTCATTGCCAAGACTATCTTAGTGGACAAAGTCCCTTTCTGAACCGAGTCACCCTCGTTCCAGTCCTGTTTCACTAAACCGGTATAACCTACCATTCCAGCCATGTCTATCTCATGAGATATAAAATCTTTACCCAATGCATTGTAGGGAGATATAGGTCCCACCCATCTCATAATGATACCATTCTTATGTGTGCCACAAAATCATAAATCATACATCATTGCATAACCCATGTAATAAAAATTGGATTCGTAAACATCGTGACATCATAAAAAAATTCATATAAGATAAAGGAATTCATAAAAATAATTCCATCCCAACATAACCAAATCAACGTAATAATAGGGATAGAAACAGAACCCTATGTTATCTTAGATGGAAAATAATTTTGATAAAACACTTGAAATGAATTTTTGAGGAAAATATCCTTTCTTCTTCAAAATCAATTTCTTTTCACAAAACGTCATGAAATTATAAAAGAAAGATATTTTATTGAAAATAGTCATGAAATCTTTTGGAGGAAGCTTCATGAAAATAAGGCTTTATAAAACCGTAAAAAACCGTTCGTGCCATATAAGTTAAAAAAACATTCTTCGTACTTTTGTCGGAAAAGTCAAAAAGTACCTCGTACGAAAAACGAAAAAAGACTCCTTTCATATCCTTTACTAAAAACTCACCGAAGGGTAAAATAGGTTTTAAACTATTTTAGGTGGATGGAAATAATATTACATATTGAGGTAACATGGATGTGGATGATAAAATACACCCCAATAAATACCAAAGTATAAGTAATCTCGGATAAGAATGAGATTGTGGAATTTCCCTTACCTTAGGTCCGATTTTCTTTGTACGTGTCCGAAGCTCCGGTATAATGGTTTAAATAATGTTATTGACTTATTCTAGAATCATACATGTTGATATGATATCATATATGGTTATATTCTTAGCTTCTTGTTAGTAATATTTCATTGTTACTTGTTACTCGGGTCCTTATTGCCTTTTGATATTATGCGTGTTTTTCCAAATAAATTCTTATTCTTCTTTTAAGGTTATAGATATCTTATATCCAGAATGGTATTAGTGTAAAATATATCATATTTATTCATTAAATTCATTTATATAATTACTATGTAATGATGATCATGTAGAACGAGTCGTATCACATCGTGGAGACGGTATTCCGTACGTACGCACGAGTGATGATATCATTCATATGATCATGGAGTTGTATTTGATTACATTATAATAATCATAAATAGTTACTCATTACACCATTATACCCATCCTTGTAAGGTGATGGTGGAAAATAGATTACACCACGGCGTGGAGACGGTATTCCGTACGTACACACGCGCGGTGATTTCATTTTTCCATAGGATAAATAGAAGGTGAATTAGGGTTGTTTCATATTTATAAAAACATATTAGTATGTAAGTAATACTGATGTTATTACTTTATCATGAAACAACTAAATAAGAAGAAGTTGAAGAAGAAAGAAATTGAAAAGATCGGTAATGGATATTACCTCCTCTTTGGAACGCCTCTTTGAATCCTCCACTTAGGGAACTAAGATTGGTCTTTGAAGAAGACCAGGACCTCTAGGATTATTCTAGGCAAGTGGAGAGGAGAAAATGGCATGGTTTGGCAGAGCTTGATTGCTCAAATTGGTGTGAGGAGGAGGGGGAGGAGGTGCCCTTTTATAAGGGAGGATAGGGGCACCTTAGGAATATCTCAAAGTATTATTTTATATTAAAGTCAATATCGGTTTATAATGGTTCCAAAGGGTCTTATTTCGAATCTAAAGTGGGGATGGGTCGAAATCCTATCATCCAATAGGATTTAGAAAAGTTTAGGGTATTATTTTAACCTTATCAAATATATTTAACTCTAAGTTAAATAATTTAACTTTTAACGTGTCTTTTTGTTTTCTTTCACTATATGGTTAATACACTTACTATAACATGCCAAACGAACCCCAAATTGTATATTATTAATACATATATCCTTATCTAAGTCATTTGGCCGATCCTTAGATTTTTAGGAATAAAATAACAATTAATAATATAATATTTGATTTAAAAACTATTTTGTGTCAATTTTTACACTATTTGATATATGATTTTTGTGAAAGTCCTAACAGAATTATATGTTCGAACCAAGTTGATTAAATCATCACTAATATATCATATTAACCTTTAAAATTAGTGGAATTCATAAAAAGTCTTAAATTACATTTATTTTGGTATTTATAATATCAATTATGTCAATATTTCATTTATATGATAATTACTGCATCATCTTTGTGTCATAAATAAATTAAATTATATGATGTCTAAAAATTACAAATAAAAAACCATAATGTAGGAAATCTTTTTAGCTTTCTAATGAATATTTAAAATCGAATTTATATTATGTAAAACCCTATATTAAAAATGTTTTAGTAAATATACTTTGATTTTAACTCTTTTAACTCTTCTTTGAATTAAATAATAATAAATGTCCTAATCTAATGCAATTGGGCTTAAATGATAATATTTTACACTGAAGTTTGTTTTTGGTCGAGATACCCTTGTCCATTATAATTAGGACATGTGTTAGGGTAATATTAATATCATTCTTACCCTTAATTACCCTATTTACTTTTAACCGTGGTAAATAAAAGTAAAAAGTTACTATTCACCAAAAATTATTTTCATCTCATTGAACTAAATTTTACTTATTGAAATCAACCGTGTCTCTCGGATTTTTAAAATTTCAATCACAGAAGTGGTAAAATTATGTTTTATGAAAAATTCAGTATTTTTAACTACCACTTAGTAGTTTAACTATTCATCAAAAATTGATGTTTTTCAGAACAATGCCAAAATTTCATCCTAAGCTATATTTCCTATTCCAAGTTCAAAAATGAAGTCTATTTTACCAAATTCATAACATAAAAGTTGCATTTATTAATTTTATAATTAAATCCCACTGTTAAAACAAATAGCGTGTTTTTAAGAAACAATATCTATCAAAAGATTGACACTTGATTATGTCTGGTTTAAATGTGAAATTACATTCAATGACCAACATTGTATTAAATTGTAAAAATATATTCTAAATATACTTTAAAACCACTCAAATTAATAATTTATCACTATTAATTATTTTGATTAAAAAAGTTGTTTTTAATTATAATTTAGTAATTTTCACTATTCATCAGAATATAAAAGTTATCCGAAAAGTACCAAAATTTCACCTTAAGCTAAATTCGATACTCCGAATCAAAAAATGAAGTCCATTTTGAGAGCTAAAATTTCTAAAATTTTAAAATTTGGTTATTACTATTCATAACGGCTAGTTATAATAATATTTTAATAGCATATCGTTGTTTAGTGAAACTTGGTATTGCGTACTACACACGCTATCGAGGAAGGTCGCGATTGCGTGTAATGCAAGGCAAGTCATGGATGTGTGTTTTGAAAGCTCCTTTTGGTGTAGCGTACAACACAAGATATTAATAAAATTAAAAAGAATATTTTTCATAAAATCTCAGGCTGTTACATTCTACCCCCCTTAAAATGAATTTCGCCCTCGAAATTTGTCGGGGTTATAAATGGTTTACTATTCGAAAGTTTCTTTAATAGAAACCCACATCGTAAAAAGGAATATCAAAACCAATCTTTAAAAACAAAAGTATGAAACGTAACGGTTACCCAAATAAACTAATCACTGGGTTTCCACATAGGTGAAAATATGGATATGGAAGAGAAATCGAACCATCATGTTCTGATGGAGAGTGGTAGAGAACATGGCTATGGAAAAGCCAGCAATCACATAGCCATAAATTTGTGACGATCAAAAGTACCATCTGATTCATCAGATATAAGATCACTAGGACAACATTTTTGGTTTTCAAGATCATTTCCCTAAAGTTAAAGAATTTGAATTAGAATAAATACTTACTTTATTTTGGTACAATATCACTGTTGTTCGTGCCTTTAACAATTTCCACTTCATCTCTTAAATAAATGAAGTTGAATTTGTTATTCGTGAAGTGTTAGAAGATCATGTGATAGAATGACGGGTCATTCCATCTGTCTCAAACAAAAGGTTAGCAAAAAAAATTATATACATAAGTCGATCTATAGTGAGATTAATCATATATGGTTCCTAAAATGGACTTATACATCATATGTCATACATCTTAATATAATAAAACTAGTTTCTACTAAACAGGGACTTCCTGTAGGCCAGTGGTAGGCGATAAAGGCCAGTCGCACTTCGGTTGTGGGTTCAATTCCCATAGCCTTGTCCGACGCGATGGGTTGTCGCCCGTCCTGAAGGTTGTCCTTTTTCTAAAACTATATTACTATAACATCCCATCAATAATATCGAGAAAAATTATATCCTTAAACAATAATAACTTATGTCCAACATAATCCATTCCAATCTTTAGGCTTATCCATAATACTGCAGTCCACTCTCATAACATAGTGAAAACGATTACCAGAGATTTAACACCATCGTCGATCCCCATATATCATAAGATATGTTTTGTTGGTCACATTCCAAACATTCAAAGCCCTTAATCATGTATTCTCTTGAATACCTTAGTGAAAACATGAATGTAGTTAAAATTTAACACTTTCCACATAACAAAATCCTCAAAATTCTAAATACTCAAATAATGATATCACTTAGTCTTTATATCAATCATGAGCTCATGAATACTGTTAAACATTTAGTTTTCTCGTTTTCCCTTCATTATGCTCATATCATCTTATTTCCAAAAATATCTCAATTACTTTGAATACCACATTAGACCAATAGAAAAATATTCCAATACTCCATGATACAATATTATTTAGGAATCCCATTATATAAACACTTAATCATTCCACCACATCGTTATCATATTCAACATCGCCAATGGTGATCGCATGTGACTTCCCTTTGTCCTTTTCCTTAAGCGGTTGCTCATGTCGATCATCACTAACCCTTGGATTAGGGCATTTATTAGAATAATGCCCCATTTCCTTGCACTTGAAGCATTGAAGTGTTGGTGGTGCGTTCTCTGCAGTGTTTGCTTTATTCACATCATTAGAATCCCTTTTTCCATTACTGTGACACTCAGCTGCTCGATGACCTTCTTTTCCACACTTAAAACATTTTCTAGTCCCTTTAAGACAATCTCCACCATGCTTCTTTCCAGAAATTGTGCATAAGGAAACATTCATCTTCTTTTCACCATTATTCTAAGATTTCTCCTTGAAATCCATCTTTCGTTTCTTGTCAAAACTATGAGATGGATATGTAACACCAACTTCCATTTCTACCTTGATAGCACAACACACAATTTCTTCATAGCTACTAAAGTCTATTATAGCTAATGCCCTTCAAAGACTTGGTTTTAAGCCACTGAAAAATCAATCAACTTTACTTTCAGGTTGGATGATAATTCCAGATGCATACCTTGCAAGTCTTGTAAAATTTTCTTCGTATATACCAACAGATTCATCATCCTTCTGCTTCAGCTCAAGAAACTCCTTTTCAATCTTTGTTCGAAGAATATGAGGGATGTACTTACTGAAAACAGGTTCTTGAACTCGTCCCATTCCATGGACTCAATTTAATCTCTTTGCCTCGTATTCTTGATAAGATTCCACCATTGATCAGCTTCACCTTCCAAACGATATACTGCTAAGATGACTTTATCATGCTCAGAACATTGAAGAACTGAAAATATCTTTCCAGTGGTACTGATCCATTGTTCAGCAACAAGTGGATTAGAAGACCCACTGAAAGAAGGTGTATGTTGCCTCATGAAGGACTCAATAGAATATTGTTCCCTTCTCTGCTCATTTGGATGTCCAGAATGATTCATATCTTTTGTAAGTATAGCAATAAGATTTTGCACTCCATCTCCCATAACATTTGTTTTTTCAGGAGGGCAATCATTGCATTGTCCATTGCATTGATCAACACGGTTCCTTCGGGTTCCAGCCATCGTCTAAAACCCAAAAAGAATAGTGTGAGAGGAAAAAATGATGCTAGGGAAAACAACATAATAAAGGGGAGTACCTTCAATATCTAACATATTAGGTTTAATTCTATGATCGTTAGCGTAATTCGAGTACTATAACATATACGTATACTTAACCTTAGGGACATCCCTAGACATACCTTAGAAATATCTCTAGGGATCTCACTAAAGTTCTCGCATCCTAGTTTCCAAAGGTTGACTAAACCTTTCCTCTGATACCAACTGTAGAGACCCGAAGCTTGACGTACATGGACATTACATTACTTTTGCGGAATACTTGGTACATAACAAAAACACACACTCAAGGATCGTAATAGTTTAGTGTCTTTGGAAACTCGGAACGTAATCTTCTAATCGTGGTGAAAGATCTTCAATATCTCCCATAAAGATCTTCCCTTTTTTTACCTAAAACCTTTCTTTATATCCTGGGGAAAAAGAAAACATAAAAGGGTGAGCTCAAATGATCAGAAAGGGCAAATAAAGTAAATAAAAATCATATCATATCTTTTTGAAAATCATAACCTGCAAAAGAGATCATAATATCTTAACATGGAACAAATCATAGAAGAGAAAATGAGATCCCCATAATCATAACATGAAACTTGAAACTTTGTGGAATGCACACATAATCATGGAAAATCATTTCTTGTTGGTCATGACTCATTGCCAAGACTATCTTAGTGGACAAAGTCCCTTTCTGAACCGAGTCACCCTCGTTCCAGTCCTGTTTCACTGAACCGGTATAACCTACCGTACCAGCCATGTCTATCTCATGAGATATAAAATATTTACCCAATGAATTGGAGGGAGATATAGGTCCCACCCATCTCATAATGATACCATTTTTATGTGTGCCAAAAAATCATAAATCATACATCATTGCATAACCCATGTAATAAAAATGTGATTCGTAAACATCGTGACATCATAAAACAATTCATATAAGATAAAGGAATTCATAAAAATAATTCCATCCCAACATAACCAAATCAACGTAATAATAGGGATAGAAACATAACCCTATGTTATCTTAGATGGAAAATAATTTTGATAAAACACTTGAAATGAATTCTTGAGGAAAATATCCTTTCTTCTTCAAAATCAATTTCTTTTAACAAAACATCATGAAATTTTAAAAGAAATATATTTTATTGAAAATAGTCATGAAACCTTTTGGAGGAAGCTTCATGAAAATAAGGCTTTATAAAACCGTAAAAATCCGTTCGTGCCATATAAGTTAAAAAAACATTCTTCGTACTTTTGTCGGGAAAGTCAAAAAGTACCTCGTACGAAAAACGAAAAAATACTCCTTTTATATCTTTTACTAAAAACTCACTGAAGGGTAAAATAGGTTTTAAACAATTTTAGGTGGATGGAAATAATATTACATATTGAGGGAACATGGATGTGGATGATAAAATACACCCCAGTAAATACCAAAGTATAAGTAATCTCGGATAAGAATGAGATTGTAGTATTTCCCTTACCTTAGGTCTGATTTGCTTTGTACGTGTCCGAAGCTCCTGTATAATGGTTTAAATAATGTTATTTACATATTCCAGAATCATACATGTTGATATGATATCATATATGGTTATATTCTTAGCTTCTTGTTAGTAATATTTCATTGTTACTTGTTACTCGGGTCCTTATTGCCTTTTGTTCTTATGCGTGTTTTGCCAAATAAATTCTTATTCTTCTTTTAAGGTTATAGATACCTTATATCCAGATTGGTATTAGTGTAACATATATCATATTTATTCATTCAATTCATTTATATAATTACTATGTAATGATGATCATGTAGAACGAGTCGCATCACATCGTGGAGACGGTATTCTGTACGTACGCACGAGTGATGATATCGTTCCTTTGATCATGTAATTGTATTTTATTACATTATAATAATCATAAATAGTTACTCATTACACCATTATACCCATCCTTGTAAGGTGATGGTGGAAAATAGATTACACCACGGCGTGGGGATGGTATTCCGTACATACGCACGCGCGGTGATTTCATTTTTCCGTAGGATGGATAGAAGGTGAATTAGGGTTGTTTCATATTTATAATAACATATCAGTATGTAAGTAATACTAATGTTATTACTTTATCATGAAACAACTAAAGAAGAAGAAGTTGAAGAAGAAAGAAATTGAAAAGATCAGTAATGGATATTACCTCCTCTTTGGAACGCCTCTTTGAATCCTCCACTTAGGGAACTAAGATTGGTCTTTGAAGAAGACCAGGACCTCTAGGATTATTCTAGGGAAGTGGAGAGGATAATATTGTAGGGGTTGGCTGAGCTTGAGTTCTCAAATTGGTGTGAGGAGGAGGGGGAGGACGTGCCCTTTTATAAGGGAGGAGAGGGGCACCTTTGGAATATCTCAAAATATTATTTTACATTAAAGTCAAAATCGGTTTATAATGGTTCCAAAGGGTCTTATTTTGAAGCTAATGTGGGGATGGGTCGAAATCCTATCATCCAATAGGATTTAGACAAGTTTAGGGTATTATTTTAACCTTATCAATTAGATTTAACTCTAAGTTAAATAATTTAACTTTTACCGTGTCTTTTTGTTTTCTTCCACTATATGGTTAATACACTTACTATAACATTCCAAACGAACCCCATATTTTATATTATTAATTAATATCTCCTCATATAAGTCATTTGGCCGAGCCTTAGATTTTTAGGAATAAAATAACAATTAACAATATAATATTTGATTTAAAAACTATTTTGTGTCAATTTTGACACTATTTGATATATGATTTTTGTGAAAGTCGTAACAGAATTATATGTTCGAACCAAGTTGATTAAATCAACACTAATATATCATAGTAACCTTGATAATTAGTGGAATTCATAAAAAGTCTTAAATTACATTTATTTTGGTATTTATAATATCAATTATGTCAATATTTCATTAATAAGATAATTACTGCATCATCTTTGTGTCATAAATAAATTAAATTATTTGTTGTCTAAAAATTACAAATAAAAAACCATAATGTAGGAAATATTTCTAGCTTTCTAATGAATTTTTACAATCGAATTTATCTTATGTACAACCCTATATTAAAAATGTTTTAGTAATATACTTTGATTTAAACTCTTTTAACTCTTCTTTGAATTAAATAATAATAAATGTCCTAATCTAATCCAAGTGGGCCTAAATGATAATATTTTACACTTAAGGTTGTTTTTGGTCGAGACACACTTGTCCAATATAATTTGGACATGTGTTAGGGTAATATTAATATCATTCTTACCCTTAATTACCCTATTTACTTTTAACCGTGGTAAATAAAAGAAAAAAGTTACTATTCACCAAAAATTATTTTCATCTCATTGAACCACATTTTACTTATTGACATCAACCGTGTCTCTCGGATTTTTGAAATTTCAATCACAGAAGTGGTAAAATTATGTTTTATGAAAAATTCAGTTTTTTTAACTACCACTTAGTAGTTTCACTATTCATCAAAAATTGATGTTTTTCAGAACAATGCCAAAATGTCATCCTAAGCTATATTTCATATTCTGAATTCAAAAATGAAGTCTATTTTACCAAATTCATAACATAGAAGTTGAATTAATTAATTTTATAATTAAATCCCACTGTTAAAACAAATAGCGTGTTTTTAAGAAACAATATCTATCAAAAGGTTGACACTTGATTATGTCTGGTTTAAATGTGAAATTACATTCAATGACCAACATTGTATTAAATTGTAAAAATATATTCTAAATATACTTTAAAACCACTCAAATTAATAATTTATCACTATTAATTATTTCGATTAAAAAAGTAGTTTTTAATTATAATTTAGTAATTTTCACTATTCATCAGAATATGAAAGTTATCCGAAAATTACCAAAATTTCACCTTAGGCTAAATTCGATACTCCGAATCCAAAAATGAAGTCCATTTTGAGATCTAAAATTTCTAAAATTTTAAAAGGTGGTTATTACTATTCATAATGGCTAGTTATAATAATATTTTAATTGCATATTATTGTTTAGTGAAACTCGTTATTGCGTACAACACACGCTATCGAGGAAGGTCGCGATTGCGTGTAATGCAAGTCAAGTCATGGATGTGTGTTGTGAAAGCTCCTTTTGGTGTAGCGTACAACACAAGACATTAATAAAATTAAAAAGAATATTTTTCATAAAATCTCGGGCTGTTACATTCTACCCCCCTTAAAATGAATTTCGCTCTCGAAATTCATCGGGGTTATAAATGGTTTACTATTCGAAAGTTTCTTTAATAGAAACCCACATCGTAAAAATGAATATCAAAACCAATCTTTAAAAACAAAAGTATGAAACATAACGGTTACCCAAATAAACTAATCACTGGGATTCCACATAGATGAAAATATGGATATGGAAGAGAAATCGAACCATCATGTTCTGATGGAGAGTGGTAGAGAACATGGATATGGAAAATCCAGCAATCACAAAGCCCTAAATTTGTGACGATCTAAAGTACCATCTGATTCATCGGATATAAGATCACTAGGACAACAATTTTGGTTTTCAAGATCATTTCCCTAAAGTTAAAGAATTTGAATTAGAATAAATACTTACTTTATTTTGGTACAATCTCACTATTGTTCGTGCCTTTAACAATTTCCACTTCATCTCTTAAATAAATGAAGTTGAATTTGTTATTCGTGAAGTGTTAGCAGATCATGTGATAGAATGACGGGTCATTCCATCTGTCTCAAACAAAAGGTTATCAAAAAAAATTATATACATAAGTCGATCTATAGTGAGATTAATCATATATGGTTCCTAAAATGGACTTATACATCATATGTCATACATCTTAATATAATAAAACTAGTTTCTACTAAACAGGAACTTCCTGTAGGCCAGTGGTAGGCGATAAAGGCCAGTCGCACTTCGGTTGTGGGTTCGATTCCCATAGCCTTGTCCGACGCAATGGGCTGTCGCCCGTCCTGCAGGTTGACCTTTTTCTAAAACTATATTACTATAACATCCCATCAATAATATTGAGAAAAATTCTATCCTTAAACAATACTAACTTATGTCCAACATAATCCATTCCAATCTTTAGGATTATCCATAATACTGCAGTCCACTCTCATAACATAGTGAAAACGATTACCAGAGATTTAACACCATCGTCGATCCCCATATATCATAAGATATGTTTTTTTGGTCACATTCGAAACATTCAAAGCCCTTAATCATGTATTCTCTTGAATACCTTAGTGAAAACATGAATGCAAGTAAAATTTAACACTTTCCACATACCAAAATCTTCAAAATTCTATATACTCAAACAATGATATCACTTAGTCCTTATATCAATCATGAGATCATGAATACTGTTAAACATTTCGTTTTCTCGTTATCCCTTCATTATGCTCATATCATCTTATTTCCAAAAATATCTCAATTACTTTGAATACCACATTAGATCAATACATAAATATTCCAATACTCCATGATACAATATTATTTTGGAATCCCATTACATAAACACTTAATCATTCCACCACATCATTATCATATTCAACATTGCCAATGGTGATCTCATGTGACTTCCCTTTGTCCTTTGCCTTAAGCGGTTGCTCATGTCGATCATCACTAACCCTTGGATTAGGGCATTTATTAGCATAATGCCCCATTTCCTTGCACTTGAAGCATTGAAGTGTTGGTGGTGCGTTCTCTGCAGTGTTTGCTTTATTCACATCATTAGAATCCCTTTTTCCATTACTGTGACACTCAGCTGCTCGATGACCTTCTTTTCCACACTTAAAACATTTTACAGTCCCTTTAATACAATCTCCACCAAGCTTCTTTCCACACATTGTGCAGAAGGAAACATTCATCTTCTTTTCACCATTGTTCTGAGATTTCTCCTTGAACTCCATCTTTCGTTTCTTGTCAAAACTAGGTGATGGATATGTAACACCCACTTCCATTTCTACCATGATAGCACAATGCACAATTTATTCATTGCTACTAAAGTCTCTTATAGCTAATGCCCTTCGAAGACTTGGTTTTAAGCCACTGAAAAATCGATCAACTTTACTTTCAGGTTGGATGATAATGCCAGATGCATACCTTGCAAGTCTTGTAAAATTTGCTTCGTATATACCCACAGATTCATCATCCTTCTACTTCAGCTCAATAAACTCCTTTTCCATCTTTGTTCGAAGAATACGAGGGAAGTACTTTCTGAAAAACAAGTTCTTGAACTCGTCCCATTCCATGGACTCAATTTCATCTCTTTGCCTCGTATTCTTGATAAGATTCCACAATTGATCAGCATCACCTTCCAAACGATATACAGCTAAGATGACTTTATCATGCTCAGAACATTGAAGAACTGAAAATATCTTTTTAGTGGTACTGATCCATTGTTCAGCAACAAGTGGATCAGAAGACCCACTAAAAGAAGGTGGACGTTGCCTCATGAAGGACTCAATAGAATATTGTTCCATTCTCTGCTCAATTTGGAAGTCCAGAATGATTCATAGCTTGTGTATGTATAGCAAGAAGATTTTTCACTCCATCTCCCATAACATTTGTTTGTTCAGGAGGGCAATCATTGCATTGTCCATTGCATTGATCAACATGGTTCCTTCGGGTTCCATCCATCGTCTAAAACCCAAAAATAATAGTGTGAGAGGCAAAAATCATGCTAGGGAAAACAACATAACAAAGGGGAGTACCTTCAATATCTAACATCTTAGGTTTAATTCTATGATCGTTAGCGTAATTCTAGTACTATAACCTATACATATACTTAACCTTAGGGACATCCCTAGACATACCTTAGAAATATCTCTAGGGATCTCACTAAAGTTCTCGCATCCTAGTTTCCAAAGGTTGACTAAACCTTTCCTCTGATACCGACTGTAGAGACCCGAAGCTTGACGTACATGGACATTACATTACATTTGCGGAATACTTGGTACATAAGAAAAACACACACACACGGATCGTAATAGTTTAGTGTCTTTGGAAACTCGGAACTTAATCTTCTAATCGTGGTGAAAGATCTTCAATATCTCCCATAATGATCTTCCCTTTTTTTTACCTAAAACCTTTCTTTATATCCTGGGGAAAAGAAATCATAGAATGGTGAGCTCAAATTCTCAGCAAGGGCAAATAAAGGAAATAAAAATCATATCATTTCGTTTTGAAAATCATAACCTGCAAAAGAGATCATAATATCTTAACATGGAACAAATCATAGAAGTGAAAAAGAGATCCCCATAATCATAACATGAAACTTGAAACTTTGTGGAATGCACACATAATCATGGAAAATCATTTCTTGTTAGTCATGACTCATTTCCAAGACTATCTTAGTGGGAAAAGTCCCTTTCTGAACCAAGTCACCCTCGTTCCAGTCCTGTTTCACCGAACCGGTATAACCTACCGTTCCAGCCATGTCTATCTCATGAGATATAAAATCTTTACCCAATGCATTGGAGGGAGATATAGGTCACACCCATCTCATAATGATACCATTCTTATGTGTGCCACAAAATCATAAACCATACATCATTGCATAACCCATGTAATAAAAATGGGATTTGTAAACATCGTGACATCATAAAACAATTCATATAAGATAAAGGAATTCATAAAAATAATTCCATCCCAACATAACCAAATCAACGTTATAATAGGGATAGAAACAGAACCCTATGTTATCTTAGATGGAAAATAATTTTGATAAAACACTTGAAATGAATTCTTGACGAAAATATCCTTTCTTCTTCAAAATCAATTTCTTTTCACAAAACGTCATGCAATTTTAAAAGAAAGATATTTTATTGAAAATAGTCATGAAATCTTTTGGAGGAAGCTTCATGAAAATAAGGCTTTATAAAACCGTAAAAATCTGTTCGTGCCATATAAGTTATAAAAACATTCTTCGTACTTTTGTCGGAAAAGTCAAAAAGTACCTCGTATGAAAAACGAAAAAATACTCCTTTAATTTCTTTTACTAAAAACTCACTGAAGGGTAAAATAGGTTTTAATAAATTTTAGGTGGATGGAAATAATATTACATATTGAGGGAACATGGATGTGGATGATAAAATACACCCCAGTAAATACCAAAGTATAAGTAATCACGGATAACAATGAGATTGTGGTATTTCCCTTACCTTAGGTCCGATTTTCTTTTTACGTGTCTGATGCTCCTGTATAATGGTTTAAATAATGTTATTGACTTATTCCAGAATCAAACATATTGATATGATATCATATATGGTTATATTCTTAGCTTCTTGATAGTAATATTTCATTGTTACTCGTTACTCGGGTCCTTATTGCCTTTTGTTCTTATGCGTGTTTTGCCGAATAAATTCTTATTCTTCTTTTAAGGTTATAGATACCTTATATCCAGAATGGTATTAGTGTAACTTATATCATATTTATTCATTCAATTCATTTATATATTTACTATGTAATGATGATCATGTAAAACGAGTCGCATCACATCGTGGAGATGGTATTCCGTAAGTACGCACGAGTGATGATATCATTCCTATGATCATGGAATTGTATTTGATTACATTATAATAATCATAAAAAGTTACTCATTACACCATTATACCCATCCTTGTAAGGTGATGGTGGAAAATAGATTACAGCATGGCGTGGGGACGGTATTCCGTACGTACGCACGCGCGGTGATTTCATTTTTCCATAGGATGGATAGAAGGTGAATTAGGGTTGTTTCATATTTATAATAACATATCAGTATATAAGTAATACTGATGTTATTACTTTATCATGAAACAACTAAAGATGAAGAAGTTGAAGAATAAATAAATTGAAAAGATCGGTAATGGATATTACCTCCTCTTTGGAACGCCTCTTTGAATCCTCCACTTAGGGAACTAAGATTGGTCTTTGAAGAAGACCAGGACCTCTAGGATTATTCTAGGGAAGTGTAGAGGAGAAAATGGCAAGGGTTGGCCGAGATTGAGTGCTCAAATTGGTGTGAGGAGGAGGGGGAGGAGGTGCCCTTTTATAAGGGAGGAGAGGGGCACCTTAGGAATATCTCAAAATATTATTTTATATTAAAGTCAAAATCGGTTTATAATGGTTCCAAAGGGTCTTATTTCGTAGCTAAAGTGGGGATGGGTCGAAATCCTATCATCCAATAGGATTTAGACAAGTTTAGGGTATTATTTTAACCTTATCAATTAGATTTAACTCTATGTTAAATAATTTAACTTTTACCGTGTCTTTTTGTTTTATTTCACTATATGGTTAATACACTTACTATAACATGCCAAACGAACCCCAAATTGTATATTATTAATACATATATCCGTATCTAAGTCATTTGGCAGAACCTTAGATTTTTAGGAATAAAATAACAATTAATAATATAATATTTGATTTAAAAACTATTTTGTGTCAATTTTGACACTATTAGATATATGATTTTTGTGAAAGTCATAACAGAATTATATGTTCGAACCAAGTTGATTAAATCAACACTAATATATCATAGTAACCTAGAAAATTTGTGGAATTCATAAAAAGTCTTAAATTACATTTATTTTGGTATTTATAATATCAATTATGTCAATATTTCATTAATAAGATAATTAATGCATCATCTTTGTGTCATAAATAAATTAACTGATTTGATGTCTAAAAATTACAAATAAAATACCATAATGTAGGAAATATTTTTAGCTTTCTAATTAATATTTACAATCGAATTTATCTTATGTACAACCCTATATTAAAAATGTTTTAGTAAATATACTTTGATTTTATCTCTTTTAACTCTTCTTTGAATTAAATAATAATAAATGTCCTAATCTAATCAAAGTGGGCCTAAATGATAATATTTTACACTAAAGGTTGTTTTTGGTCGAGATACACTTTTCCACTAGAATTAGGACATGTGTTAGGGTAAGATTAATATCATTCTTACCCTTAATTACCCTATTTACTTTTAACCGTGGTAAATAAAAGTAAAAAGTTACTATTCACCAAAAATTATTTTCATCTCATTGAACCACATTTTACATAATGACATCAACCGTGTCTCTCGGATTTTTGAAATTCCAATCACAGAAGCGGTAAAATTAAGTTTTATGAAAAATTCAGTTTTTTTTAACTACCACTTAGTAGTTTCACTATTCATCAAAAATTGATGTTTTTCAGAACAATGCCAAAATTTCATCCTAAGATATATTTCAAATTCCGAATTCAAAAATGAATTCTATTTTACCAAATTCATAACATAGAAGTTGCATTAATTAATTTTATTATTTAATCCCGCTGTTAAAACAGATAGCGTGTTTTTAAGAAACAATATCTATCAAAAGATTGACACTTGATTATGTCTGGTTTAAATGTGAAATTACATTCAATGACCAACATTGTATTAAATTGTAAAAATATATTCTAAATATACTTTAAAACCACTCAAATTAATAATTTATCACTATTAATTATTTCGATTAAAAAAGTTGTTTTTAATTATAATTTAGTAATTTTCACTATTCATCAGAATATGAAAGTTATCCGAAAAGTACCAAAATTTCACCTTAGGCTAAATTCGATACTCCGAATCCAAAAATGAAGTCCATTTTGAGAGCTAAAATTTCTAAAATTTTAAAAGGTGGTCATTACTATTCATAACGGCTAGTTATAATAATATTTTAATAGCATATCGTTGTTTAGTGAAACTCGGTATTGCGTACTACACACGCTATCGAGGAAGGTCGTGATTGCGTGTAATGCAAGGCAAGTCAAAGATGTGTGTTGTGCAAGCTTCTTTTGATGTAGCGTACAACACAAGACATTAATAAAATTAAAAAGAATATTTCTCATAAAATCTCAGGATGTTACAATTATAAGGGATCAAAATAACTGGCCAAATTCTATAATTGGTACTCAAAGTCCAAAATGGGTTGAATCAATCGGCAGCCAATCCCAATCGAACATTCCTAGGATCAACTGAGAAATCGAGACATAATGAATCAAATGTCTTCCACAATTTGGAATCTCATGGATGTCTCATTCACCCATCATTTTTATTATCTACAGAATGCCACTTCATGTGTTCGGCGGTTTTCGATGACATGAATAATCTTTGCAATCGAGGCATCAAAGGAAAGTAACTCAAAACATTTGCAGGTGTGCTCCTTTTCTTCTTCTCCATGAAATTATGTTCATTCAGACTTCCAACATCACCATTTTCCTTCCATCTAGAAGAATAACATTTCTTGCAATTTTGTCTACTTGAATCCTCTCCCCAATAAAGCATACAATCATTATGGCACACATGTATTTTTGTATAATTCAGACCAAGCTTGTTAACAACTTTTTTCATATCATAAAAAGATTCTGAGATTTTTGATTCAGGAAATGAATCACTAATCAATTCCAATATCATGGACATTTCCTTATTTGTAATTCCACATAGACATTTGATATGGTAAAACTTCAGCAGAAATGAAAGATTTGAATATTTCAAACACCCACTATACAACTCTTGATTTCCATCATCAACTAAATCATGAAACACATTTTCCTTAGTGAGGTTTTCTCTTACATTTGGCTCCACAAAATCAAGAGGAGGATCCCATGATATGTGACAGTCTTGATCTTCCTGTGTTATAGTCTCAAAAACATAACTTGTCATGTTGCAATTTATAGAACCCTCTTCTAGTTGTTCTGATATGTTTTGATGTTGATAGTGGTGTCTTGTAGTGCCGAATGCATCATTTATTAGGTTTTTCATTTCATTTTCCATTGTCGACGAACTTGGGACCGCATTCTGCAGATTAACATCAATGCTCAATCATTCTATAACGTTCGATTCTCCATGCCAAATCCAAAAAAAATATTGACTAGGGTATTGATTCAGTATTAAATGTTCATAAACCTCATATCTCTTCAACTGTGTTCGAAATTTACATTTAGGACATGGACATTTTATTCTCCCTTCAACAGATCGATTAGAAATTGCAAAATCTAAAAACTCATTCAAACCCTTAACATACTGAGTTTTGTTCCTCAGTAATGTGATCCATCTTTTATCCATATATATCACAATGTGCCTACACAATAATAAAAAAATTAAAACACATAGTTACTACTAAATAGAGAAAGAGATTCATATATATGATAGTGTATGATTACAGAAACATAATATAATAAAGATGACCCATTGATCACAAAGTATGCATAATATAATTAATATGTTACATTGATCACATTTACCACTTACTTAGCATGCCCAGACAAACCGAACAAGTCTGGTCCCTTGGGGACAACCTCAACACCTCGTTGAGGAGCAATAATAATATCAGGTTACACACTTATCATAACATTATCGATCACACATTTATGTTTCCTCAAACAACACCCCATTGAAAGTGATGTCATTGAACACACCAAAGATGCATGATTTTCATACCATTAGTACAATGACATTACTAGAAATATTTATCCCTTATATGACACCCTTTGATACTTATCGTAGGCTTTCTTGGGTACCTGGATTATGGGTAGCCTAGGTCAGTTCATGAAAATTGGTCACGTTTCATTGCTCTTTATGTTTTTTAATTTATTCACTATCTATTTGAATTTACCTATCTCATTGAATTAGATAATGTTTCTTATTTCCTTGAATTTAGAGAGACCTTTTTTTTTCATTATATCATTAGGTTATGCAATTTTAATTCATCCACTTGGATTTCTATTTTGGGGTTCTCATTAAAATTTCTTTTAAAAACTAATGAATGATGTATGTTATTTTCACTTAAATATTTTTTGTGTTTAGTACTATAATAAATTATCTTCAATATTTCAAACAGATCATATTAAAAAATCATGCAAACCATAAAATTTGGATTTGATATAATACAAATGACATGTCCAATTTTTTACTTCAAACATTTATGTATATTTCAAGTCCTTAAACAAAGTGAATACTCCCCTATTAGGGGTAATATGAATTGGTATGGGTCCAAAAAAATTAGGTAGGGACAGTTTTTCTTCTATGTTGAATATACGACCTCACCTCTGTGGTCTAAGATATAAAACTATAACCCCTTATAAATTTTTGATTAAGAAATATAAATTTAATCGATGTGAACCCATAATTGAGTCTTTCAGTATTAGTATCAGGATCTTAATCTTACATGGGATTACCGTAAACTTACTATTGTAGAGAAGACCTCATACTTCGATTAAATATTTATAATGTTAAGCCTCAACCACACATTGGTCTACAATGTTTGAACTTAGGCATAAAATACATTGGTACACCATAAAATCCCATAAGCTACTAATGTAAAGATAATTGGCACTCTCGACGTCAAAAACCCATAATATGTGACATTAGAAAAATCGAGTCTCCACTCACAAGATATTTACCTTTTGTAGATAGGGAATCATTTTGATCATCTGAAAATTTGGAAGGAAAAAAATATCAGGTTGAAAACATTCAAAGGGGGAACAATGAAAAATCAATGATTCTTCACCCTAATTCCTTTACAATTCACTGGTAAGGGAAATATTAGGGATAAATTCAAAAGACATAAACCTACTAGAAATCACCACTCAACCCTAGAAAAAATCATGGTATACCCTATAGGCCCATCAACTAGGAATATGTATGATAACACTTATGTTCCTTGAATATTATAGTGCATATTATTTTAACAGAATGAAAAAATATGAAATAAGAGATGCACCATAAAGTGATGTCATTGAACACACCAAAACAAAACCAAACTGCTACCACAATCCCCATGTGACCTCAAGTTCACCACCATCCTCTACTAAACCATGGATGTTCCCACATCCAATGAAACCCTTTAACATCCATGAGACACCCAAAAATATTTTTAGAATAATCTCATTCCTTTCAAACCAAACTCATCCATTTCATATAATTTCCAAAGGACCAACAATTATTTTTAAAAACCAAGAGTGCTTTCCAAACAACACTGTAACCATACTATAAAAGTCACCATGTTCCACATAACAAATGCCAAACATCATCCAATCAATTAAATAAAACATTAATAAGGTAAAGAACCATCCAAATCGTCCAATTTCACTATTAAAGACCAATTAACATTTAACCACACACATTATCCATAAGAAAACATAGTCATAATTTAAGATTCACTTTGAAAGATATTTTTATCAAATCATATCACCAATAATACACCATAATAATTTAACCAAGTACATTAACAAGGTGTAAATCATGTTTTCAAAATTATTTAGTAACACCCAAAGATCATATGGATTGAATTAGAATGAAATGTTAGGGAAATGACCACTTCTTGAGTGTGAATGCAACGAAACTTCAACAGGAAGGAGAACAAGGCCCCACATACCAACCACATAACCTAGATCCAAAGAAAAACGAACTAAAAATCAACCCTAACATCTAGGGTCTAGACAAGACCTAAAAGGAAACCAAGAAATAGATAAGGGGGAGAGAGATGAGGGGAATGGGAAAAACCCCTAAAATCACCTTGGATGTGAAGAGGGGGTCACTGCGGAGTCGCGGGTCACCGTGGAAGGGGTCATCGGGGTAGCGGGGTCGCACGAGGTCACCGGGGGTCGTGGGGGGTCGCCGAGGTCACGAGGTTGCGCGGGGTCGCAAGGGATCGGGGGAACAAGGGGAGTTGGGGTAGGGGGGAAGGGTCGGCAGCGTAAAAAAATATGGAGGGTTTCACGGAGGTTTATAATAAACCACCCCGAAACCATTTAAGCGAAAGGTTCAGTGACTTTACTAAGTATATTAGGGTTCCTTAACTAGTCAAAATGAATCAAGCTAAAGTGACTTTTTCTAATAAAAATTCACAATACATGAATTTACAAAAAAAGTGATTTTTCCTTAGAGTTTTTAATATTAACCTTATTTTATCTTCTTTACCTTTATTAAATTCATAATATATCGGAATATAATCAATAAAGACTAATTAAAAATTTATCAATATACTCCATAAAGTCTCTATTTATCAAATATATATTTATGGATGGAGAATTTTTCAATTCAAAATATGTAGAAAATAATCATAAGGTCCATATCATATTAAATGGGATATTTTTGAGATATAGTTTTTCAATAACCTCATAAAATGATACCCTTATCATAGGTCAATCATAGTGCAGAATTGATCCCTGTTTAGCTAATCAAAAAAATTATGAATACTTGGAGTAGGTTTCTTTTTCATCACTATGATCCAATCATATTCTATAAAATCAATGAATAACTGTAATGATACATCCGAATTTTTCACAATGAAAATAGGTCTCCCAAAGATGATTTGATTGGTAGAATAAAATCCTTCTCTATAATATCTTTTTTTTGTTCTTTAATTCCTATAACTCTGCATATGATATTTTATATTGGGTATTTATTATTATGTTGGATCTTTTTATGATATTATGTAAAATCAAACCACTAGAATTACCGCCATGTTTTTGGAGTGATTATACTAACCAATGAGAATAAGGTAATCATTATATATCATTGATGCTTGGATAGTTACTCTATGAGTTTTAACTGATAAATCCACAACATGAAGACATGGGGTATAATTATTTTTTTGTAAGATTTTAATGAAATTAATGAATATGTATAACTATAAAAAATTAATATACATTCTATTTGTGAGTGTACAGTTATTGTGACTACCACAATATCATTTAGATCATTATCATTAATTTATTAAAATTTCCATACCATAAAATTGTTCTATTGGCCTATACTTTGGTTGATGGTTGTTTACCTCCATTGTATTCTTATATAAAAATTAATAATAAAAATTTACATGCACTCTACACTTGTATCATTATAAATGCACTGTCATCCCTATGTCAATGTCATTCAAATTTTATTTATTTAAAACTCTTTAAAATTTTCATGATATATGTCCATCTATTCTAAAATTGTATCACTTTACACATTCAAGGACACAATTACCCATGTGAATTTTTCTATATTAGATTCACATGGAATATTTTACTTTATTCTTGGCCATTCAATGTCTAAATTCTTCTAAATAATTTTTTATCCATTTATTCTCATCATTCTATCCATAAGTCCACTGTGAATCACGGAAATCCATTTCAACATTGACAACACATTATATTATCCCTTTATAACTTTTTAAAACTATGATTTCCCATTAATTCCATACATGGGGTATCCATAAACTAAAAAATTTATCAATAATCCTATTAGATAGGATGAGAAAGAAAGTTGTGTACTGTTAAATATTTGTAAAGTACATCTCTAAATTCCAAACTTATTAACTTTACTTTTGCATCAATGATAATAATTCCATATCTATCCTAGTTATGAAATTTCATAGCATAATTAAAACAAATCATGATTTAAATTTAATGGATGCAAATATTTAAAAAAAAATCATTCATTACAATTTTTTATAAGAAACAATAATAATAAAGAAATAACTAATATTAAAACAAGAAAAAACATATAAATCAAACACTAGAGTTCATATAGGTCATCGGGGAAGCAGGGTCACTGGGGTCGCGGGGTCGCCGGAGTCGTGGGGGGCTGGGGTCGCCGAGGTCGTGGGGGGGCCGGGGTCACGGGGTCATGGGGAAGACAGGGTCACGGGGGGCATCGGGGTCACGGGAGGCTAGTGTCATGGGGGAAGCGGGGGACAGAGCGGTCGAGAAAGAGGAGGGGGAACGGTCGGGACTGAAAAAAATTGTTTCACGGCGGTTTTTTAAAAACTGCCAGGAAACCATTTTTTAAAAATGTTTAGTGGCGGTTCCTGGAACGACCGCTAAACGGTGGTTTTGTTGTACTGTGATACTATCACATCATGTTCATGCATGGCACATACTATAACCTATATATTTATGTATACATACAAAAATATAAATGTAAACTTCGATTTTCATGGGTAATAAAAACATTAAACATCCTAAACCAAATCTAAGATCCTTAAAATAGTAAATAAGAATGGAATTTCAGGGTTTTCAACATGGATCAAAATGTTTATATACTTATATACAAACCAACTGTATAAACATAAATATACATATAAAAAAACTCTTTTTCACACCAAATAATAAGAACTCCCCTTTGAAAATCATGAAACCTTAAATGTAGAGGGTGTGTAGAGGTTTTTAGGGTTTTAAAAACTGAAAACAAGGTTGAACGCCCATATATATATAATCTGTATAATTTTATAAACTTATATAAGACTACCTCAATGTAAAATAGAATGAAAAACCACCCTTAATCAACTGGTTCGATCCTATATGCGAGGTGAGGAAAAACATCTATGAAAGGGTTCGTATGGATTTACAAAATCTCATATATATATATATATATATATATTCAAAAACTGAAATAAAACCATAAAAAATGCCATTAATACTTTGGTCTGATCGAGTTTGAAGGATGTGGGAAAACATGTAGGAAGAAGGGGTTTGGGTATAGCTTAATACAATCTCAAAGTTATACATACATATATATATATATATATATATATATTCGAAATTGTATCAGAAGAAAACAACCGAGACATAAATAGAGTTCCCTTACTAGCTTGGAGAGGAGAAAGAGCAAGCGAGGTCGTCGCGATGGGTCGAAAGCTCTGGAGAGAAAACATGAAGGAATCTTGCAACATTTTGGTGAAACATGAGGCTTAAAAGAAAATGAAATGGTTGACCTAGTGTGAAGAGGCGTGGAGGGGATCCGAGGCCGAGTACTAAGTGTCGGTTCCAACTTCGTGGAATGAAGGGACGAGAACGGGTCCACTGCCGGCCTAGGAAAATAATATCCAGAGATAGGTTACTGGAGCGCGGCATGCCTGAGGAAGAAGAAGAGGAACCACGAGGGTAGATATGAAATTAAATGGACGGCCAGGATCAGATCTCATGAGAGATCGGACGGTCGCAGGGCGAAGCGGGCGATCATGCGGCTTCGATCGCGTGGATGGCTCAGATCAAGCGTGAGATGCAGTGGATGGCTCGAATTGCGTGTCACCGAATTCATACCATCCCACATCCAAACGGGACGAGCTTTGGGCACGTCTTATAAGAATCAGCCCTCTTTCCTCATGGAAATAACACACGCACACACTCCACGGGGCCTTATACACAGGCCCCTTGTGGGCTTCGGTGCACCCATACACTCTCTGCACTACAGGCCACAGACACGGGCCTGTGCCTGTGTGCTGGCACCTAGCACAAGTTATGCTCGGGCTCTGGCTCTCCTGTAGACATGCACTCAAGGGACCCATGGTCGCCACCTTGGGTGTCTAGGGGGACTGGCCTTGACCTTGTGGGCTTGGCCGTTAGGCTACCCTCGGTTGGCTGGTTCCCCTAATTTTTTTTATTAAATTTTAGATAATCATTTAAAAAAATCATTTCTGTTGTGAAATTAATAAGTACATATAATTAAACATATATGTTATTTAAAATAGTAAGTGTTTATAAACATAAGATAAAATAATTAATGAAAATATTAACAAATTAATTCATTCCTATTAACTATTCAAAAGTGTAATGGTTTTATAAAACAAGGATTCATAGTATAAAATACTTCTAGGTTGAAAACATAGTTTCATTTATTTAAAAATATATAATATCAGGGTATCAAAAATACATCTTCACAATACATATTAAATGTATTTTGGTTCCATAATTATAAAATACCCTCTTTAGGAGTCATAACTTTTATATTATTTAAATGATATTTTAAATTACTAGGTTTTGAACTATATAATTAAACATTATGGTTTGTGAAAAAAACTAGGTTCATAAAAGTATTCTATTATTTTAAAACTATGACATTTAAAGACATAATTTCAAAACATAAAATAAAATTATAAAAGCATTATAAAAAGAAAGTTTTTTATAAATAAGATAAACTTCATTACTTTAAAACTCCACCGTTATGAAATTTAAAGTCTCCCCCGGCTATAAATATTGTTTTTGAGCTTCCAACAGCTATATGAGGTAACAGTCAAATAGGATCCCTATAAAACCAAGATGTGGGGCATCTTAGATTCTTAGAGAGGATAATGGTTCTCATCCTCCCACTGGTACTCAGCACGGTCACGGTGGAACTAGCTATTCTGATGCTCATGATTGGTCCTAATGATTAAAATTATGATGTTGGGATTGTTTTTGTCATGGGAAGCCTTCCAGTGATCTTACTAGGGTTTTATTTGTCATTTATGGTTAGTGATCATTCCTTGTAAACTCAGTATGTTTTAAGACACTTAGGTGTTATGTTCATAAATAAAATGTTATGTGTTTTATCTTTTTTAGTCTGTTTGGTTAAAAGGATAAAACATTAATGGATTCAAACACATATTTTCTATTTATAAGGTTTTGAAATATTCAGGGTGTTACATTATTCCCCCCATCAATGAATTTCGTCCACGCAATTCTATTCATAAACTTGAAAAAGAAAACCCCCAGATGATCATCATCACCAAAATGGGAGATTTGGCTGGGTCAAAGGAATACCCAGGTTGGTACTCAGTTCCTCTACTTCACTCGCCCAGATACACCTTGAGTAGTATGTCTTGAACTCCAACCCATGTGTTCTATACATAGGATTACATAGGAGGCTCGTAGGGTAATAAAGTAGGGGATGCATAAATGGACATATTCTCTAGTGCTCCGTCGGACTACATCAAGCTCAAGATATTTTATTGGAACCATGTGATCAGATACACTGAGGTTTAGAATATGGTACATGAAGGATACTCTATGGTTCCCATCTTGGGAAGCCACTGGGAAACATGCTCTGGCAGAAAAATTCTGTTACAGAGTGAAACATCGAAAAATACCTTCGAAGTACCTCCCTGTATTCCTATAATGAGGGAGTTGGGTATTGGTGATAAGGTGGAATACTTGGTCGACCCCTTGGTAGGAACGAAGAATTTCATGGCTATTGGAAAAATCAAACATTCGTTGAAATGATCCTCACATATGGAGGAAAGAAGTATAGTCCATGGTGTACGTCTGTATTAATATTTCCACCAAAATATCATCAAGTAGGGATAATATATTTGTTTGTCCAACCATCTAAAAATTCCTTCATGAGAATTCACTTAAAAGTTAGAAAAAGGTATTGATAGGAAAGGAAACCAAATAATATTTCAATACCACACAGGTTTATACATCTGTTCCTAAGGTTCATTTAACGACAAATCATAAGAACTCCAAATAAAGAAGCAAAACATCCTAACTCCTCAAACCAAACATAGGCTGATCATTCAGGGTTAAATTCATAGAGACACCTGTGACATCTCCTCAGTGTAGCATGAGGGGTATGAAGTTGGGAAACATCAACATACACTTGTTTCCAATAAGACAGTTGGGTGGACTCATCTTCTAACATCCCGAAGTCCAACAATTGGCCCCAAAAGCTGTTGTTTAAAATCTGACAAAGATTGGCCGCTCGGAGGTCTCCAGCAGCAGCAGCTTCTTGAAAAGGGTTAAGGATCCTAGTGAAAAATTCTTCACCTACCGTGAATACTAATAAAAGTCCCTCATAGAACCTTCCCTGATGTGAATATGAGGAGAATTGGTTCATCATCATAAGGAGGTAATCCATTACCAATCCCCAGTATAGACTAAGCAACCAAGGTGAGTTTGACAAATTGTTCTGGTTCTTGCATGACATGCGGATATCAGAAATATTAAGAATGTTCTCTCGGCTAGATAGGGACACAATGGTCTCTAGGGCCTCAGTGGGAAGTGACAGAAGATTGGTAGGTACGTTTCCATCTGTCATCTGAAAGTTACAATACAATTACTTAGTGATGCCCAGTCATATATTTATACTACCTAGTTTTCTAGAGTTATCTGAACCTATACTCTGATACCAACTATAAGGACCTGACCCCTGAGTGCCCAGAGCCGGTGCTAGTGAGAAATGATGTCTCAAAATTATATTTCAAACATTTACAAGTATTACATCACATCCCATTATTACAGAGGATCACAATGTTCAAGTTCTGGGAAACTAGCTGCTTGTGAAAAAACTTCTTTAGTAAAAACTCATACCTGAACTTTTTTTAAAAAAAATATGTAGGGTGAGAAAAGTATTCCCAGTAAGGGGTTTGAAAACAACTTGAAAATAATCTTTCTTTACAGAAAATTAAAATATAATTCTTGAAAATAAACATAAACATTGGAAAATTAATTATAAAGAAAACTTATAACATAAAATATAATCAAGATCAGAGTACATAGTTCCAATTAGGGAAATTAAATGCTTGTATAACACATGACCATTAACAACATGCAGGGTAATGAATACTATTATCAAGGTAGTTCTGATCACACAAGACATAATAAAAAATGACGTAATAATGAACATAACGGGTGCACATATCATGATGGACATATCCATATCTTTTCATATCTAATAACATAGTGCTGCTGTTAAATGGATCAAGTCCAGAACTACTACAACATATCATGTCATTCCATTAGTTCATTCTGTGCATACAAAAGGCTCTGAACTAGGGATATCCTACTAGTCGGCCAATACCAAGGTTGGCCAATTACTAAAACATTAATAGGAGGGTATAATTCTAGACTGTTTCAAGGCCCCGTTCCAAGACCATGATCATCTATTTCCATGAATTTCAATTGAACCGTCTATGTCCATGAATTTCACCTCAACCATAACTGTTGTCAGGCCTTCTTCCATGACTCTGTTTTGTCTCATGAGACCTACCGATGCGTCGAGGGGCTATATCGGGCCCCACCCATCACATAATATGTCCAATACAATCCACTTATGGCTTAGGGGATATGTTTCCAAGGAATCCCATACCACTTTGGATACCCATTTTAAAGTGATGTTATTTGGGGTGTCCCATACCACTCCAAATAACGGGTTCATAGATTCTTTATTAATATTTGGTGTTTTATCAATCAAATAAAAATATGAAATGACATTAATGGAAGAAATACATGCATTAAATTTGACATTATAACAGGAATCATTTCTACGTTGATAAGAGATAAGTTTCAAATATATGAATCTGTGTTATTAATTCCATGTACATGATTCCATAAATCCCTAATCATCTAAAATATCCTAATCAAGCCAAAATACATCTTTTTATTTCATAAAACACAACAAGGGTGAAAGTCAATATAACTTTATTAATTAAACAAGCTCATTAGTGAAACATACATATTGGCTTAACAACCACCAAAAATATTAAAATCTTACATGTATCAATGCATAGACTAATTCTTGATATTTATTATTTGAAAATAGGGTTTTGGAATATAAACCTATAAATACATTTTACGTGACTATATATACGTAAATTGTATATATGGGTTTTTACACAATTTAATGAAAGTCCATTAAATTCCTTAAGATCTGAGTATTTCTAACCATTAATTAATTACATTACTGAAAACCAAACCCATATATGGTCTAATATATAATTAACTATATGTATATAAATATATAAAAACTAAGGTTTTTTTACTATAAGAATAATTACATTTAAACCCAAAACATAGTTCGCATCTAGAATATTTTTTTAAGATTACTATTTATCTCTTAAAAATCATAATTGAATTGTACGGGAAAACATATATATATATATATGATTATATAATTATATATACATATACAATGTCTGCAAAAAAGGGATTATTCATATTAAAAGTTGACTAAAAAATATCCTTTATAATTCTTAGTATAACATAGTGAATTATTTGGAAACATTAAAAATAGATATGGATTGTGATTATGTATATAAGTGTATACACCCGAAAATATATACGTGTATTTATATGATATATGATAGAAGCTTTTCACAACTAAACATGCATAACCTACTTGAGTTTACAAACAATAAACAAATCTCCCTGAAAAAATGGATGGTGGTATTGTCCCAACAAGTTCATGCATGACACATACTATTACATATATTTATATATATGTATATATATATATATAAACATAAATGTAAAATTTGATTTTCATGAGAAATAAAAACTGTAAGAATCCTAAAAAAAAATAAGATCCTCAAAACAGTAAATAAGAATGGAATTTTAGGGTTTTCAATATGGATCAAAACATTTATATACTTATATTTAAACAAACTCTATAAACATATATATAATTATCAAAAAACTCATTTTCACACCAAATAATAAGAACTCCACTTTGAAAAGCATGGAACCTTAAATGTAGAGGGTGTGTAGATGGTTTTAGGGCTTTCAAAACCAAAAACAAGGTTGAACGCCCATATATATATAATCTGTATAATTTTAAAAACTTATATAAGACTAGTTCAACTTAAACTTGAATGAAAAACCACCCTTACTCCATTGGTTCGATCCTACATGCGAGGTGAGGAAAAACACGTAATAAATGGTTCATATGGCTTTACATAAGCTCATATATATATATATACATATATAATTATATATATCTACCGAAACTGAAATAAAACTATAAGAAAAATGCCATTAATCCTTTGGTTTGATCTAGTTTGAAGGATGAGGGAAAACGTGTAGGAAGAAGGGGTTCGGGTATAGCATAATACTACATCGAAGTTATAGATATATATATATATATATATATATATATTCGAAATTATATTGGAAGAAAACAACTGAGACATAAATAGAGTTCCCTTACTGGCTTGGAGAGGAGGAGAAGGGGCAAGTGAGGTCGTCGCGACGGGTTGGTAGCTCTGGATAGAAAACACGAAGGAACTGTTCCACGTTTCAGTGATACATTAGGCTTAAAAGAAAATGAAATTGGTGACCTAGTTTGATGTGGCGTCGAGGGGATCTGAGGCTAAGTATTAATGGGCAGTGCCAACATTGCGGAAATAATGGATGAGAACGAGTCCACTGCTGGCCTAGGCAAAGAAAACGGGGATATAGGTTACTGGGGTGCAGCATGAGGGAGGATGAAGAAGAGGAACTGTGGGGGTAGATATGAAAATAAATGGATGGCTAGGATTAGATCTCGTGAGAGATCGGATGGTCGTTGGGTGAAGCAGGTGATCGTGCGACTTCGATCGCGCGGACGACTCAGATCAAGTGCGAGATGCGGCAGACAACTCAGATCGCGCGTCCCCGAATTTATGTCGTCCCACATCGAAACAGGACGAGCATTGGGCACAACTTATAAGCATCAGCGCTCCTGCCTCATGGAAATAACACACGCACACACTCCACGGGTCCTTACACACGGGCCCCTTGCAGGCTTCAGCCCACCCATACACCCTGCACACCCCAGGGCTTAGACAGGGGCCTATGCGTGCGCGCTGGCACCTACCGCGAGCTATGCTCGGGCTCCGACTCTCCTCTAAGCATGCACTCGAGAAACCCCTTGTCACAACCTTGGGTGTCTTGGGGGACTGGCCTTGACCTTGAGGGCTTGGCCGTTAGGTTTCACTCAGTTGGCTAGTTCCCATTAAATTTTATTATTAAAATTTAGATAATCATTTTAAAATATCATTTATGTTTTTAAAACAATTTGTACATATACTTAATAATATATGTTATTTAAAATAGTAAGTTTTTATAAACATAAGTAGAAATAATTAATGAAAACATTATCAAATGAGTTCATTCGTATTAAACTATTCGAAAGTGTAATGGTTTTATAAAACTAGGATTCATAGTATAAAATAATTCTAGGTTGAAAACATAGTTTCATTATGTTAAAAAAATATAACATTAGTGTATCAAAAATACATTTACACAATACTTATTAAAATTATGTGGGTTCCATACTTAAAAAATACCTTCTTTAGGAGTCATAACTTTTATATTATTTAAAGTATATTTTAAATTACTAGGTTTTGAACTATATAAATAAACATTATGGTTTGTGAAAACAACTAGGTTCATAAAATTATTCTATTATTTTAAAACTATGAAATTTAAAGACATAATTTCAAAACATCAAATAAAATTATAAAAGCATTATGAAAACAAATTTTTTCATAAAGATGATGAACTTCATTACTTTAAAACTAAACCGTTCTGAAATTTAAAGACACCACCGGATTTAATTATAGTCGTTGAGCTTCCAATGACTATATGAGGTAATGGTCGAATAAGTGCCCTATAAAACCAATACTAGGGGGGTGTCTGAGTTTCATAGAGAGGAGAGTGGTTCTTATTATCCCACTGATACTCAGTAAGGCCACAGTGGCACTAGCTATTCTAATGCTCATGATGGTTCCTAATGATCCAAATTATGATGTTGGGATGGTTTTTTATCTTGGTTATCCCTCCAGTGATCTTACTAGGGTCTTTATTTGGCATTTATGGTTAGTGAGATTTCCTTGTAAACTCAGTATGTTTTAAGACACTTTGATGTTAAGTTCATAAATAAAAAGTTTAGTGTTTTATCTTTTATATTCTGTTTAGTTAAAATGAGAAAACATTAATGGCATCAAACATACATTTTCTATTTATATGGTCTTGAAATACTCAGGGTGTTACATTATTCCCCCTTCAAAAAATTGCATCCTCACAATTCTATTCATAAACTTGAAAAAGAAAACCCCCTAATGATCATCATCACCAACATGGGAGATTTTCCTTGCTCAATGGAATACCCAGGTTGGTACTCATTTCCTCTGCTTCACTAGACCATATACACCTTAAGCAGTATGCCTTTAACTCCTGCTCATGTGTTCTACACACTGGCTTCCATAAGGATGCTTGTGTGGTAATAAAGTCAGGGATGTCCAAATGGACATATTTTCGGGTGCTCCATTGGACTACATCACAGTCAAGATATTCCATTGGAACCATCCGATCAGATATACTAAGGATTAGAATCTAGAACATTAAGGCTGCTCTGTAGTTCCCATCTTGGGAAGCAACTAGGAAACTTTCTTTGGCTGAAAAATTATGTGCTAGAGTGAAACATCGAAAAAGACCATTGAAGTACCTCCCCCTCTTACTATAATTAGGGAGTTGGGTATTGGTGATAAGGTAGAATACACGGTCGACCCCTTGAAAGGAACGAATAATTTCCTGGCTGCTGGAAAAATCAAACATTCGTTGACATGATCCTCGTAGAAGGAGGAATGAAGGATAGTCCACGGTGCACATCCTGATTAATATTTCCTCCAAAATTTCATTAGGGAGGGATAAGATATTTTTTTGTCTAGCCATCTGAAAAATCATTCATGAGAATTCACTTAAAAGTTCAAACATGGTATTGACAGGAAAGGAACTCAAATAATATTTCAACTGAACACAATTTTATACATCAGTGCGTTAGTTTCCTTTAACGACCTACAATACGAACTCCACATAGAAAAGAAAAACTTCTTAAATCCTCAAACCAAACACAGGTTGAGCATTCAGGGTTAAATTCATGGAGACACCTATGACGTCTCCTGAGTGTAGCATGAGGGGTATGAAGTTGGGAAACATCAACATAAAATTGTTACCTGTAAGATAGTCGGGTGGACTCATATTCTAACATCCTGAAGTCCAACAATTTTTCCTAGAATCCTTATTTCAAAATCTGACAAAGGTAGGCTGCTCGGAGGTCTCCGGAAGAAACCTCTTATTGAAAAGGGTTAAGGATCATAGTGCCAAATTATTCACCTACTATGAATACTCAGAAAAGTCCCTCATAGTACCTTCCCCATCGTGCATATGAGGGGAATTGGTTCATCATCATAAGGAGGTAATCCATTCCCAAACCTCGGGGTAGACTATGAGACCGAGGTGATTTTGACACATCATACAGTTCCATGCATGACATGAAGATATGGGCATAATTAAGAAAGTTCTCTCGGCTAGCTAGGGACACAATGGTCTCTAGGGTCTCAGTGGGAATTGAAAGAAGATTGGTAGGTACGTTTCCATCTGCCATATGAAAGTTACAATATAATTACTTAGTGATGATCAGTCATATATTTATACTACCTGGTTATTCCAGAGTTATCTGAAAATATTCTTTGATACTAACTGTAAGGACCCGACCTCTGAGTGCCAGGAGCCGGTGCCAGTGAGACATGATGTATCAAAATTATATTTCAAACATTTACAACTATTACATAATGTCCCATTATTACATAGGATCGCTGGGTTCATGTTCTAGGAAACCAGCTGCTTCTGAAAAACATCTTTAGAAAAAACTCATACCTGAAAAAACATGTAAAACAAAAACGTAGGGTGAGCTAAGTATGTCCATTAAGGGGTTTGAAAACAACTTTAAAATAATCATTGTTTACTGAAAAGAAAAATAGTATTCTTGAATATAAACTTAAACAATGAGAAATAAATTATAAAGAAAACTAATAACATAACATCAAATCATGATCAGATTATGCAGTTTCAATTAGAGAAATTAAATGTTTATATAATACTTGACCATTAACAACATGCAGGGTAATGAATACTACTAGAAAGAAAGTTCTGAGTGCACAAGACATAATAAAAAATGATTTAATAATGAACATAACTAGGGCACATATCATGATGGACATATCCATATCATTTCATATGTAATAACATAGTGCTGTTGTTAAATGGGTCATGTCCAGAACTACTACGACATATCATGTCATTCCATTAGTTCATTTTGTGCTTACAAAAGGCTTTGAACCGGGGATGTCCTACTAGTCGAAAAATCCCATAGTTGGTCAATTAATATAACATTAAGAGGAAGGTATAATTCCAAACTGTGTCAAGGCCTCATGCCAAGACCATGATCATCTATGTCCAGAAATTTGACCTGAACCGTCTATGTACATGAATTTCACCTAAACCATAACTGTTTGTCAGGCCTTGTGTCATGAATCTGTTTTGTCTAATGAGACATACTGATTCATCGAGGGGCTATAACAGGCCCCACCTGTCACATAATCAATCCAATACAATCCTCTTATGTCATAGGGGCTATGTATCTAAGGTGTCCCATACCGCTTTGGATACCCATTTTAATGTGATGTTATTTGGGGTGGCCCATACCACACCAAATAACAGGTTCATAGATTCTATATTATTATTTGGTGTTTTATCAATCAAATAAAAAATATGAAATGACATTTACGGAAGAAATACATGAATTAAATATGACATTATAACATTAATCATTTCTACATTGATAAGAGTAAAGTTTCAAATATGTGAATCTATGTTATTCATTCCAGTTACGTGATTCCATAAATCCCTAATCCTCTAATATATCTTAATCATGCCAAAATACATCTTTTTAATTCATAAAACACAACAGGGGTGAAAGTCAATATAACTTCTTTAATTAAACAAGCTTATTAGTTAAACATACATATTGGCTTAGAAACCACCAAAATTATTAAAATCTTACATGTATCAAAGCATAAACTAAGTCTTGATAATTATTAATTGAACATAGGGATTTGGAAAATAAACCTATAAATACATTTTACATAACCATATATCCGCAAAGTGTATATATGGGTTTTTACAAAATTTAATCAAAGTCCATTAAAATACTTAAGATTTGAATATTTTTAACCATTAATTAATCACTTGACTGAAAACCAAACCCATATAAGGACTATTAAATAAGTTACCATAAATACATAAATATATAAAAACTAAGGATTTTGTACTATAAACATATTTACATGTAAACCCAAAACCTAGTTTCCATTTAGAATATTATTTTAAGAATAGTATTTATCTCTTAAAAAATATAATTGAATTGTAATGGAAAACATATATATATATATATATATGATTATATAATTATACATATAAATATATACAAAGTTCTCAAAAAATTGATTTTTCATATTAAAAGTAGACTCAAAAACTGCCTTTATAATTCTTAGAATAACATACTGAATTATTTGAAAACCTTGAAAATAGATATGGATTGAGATAATGTATATATGTGTATACACCTGAAAATATATATGTGTATTTATAAGATATATGATAGAATATTTTCACAACTAAACATACATAAACTACTTGAGTTTACAAACCATAAACAATCTCCCTGGAAAAATGGAAGGTGATACTGTCCCAAAAAGTCCATGCATGGCACGTACTATAACATATATATATATATATATATATGTATATATATATATGAACATAAATGTAAACTTTGATATTAATGAGAAATGAAAACTGTAAACATCCTAAACCAAATCTAAGATCCTAAAAACAGTAAATAAGAGATGAATTTCATGGTTTTCAACATGGATCAAAATGTTTATATACATATATATAAATAAACTCTATAAACATATATATACTTATAAAAAAACTCATTTTCACACCAAATAATAGAAACTACCCATTGAAAAGCTTGAAACCATAAATGTAGAGGTTGTGTAGAGGGTTTAAGGGTTTTAAAAACCGAAAACATGGTTGAACTCCCATATATATATATAATCTGTATAATTTTATAAAATTATATAAGACTCGTTCAATGTAAACTAGAATGGAAAACCACCCTTACTCCACCGGTTCGATCCTACATACGAGGTGAGGAAAAAAACGTTAGAAATGGTTCATAAGGCTTTACATAAGCTCATATATATATATACACAAACACACACACACACACACATATATATATCTATCGAAACTGAAATAAAACCAGACAACAAAAACTCCATTAATCATTTGGTTTGATCCAGTTTGAAGAACCATGGAAAAATTGTAGGAAGAAGGGGTTCAGGTATAGCTTAATACAAGATCGAAGTTATACATACATACATATATATATATATTGAAATCGGATCGGAAGAAAACAACCGAGACATAAATAGAGTTCCATTATTGGCTTGGAGAGGAGGAGAAGGAGAAAGTGAGGTCGTTGCGATGGGTCGGAAGCACTGGGGAGAAAACACGAAGGAATTGGGCCACATTTTGGTGCCACACGAGGGTTAATAGAAAATGAAATGACCAACCTAGTGTGAAGAGGAATCGAGGGGATCCGAGACTGAGTATTAATGGGCAGTGCCAACATCATCGAAAGAAGGGACGAGAACGGGTCCACTGCCGGCCTAGGCAAAGAAAATAGGGAGATAGGTTACTCGTGTACGGCATGGGCGAGGAAGAATACGAGGAACCGCTGGGGTAGATATGAAAATAAATGGATGGCTGGGATCAGATCTCGTGAGAGATCGGACGGTCATAGGGAGAAGCAGGTGATCACGTGACATCAATCACACGGACGGATCACATCAAGCGCAAGATGCGGAAGACCACTCAGATCGGACATCACCGAATTTATGCCACCCTACATCGAAACGGGACGAGCTTTGGGTGTAGCTTATAAGCCTCAGTGGTCCTTCCTCATGGAAATAACACACACACACACTCCACATGGCCTTATACATGGGCCCCTTGCGGGCTTCGGCCCACCTATACACCCTACACCCCGCGGGCCTGTGCATGCGTGCTGGCACCTAGCGTGAGCTATTCTCGGGCTTCGGCTCTCCTCTAACCATGCACTCGAGACACCCCTGGTCACCACCTTGGGTGTCTAGGTGGACTGGCCTTCACCATGAGGGCTTGGCCATTAGGCTGCCCTAGGTTGGCTGGTTCCCCTTAATTTTTTTTAAAATTTATATAATCAATTTAAAATATCATTTATGTTTTGAAAATAATAAGTAAATATACTTAAAAATATATGTTATTTGAAATAGTGAGTTTTTATAAACATAAGTTAAAATTAATAATGAAAACATTAAAAAATTAATTCATTCCTATTAAACTGTTCAAAAGTGTAATGGTTTTATAAAACTAGGATTCAAAGTATAAAATACATCTAGGTTGAAAACATAGTTTCATTTAGTTAAAAAAATATAACATTAGGATATCAAAAATACATATGCACAATACTTATTAAAAGTATATTGGTTCCATATAAAATACCTAGGAGTCATAACATTTATATTATTTGAAGGATATTTTAAATTACTAGGTTTTGAACTATATAAATAAACATTATGGTTTTTGAAAACAACTAGGTTCATAAAAGTATTATTTTATTTTAAAACTATGACATTTATTGACATAATTCAAAACATAAAATAAACTTATAAAAGCATTATAAAAACCAATTTTTTCATAAAGAAGATAAACATCATTACTTTAAAACTCAACCATTATGAAATTTAAAGACTCCACTGGCTATACTTATTGTCATTGAGCTTCCAACGACTAAATGAGGTAACAGTCAAATTGGTGCCCTATAAAACCAAGACATGGGGGTGTCATAGTTTCATAGGGAGGAGAATGGTTCTCATCATCCCCCTGGTACTCAGCACAACCGTGGTGGCACTAGCTATTCTGATGCTCATGATGGGTCCTAATCATCCAAATTATGATGTTGGGATTGTTTTTATCTTGGGAATCCTTCCAGTGATCTTACTAGGGTTTTTCTTTTGAATTTATGGTTAGTGATCATTCCATGTAAACTCAGTATTTTGGAAGACACTTCGGTGTAACGTTCAAAAATAAAAACTTCTATGTTTTATCTTATATATTCTGTTTTTTTAAAATGAGAAAACATTAATGGCATCATTTTTTTTCTATTTATAAGGTTTTGAAATATTCAGGGTGTTACATCTCCTAGGGTGTTTCTACAGTTTACAGGGGTAGAAACACCTATCCTGAAATTAATATATGCCTTTATTTAGTGGGTCAGGGACCTTATGTGTCGGTATCATGGTCATGAAAAAGATGATATCCACATATTTATGAGGGCCAATGTATATTTATGAAAAATCAAACGTCCAAATGGATATTATAGGAATAGAGGTGTTCTATCCATGTAGGGTCTTGGATTGATAGGTAATTCAATATGCTAATTGTGAAGCTCTTACCCTTGGACATATGGTTTCAAATTACGACATGTGGGGCATCAACAGTTCGTGAATGAAGTGTAACATTCCAACATTGAGAAGGGGTTAAACACATGATGGAATATTTTTTATGATTTTTAATCCACTCATATAGTTGGGTATAGAGATAGAAAATAGAGGCCCAACGTTCCTTAGTCATGACAATGGTGTGGGACAGTCTTATCTGGAATGAACCAAAATAGGCTTGGGTATAGGGTTCTCCCGTAGTGATGTTAGGGCTCACAAGGAATAGAAATCCCTTTTGCAGACTGAATAATTTGGTTGATGACCATATGTTCATATGGTTGAGCCACTGGAATATAGGAATAGTTATTAAAATGGGGCCTTGAAGACATGTATCATCTAAAGGGGCTATAAAATATTGCGGTGACTTGAGGAACTCAAATCATGATGATTGATTTGAGGAATGTTTAATATCCAAGGAGAGATTTAGTAACCGAAATGTAGTATCCCATACTTTGGACATATTTTCATAGTGAGGAGATTTGATAAGTCATTACTATAATTTTTCACTAAACCAGGGGGTTCAACGGTCATAACATATATTTTACTAAGATTACAATGTTGACCAAATGATCCATATTCCTTATTCATCTTCACCCTAGTTTTTTTTAATCTCTAGAGATGACATGTTTCATGAGAAAATTCATAATTTTTCTCATTATTCCCATTGTGTGTGTCCAACATGACATGTTTTGTGACTCTTTCACAAAATTTTCATGTATTGATATTTGGAAATTTATGAGCAAGTGTATATGGTCATATAGATTTGACCAAAGTGTACATAGTTTAATGTAGTGATTCATCTATACCAAATACAGGGTATGATAAAAAATATCAAAATTAAGACATTGTGGGACATGAGTAACCCAAAACTACTCTTAAAGGGAGATAAAAATGATGTAAATCATGGATCATGATTCTTAGGTCAAGAGTAATGAAATGGGATAGTCATACCAGGTGCACTTAAGATCACACTGAGGTGTTGAGTTCTGCCTTGATTATTTTAGGATTCAAAAATATAATAATGTCCTTTTTTTTAAAGTGGGTAATTTGGTTGATGATTGTAGGATCATTTTAATAAATCATAGGCAAGCATGAATTTTCATGCAAAGGATTCCTTAATGATGATATCCTTTATGAAGTCCTTGAATGGTTTCCAGAAACCTAAAGAACATGAGGCATAAAGTATGTATTATGAATTGATTTGCACTAAAAGATGTCAGATGTTCCTCATACTCTGGTAGGCTAGGGTGAAGCTCTTGGGGTTCCTTGATAGGGGACGAAAATGCGGGGTGTCCTGAATTTTTTATTTTCAAATAGTGGGGAAATTTTCCATATACCTTAACATCATAAGGTAAGGAGGTTTTCATAAGTTATAATGCCTTATAACCATGATATTCTCCTTCTAGTTCAATGTCATACAATAAGGATTTACATCCATTTATTTTATGTTTATGTTGTAAGGATGTAATTTTATAGTGTATAAATTTTAGTTGGTAATGACTTTCCTACATAATGATTCACTTTATACAGTAGGGATGTGGGAACTGACTGGATGAAAAATAATTATGTGAGACCTATTATATATGCAGTAAGGACATGCATATATCAAACATATATGAAGGCAATGTGAGCATTTATGTCCCTATCCCCAATGAAGTTTAGTGTGAATTTCTTATTGTTTTCCATAGTTGGCTGTAGTATGGGGCATTTGGATTCCAATGCATATGGCGTATCAATTATAATCACACCACATATAGTTCTTGAGGAATGGAAATTTCTTATGTCTTGTGGAAAGGACATGTGAATACCGATACAAAAAAGAGAATTGTGGCTCGACCCAATGACTGAAATCTTGGTGTCACTACATATTACATGATGATTGTTGTTATTCAATGAGTAGTCCTTAATGAAGAACCCTTCGTAGGCCTTACCTTTATTCAAAGAGGGGGGAATTTTTACTTATCTATTTTGAATGGGTCTGGAGTTGTAAATCTTGTCATCCTTACATATCCTGTGAAGACATGAATCAATTCAAACATAGTTATTAAATGAGAAACTATCTATTCACATGTATGGTCCATATGGATTGGTGGGTATTATTTTCATTGATTGTTGTAATTGGGACTATGATTAAAGATCTAGGCATCACTATGTATTATGTGAGGGAAATAATCAAGCCACACATAGTTCTTGAGGAACCATGGAGTTTATTTCACGTGAAAAGTATAATAACCTTGAGGATTATCATCATACAGAAATGATTCATGAAATGAATTTTAAAGTCTTGTTTTCAGTACCATGATTGACACACCACGTGCATTCATTCCTTGTTCATGTGGGGAATCCCTTACTATAATTCTGAATCTCAGGTAATCTATGATTGATGTGGCAAACAAGGAATGAAATGGGTTCTTCCCCTCATGCATAGTAAGTTGAGGGAACCACATGGGATTTTTGTATCATGTAGTGTCCGGACCAAGATATTGGATTGAGTCCTCCCTACATATCTCTTTGAAATTAATAATCAATCTATATGTAGTTATAGAATTCCCATAAAATTTAACTTCACATGGAATAAACATTTAGGTGGGATGTTTACACGTCAGGAAATAAGGATGAGTTTTTAATGTCCCAAATTTGGTTTCTAGGATGATATACTACAACATAACATCATTTATCAAGGATGTGATGTTCTTGATAAATACTCTATGAATAATTTCATTATAAATCATTGATTGGGGGGATGAGCCACACTCCTCATCTATGGTGGACAATGTGTAGAATCTATTATGATAAAATTAATTTATGTTGTATGAAACTTCCCATTTGGGATCAAATGATAGATGTTCATTCCTCGGAATCATCAAGGATCTAATATCCAAAAAAGTATCCATGGATGAATGAATATAGGTGAACCATTTTATTGAAGGATCGTGTGATCATATTCTAATGGGTTTCTAGTTTGGGTAGTGTGTGAAAAATTTTATCATCAAGTCTCTCCAATACATGCAACAAAATTTCTAATTTTTCATCATCTAATAGTTTTTCCAAATCGATATTCAGATCAATGAAAATTATAAATCTATGTTTAGCACTTCCTTGGACCCATAGTCCAATTTCTATGGAGTTTCCAATGTGGATGTATGTGTGGTGGTAGGGAAGGCCAATAAATAATGGATAAGTAAGTCTTAATAAGATATATTATCCCTATTTTCCATGTTTTATAGAATATTTGATAGATTCGTATTCAAGTACTCTATCTTTCCATTTTCCACTACATGACAGTAGGTTGATTTATTGGACCCGATGATGTAATATTTGTATATTATCTTAAACTCTATTGAACATAAGTTGTTTTCTTTTTTGAGAAATTTTGTCTGACGAACCCCTATATTGATGATGATATGGGAGCTAATGAATTTGATGATGTTATTTTTCCTGAATTCCTTGATGGGTATTTCCTTTTCCCATTGTGAAAATAAGTCTGTAACAATAAACTAGATTTTAATTTCTTACCTGTGGTTGGGGAATATGGACCCAAAACATTCATTTCCAAACTAGAAAATAACCAGGAATACTTTAATGTGTTTTATAATTCCAGGTGATGATGGATGAAATTCAAATAGATATAGAATCCATGAAATTTCGTGGTGAATTCCATGAATTCATGTATCATGGATTTAAAGTAATATCTAACATCATGATTTTATGGGTGTTTATGATTCTTGATTGATGGCTTCCAAAAGAGCCTAAATGGAATTCTATCATGAAGTAATAAATCACTCCTTCTACTTTGCATCTAAGAAGGATTATATCAAATACATGATTGTAGATGAATTTCTTCTCATTTTGACCATCATGTACAATGAATTTTTCTGCATGATTTTGAATCTATTATATTCTATATCTATATTATAGTAGAATCACATTTTGGATATAACCAATTGTGGGATCGATCCATCTTGGGGTGGTCATTAGTTCATTATGATCTAGGGTGGTGTTAACACAATGGATATATCACATATCATATATGGTGATTTTTTAGAACATTATTTGTTGTCTAATACGGAATATTTATTTCTCATGATTAGGGTTAACCAGGATTGTGGATTTATTAGCCGATGTGTTAGTGCGAGCATTATATGATCAGGGAACACAACTTTTTGTGGGAACAAAATAAGACTCCTCCATCAATCCCCATATGTAGTTAGTGAGAGGGGACAACTCTTACTTTTTAATGTAATATTATCCATTCATATTCTTTATAACTAACTTAGAATCCACTTTGATATATAGGTAGTCTATGTGCAGTTGTAAGGCTACTTTTACCCTAGTGATGAGGGCTTGGTATTCTGGCTCATTGTTTGTCAAACCATTAGTCAGTGAGAACGAGTAAGAAAAAACCAAATTTCCAATGTAGAAAAATAAAATCTGTAGACCAACCTGAATGAGGATTAGTTTGTTCATCCTTTTACTGATCGAACATAGGGAGGTTCCATCATTATAAATCTCCCATGACTGAGGAGTATCATGGGCATAGAATAACTCCTCATTTTGAATATTGGGGTCTTTTAGTGTATTTTCGATGGAAGGATGTGCAATGTGAAAATTATACACGGCTTTAACATTAATTGAGTTTTGTGATATGACCTGATGGTTTTATTATGGTAGAATGACTTCCCATCATTCCAAGATCCCAATTAACATAGGATTTAAAATGATGTACTTGAGTGGATCAATACAAGAGACAAGAAGTAGTTTGTGCTGTTTGAAGTAATTCCTCATCTTCTGCACTGTGATGATGATTGTGAGAATGTTCTTCTAGATATCCGTGTATCTATTCTCACTACCTATAATTATCATTATGTGGGAATATATACAATTATTTCTTCCTAAATCATTTTTTTATGTAAGGAGGTCACCCAATGAGCATTTCATAGAAGCCACATACCAGATGAGTGGCACCCCTTCCGCTGGAGTCACAAGAATCAATGGGCGCAGTAAGTACTTTGGATAATTTCAAATGTTTTTTGGAATTCATCCTAACATTGATAGGTGAATCCCTTCATAGTTTTCCTAGTGAAGGGGAGAGATTTTCTAGCTAGGTTGGCTATGAATCTCCAAATGTAGGAATGAATCCCTTTCAATGCAATTAGATAATTATTATTTTAGGTGGATTTCTTAAATCAAATAAGTCTTCTCTAGGTGTACCTCAATGTCACAATTGTGTACCCCAAAAATGGAATTTTCCATGTTTTACCCTGACAACACATTTCAGTGTATTCATCTTCAGACACTATCATTACAGCTTGTGGAATAGTATTTGAAAATCTGGGAACATATCACACTACTGACTAGATTTAAAAACCAGATTGTCGACCTTAAATTTACTTATCTTTACCATGAATTGATTACACAGTTGATGAATTTTTCATTTATTAGTGGATTCAAATTTCATTAATCCAAAAGTAAAGGATAGATAGATTAAGATCTCTTGAAGAACATTGAAATCCATTGATTCTTCTTCCAAGGGGATATATTTAATCAATTGTTACCTGAGTACCCATCCATGAAAGAATGGTCTTGGAAGAATGAAGTTACATCCATTAATAGTTTTTATCAGAAATGGAATGTCTTCCTCTGGATAATTTTTATCATGGTCACCAAAATCTATGAATATCCTAGTATAACCATTCTATTTCACGATAATGGAAATGTAGGAAACCCATCTTTGGTATTTCACTTCATGAACAATGTTTAATTGGATCAATTTTACAACATACTCCTCTAAATTGGTCGAATGAATCTGTTGAAACATGAAATATGACATAATGAATCCTCGATGGTCATTAGATAGTCTGAGATAGTGCATAGCCATATCTGGATTCAGTCTGGGAATTTCTAGGTACATCCAATTGAATACATTTCAGTGTTTCTTTTGTAATTTGATGTACATATCATTCTATTCAAGGGGAATGAATGAACTAAAAAATGTTAGTCATGGGTCATTTTCCATTCCCTAATTTATCTTCCTAATATCATCGATGGTGGTGGAGACACCATTATCAAATATGGGAGGGGGTTTCCTGAGGTCATCCTCATCCACATCCACCACTATTTCTATAAAGTAATTTTCAGACGATGATGGTGATATGGGGGGATTCTATATCACTGTCAATGTGAGGGGGGCCTTGAGAAGATAAATTATCATCCAATTCATTATAAGTCAATTTAGAGAGATGCTGGAGATGAATTTCATTTAAACTGTCACTAGGGACATGAGGGGATTTCACCTCTAGGGTCAAGTCTATCCCTTAGACTATATTTATGGTGAGAACATAGTCAACATAGAGCATACTACATGTATTTTTTTGTGTGGTCACCATGAAATTTGGGGAAGCAACCTGTATATCATCATCCACCATTGGTTGAATGTATACCCTTTTATAGAAATATGCATCAGCATATATGGCTATGCAAGTCTCCATGGTGGCATTATCACCATGCAGTATGCTGACCCTTCCATCAATGGGGTAATTCTGAAATTGATGGAATGTTGAAGGTACCTCCATGTGGCTACGTTTCTAGGTCCTAACGAGAAATACATTACATGGGGTGTGTTCTTAGATGACTATAAACATAGAATCTGATGTGAGATCCATAATTTGAACATCGTGTTTGATCTCCCTAATTGGACTTTCCATGAACTTATCTTACCGTTAAATGGTTATTAATGGGGGAGATAATTCCCCCTCACTATATACCAATCCTTGGTGGGTTATATTCGAGTTGAGATTGATCCTATAATCATTATAAATTAGTACCCATTGGATATGGAAATTGAGTCTACCTGAATCATATAGGGGAGTGAGTTTCCATTAAGGGGCCTATTTATACTCTTCATCAATGAATGATATGGATACATGATATTCAGAGGACATGGTATCCCCTTGATAAACCTTGGCTACTACTACTTATGTATCAAACTCATTTGGTCTCTAGAAGGCTCAATGAGTTCCTCCGTTATCACTTTTGAATTATGGATTGCTTCCTAAATAGAGATATTGTTGGGGACCTCCAACATATCTTTTATAATATTATATTTTTTCCTTAGAGATCGATTCTTCCCAATATAGGGTTTCTCATAGATATGAAAATTAGGGGTTCAGGATTTTGAGGTTGACAAGTCCGGTGCTTGTGAAAAGGTCATTGGAGTACCCATTTTTAGTTGTATGAGTCACATTGACCTTCCCTATTTCTGAGGATGATAATATAATTAAACCCCCCTAGACGGTCATATAAGCCAGATGGGAATGGATGACCACTGAAGGGTTATATGACACCTCTATTAATTTTATGAGCTTGATAGTGTTCCATCCCATGGATATTAGTTATATATACATATATTACATAGATATTGTATTGAAATATTGGGCTCGACCATGACCGCATTGTCCATTGTATCCTTGGTTCCTGTGCATGTAGCCTCCCATTCCCTTGTTAAATGAATGAAATTAATATTATAATGAAAAATCATCCTCAAATAGAAAATTTATTGTAAGTGTATCAAATTTTGAGAAACTAATATAAGACCTTCATTTACTGATTATTCTATTTGGTGGGGTGGTTCCCATGATTTGAATTTTATAGGGAAAGAAATTTGCAAAAAATAGATCATAAGTTGGATAATAATATGACTCTTCCTCTAATGATTCAACCTTCTTCCAGTGGTGATTCTATCCATTAGGAGGAATATTTGATATTACCTCCATAGTTTATGGAGATATTTTGGGTCTAAACATCTATGCTCTTAGGGTATCATGATCACAATCAACTATTTTCTAATTCATCCAATTTCCGAACTTTTGCACATGTGTATCTAGAACATTCTACCGTCCTTATCTTTTTTTGAAATGAGAAACAGTTATGTTGGGCTCCTAATTTTATTATTTTTATTGCACCACATGTAAAGAATTTAACATTACTTGATTGGAATCATTGAAGATGAAAATTTGTGGATATTATGACCCATCCTGCTATGGTGATGATAGTAGTCCAGATGGTTAGTGAGATTGAAATCACTTGGAATCCTAGGCTATGTAATTTGTACCAGGTTATTCTCCATGGCATCGATGAAATAAGTAGGGACCTTTTGATTTCTAAATAAGTATTCTATATTCATCTTCTACTCAAACACCATGGAACCAATATTTCTCTGTGATTTTTTCATGGGAGATTCTATAGTTGATGTCACCTGATAGAATGGGTTGGGCAGTTTAGGACCTTATGAGTTGCATAGATGGGTACTATTGTTAGTTTGAGAGTGAAATATGGAGCTGTTGTTTTTCTTAGACATCTCCCTTTTGCTTTGGGAGTGAGTCATGATTTTAATCAGGTTTTCTAAATGGGTTTTTCCAAATGTTGGCCCATTTATTTGAACTCAGATAATCTACTATGATACCTCATTATAATCAAATGAATCGAAAACTCATCCCCTATATTTTTAGAATAGAGTTCCAACTGTTTCTCCTAAAAGAGATGGATGCAGATGGAATAGGTTAAACCATTCCACCATTAAATTAATTCATACACACTCTCATTTTCATGTTGTATATATTTCATCTGGTTGATGATCAAAACTTTCCTCTGAATAGTGTTAAAATGATAAATGAGTGGATGATGAGGATCTTCATGTCCTATAATAGTTCCTACTAGGAGGCTGTTATACAATAAAATGACTGGTCCTATCAGATTCTATAAAAAACACCACATTTTTTACTCCTATTCATCAAGAGGTCCCATCATTTACCTAAATTTTGTTAAGAAGTGTGTGAAATGTTTTTTTAGGATCACATGCACTATAAAATTTGGAAAAGGTAGGATTCCAAAAATTGGGTGGAGATAGAGTATCATCCACACATTCTGGATAAGGTTTCTTCTCCAACTGCATAGTATCATGTCTCCCTTCCATGGATTCCATTTGAGTATATAGGGACTCGATAATGTTTAGTAACACTAGGGGAACTATTCATTTAGATTCCTCACCTCTACAAGAATTTTTTCGGGACCAATGAGGTGGCCCTTCAGTTTTTCTTATACAGACCCTTGATTCTCATAAAACTAAATGAAATCCCTAACGATGGAGAGGCTTTATCCACAATAGAAGTAAGTCATAATCATTTTGACTTCCTCATTTATTAAGAATAACATCCTAGATCTGGATCTAGTATCATTCATAGACACCACACGTGTATTAATATTGGATATGGGAGGGATAATATTCACCTCTTCCTAAATAGGATACACATTCATAATATTATGCATGAGTAGCACTTTGTGGAATCATATATGAAAATTTATCACACTATAATATTGTGAAAACTATTTCCTTGTTAATGTATTCTGAAATCATCATGGTTTTGATCAGTATGTAGGCACACCAATAAGTTTTTCATGGACATTTTCTAACATGAAGGTGCCAACATAGTGTTTGGATGTGTTGTGACTTGGAAACTTATTTTGTTCTTGGTTCATGCATACATGTTTCGTTTTTCCAATCACCTTCATTGTTGAGTATGTTTCCTTGTTTTTTTCCACTACATTCATGTCTTGATCCAAAATGTTTTTCATGTTTATAGTGATGAAATTGATAGAGGTATATTCGGAAATGCTGGAATTTTTATTAATTTTAATGCGACAGGGGGCTTATTTCACTGCCTTTATGAGGATCCTTATTTAAGGCCTTCATCATATTTGGATGTTTGGATAGATACCTCAGGGGGGGTCTAATTTCAATTTCCATACACTCCCCTATTCTTTGTCTAGGAATAATGACCTTGAGGTGGTTTTCAATCACAGTTGTTAAACATGCTCGGACTAGTAGACATTTTTCTTGTGGTGGGAGGAATGGGTGGGATGTTGACCATTAAAATTTCCTTCCCCATCTGGAAGACTAATACTCTCTATGGTGATTATGGTGAAGGAAATATCACAACCCTATGGGTGGGGATTATTCAAGACCACCAATGTTACTAACTAGTCATGTGGTTGAGGTTCCAATGATTCTAGTCCGGGATTTGATAATTCCTATGACATATATGATGAGATAAATGAACCCAAACATACAGGGTGTCGTTGATCTAGAATCAATGGTCATTTTAGCAGTATCCTCTTAAGGGATGAGAAACATTGACTTGGGGGTTGAGATATAACTAACCTCATCATATTTGGTTGGGGATTGTTCACAACTACTGCCAATTTGTCACAAATCCTCAATGGAATTGATGATCTGAGAGGTGGATGTATTATATGATATTCCATTGTCTTAATGATCAATGTCTACTCCTAGATAACTGATGTGAATTTTGCTACTTTAGTCATTTTTTTGAATCATTGTTTTTCTTTTATAGGTGTTGGGGAAAATGGAAGTCTATGGTTAGAATCATTCATCCTGGGAATTATTCCTGTTCATCACAAATTCAGCCTTTGTGTACAATGTGTATTCCTATTATATTGAGGGTCCTCGTTTGTTGTATATGGAAATCATATCCCTTTTTTAGTGATTTCTAGGCATCGTCAATGTGGTATTATTATTTTATACCAACCAACTATCCTTAGAATTACCCAGTTCCCTGATTTCTCTAAGGGCTATAACATTACAGGGTGAAAAATATGAGGGCTTATATTGTTCTGGGGGTGTTGAAAAATTTAATGCTCCATAAATTCCCTATAACTGAATATGGATGCAAGATGAGGATTTATAGATCCTCTTTAAAATAATTATGTTGCAATAGTGGCAATCATGTACCATATTTTAACTATTCTTTTCAGGTTTTCCACCATGGGACATAGAGATAGTAGTAAGATCTATTTGAAAAAATAGTATCTGGATTGTCTGAAGGTGAACCTCATATCCAATATAAGGGATATGTATAGCCTTAATCTTCTAATGAGTGGACCGCATATTTTTACTTAAATAAAGAATTCAATTATTTTACATCTCATTAGGTAAATCAATGTCTGAAGAAGAGATGGTCAAGAACATGTTGGGGATCTATTTCCAAATAACTCTCCCCATATATCAATGTTTTCCTCATTTTAATCATACTTACTTAATTCATTCTGGTAATACCATATAAGATGATTCTGATGGTCCCCAATAGACTGGAGTGGAGTGCTGCTTGATGTTTATGGGATACTATTCACTATTAACTCTAATGTTTTGAGAACCACTCAATACTATGGCCTCAGAGTTTGGAAAACCTCTATCTATTAACTTGTATATGAATGAAGATGATTTCATTATCTATGGGAGATATCTTAATAGGAAGGATGGCCATAGTGGATGTCATGAGTCTTGTCCATGTAATCCATCTCTAGACAACAATAATTAGGACTATCATTGTATTAACCATGATCTTATTGGGAGGAATATTTGATGGATCATTGGGTGTAAATAATGTGTCTCAAATGACCTAAAGGAAATTTCCATGAGTTGATTAGAAATATGGTCCTTGTTTTAGGTTGTGGTTAGAATATGCTAACCATCCTTCTGAAATTGTGCAGGGATGTGAGCTTTATATATAACAGTTGTAAAAACATTCTTATATCAGTCTTATAAAGCAGGAGTCTGAACCCACAAATATAATGATTTTAGAATATACTAATTATCTATCTTATTAAGGATATGAATTTGAGCATCTCCCAATGCATGTTCTAGTCTATCACGTTGAGCCTCATTCATGATAGAGTTTGAGCCCGAACCTGAGCCTTTGGGATTTTTCACCGATCATGGATAGTAGGGATATGAGCCTTCCCCAACAAATTTTCCACTATCACCTAGTAATCCCGCATTGGAATTAGAATATGATACTGATCCAAATATGAATTACCCTCTAGAATATTCCTAGAGGACTCTAGAATGGGAGAAGAAATATGAGACTCCGCCTATGTTTCCTTAGAATGATGTTGGGGTAGTTATTCATTGGTGGATGTAGAAATATGTTCCTAGATTATTTGATATACTAGAACTTGATAGGAAGATTAAATAATAGTAATATGATCCTATCTAGAGGCATGTGAAATTATCACATGGGTAGCCACAACCCAAACAGGGATATATGTATCATCCTGGGCCACTGGAGTATGCCTTTGGACTTCTTTGATGGGAATATGAGCATATCCCGAGGCATTTTCCCATCTCACATAGCAAATAGGGATATGAGCCCGATCGTAGGCCATTTAAATCAATCACCATAATTTTATGAAAAGCATGTTTCCATTCATGATGCCTCATCATTTATCATAAGAGGTCGACAATCCTCATGGATTGGAGAAATAATTTTTTCTTTCTCATGTGCATCCACCTAATAGAGATGAAATGAGTTTTGAGCTATCCGGGATATCGGGATAAGAATTTTTCCATGTTCCTTTATCTTCAATAGTATCAGAATCATCGAGTGGAGTTTTTCACCTATTACTAAAATATATTTTAATTTTAGAAAATTGTATGTATGGATATAAACAGACACCTTTTCCATCTCCATTAAACAATTTTTGTTGTCTTCGGTTGAATGGGGATATGTTCCCACTTCCTTTTTCCTTGTGCCACTAGAATATTCTGATGGACTTCCTGAACATGGTCAATGATATGCCCCAACCCCAATCTTGTTGTAGGAATATGCCCACAGACTTGTTACAAGAGAGTAGGGATATGATCCTTCTTAATAATTTTTGCTATAATATGATTATAGGGGTCAACAAAAGTAATGGGGATGTCCAACCACTCTTAGTTATCCATTGTCTTCCTCACCGTATGATCCTTCCTTGTTACCCGTGAATGTGAATTATAGTTGACAATGTGTTTGGTGGTACACAAAGTATGTGATTAGTTGGTACTGAATTGAAGATGCTCTTGATGGAGGTTGGTCGGGGGTGTCCTTAGCATCCCTAAAACCATAAAAGATCTATATCTGTCTTCCCAATCTATCATAAATAAATACTGAAAGTGGGAATTATCTAACTTCATATATATGCTTACAAGGTGGTTTTTTAGAAGAAACAAGGGCCACTGGATTAGCTGCAGGATTCCTTGGGTTGTGTGGACTCACTAGTATTAATTACTAGATAGATATATCAGAAACATATATGGTTGGGATTGTACAATGTCATTGGTACTCCAAGACCATGGCGGTTTCCAGCTAACAATGTAGTTATAGTGTTTGTGAGTTTGTTTTTCAACCCTTAGGGGCTACATCCCATAGTCATTCACTTGAGAGACTGGTAGATAATGAATACAATGAATTAGATAGAAATTATATCGATGACAGAAGTTCCAATAGCCACACAGATAACATTTTACAAGGTCATCTATTAGTTCTATATTCTAATCATGATGTTGTCAATCAGATATTCAGGGTTAATCCATGTGCCTTTTTCTTCCAAATATGACCATTCTAATAATTTGGGATTTGAAAAATGAGGATGGACATTTTTAATTATAAATCAGGTTGTAGAGGGAAAACTTTAAGATGATGTCGATCTTACTACTTTTTTTTAGATTATGATAAACAGTGTGGCCTAATGCATTATTATTATATAATTATAGATATTAACATTAAGACCATCATTTCTATTTTTGTCTAGTGTGTTAACAAAATGAACAGAAGCATAATAACCAATCATTTCAAATTTCATATATTCATGTTGGTTTCACCATTTCTATTTTCTATATTGTCATAAAAATATATTCAAACATATAGAAACAAATATTTTGTTATTTTGGAGATTCAGGCCGTGTTCAAAATATTTTAAGGAAAAGGGGATTCCATCAGAAACCGTTCACTAAAGACAGTCTGATTTGGCATGATGGTTGATTCTGGGGGTTTTATTTTGTGAAAAATTAGGAACACCATGATACAATTTTCACCCTTACAAAAAAATGCCAATGGTTCCACTATCTATATCTAGGTATTTAATTACATTCCAAAGGCAGAAAATCATCTGAATTTTTTTTCCTATTGTCTCCTATGGACTCGCATTGGTCCAGAGGATGGGAGGTCGAGATCAACACACCCTTTTGGGGGGAATTTTTTCCTACTCTTAAAATCTTTTATAGATTTAATATATGGTTTTTAATATCTTTATAATCCGGATACATGAACAATTAACTAAAAAAATATGATCATGGGTTTATTATCATTCATGTGCATAAGTAAAATGTTTCATTAGAAAATACCCTTGTTTATATATGAGGATCTCAATCCTTTTTCTAGTAATGGGTCTCACATTATATTTTAATCCATATAGAAATGACTATCATAATTTACTGCCACTCAATGCGGTGATTAATATTTTACGGAGGGGATTGTTTAGCGATGATCAATCTTACACATACTTGTTATTTCACGAATAAAAACACACATAGTTCATTGAACTTGTTCAGTTTAACAACATGTGGAATAGACATATATTAGTTCTCTATGGCATCAGGTATTCAAGCTCGTGTATTGAGGAGACATCCAACATGTCCTAGTTACGATAGGAATAAGAGTTCTCATTGTTCGATCATGACCTTGTGACTAGAACTGAGGTATATTCCCTTATATGAAGGGGTTTTATATCAGTCCACTCTTCAGGAATTAAATACTATGATTTCAATGTCTAGTGGAGATTCATGATGCCAATGGGGTGTTTTTTATAGCTCCCTATTCTCTCATGATCTTTTCATGGTATGAGAATAAATGGGTAGAAATGACCAGCCTCATTTCATATGGATACATAAGTCATGTATAAAGGAAACCCTTGGGATTTTTATCATAGAGTTTAGTCCTTGAGTAGTGGACATAGGTAACATGGTTATGGAATGAATCATATTATTCATCGTTAAGTTTATTTATCAATATAATATTGGATGATTTAGAGAAATCATCCCCTGGGAATGATTGTGTCCTGATGGTGGAAATGTCGGATACATGGGCCCTACACTGAAATGGACTTTTTTAGATTGGGCCTTACGAAGGTTTCCTACATAACCTGATTACTTCTGGAATCTGTGTTCATATACTTTAGTGGATTGGGGATTACACATTGACTTTCCCTATACTGACTGGGGATTACACATTGATTTTTACCTTTCCCTATTAGAGGCTTATAGTGAAAATAATACGATCATTCTCATTCCCAAATCCCATGTGAGCTACACTCATTGTTATAAACATGTGGTGATAATTGATTAGTCTCAGTGCTTATGGATGTAGGAATTATTTATTAGAATAACACATTAGAGGTTTGATATATTTCTCAGGCCTTAGTAAGACATCATAATTATCATGATTATAGAAGTAATTAGGGTTCTTGTATTTCCTATAATGGAGAATACACACTGATTCCTCCATTTTGTGGGGGATTACTCCCTAATGGCGGAAAAAGATTTCATGAATGGGGATGCCCTTATATATGAGACATGTCATATTATGTCATTGTTTGGGGAAAAAAATTGGAATTTCTCTTATTATCAATGAATACACACTGGGGATGAAAAACGTTTTCATGTATTGGGATTCCCTTCTTGACCTGTCATGCATGCCTATTTTCCATTCACTGATTTTCTTCTCAACAAGCCCCAATTGCCTACTCGACAGGTCATTGACTATCTACCTAACTTGTCCAAATAAAATTGAATGATATATTAGATTCTTCCGGGGGTCTTAAGAAAACATAGAAGGCATATCCCAGGGTTACTTCATGATCCTGGATGACTTGTCCTGAGGACATCACATTACCTGGACAATTGGTCTCATGAGGCATTGCATGACCTGGTTGACATGTATGAATGGTGTGGCATGATCCATACAACTTTCCAATGTGAAATCTCAATAACTGGGTCACACATATGAAAGGCGTCATGAGAGTTAATGTACTATGTCTTGGTGGGTGTAACATGTCCTAGATGACATGCATAATGGGCATCATGAGGCTTCGATGGATTTCCTGAATGGTTTCATGAGATACACTTGACATAGATGGGTGATTTTTTGAGACTCAACTTATATGACTGGGTTCCATTACCAGAGTAAGGAAACATATATTATTGAAAACTCAAGGTTTAGATTTTTGGATCAAAGGGCTTCACAAGACAATGGTGGCATGACCAGCATAACCATTTTAATCACTCTAACATAACATGTCTATAGGACTTTTCAAGACCCAAATATTATACCAAAGGAGCTTTGTGTGATCTAGGAAACATGTCCATGTGTTTTCATGTGTCTTCTATGGTTTACAAATAACAAATGAGGGTTATAGAATATTTTATTACTCTTATTTTTTTACAATCAATATTTGATATGGACTTTATATTGAGAATGAATTAGAGTTATTCAGTATCATTTTATTTCATGTCTCATGTGATCTAGAATATGTTCAGTATATTCCTCATGTGTTAGGCCCGAAGTCCTTCATGTGATCTATGTGTGATCATGAAAAGTGTTTTATGTCTAGAATATGATCACTCTAGTTTTCCAATAGTATCATACCATGTGGAAGATGTAACAGTCATGATATTATCCACTTCTGGAAATACAATCTATTTCCAGATGAAAAAATGACAGCTTCTCATTTGGAGAATCATCATATTTGTCATGGTATATAATGATTCATTTCTTTTGGTGGGTTGGGTTTTATAGGTACCGCCACCCTGATAATTTGATTATTTTTGTAGAATATATCATGTGATTGTAGGATGGAGTCCATGAAGAAATTTCAAATCATGGGTCTTCATGATTCACTTTCATGGATCACTATGACCGAATCATCTGACATTTAGTGAATGTGAGTTACTTCAAGAAACATCACCTTAATTTGTTTATTTTCCAACTAGAATAGACTTTTTAAATCATACTTTTTTACAACGGACATCCATATTTTAATTTTGATATTTCCAAAGGTTTTCGTGTGATCAACACGCTTCTAGAAGGCTATCACGTGGTCTTAGTTAACTTTTTTGTGGATAACTAGAATGAATGGATGGATTTTCAGTTGGGCCATTGTGGAATTGGGACAACATGTCAAGGGATCTCTAAACACCATGTTACGGATATACTATACATGTAGTAAGAGTTCTTACAACCCTAAGAGGCTTTTTAATCATCCCCTTTTAATTTCCTTTTATTATGTTATAGTGGATATGAGTCATGCCATATTGCATTAGTAATGTCAATGACAAATAATCTACCTATATGTGATGATTCACATTTCCAAAAAAGGTCCTAGGGATAATGGTGACTGTTTGAAGGAAAACACCATCAATTTTTACTTGGGGAACCAAAGGGGAAGTTTAATGTACTTTATACATACTAGATACTTCTCATATGATGAGGTTGTCCTGACTGCGGTCCTTTATGAGATAATTTGGAAATGTATCTAGAGTTTCTCTTCTGGAATGATTGGGGTGCATCATCTGATTTTTATAACTAGGAGATTCTCCCACTTTCTCCACTTTTAATTTTTTATATTAATTTACAAATTCTCAAGGGTATCACTTTTTTTAATTATTTTTGTCTTGGATAATGATTCACATCATTGGTGATCCATCATATAATTTTTATAACCATAATGGGTGTTCCCCTTTTTGATACTTCACTCTATTTTCAAATGATTTTGGGATAGTTTGTCAGGTGGCATCTTGTTGACAAGACACGTGACTCGAGGGAGCGCATTTGGCTGCTACAGTGGAATTGTTGGTTGACTTAGGTGCCTCTTCGAGAGAAAAATGTGTTTTATGCGTCTTTATGATATCATTTTTAGGTTATTCAATGCGCATCAACACATCATTACCTAATCCTGGTCCCAAAATAAATTATCCCTTTGAGGTTTATGTGATCTGTGTTTATTTAGCCTCTTTATCCATCATTTTCTATTGTGAGTAAAATTGTATGCCTATTTGTGTATTTATTTCTTTTTGTATTTTTAAATTCTCAATCTTCTGTTGTCAAGAAATGAATATAACCCATTATAAACTACAGACTATTTGGATAATAAATTCATACATTATAGTATATCATCAACATTCAATTAATAATTGTAAAGAGAGGTATGAAATCATGTTGGAAAATATAAATTTATCAACAATCATTTATGATAGTAACATATTCGTTTAAAATTATTTAGAGGATAGCACCATATATGATGTAATGAAATCCAAAAGTAATAATGGGGAGAAGTCAAGTGGGGAATTAAGGAGAGTACATTACATAAATTTAAACACCTTTTCAAGAATAAGTAAAATAAATTAAATATGAGAAGGATATTTAAATCTTAAAAAATGAATGATAAAAAACATGAAAAAAATAAATTTAAATCTTCTCAATGAATATTTTGAAAGACAATGTGTTTCTACATAAGGGAAGAGAAATTTTTTTCATATAACTATTTAATAATAATAAATATTAAACTGAAAACTAATAAAAACTATTAAGAGTTTTAAAATATTAAAATATGGTTAAATATGGAATTACCCAAATCATTATATAAGAATAATTAATATTAATGATTTCAATCTAATGTGAATGAAAATTGGTGTAGTATCTGCTTACTAATTTAGTGCACAATAATAAAGTAATAAATAAATCAATGAATATGAAAAGTGTTATGAATAGAATAAATTAAATTTAAAATTAATTATTGATTCTTTATTAGATAATACACATAAATGAGGGATATATAATACATATCAAAATTGTATGAGTTGAGAGTGAGAAAATAATCCCCTCTACTTAGGTCTCATTTGGATTCTATATATTTACATCTCCTATAAAACCATTATATGTTTATTAAAAAATTATTCTATAAGTACATTAAAAATATTTAAAATTTTTTGGTCATTAATTACATTATAAATTCGTAATTAAAATTTTCATTGATGGTATAAATTTGTAAGGACATGATTGATCATGTTATTTCATTTTTATTTCAATAGTATTTTTTCATAGTTATTTATAAAATTGTTATATTACATATATAAGTATATAGATACATTAATACATTAGGGAAATAACTCAAATATACATACTATAAGTGAATCTAACCATCTATGAAGGTGGTTATAAATAAAGTATTGATAACATCCCTATAGTGAGTAAAAAAACCAAATATGAGACGTCTTATGAGGGATATATATATACAATAAATATTATAAAAAATTTATAAAAATTATAGAGTAAAATAATAATTGTCTTATAACTTATATATACAAATTAAATTTATAATAATGTCAAAATTGGATTGAAAAAATGATAATATAATAAGAAAAATAAATATTATAATAATAAAAGTCACCTTTTCATTAATGATTAATCTGTTCGTAGCGGGAGATAAGACGAAGGATTAGAGTGTGTGAGATAAAATAATACACAATAAAAAAATTAAAATTTTTATAATTGATATGGGTCAATCTTAGAAAATGGAATATATTTTGGATGTTTTTTCCATAAGGTTAAGGGGGTATTTTTGCTTGTATGGGGGGGTATTATGAGTTAAAATATTAAATATAATATCATTTTTATACCCATAAATACAATTATTATCTTATTTGGGATTTTGAATTGAATTTTTCTAGGCATAAAAATTTTATATTCAGTTATGCCAATTGGAATAAAAATTAACTATTTTAATAAACTATACAATATAATAATGAAGGAAAATAATATACATTTAATGGAATAAATTATTATTTTTAAAATTTTAATTTGATTTTCAGGACTAAGAACTAAATACATAGTTTTATAAAATATTATTTATCTATTTAGGATTTCATATGTTTGAGATAACCATTCTTGAATTTACTTAGTAGTTATTGCATCAAAATTATTTAATATTTTTTGAAAACATATCCTTTTACATTTTATCCAAAATTATTGTCTTTTAAGAAATACCATATTTTCACTCTTGCATAATTCATGTGTGTTCTATCCTGAAAGGATATTCCACTTATCTTAATATTTTAATATTTTGGGTTATCATAATATTTAAATATTAATATAAGAATTAAGTGTTTTTTATAAAGGATAAATAATAGATAGGTAATAACATATATGTATACTAAAATCGATTTAATTAATTTTAATATTAATTTTATTTTATCAGAATATTTTCATTGTCTTATTTTATTCATTGTAATGTTTAATACGTGTGAATTTAGTTTTAAAAATTAATGTTAATATCATAATGATTAGGTAACTATTTCAATAGTTATATATCCCTTTTAAATAGTATAAATACCTCTTCTCCTATTCAATTTGAATTCACATTATATTATTTTATGTTTCTATATAGATTATTTAAAAAATTATTATATTTTTTTACTAATTTGTTTTCATTATTCTGTTTTATTATTAGTTGTGGTTCTTTTATGATACTAGGACTGATTGGATTTTGAAATTTTATTCAGGTTATTTACGTATTTTAATTATATTATTGGAATATTTTTAATATTATGGAATTTATATATCATACAAATTTAATGTTTTATATTGATGAAAAAACTATGTTAATATTTTTATGTTTTGTATATGATATAATTATTGTAAATAATTATACTAGTATTTAATAATGAAAAACTCATTTAATAAAGAATTAAAGGATGAATATATATATATATATAAAAGTTTTGTTGTCTTAACATAAAAAAGTATTGAGTTAAATTTTTTCCCTGATATACGTCCAATGAGATATTTAAAATTATAAATAAATAAATATATAAATATATATATATATATTTGCATATATATATTAATAATAAGGGATGTGTCAAATTGAAACTCATGTTTCTTTTAGATAAATATGAATCTGGGTCAACATATTTTGTTTTTAATTATTGAAACAAAAATGTTATTTATGTATGAATCGATTAATAATGTAACGACCCAGATCCAGAGCCCCTCCATTGGTGCCCCGTACCCAGTTCCCTATATGACTTCATGCACATTTACCCAAACTCCAGAGGCTACCGACTAACAGAGAGGGCCTTGATGAGTCGGTGGGGAAACTATGCCCTCATTTGGTAAATTATACAGAGGAAAAACAACCAGACACAATAGCGGAAACAATAAACGTCATACAACAACTGAATTGACAGCAGAAGCAATGTATAAAATAATAATGATACAACATGGTACATATGTCTATGGAACACAGTAAACAAACCAACGTGCTGAAGTAAAACTGAAAAACAATGTGCAAAAGAAAAAAAAGTAAACTCCTCAGCATCGCGAGCCACGGCTCGGTCCCATGCTCTCTAGCTGCAATTCAATCAAGAACCTGAAGTAGAAGGGCGCTTTACCATACCTGTACCTGCAACAACATAGTTTTATTGCGCCTAAAAGCATGGCCCAAACAGGGTTTGAGATACAATCCCTATAGGAAATCACCCAAATATTTGTGGCTAACAGTCAATGAATACAAGGCAAGTAAGAGTGCAGGAATTAGTAAACAGAAAAGCACACAAGAGCTACATTCCACAGTTCTAACATATAGAGTACACAAGTAAACAACCAGCAACAAGAAGAAAACAGGTAACCCTCTGGGTATCTCTCACATCCTAACCCCTATGGATCAACCCAAAAGTAACAGAAACCCTCTAGGACGCACACACAGCCTCACCCCTCTGGTTCAGCTAATAATAGACTCTCTAAGGAAGCACTCACCATCAACTCCCCTTATAGTCTCGAATCGTGCTAAAGGCTCTCTGGGGAAGCACTCAACATCTCATTCCCCTGTGTCCCACGTCGAGGAACTACATTCTCTCTGAGGAAGCACTCATCTTCAATTCCCCACGTGGTATAGCATCATTTTAAAAGACACTCTGGTGAAGCCCTTACATTCATTCTCCACATGGTCTACTACATTAGGTTCTCACAGTCCTGTGTGGAAAAATAAACATTCTCAGCGCACGTGCATCATCCATGTAAACCTAAAAACTATATGGATATCAATCTAGGGCTCAAAAACATAACAAAGAAACAGTTACACTATCCTAAAACATGGCATGGCAACTGGCGAAAACACCAAACAGGCAAAAAAAGCAAGGAAAAACAACCTGAGAACAAAATAAATTACTCTACTCACAACTATAAACCTCTACTATAACAATGAAGCAAAGAAGGAAAACAATAGGGGGAAAAATAATGAACACACAATTCCATGTTCAAGGGAATTGTTGGAAATTGCACATAATATTCCACGACTTCCTACGAAAAGGCACAAACCACCTACCTAGATCCTAGGAGATTGATATAAGTGAACCACGATAACTGATTTCCCTTTGAGTGTCGTAGATCTTAGAAAATGTGAAAAATGCTCAACCTACGATAACATGAAAACGAGGAGGAATCATCGAACAAGGCTAAAGTAGAGGAGAGAGCTTACTGAGGCAATCCCAACGCAATCGACGACAGCTGGAACGAAGATCAGACGGAGGCACGACGGCTTGGAGAATATTCACGACCCTTGGCACTCTCGGGAGAACGGAATCTGAAGAAGAATTCGTTTCTATGCATCAGGCGCGACCCCGGTCCGTTTAGTGAAAAAAAAGTACACGGTGTGTATTTTTAAAGTACCAAGCGTGTAGTGGGTTTTTCCATACTCGGCCAAAATCGGCCTCCACGTCACCCCTACACACAGTGTGTGAGGCCCGGACATGGCCAGCACACGGCTTCGAGCGGGAATATAGTACACAACGTGTACTCCGAAAGTACACGACATGTACTCACAAAGTACACGGCATGTACTTCAAAAATTTCCCGAAACATTACTTTCCCAAAAACACCATGAAAAGGAAAGGCATACCTAAAACGAAGACCTGGGTTCTTACAAACTTCCCCCCTTAATGAAATCCGTCCCTGAATTTCCCTAGAGAGGTGTAGAAAAAGAAACCATGAACAGCTCCGGCCACTACGATCGTACATCAGCCTCCCTCTCCCAGGTCTCGTCCTGTACTTGACCGTGCTGCCATAGAATCTGTACAAGAGGGACAGACTGCCCATGTAGAACCTTCGTACTGTGATCGAAAATCCATATAGGATGCTCCTCTAATGACGCATTCACTTCAAGCTCAACCTCCTAAGGATTAAAGACTTGAGACAGGTCTGAAAAGTAATGTCGGAGCTAAGCGACGTAGAAGACGTCATGCATGGCCCGATACCTCTGAGGTAACTGCAACCGATAAGCAACTGGCCCCACTCTCCGCAACACCTCAAAAGGCCCGACATACCATGGTGAAAGCTTGCCCTGTCTCTGAATCCTCTTGTTTCCCAACCTCGGTGCGACATGCAGGAAAACCTGATCCCCGACTTCAAACTCCAGAGGCCCCTCCGCTGATCAGCATAAGACTTCTGTCGAAACTATGCTCTATCCATCCTCTTCTAAATTAGATCTATTTTCTCTAAAGTCTCCTGAACAAGACGAGGTTCCAACAAAGCTGCCTCTCCTATCTCCAGCCAACATAAGGGTGATCGACATGGCCTACCATACAAAGCCTCGTATGGTTCCATATGAATGGTCGCCTGGAAACTATTGTTGTAGGAGAACTCCACCAGAGGAATATTCTTCTCCCAATAACTGCCAAAGTCTAGGATGCAGGCTCATAGCATATCCTCAATCACCTAGATCGCGCGCTCGGACTGGCCATCTATCTGGGGATGGTATGTCGTACTCAGAAGTACCTGCATACCCAAGGCCTTCTGAAGTCCCTGCCAGAACTGACAGGTAAAGCACGCATCCCTGTCTGAAACAATAGAGCATGGAACTCAAAGCTGACAAATGATCTCTCTAATTTAAAGTCGTCCTAGATCATCAAAACTGAAGGTCTCCTTGATCGTCAAGAATTGAGCATCCTTAATAAGCCTGTCGATGACAACCCAAACAACATCGTTCCCTTGAGGCAACCTCGGAAACCCGGTCAAGAAGTCCATCACTAAATTATTCTATTTCCAATTTGGAATGGGTAACTGCTGTAAAAGGCATGCTGGTCGCTGATGCTCCACCTTCACCTGCTAAAAAGTAGAGCATCTAATGACAAAACCAGCAATATCCCTCTTCATTCCTGGCCACCGGTACTAGCGATGAAGATCCCGATACATATTGGTGACTCCATGATGTACTGTCCAAACTGAGGAATGAAAATCTCGCATCATCTCCTCGCGTATGTATACTGGCACCCATACGCATCCCTGGAAACACAATATCTCATCCTTGCCCACCGTCCATCCAGGAAGAGGGTCCTCTCCTAACACACCCTCCCACAGGACTAAGCCTTCTCCGTCTGATAGTTTCCTCATCTGTACCCGATAAAGTAGTGTAGTGGTAATAGCTACAGAAGATAGGAAAGTCTGTCCCTGTCTATCGTGCACCTCCAAATGTATCTCAGAAAACATAGCCATAAGCTGCCACTCACTGCTGGCCTCCTGAACTCCCTGAACCTGTGTTCTCCTGCTCAACGCATCTACCATTACATTTCCCGGCGTATAGGAAATCTATAAATCAAACAACTGATGATACTCGACCCACCCGCACTACCTCAGATTCAGATCACGTTGAGTGAAGATATACTTGAGACTCTTGTGGTCGTTGAAGACCACAAACTTCTCTCCCAGCTGATAGTGTCTCCAATAGCGTAAGGCATGAACAACAGCTGCCAACTCCAGATTGTTCATAGGGTAGTTCCTCTCATGTGGCCTCAGCTGCCGAAACCCATACGCAAAAACTCCATCTCCCTGCATAAGCGTAGCTCCATTCCCGATACCTAAAGCATCATAATAGACTATATAGCTCTTTCCTGGATCTAGCAAGACTAATATCGGTGCTGACGTCAACCTTCCCTTCAGATCCTGAAAGGTTGACTCACAAGAATCTGACCATAAGAACTTCACCCCCTTCTTGGTCAGACCTGTCAAGTGTGCTGCTAGGCGCGAGAAGTCATGAATGAAGAGTCTGTAGTATCCAGCCATACCTAGAAAACTCCGTACCTAAAAAATGTTCTTTGGCTGCTCCATGGAGACTACAAATCTCACTTTCTCTGGGTCCACTGATACTCCTGCCTCTGAGATGACTTCTCCCATGAAGTGAATCTGATCCATCTAGAAGTGGCACTTTGAGAGTTCAACATAATGCAGATGCTCTCTCAGTGTAATCAGAACGATCTCAAGATGTGTGGCATGATAGTGTCGAGTGTGAGAGTAAACCACGATATTTTCCATGAATAAAATGATGAAGGAGTCCATGTAAGGATGGACCACTCAGTTAATCAGTTCCATGAAAACTGCAGGCGCGTTCATGAGACCGAATAGTATGACTGTATACTAGTATTGACCATATCTTCTCTTGAAGGCTGTTAGAGGTATATCTGATGGCCAAACACACAACTGATGATAACCGGACCTCAAGTAGATCTTCGAGAACACCCGAGCTCCTTGAAGCTGATCAAAGAGGTCATCGATCCTCAGCAAGGGATATCGGTTCTTGACCGTCAACTGGTTCAGCTTCCGATAATCCACACAAATCCGAAGGGTACCATATGCCTTCTTCGCAAATAGGACAACCGAACCCCAAGGAGAAGTATTGGGTCGGATGAAACCCTTCGCTTGTAACTCCTCAAAAAACATCTTGAGCTCCTCCAACTCGGGTGTGGCCATCCTATAGGGAGGAATGGACACCAGTGCCGCTCCTAGAACGAGCTCAATAGGGAAGTCTACCTCACGTTCTAGAGGTAAACCTGAAAATTCATCTGAAAACACATCCCTGAAGCGAACCCCCACTGGAGGAAAGTCCAACTGTGGAGTCCCCTAATCATCCAGATAAAGACTAGAAATATGCGTCGTAACCCCACCTAGCCCACGATGCTCAAGCCCCGCTCTACTCGCCCGAACATCCCATTCACCTCTATAAAGAAAGGATTCACCCTCTGTTGAGATGAAACTTACCCTGCGGTGGTATCATTCAATGACTAACTGGAAGGGAACTAGCCAGTCTATTCCGAGAATGACAACATAGCATGTCATCTCTAGGACATAGAGATCCCATAAGAAGCGATACCATGCATCCTCGAGAGGGAACTCCCTACACTGGCGTACTGTAGATTTCCTCGTCCCCAAAGGTCTGTCTAGTGTCAATGAGTCAACAAAAGAAACGATATAGAGCCCTAGGCTCTCCATAACAGCAACAGAGATAACTCTATGCATAACACCAGTATCAAAAATAGATGATGATAAAAATGAGACTAATAAGATCATATATCGAACAATATAAGGGTCGTGATCCTGCTCATAATAGGTCTTCTCCAGAGCGAATGAATGGCCTGCTCCGCGGCCCTGTGCCCCTGGATGACCACTCTGAGCTGAACCTCCCTGCTAGTGCTGAGGGACTGGTGGTTGGCCGCCACGGACTCGGCCTCCACCTTGGCCTAAACGACCGAAAGAACTCCAGTTCCCCGACCAGTGAGAAACTGGTGGTGCTTCTCGTGAATGAGGTGTCATGGAGGAACCCCAGTCATTAGTTGCTGGTGAGAAAACCTTGAAGAAACGCTGAAGGTGACCCATCTTTCCGCAAGATCGACACTCAAGGGAGTCTCTCTGGCACTGCGGCCTCATGTTCCCTGACCGACCACACTAGTATCATATCACCTGGCTGCCTGATGATGCATATCGCTTCCTCGGATTACCGTGCGTAGACTCTATATGTCACTTCATGCTATCATATGGAAGAAAACATGTTCTGGAAGTAGAACCTCCCTAGATCGCAGCTCCGGAGTCTCTCAGATTGCACTCCGCAATCAACACCTGGTTGACGATGGAAGTGATGGAAGTCAACTGGAAGATATTCACCTGTGAGAGGATCTCCCGCCTAAGACAATCCTCAAACATCCTTTCTAAGAACACCCCATATCCATCCTAGAGGGGTGTGAAACACTGCAGCTCGGTGAAATGAGTGGAATACTCCATGACAGAAAGAGTACCCTACTCTATGCTCATGAACTACCAGGCTCCATTGGCCCTCATGGTATCCTAGTAGAAGTAGTCGTAGAACATGCACTGGAACTCATCCAAAGTCGTAACCTACTGATGACCCACCTGTGAGATCACATCCCCCCACCTCTTGGAGGAGTCTAAGAGCATGTAGGAAGCGAGCTTTACCCGCCTCTCTAGAGGTGTCTCCATATGCTTGAATATAGTCAGCATGGTATCCAGCCATGACTCTGTAGCCTGAGGTCCTCCTTCCCCCGGGAATATGGGAGGATGATGCTACTGAAAAACCCGCGTCAAGTCTTCCATTGTCGAGGCAGGAGGTGGTGCTCCCTGGAAGGTCTGCATCATCCTCATAAACCCTTCCCTGAATTGCGCATCAGCGCCTGCAACTGGTATGACATCCAGTGCCAAGGTTGCCTCGACTGGAGGATCAGCAGGAAGTCCCTGATCATCCATATCTAGAATATTATCACTGCCAAATGACAGACGTACAACCGGAGGACGTCTCGGAGGCATAGCTCTGAATGATCAAAAGTACACCTTAGATCAAGAAAACAAGGACAGAGAACACAAGAGTACAAAATGGGAACAAGGGAAGAAAAACACACAAGTTTAAAAAACACGACTACACGGAGTGTATAAAAACAACACAGTGTGTTCACATAAACCATAGACATGGGTGTATGATTCTGCCTCCCATGGTCATGTAAAACCACAGACTACACGACGTGTTTTCCCCTCACACGGTGTGTAATTGAACTCTACACCCCACCCTGAGTCTCCTTACATGGTTTACCCAAATGGTATTCATAAAAAGAGACTACACTTTGTGTTCTCTATGGACACGGTGTGTAGTAGACAAGGTGTTAATGACCTGTGTTTTTAGTTACACGGCCGGATACACGGTTGAGACTACATGGCGTGTTCCAAACAATCACGGCGTGTACTCGATGATTTTTCCCAACCCGTGTTATTGGCGACACGGCCAAGTACACAGATGACCCTTACACAGTGTGTTTTGAACAAACACGGTGTGTTTAGGAGGATAGAACACCATCCCGTGTTGTTTGTGACACGGCCAGGAACTGAGGATAAGGATACACAACATGTCCATAAAACACATGGCGTGTATGACATGAGCTTCCCCGACCCGTGTTGTTAGTGACACGGCCAGGTACACGGCTCCGAACGTACATGGCGTATACTTACCATACACGACGTGTTCCTAAAGTTACATTTCACGACATCGTGTTTCTGCTCACACAGTCAGTGACACGGTCTGAAAACTACATGACGTGAATCCAATAAGTACACGCCGTGTATTCTGGGATTTTTTGGGCAGTAGCTCAGAAACTGCATAGAATCCCAGAAACACTGAAAACAAGGGAAAGAGGCAAAAAATTACGATCCGTGAGGGCCCATACTCCCCACGAATCAAATATTGGCATCTCTTATAGTCCCGGACAAGAGAACACAGGATCATGATCCACCAATTTCTGATTCGAGAGGGCCCATAACTCCTCAAGAATCAAAATTTGGCGTTCATTTTTAGCAATGAACAAAACAACCAGTTCTCTAACATAACAGCAGAGATTCTTACAAGAATCTATCACAACAGCATGCATAATCTACACAAGGTCTATCACAACAACATGCAATCGCTAATGCACCCTAGATGGCATTGCAAGAATGCATGGCATGCGATTTCTACAAGTGAATATCTAATGCATGAGATGGAATAACCCCATCTCATAGTGTTGTGATAGAAATAGAACCACAGTCATCATGAAAATAAAAACACAAAGCATGTGAATCACTCTAGGTGAAATTATCTCAACTGTAAAATATAAAAACCAGAAACTGCAATTAACGAGGTAGTATGGATTTTCCTTGTACACGGGTTATCTACTCCTGAGCACAGCTTGTTACCAAGTACTGAATCTGTCCTATCCCCGGCTAAAGGCTCCATAAAGTAAAGCAAGGGAAATGAACTCCTCTGATACCACATTGTAACGACATGAATCCAGAGCCCCTCCACTAGTGCCCCATACCCGGTTCGCCACATGACCTCAATCGCATTTCCCCAAATACCAGAGGCTTCCAACTAGCAGCGAGGGCATTGGTGAGCTGGTGGGGAAAATATTCCATCATTCAGTAAAGTATACTGTGGAAAAATAACTAGACACAATAGCGGAAACAACAAACAGCATACAACAAATGACCTGACAGCGGAAGTAGTGTATAAAATAATAATGATGCAACATGGTACATATGACTATGGAAAGAAGTTAAAAAAACAACATAATAATGTACAAATAAAAAAAGTGAAAAAGAAAAACATAGTAAACTCCTCAGCATCGCGAGCCATGGCTCGGTCCAATGCTCTCCAACTCTAGTGCAATCAAGAACCTGAAGTAGAAGGGTGCTTTCCCTTATCTGTACCTACAACAAAATAGTCTGTTTGGGCCCAAATGCATGGCCCAAATAGGGTGTGAGATACAATCCCAATAGGCAAACACCCAAATAATTTTTCTTAATAGTCAATGAATACAAGGAATGTAAGAGTGCAGGAAGTAGTAAACAGAAAAGCACCCAACAGCTAAAATCCATAGTTCTAACATATAAAGTACACAAGTAAACAACCAGCGAAAAGAAGAAAATAGGTAACCCTCTGGGTACCTCTTACATCCTAACCCCTATGGTTCAACCCACAAGTACCAGAAACCCTCTAGGAGGCACACACAGTCTGACCCCTTTGGTTCAGCTAAGAATATACTCTCTGAGGAAGCACTCACCATCAATTCCACCTATAGTCTAATATCGTGCTAAAGACCCTCTGGGGAAGCACTCAACATCTCATTCCCCATGTAGCCGTCGTCCAGGAACTACAGACTCTCTGAGGAAGCACCCATCATCAATTCCCCCTGTGGTCTCACATCGTATTGAAAGTCACTCAGGAGAAGTCTTTACGTCCATTATCCCTATGGTCTACTACACTAGGTTCTCACAGTCTTGTGTGAATAAAATAAACATGCTCAGCGTGCGTGCATTGTCCAAGTAAACCTCAAGAACTATTTGTCTATCAATCTAAGGCTCAATAGCATAAAAAATAAATAGTTCCACTATCCTACAACTAGGCATGGAAACTGGCGAAAACATCTAACAGGAAAAACAAGAATGGAAAAGTAACCTGAGCAAAAAATAAATTACTCTACTCACACGCATAAACCTCTACTACAGCAATCAAGAAAAGAAGGAAAACATCAGGGGGAAAAAATAAGGAACACACAATTCCCCGTTCAAGGGAATTGGTGGAAATTGCACATAATATTCAATGACTTCCTATAGAAAGGCAAAAACCACCTACCTCGATCCTAGGAGATCGATATAAGTGAACCAAAACAACTGATTCCCCTTAGAGTGTCGTAGATCTGAGAAAACGTCAAAAACGCTCAACCTAATATAACATGAAAAGGAGGAGGAATCATGAAACAAGGATAAAGTAGAAGAGAGAGCTTACCGAGGAAATCCCAATGCAATCAACGGAAGCTGTAATGGAGATCGGATGGAGGAACGACGGCTCAGAGAAGATTCACAGCCCTCGGGACTCTTGGAAAAACAAAATCTAAAGAAGAAGTCGTTTCTGTGTGTCAGGGGCGACCCCGGTCCGTTTAGTGAAAAAAAGTACATGACGTTCATTTTTAAAGTACACGACATGTAGTGGGTTTTTCCGTACTCTGCCAAAATCGGCCTCCATGTCACCCCTACACACCGTGTGTGTGGCCCGGACACAGCCAGCATACGACTTCAAGCGGGAAAAGAGTACACACCGCGTACTCCGAAAGAACACTGCGTGTACTTCAGAAATTTCTAGAAACTTTTTTCCCAAAAACTGTAGAAAAATAAATAGGTATACATGAAACGAGGATCCGGGTTCTTAAAAATAAAATATTTTCAACAAGTATCAAAATTGGGTTATCAATGTAAATAATGGTGTTCTCAGTTTGTTCATGTCTTACTCCTTTTGCATCATTTTTCTATGTGAGGTTTAAAATTTTATTGGAAAGAAGAAATATCCTAATATGAATTACACCAACAATAGAAAATAATGATTGAATTTTTTAAGGCCATATTTAGCCCCACCACCTCTAAGTTTATCATCATTTTCTTGGATGGATGTTTATCACTATAATTTACTACATATGCCTCCACCTGTCACTAGAAACAATTCATGAACATCCGTAAATAAAATTCTAAGGGAATGGTTTTCCAATCCCATCAATTTTTGTTTTCATGTGGTTTAAAGTTATCTAGAGATAGTGTGGTGGATTTTGGGAGGTGAGAGTTGGGTCCCTAAATGTCTGGTGCTTCACTGAAAAATTGTGATAGCAATATTTGTGGTTGTGATGACGAATTCACGAATGCAGTGTGAGTGGTGTGGAAGAATATTAGATGTTAGAAAACCAATATAGAGAAATTTCCAATGTGGTGGGAGTAAATATTATAGAGATATGCTTTTTAAAATAGGGAATGAATCCTTTTTTCTATAGAGGGTGATATATCACAATATGTTTGTAGGTTTTCCATTTTTCATCACAAGGAGCGCCTCACCCAGGGAAAACCATTTTGATCATAATGGTTAATTGGGAGTTTCCATATAGGAAATAGGGTTCATGGAAACACTCGGGTCAATGATCATGGTGGTGAGGTGGGGTAAAGCCAATTTAAGTGATTATGAGTAAAAAATTACGGGCTCGTTGTGTCCTATTATTCAATATAGTGACATATAAAATGTGGTATCATTTATTCCTTTTTGAGTAGTCATTGATTCCTTTTAGAGTTCAAAAAATACCTCCTTGATCTACTGGATTTCATATTTCCAATCATACATTAACATTTTTTTTGAATTATTTTTTTTTCTAGGGTTACATGGGATTTAAAAAATAAATGAAACTATAATATCATTTGATTAACGGTTCCATAGTCATGGTATATGTAACCCCACTATGGAAGAGTTTTCATGAGAATTATATACAAATTGGTGGTTGATACACCCATAGTTAAGATAATATTGTCTCCATTTAAAATCTAACATAACATAGGCCCTCTCGATGCCCTCTTTATTTTTCTCATTGTGGATTAAACCACATGTTTCTAGTGTTTTAATACTCTTGAATCAAGTTAATATCTTCTCTTAATGCACTATTATCCCTTTTCAATTTCATTACATTATTTCAATATAGTGAGTTCCACTAGATTGATGATTAAATTAGGGCTTTACGTGATGATGGGTTCATGTTTTTGTGATTTTGGGTGGTCTTCATTATGTTTGTTAGTTGATAATCCTTGATCTTATTTGTGTGTGTTAATTCCTTAAAACATTAAATCTAGGTATGAGACTCATTATTTCCTATTTTTATGGGTTGTTATAGGATTATAATTCATTATCATATATGGAAGAATTTTTGTTGTAAACATTATTAGAGATAACATATCATATGTATGAGAGTTATGAAAATTGGAAGTGTTCATAAATTCATACGTGATAATGTTTTATGCATGTTTGATACCTTAGGATATTTCCATGAAAGTTTAATATGTCTCCATGATTATTATTGTTCATTGGATTTATCTATTTAATAAATATTTAAAAAATAAAATAATTATAGTAAAATAAATTGAATAATAATTTAGTTAGGTGAATTTATTTAACATTCATCCCTGAAATTTTCATGTCATGGATGTCTTTATTCATTAACTTATACGGTCTATTATAATTCATTGAAATATATTCACTAGTGCATAAAACGTTATTTACGTCGGTTATTTTTCATTTTTTACGTCAGGTTTTAGCAGATGTTAATACGGACGACGTTATAAATAAACTTCTTTACGTCGGTTATTTAAAAACTGAGGAAACAAACATAACATCGCGGTGTTTATCACGTCAGTTAATTAATAACCGACGTGAAAAAACCTGGGGGGCGAGGTTTATAACGTCGGTTATTATATAACCGCCGTGATAAACTGGGGGGGGGGGGCTTTATCATGTCGGTTATACAATAACGGACGTCATAAACATGTGCGGGGGAGTTTATCACGTCTGTTATTAAATAAATGACGTGCTAAACTAGTCCCGGGAGGGGTTTATCACGTCGGTTAATCAATAACTGAGGTGATAAAAGGTATGGAAAATGGTTTATCACGTCGGTTATTCAATAACGGACGTGATAAAAGGCATGGGAAATGGTTTATCACGTCGGTTATTCAATAACTGACGTGATAAACCATTTCCCAGGCCATTTATCAGGTTGGTAATTGATTAAGGGATGTGATAAAGCATTTACCAGGTATTTTATCACGTCGGTTATGAAAAAAACCGACGTGATAAACGATTCTCGATTTCTTTATCATGTCAGTTATTTTATAACCGACGTGAAAGACAATTTTTTTAAAAAATCCACCGCAGTCCTCTTCACTCCCCCAAAATCAACCAGAAACCAAATCAATAATCCGTACCACAAAAACAGAAGGAGATAAAAACATGAACTAATGAAAATTTAAGCATTTACATTGATAACAGATAAAACTTACCCCAATTGATATCCCCCACCCTCATGTATACCCCATGTACAACCCTCCCCCACCCCATTGGAGCTCCCACCACACCCCTAGACTGCCCCTCGACCCCCTGGAGAGCCCCAAACACCACTTGACAACCCCCCACCCTCTTGAACAGCACCCCCTCACTCCTCACCCCACTTGATAGCCCCCACCACACCCCTGGACTGCCCCTCGACCCCCTGGCCAGCTCCAAACACCCCGGGACAACCCCCCCACCCTCATGTATACACCCCACACCCTGGACAACCCTCACCCACCCCATCGGAGCCCCCACCACACCCATGGACTTCCCCCTACCCTCGTGAACATCACCCCCTCACCCCACTTGATATCCCCCGCCCCATTGGAGCCCCCACCACACCCCTGCACTGCCCCCGACCCCCTGGACAGCCCCAAACACCCCTCTACAACCCCCACCCTCCTGAACAGCACCCCTCACCCCACTTGACAGCCGCCACCACACCCCTGGACTGCCCCCGACCCCCTCGACAACTCCAAAACCCCCTGGCAAACCCCCACCCTCATGTATACCCCCCACACCCTGGACAGCCCTCCCCCACCCCATTGGAGCCCCCACCACACCCCTGGACTGCCCCCAACCCCCTAGACAACCCCAAACACCCCTCGACAACCCCTCATCCTCATGTATACCCCCACCCCACGAGACATCCCTCCCAGACCCCTGGACACCCCCAACCCCACTGAACACCCCCCACACCCTTGAAACCCCTCCCCCCCAGACCAGAATCCATACCAGAAAAACCATCATAAGTAGACCAAAACAAGAAGTAGATCAAAATTAATCATTCACATATATAACATTCAAAACATACACTTCCAACTTCAAAAAAACTAAATCCAACCTAAATGACTAGAAAATACACAATTACAATGAAAATATTCAAAATTGCATTTTACATTACAAACAACTAAAATGTAATCAAACCTTTAAAATAATTTGACCACTCCACTTGTAAGTGTTTGATGTCTTCATCATTATAGGGTTGAGGGTCATTAAAAAGATACAAATGAAAAGGATTGTAGTTAACTTGTATAATGAGTAAATCAAATTGAAATATTATGGAAATGTTTAAGAGGAAATCCTACCAGGTCAAAATTCAGAACTTTCCTAGTTGTTATTATTTCATACATAAATCTTAACATATAATATCCACATTCGATGATGCCTTTTTGTTCATGACAATTCTGTTTGAATGAGTGTAAATTCAATATATTATTTTAATGTAATAAATCAAAAAGTTCAAATTATAAATGGATATTTACCTTCGCATTTACATATTTGATCTTTTCATTCATTTTCTTTGTGTTTTTTTGAAAGTAGTCCCATGTCCTGCTAGAAAATAATACTAATGGGGTAAATTTAAAATTCATTATAATATATAAAACTATTGAGAAATTCAAACGTACTTTTCCAATGTATTCGTAAAACATTCCCGTACATCATAATAGACAGAGCATATCCAATAAAGTGCTTTCTCCCTTGGGAAAAAATCCCCTAACATCCAATGATCACTGATAAAAGGAAATTTAACATTAGTGATTTTTTATGTTAAATGATAATTAACTATTTGAGAGAGTTGTGTTTCATACCTCTCACAAAAAGGCATCATCCAACATTGTGTGACAATATTCTTTTTAAGTCTTTCAGCAATATAAATCATTCTTTGTTCCTCATCCAATGCACATGCTTCAAGGGAAATCAATTGCGGGTCCATGAATCCATATACATCTGTCATCTCATTCCTCTCACAAATTATATAAAGATACCTAATACAAAATAGACATAAGTATATGTTTTTAATAAATATAACACAGGGAAAAGGTGTTAAGACTTACATGGAAAAAATTTGCACCATGTTGATGCCCAACTTATCCCCAGTAACAAGCTCCATGATATCAGTTTTCATAATCCCCATATTTATTTCACGTCCACAAACATGAGCTTCCATTGGAAACTCATAATGACCCGCCAAAAAATTTGAATATCTTGACAATCTATCAAGACTACTAGAATTTGTATCTGATGTCACGGATATTTGTCTTTGGGGTTGTCTATAAAGTATTTCTTTACCTTTGAAGTATTCCTATGAAAATAAATTGAAATATATATTAGTTTTCAAATTATAAAACAACATTAATAAAAAAATAAAATAAAAGATATAACATTCATACCTCTATGGTAATGAGTCGAAGAAGTGTGGATGGCCAAATTAAATAATGGCCGATAATTTTTCCAACTGTCGCCACCTTATCTGTAGGTAATGGTACCCGAGCCGATCTATCTATAATATCCTGTACAGTGACCCTCGGATTCTCTACCTCTAACTGTTGATGATGAACTGTGTCTCCTATACAATATACCAACCCATATGCTACTATATGCTGTTGAAAATCATCAACATACAACTCGAAATAAGTAGGAAGCTGCACCGGAGGAGTAGGATAAAAAATGGGGTCAGCAGGCTAATGTGGGGGTGTGGGAGCTACTGGCGGATGTGGAGGATAAATAATGGGGTCTGTAGGGGGAGGTGGAGGAGTGGGAGCTGCAGTCTGAAATTGTCTTTTCTTGTCTGGAATCATTGACTGCAACGACGCTCTAATCTTTTCCTCCATTGTGGCATTAATATTATGGACTTCATCCTCCAAGGATTCAATTTTTTTTCTATAAAACCCCTCAACGTTTTAAGTTGAAGAACATGGCAACACTTTTCTTACCGATACACCTGCCAGATATCCTCTTACACGACCAGGATGTTTGGGCCTTCCTAATTCTATAGATAAAATATCTTCCCTCCCAGTTGCTATAAATGTCCCATGTGAACTCTGCTCCTCAAGAGAGTCCTACATTAATTAATTTAACATTTCTATAGTGATTGATATTATATGAAGAAAATGGTTAATGTAAATAAATAAAATATATATCTTAAAATCCTCTCAGCTACGATTCTCGATTCATCCGAAAGATATTGCCCTTTTTTCCCTTCCGAGCTCTCTTCCATTTTTCATGTCTAGATGGAGGGGATGGAGGGGCCACCTCTCCAGAGCTTGAAGACTCATCTCTTAGTTGTTGAAATTTTTCCACCATCATTTGTTCTTCCAATCATGCATACCCTCCCCAAGATAAACTATGAGGGTATACATTTTTAGATTGGATCTTCTGATGAACTTTCCTTGTTTGCTGTAAATTAAGAATAAGAAATCATTAAAAAAACTTTAATGAGATCATTTATATAAGAAATATTATACATTTTTACACTTCCCTTACCAAAAATGACTCTTTTCTTATACTTTCAAAAAAATGTCTCCATGTGTCTTCATCTCTAAAAGGATATATACGACATGGATTTTCATGACTCCTATGACCATAAATGAAATCAGATGAGAGGGTTGATTTGAAATCCCTCCATCTCCTGGAAGCCAACTATAAGCATTTATTCCTGACTCCTCCAGTTTCAGGAATATCAAATTTCATCTGATAAAGAAGAGGTTAAACATATTATATTTACTAGAAACATTTAAAGAATATTCAAAAAATAACAAATGATCTTACCAAAATCGTCTCCCATAACTGAGAGATTATCGCTTTATCCACACATCTCCAGTCATCATACAGAATGATTACTTTTCTATTAGCCTGAGTTGCTACAAAGCTCTTAAAATATTTTGTATTTGGACCTCTAGGAATATCATCATCATCAAAATCAACGACTATCCTCTGATCCTATGTACGGGAAACTGATAATTTTGGTAAATGTGTGCACCCACGTTTACCAACCTTTGAACTCTTTGTTGTAATAGGAGCATGTGAATGTTCCTCCCCAGAGGTTTGACAAATATGCTCATATCCAGAATCATGTGGTTGACCAACTGAATGATCTGTCATTATCCTTCAAATCAAAAAAACAAACGTTAGTTCAAAAATATACAAATTAAAATATTTTAATACTACTGTAATCAGAAAATATAAAAGTGTACTAAGTTACGTAATAGTAAACATTGGTAATATGGTAAGCATGTTAAACAATGTTAAAGATGGTAAAGATGGTCAGGATGGTAAACTTAGTAATCATGGTAAACCTGGTAAGCATGGTAAAGTGATTTTCACTGAACAAAAATAATAGATATATAATTCATGTAATGGTAAACATGATAAAGTAACTAGACAAACATAAAATAAACAAAAACATATACTTAATTTGTTTTAAAACATGTTTAAATAAATTAAAATCTTACAACATCTAACCTTTATGAAAAAAATAAATGTAAACCAGAAATAAACATATGTTACCTGTAATTTAATTAATGTAAAAATGGATTGTTTTCCCAAATTACATTGTCACGATCGTTCCTTATGGCACAAACCATGTCTTCAACATGCTCATCATTATGTTCTGTTAATCTTTCCATGGAAGTAGTGATCTCACATAAATCATCATCTTCATCAACTTCATCCTCACCAACATTTTGTTTTTTCCCTTGTAAAACAATAGCCCACTGCATATCTGATTGATATACTACATAGAAAATTTGTTTTGCATGTTTTTCCATTATAAAAGAATCAGCTGTGTCTTCCAGTCTATTCAGATTAACAAGTGTAATTCCAAATTCATCGTGACTGAAACTCTTGTTACCGATAAACCATTTACAGTTAAAAATAGGAACTTTAATTTTAAAGTAATCAACCTCCCATATGTCTTCAATCACTCCATAATATGCACTTGATGCTGAAATTGAGTTTTTTTCCTTTGCACTCGAAAAATGCATTGCTTCTGCAAACACCAATACAACAATATTCTGAACTGCACTTCTGTTGTCATGAGCATTCGTATGAAATGTATAGCCATTAATGTCATAATCGGACCATGTTATCACATTTAAACATGGACCACCCACTATACATTTTAATGTCTCTGATACATTTTATCTTCCAAGAGAAGTCTTTTTAATCCATGACAAAAATGTATTATTGTGATCATTCAAAATCCACATTTCATTCTTCTTTGGATGAAATTGTTTCAACTCATTAATATGCAATGTGATATACTGTTGAGAATTAGCTATGTTATTCAAGATGTATGATTTTAACTTCTTCATTTGTTCAGCTGACAATGATTTGACTATCAAGACATGAATCTCGTTTCCCTCATTATTAAATCGTTCATGGCGAGATGGAGGCAAACCTGTGTGTTGCACCGCAACCAAGTATCTCGTACAAAACTCGGCTACCTCCTCAAAAATACACTTTTCAATAATGAAGGCTTTAGGTCGATATGGATTTTTATCATACCCCTTTAATATTTTCAAATACCTTTCAAAAAGATACATCCAAAGAAGATATACAGGTCTAAAAATTTTTATTTCACAAACCAGATGAATCATTAAATGCACCATTATATCAAAAAAAGTTGCAGGAAAATACATTTCCAACTGAAAAAGTATAAAAATTGCATCCTTTTTCAAAAATTTTAAAGCATTCACAACAATTGCCTTGTTATAAATTGAATTGAAAAAATAACACAACTTCATCAGAGTCTTTCTGAAACGAATGGGAAATATTCCACATAATACAACTGGTAGAATTTGTTGCATCATGACGCGACAATCATGTGATTTCATACCTATCAAATTCAAGTCCTTCAAAGAGATTTTTTTTTTACATTTGAAGAATAACCATGAGGCACTTTGATATCATGAAGACACTGTCAAAAGATAATTTTCTCCCTCTTCGATAATGTATGACCAGCCGGGGGAAGAAATGTTCATCTTCCTTTAGGGGTGGGAGCTAACTCCAAACGTATTCCCATTAATAGTAAGTCTAATCTTGCATTCAACCCATCTTTATTCTTTCCTTTAATATCTAATAATGTTCCAATAAAACAATCACAGATATTCATCTCCACGTGCATGACATCAATATTATGTTTAACTTCATGATACCTCCAATATAGTAGCTCAAAAAATATTGACCTTTTCTTCTAAATATGTCTATCATTACCAGATTTATGTGTCTTTCCCAATGTCACATCAAGGTTTTTCACCCTCTCAAAATACAGATCTGAGGATAATGGTTTTGGAGCAGTATCAAATTCTTGTGAGCCATTTAATGCCTTTTTTAGTCTTCTATATGGGTGATCCATAGGCAAAAACATTCAATGACCCATGTACATTGTTTTCCTCCCATGATGCAATTGAAAATATGACGTCTGTTGTTTGCAAATTGGACATGCTTTATGCCCTTTATCACTGTATCCAAGAAAATTTCCATACGCTGGGAAGTCATTTATAGTGAACAGAAGCACTGCATGCAGTTGGAAATATTCCATTTATAAGAATCATACACAGTAATACCATCATCCCATAACAGTTTCAAATCATCAATCAACGGTGAAAAGTGAACATCAATATCATTGCTGGGTTACTTTGGACCAGAGATCATTATACTCAACATTACATATTTGTGCTTCATAAAAACTTTAGGAGAGAGGTTGTAAATTAGCAATAAAATAGTCTATGAACTATGTGTGCTACTGAGGGTTCGGTTTGGATTCATTCCATCTGTGCACATCCCTAATCTGAGTTTTTTTATTTCATTTCCAAATGTAGAATACTGCGCATCAATTTTCCTCCATTGTGGAAAATCAGCTAGATGACATATTTTTCCATCACATACCCTCTCATCAGCATGCCATCATAACCTTTTTTCATCTTGTGAATTAGAAAATAAACGTTTGAAATGATTAATTATAGGAAGATACAAAAATACCTTTGAAGGGAGCTTTGTAATCTCTACATCAGCCTGTGATTTATCTTTCACCTTAAACCGTGATGTCCCACATTTAGGACACTCTGACAGAAATTCATAATCCTTACTATTTATAATGCAGTCATTCGGACATTCATGTATTTTCTTGTATCCCAATCCCATTGGCATATTATTTTCATGGCCTTGTAATGTGAATCTGGAAGATTGTTATCTTTTGGAAGAATGTCTTTCATCAATTGTAGCAGCTCTGTAAAACTTCTGTCACTCCATCCATGTTTCGACTTCAGGTTAATAAATCTTAACACCACCAAAAAAACCTTAAAATCTGTACAACTAGGATATTATGGTTTTTCAGCATCACCATATAGACGCGCAACTGTCAGTTCTATCTCAATTTGTTCTGCTACAATATCGCGAATCATTTCTTCAATTCCATCAGAGTTACCAACTTGTTAATCATCATCATCAGTGACATTTCGTCCAGTCTCACCATGCCAAATCCAGGGGCTGTCACTCGGATTAAACCCATGACATGTCAGATGATCTTTTAACTCTCTACTTTTCAACTTCTTCATATTCAAACATTTCAGGCATGGATAGAAAAAAATTTCACTACTTGGAACATTTCGTTTAGCAAATTCCAAAAAGGCATCAACACATTCTTCATATTCATTGCTCATTCGATGTACCTTAATCCTACATCGACTCATTATTACCTATAAAAATATCAAATATATATATATATTTTTTAGATAAAACAAAATATAAGTTTATATGAAAAAAATCATAATTTGAATGTAAAACACTTTTTAAATTTTAAACAATTCTATGCTTATTTAAAAAAATATGCTTTAATATTATTATTAAAGGTAAATGTAGTTATATATAACAGTTTTAAATTCCATTGAATAAAAGAAAACCATGGCGCCTACATGGCTGATAGAAAATTTGAGAGAATGGAGTAATCATGAGAATCAAATCATATTTAAAATAAAAATTCAGATGGAGAAAATCATCCCTCCTGGACACCACCCCCACCCCAACCCCCTTGGACACCCCCCCCCCCGGACACCCCCCAACCCTCCGGACAGCCCCCCACCCCCCGGACAACCCCCAAATCCATCTGGACATGCCCCCACCCCCTTGGACAGCACCCCCCCCCCAACACACCCACCCCATGGGACACCCCCTGGACACCCCCCAACCCTCTGGACAACCCCCACCCCCGGCCAACCCCCAAAACCCTCTGGACATGCCCCCACCCCCTTGGACATCCCCGCACACCCACCCACCCCCTTGGACACCCCCCTGGACACCCCCAACCCTCTGGACAACCCCCAACCCCCTGGACAGCCCCTACCCCTCTAGACAATACCCCCACCCCTCCTGGACACCACCCCACCCCTACCCTCTTGGACACCCCACTGGACACGCCCCAACCCTTTGGACAACCCCCACCCCCTAGACAGCACCCCACCACTCCAGACAGCACCCCCACCCCTCCTGGACACCACCCCCACCTCGACCCCCTTGGACACCCCCCATCCTCTAGACAACCCCCACCCCCCGGACAACCCCCAAAACCCTCTGGACAGGCCTCCACCCCCTTGGACAGCCCCCCACAATCACCCACCCCCCTTGGACACCCCCCTGGACACCCCCAACCCTCTGGATATCCCCCCACCCTCCGGAAAACCCCCAAAACGATGGTTTATATATGAAAACTAGTCATGGTGAACGACTAAAAACACATAATTTTAATATATACTTCAGCATGAAATAGATCGAATTAAATATTATTAAATATGGCTACTTAAATGATCGTATGATAATTAAAAATAACCATTGATATTCAACTAGTCAAATGATCACAATTTTTCTCAATAACTAATATCATTGTGAGGTAATGGATAATTCTATAAATCTTAAACATATTTTCAAGGCCTTGGCCATGGCCTCAAAAAATACTTGGGTAAGCCCTCAGCAGAACCCATTTTTATTTGGAATCATGAGACATAGCGATGCATCGAAGGGCCAAAGAGGTCAACAGTCATTACATTATATATCTAATAGATTCTCATATAAAAGTGGATAAACATAAGAAGAAACAACTCATGAAATATCATTTTCGAATTCGTACATTTAATCAATAACCATTCTATGCAGTAATATAGGTGAATGAGATCATTAGTTGTTAATGTCAAAAAAAATTACCATCAATGTCAGGCATTCGCGAAACAAAAACAAACTAAATAAATGTAGATGAGGATTACATGAATATTGTGAGTCGATCTAATAGATATAGGGATGATAAATAAGATGATGATGGAAAAAAGATGTAACAGGGTTCGAAATCGAAGAATCTAACCTAGTTTATACACAAAAATCTCTAAACATAAATATAGACTATCCGGAAAAAAATGAACGAAATTAATTCGTGGAAGGATTACTTGAGTGATGCGAGTTGATATGATAGATATGAGGAGAGTAAATATGATAAATGATGAAGGCAAAACGAGTTTAATGCAGTGAGATCGACGAGTTGATTAGGGTTGACTGCGCGAGAGAGACGAGCCGCCGGACTGTCGATCGAAAAAACGTAAATGACAATCCATGGGGCTTGTTAATTTTTTAAATGTTTTATAACATCAGTTATTTAATAACCGAAGGTATAAACTGGTTTTTTACATTTATAATGTTGGTTATTATAATAACCAGTGTTACAAATGCATTAGATACAACTTATTTATGTCGGTTATTTTTTAACCGACATAAAAAAATCCACATGTTGGTTTTTTACGTTGGTTATTCTATAACCGTCGTAAAAAATACATCAAAAATCACAGTTTTTACATCAGGTATTGTATAACCGACATAAAAAACATTATGTGGGTTGTTTTGTTTCATTAGTTATAAAATAACTGACGTCAAAAAGGCCTCAAAAGCCGAGTTTTTTACGCCGGTTATTTTATAAACGACGTAACCCCCCCCCCCCCCCCCGCTTTGGTTTTTATGTCGGTTATTTTATAACCAATGTAAAAAACATGTAGATATCTCGTTTTTATGTTGTTTATCAAATAACTGACGTAAAACACCCCCGCACTTTTTTTACGTCGGTTAATTTATAACCGACCTAAAAACCGAACAAGCGTGATTTGTAACGTCGGTTATTAAAATAACCGATGTTAAAAATATACTCACCACATTTGTTACGTCGGTTATAAAATAACCGACATAAAAAACCATGTTTCAAAGATTATCATATCTGTTATATATAACTGATGTAAAAAATGGTGACGTAAATAACGTTCTCTACACTAGTGATTGTATGAAGATTTATAGTTGATGAATCCTAATCACAATGAATTATTTAGTACAAAATTCTAATGAAAAAATGTTTGTATCCTACAAATATTGTATTGGGTATATTTTTTCCTTTCCTTGTTTCCTAATGATTGTGTGATTTTATGTGATTGAATTGGTTTCCCCATCAATGTGTAGTGTTGGAAATAGTTTTTCTTTTATTTTTTGTATTAGTGGATTGTAAAGACATAACTATTATTATAATTATTATATAACTAGAAATGTTTGGGATTCTAATAAAGATATTGGTGGGTTTTTCATGTTTTTGGAAATTGTTTTGTTAATGTGAGAGTGGAAAGAATGGATTGATTAGGTGGGAGCTATAATTTCTATTTTTTTGGATTTTAGGGATAGGATATTGATCAGTTGGATGAAATGGGTTGAGTTTTGGGAATGTATATTTCCCTTATAGCATGTTTTTTATAAGGTTATTTATAGTATAATATTATTACTATATTATGATAGTTTCCATCAGACTATATATTTATTTATACTATGTTATCTGATAGATGTAATAAATAAAAATATAGAATTATAATGAATTGATGGGGCTGAGCATTAATGATGGTAGTGATACATATATTAATTTTAATCATATAAATGGTTCTGTTTAATTATCTAGACATATGTTATTGAAATTTATGTTTGGATGAAATGAATTGATAGAAAACAAAATAATTATTATTTAATAATTTTTTTTTTATTTTGATAAAATTATAAATTAAGTTTTATATGATGGAAATTGATTCTTATGTTCTTATATGAGATATATAATTCAAAATTTTAACATTTTATTCTATATGCTATGTGGGATAATAAATACATTTTGTTATTACGTGTGGGTAGTTAACAATTTATTGGTTATATGAGATATATAAGTTTTATTTTACCATTTCTTATTATATACCACTTGAGGTGGTAGGGAAACCTGTTAACAAATGGTTTCCATTCTTGTTATTTTCCCCAAAATTTATATTAGTTTGGGAATATATGGTTAAATAATACCCTTTTATTTCTCTCCACTCAAATTTTGAAATAAATTTATTAATAACCAGACTATGATGGGTTAATATACAGACTATTTCTCAAATGGGATATGATTTATCTTAGTTTTACAAAAGATGTATGTGCATGTTGTAGTTGATTAAAATTATAGAATATACATGTATTTTAAATGTAATGAATATGTTTTTTTCTTGTGTACTTCCACATACTCTGATGTAATAATTTATAGTTCAGGATACATGGGTTGTGAAAAATTATAAACTTATTCATTGTTATGAATTGGATGATATGTGGTTGGGATTTTCCTGACTGAGGATTAGGTTTGGATAAAAATATAATTTCAATTTGTTTACATGGGTGGGAAAGATCACATATAGAATATATTGAAGCATATGATATTTGTAATTAGATATTGAGAGAAAAAACTATTAGTTTTGTGTATGTGGGGAACCATTATTATATATAAGATTTTTCTATAGAATTAATTACTTCTATGTGATACATGGTTAGGATAAGATTTAGATTTTCTATTAGGTTATATATTGATTTCATATATTGGTTTGTTGTGATTTTTAAACTTGTTTTATATTACAATAAATGTTATGAACTAATATATGTTAAAACAATTTCATAGGTATAGAAAAGTAGTTTGGGGATCAAACCTTCCATTAATAGAAAATGGGGTTATGTTAGATGTGTTTCATTTATAGTAACATCATGTTATTTTCTATCTCTAATTATTTATTTATTTCCACTTATATGAAATTTAATTAACATATTGGAATTGATAATTTGTTTGTGGATTTGATATCTCGTTTTTTTCTCTTTTCCATGAATTTATATATTGAGGGTATTGCCTAAAATTTTAATTAATTCTCTAAAATGGGTTCCAATCCTCTAATAATGGCCTATTAGAGGTGGGATTCAGGGGTCACTCTCATCTTTGTCGCTATCCTAAGAGGTGTACTTTTATAGGGGTTTCAGTATATATTTTCATAAAAGATAATGAATAAGACATATAGTATAGCATAGAAATAAGAAACTGTGAGGAATGATTTGGAATGTATGGAAAACATGTCAGTTAGAATTTTTATATGATGTATTCTAGGTACACTAACTATAAGGCATGATTCTATTGGAACCTATACCCCATGGAAGACACTATAAGTTTACTAGGAATACATACTAATGTGATGTTATTTTTGGGTTTGAGATATATATAAGGATCATGAATCACAAACATCTAGGATTATTATTTAATTATATAGACAATATTAATTATGATGAATATTAATTAATAATTATTAATTATTCCATTTTATGTCTATCGAGGCTCCCTACATTTTTTCTCTTCTAACGATATATTGAAATATTGATTTTATTGTTTAGTATATTCTGATGTTTCCACGCAGTATGTGTTAGATTATTTCCATGGAGTTAATATTGATGAATGAAAGTATTCTTGGATAAATATGAATCCTGTATTTAATTTCTATAATGTTTATATGTATTGGTCTTCTTTCAAATAAGGATTCCATAATTTCAGTTGAGGATTTATAAACATCCATTAGTTTTTTCTCCTCTAAGAGGGTGAACAAGATTATGTTGGCTATTAATATATAGTTTGTAGATAATATATTGTAGTTATTTATTTTCCTTGGGGATAATAAGGATCCAAAAATTTAACGTAAGAAATTTTTAGGGATCCATTTGAGACTGTTTCTATTTATTCTACAAGAAAGTCATCATGTTGTTAGGATATTCATTGGCTTCTTCATAGGAGTTATAATTTTCACTATTTTTTTATTTATTTAAATAACCAATAATTTTTTTTTAAAATTTAGTAGTTGAATATGTTAAGATGACCATTTTTAGATAAATTTTTGTCCATTGATATAGCTTTATGTGAACCCATTCATGATTCAGACATATAATTTGGGGTTATTTATTATGAAGGTCAATAAGAGGAAATTTGAGAGGAAAATATTTTAACATCATGGATTTCATTAAGACTCTCCACAGAGTTGAGTTATTCTGGTAAGTTCTTAATTTCATTATCGAACGAAGCCTCATAAATTATGATGTTTGTTCCATCATATGTCATCATGTTGCATATTATATTGTTATTCATTCACCTCAACATGTGAATTTATCCTTTTTATATGAGTATTTCATAGATATAAAATGATTTTGTTGCTCACCTTCCTTTGTAGTTTGTGTGGTGCTTACAGCACTATGTAGGAACATCCATTTCCGCGGTGAACTCAAATTCAAAAATAACTAGGTTCATTATATATTTATGTTCAATGAGAACAAAAAAATGATAGAGTATATACCCATGATTCCCCTCATAATTAGAGAAAAGGATTAGATAATGAACAATAATATAATCATCAATATGGAAATATATGTCATGGAGTCCAATGTGGTCAGAGTGTAACATAGAGTTACCAGTATTAAGATATCCATACATTATTTAAGGTATTGTGTATGAAAATTATACTATAGTTTATTCTTTATTGGACATTGGTGCTATGCACACCTCCATTTCACTAACCCTTTTCAATTCCTTAAGACAGGAGTTAGAAATGCTTCTTCATCATTTTTCATCAAATATTGAAGTCGGAGGTTGATCTATCTCATCCGATTATTGTATATATTTTTATTCCATGATGAGGTATATTCAATCCTATAGATATTTATTATATTTTTTTGTACAACCATGTTACATTATCCGTTGGATAGACTACCCAAATTCATTGAAGTATGTTTTTGATTGCATCAATAATAATGTTATGTTCAATTTTGAAGATTGTAACATACCAGGTAAATAATGAATATTAATTGTTCATATATATTAATATTTGTGAATAAAAAGTTAATATTACTCTAAAGGGGATGCTATGTTTGATGGCGTACCCAATACAATAAAACATGTTTCTTTGAAATATTACGTTGCACACTAATAATAAAATAATATTATTTTAAATGGCTGTTAACGCCTAGACATTGTAATAGAAGGAATGCAAAAATATAACTAAAAAATGATTATATATGTTTGTTATATATTTTTACTTTTATCCAACAAATGTTAGAGGCTTAATCTGAAAATGAATCTAATTTTAAGCATAAATCATCTAATATTTTTTAAAAGGTCGATTAACTTTTTTTTGATGGAAAACCCTTTTTAAATATACTTTTTACAATTTTATATATTATATTTGAAAAAATAAAATCCTTCTTTAGAATATGGACATCAGAATTTAGTTTTTGTATATTTTAGTTATTTTTTTCAGATAAAGTTGATTTTTAGTGAAAATGTTGTATTTAAATTCAAAACCGTCTTTTAATCTAATTTATTTATATGGATAGATTATATTTTTAACTAGGTTTAAAATGTAGTTAAAATATATTTTTACCATTTAATCCAATTTTTGTAATTGGAATTAATTTCACTTTGAAATTGGACATAAACGAGTGTCAATATTTTGATAGTTATTGTTTCTTAAAAACACGTTATTTGTTTTCACAGCGGGAATTAATTATAAAAATAATTAATGAAAATTTTATGTTTTGAATTTGGTAAAATGGAAATCATTTTTGAATTTGGAATATCAAATATAGCTTAGAGTGAATTTTTGGTATTTTTCTGGAAAAACGTCAATTTTTTATGATTACGGAAACCACTAAGTAGTAGTTACAAAACCGATTTTTCGTTTAAATGAAAATTTACCACCTCTGTGATTTAAATATAAAAAATCCAATGTACATGGTTGTAATTAGGAAGTAAAATGTGGTCCTATGGGATTAAAATAATTTTTTTGGTGAATAGTAACTTTCATGTTTTATTAATCACGATTAAAGGTAATTAGTGTAATTTAAGGTAAATATAATGATATAATAATATGAAATTACATTTACAATTGTCCTGAACTTATTGGATGAGTCATGGCCGACCAAGAAAATCAATGGGTCAACTTGGGGACCCCATGGAGCCACATGGGTAAGAAAATCACATTAATAACTTTTTATTTAAAGTAAAAATAAAAGTGTCACAAACATGTATTGTTTTAATAAAACAATTTTTACATGGGCTTATTCAAGTCATATTTGTGACTATAAATATTAATTAGAAAATTAAAAATATTTCATACATCATGATATTTTATTCATAATTTTTATACATTAGATAAATAAATTTTTTTATGACACCGTGATGATGCAGTGATTACCTCATTAATGAACGATTTAAATAAAATGATAAGATAAGGTAAAATCTAAGACTAACACTTGTCAAAAACCTATTGTATGGGTGGATTTAGAACCCTTATCACCTTATACACTAAATATGTAATTTTTGGACCTTTAATATTAGAAAATAATTTTATAATAAAGTATCTTTTCAAGACTTTCCAAGAGTGCCCTTCCTCCTTCTTATAAAAGGCCGCCACCTCTACCACATTACCCACACCTCTCAAGCTGTTGTTTTGGCCAAAAGCTTCTAATTTTATCTCTCCAAATCACTCTATTCATCATAACGCCTTCTCTTAGGCAGTAAGATCTTAAAGAAACCCTTTTGGTTCAAACCAAGGGGAGTAACCTGATTTAACGGTAAAGTCTTCTCTAATGTTCTTCTGTTTTATTTTGCTTCTACAACCCCTAAACTCTTTTTATTCCATTCTTTTGTAACAAAAACAGTATCTTAAATATACTAGGATTTTTTTATGAGAATTATTCGAGCTAAACTTACACACACCTCCGTCTAATGGTTAAATAACATACAGTTTTTGTGGATGGCGAATTACTGCCTCACAAAACGATGATTGTTCTATCTTCTCCTACCACCTCTCATGGTGAACATTATGACGGAACTATATTTATTTATGATATATATTATATTTATTTCTTATCAATGCTTCTTTATTTTACATTTAAATCATACCTTTATTCATTTCATGTTGTGCAAATGCGATAATTTCATTTGGGGAAGTGTGGACTACCACCCCCTCAAGTGATGTGACTTGTTCAAGCAATACATGGTATGTATATAGAATGAAATTAATGAACTTATGTGACCTATATAACATATATATTATAATTTAATTATAATATTTATATATGTATCATTTTTTTAATTCCATTAATGTGACAAGGAAATGAAAGTAGCGTTCATGCGTACGTACGACCTACCATCTCCGTGAACGGTGCATTTCATTTTTTATCTCCAAATGTTATGGAATAGTATAAAATGAATATATAATAGATATATATGATATTTAAATAATTAATACTATTATGTATATGGTTTAATTATAACTACATGGACAATTCTTTTCAAACTAGTTCATTTTTGACTCATGTACCGAACATCAACAAAAACGTCTGATATGAACTCACATAATTAAAAAATTATTATAACATTATAATATGAGTTATGAATTTAATAATAAACTTTAAATTAGGTCCATAATAAATTACTAATTGACCAATGTTTATTATTCATGAATATAATGAAACGAACAAGACGAGTCAGACTGGAGGTAACGTATCCAACCTCTCCCTTTCTTTTTAAGTACTCTCTTTCATGTCACTTCTTTTAATATCTTGTTTCTTATGTTGGGGGATGTTATTATATATTACTATTACTGTAATTGTTATGTTCATATTATTATAGACCCTAATTTATATCTTCAATCCATTTTTGGATGTTTTAAGTTGCGCCGTTAGGCTGCCGAATTTTTGTAAGGGGATATGTTATCTCAATTTTTATTTCCGTGAGATTCATGCTATACTCTTCACTATATCCATTAAGTGGTGTATGTACTATACATTATTCCACTATTTTTGTAATACACTCTCATTTATGGGCATTTACATAAACATTTTTTGGCCCTTCTTTCATGGGGTTTACGTTTCAAAAGTTACCCAAATCGGTAAGGGATTCATTCACCCTCTTTTTTTAAAAAAGTCTTATTCTCATTATGTATTTTAATTTACATATTATTGTGATGGGATATGTTCTTATATATCCTTATTTCTATAAATGATATGTCCAAGTGATGAGATACCCCTCTTTATCTCTCATCATCTCATTTTATGAATTCTAAAGTGATGTTGTTAGGCTGTCGAATTTCTTTAAGGGAACTTCTTAACCCACTTTCAATTGTTTGGGTTAAACCTCTACATCTTGATTTTATTAGGCCATGATTATGTGTGGAATATATATGTAGTATCTTCGAGAACCCATTGTGTGAATATACTATTTCTACACACAATCATATCATTGATAAATTCTTACGTCATTTATATGAACTTGTATTACTCAATCTCATTTCACTGAGTTAAATATATATTTCATTGGTTTTGTTTTTCCAAGAGTATGTGTGAATGACCTATGATTGTTTTATAGTTGATATCCACTTATATTGGGTTTATTTATACTTTTCACACATAATTATGACTTTTATTTATCCTTGCACCAATGACATGATTCTTTGAATGGGATTACGTCTCAATTACTCTTCCTATAGACACTTCTTGATGATATGAACTTTTATTCAATTTAAAGTGTATATACAGCCCCTTTGACATTCCATATCCATATTATGTCTATACTCAAGTCATTTAAATGTTTTAAAAACGGTCTACTTTCATGTGGCTTATAATTTAAATTTTCAAAATGGAAAAGGACTCTTTTCTTAAAACAATGTTTTCAATGGTTTTGAAGATTTATTCTTTTAAACATTTATCATCCATTTCCATGTTTTAAAAATGGTTTTAAGGATTTATTTATATGGAGATGAAGGTTCTAAAACCCATTCAAAATATATGATGTGGTATGGGACACTATGATTCTAAAATCTCTTTTAAACATCTTCTTCAAATATATTCAAAGTATAAAGTGATATTTCTCTCATAGAGTATTAATGATTTTATTAGATGTTATTATTTATGTTAATATCATGATTTGATCTCTTGTGATTGAAATGTGGATATGTTGTGTTTCCTTTATTCATATTTTATGTGATACGATTATGTAATGGTTCATGGGAATTGTTTATGAATTTAGGTGGTTATTTGATAAACTAAGGGCGGGAGCGCCCGATATAGCTCTCCATTGAATTGGGTAACACGAAGGAGTTAAACGCTAAGGTTTCTCTGAAGAGAATTAGGGAATATATTGTGATGGGTATTCCAAACGTAGCCATGAGTGTTACTCCCTACATAAGAATGTTATGAATTCCTCATGTTACCTTTATGTCTTATTATTTCTATGAGTTATTCATAAATCTTATGAATTAATGGGGTATGTTAACGTGATTATTTTTTATGAGTAAAGTATGATTTCATTGATTCTTATGTGCACATGGACTATTGTTTTCTTTCACTATTGTTATAACACTAACTGAGTTTTTTATTCTCATCCCATGTTTTTGAAATGTTTTCCATAGGACTTAAAGGGCGAATGGGTCAAGGATGGGATCATAGAAATACATGCTATCTAAAACATGGAACTAAACATGTTTCTTTTTAAGAGTTTTTAATTTTTCAAAAAATGGAAACTGAGTACATGTGTCTACTGTGTATTCTTTGAGATGTAATAGTTATGTCCAAATTCTCTAAAACTCTAAAACTGAAAAGATCCTCAATATGAATTATTCATTTAATTCATGATTAAGTAATGTTTTAAGGCTGGGTCCTTATAAATATAGTGATCATGGAATGTATCTTGGTGTGTACATCCTCTAGGTATTTAAAACAAATGTTGATTCCTTATCTTTATTGATCATCAAAAATATTTTCATTTTTTGGGGGATCAGCAATTAGGGTTTCCCATGGATGAGGAAGAATATGCATTTATATTTATAAAAGTGGTTTTGATGGTACTCTTACACATGGTAGAGAATCTTTGAGTGTATTGTTCTATTTTTCGTTCAAATAACATTTCACATATATAGGATGCAACCATTGAGTTTATGAGGTATTAATATTCAAATTGATTAACTTCTATAAAGAATATTTATTTATATTCAGGTGTCTCATTGGGGTGCTACAATTTTGATTTCAAATAAGGAAGATGGAATTATATGATTATACATATATTATCATCATTTAAATTACGTAATATTATGTAATCTTGATCCCAAATTTTTGATTTTCTATCTCTTCTATTTGTTGGTGGGATCTAGATGGGTCATGAAGATTGATGTTCATTTTCAATATTGACAGAGATATTGATGGTTGATGTTATTCAGAAGGCAGATTTCATATGTCTATATGGGAACTGTTTTTTTAATGTTATTTGGTGATATTAAATCACTAGTAATGGGAAAGGTATTGATTAATTAATTTTAAATGATTCATGCAAAAATTTCATCTTGGTGTTCATAGATAACATAATTCTATTTTATTAATCAAAATAAGAGCTTGTAGAGAATTTATCATATTTTGTGAGGGATTCAACAACTTCATCATCTATTAGGGGTTCTGTAAAATTATAATTTCTAGGCGTATACTATTTTTTTATTTATAAATAAACTTTTTTGTTTGGGTTTTATTTTAGATCCTCCGAGTATTGGGGTGTTTGATTCTCAGTTAGCCATTGTGAATGTTTTTGGGGTGTTGACTTTCCTTTGTCATAAGAGATCTTATAGGAGAAAATTCCCTAATTTATCACATATTTTTACCCCTATAGTAGTATTGATCATGAGGAATAAATATTTTTTGTGCAATAAAAAATTCATGTCTACATTTGAGTATTTAAAGGTGACGTTTTTCTATCCACTGGTATGCCTTTTTCTAGAGGAGGGAATTTTGACTATAGTTTTTTTAGTAAAATGTGTTTCATGGAATGAGTTTTTTTGATGAATCGAAGATAAATTATCTACTATTGTTCTTAGTGGATTTAAATTCATAATTGTAACTATGTCATCCATGATCTTCACATTTTATTGTTTTTTAATATCTTTGTGGGTATTATATAAATATATAATTTATTTTTGGTCATTATAGATCAAAAGAATATGATGATTATCTTATCCCACTGTGATATGAAATCGTGGTATTAATGGTGGATTAAATTCATATAGGTTTATAAAAATTATATTTACTATAAATTAATGAATTTTTTATTTATTAATTGATAAGTAAGTCATGTAGAGATGTTGTGTGTGAGTAAAGATATTCTTATAGAGTGTTGGAGGATGTTTTATCAATGTAACTAAATATTATAGAAGTTGATGATAGGGGGATTATTTATTATAATAATGAGTAATTGTATTTAGGTAATCTAGTATATGAGAACTAGTTGGTTTATTTTTTGGAGGAGGATTTATGAGAACGATTTATTTATATCAATTATGTTATGCTATTTTTTGGGGATGATTTACATCATTAATTAGTCCATCAGTGGTTTTTTGTCCATTGATTATGTGTTATGTTTTTCATCATCGGTTCTATAGTTATCCCTTAGTATTACCTCTTGGTTTTTCTATAATGAGGTGTGTATTATGTAGAATGCTTTTTTTTCTATAAATAAAGAGATCAAATAGAATGATAATGTATCCATATCTGGTTTAACAGATGGTTAATATTATAAATTATGTTCAGGAAAGGTTCATTCATCCCTAGGATGTTCCACAATATATATATAATGCCTCAGCCTTAAAGATTACTTAATCATGAATTAAACGAATAATTCACATAGAGGAACTTTTCAGTTTTAGAGTTTTATAGAATTAGGTCATAAATATTACATCTCAAAAGATTACATAGTAGACACTTCTACTAATTTTCCATAAAATAAAAAAACATTTAAAAAGAAACATTTCTTGTTCCAGGTTTTAGATAGAATGTCATTCCTTAATCCCATCCTTGACCCTATTCATCTTTAAGTCCTGTGGAAAACAGTTCCAAAACATGGGATGAGCATAAAAATCCCAGTAAAGGATACACAGAGAAGAAAAACTATTAGTTTTTCAAAACAACAAGTAAACAATGAGTTATTTACCAAAGTAATACTTTTCACCTTTATGATGTAGTAAAAACTCTTCACTGAATAAAATACTATTACTTACCCTTTTGTAACCAAAATATTACCATAAAACCCATATAAAGAACACAAAACATATAAAGGTAATTTGGGACATAAACATACTTAAATAGAATAACCATACCATCGACTCCCACACATACTTAATGGAATTTCCATATGGCTAACTTCCATTCCCAATGCATTGGAGGTTATAATGTAACCACCTGCCCTGGTATTCACGGCACCACCCGTCATAATGTCCAAGTACCATTATAAAATCATAAGACATAAAACAAATATAATGGAAATAAAACACTTCCACATTTCGATCACAATATATCACTAAAATATATTGACATAACAAATACTTTATAAAAACCATTTTCAATACCAACATACATAAAAGATTATATGGTATTTATTTCATTTTAAAAGCATTACGGCTCGTTGAGGAAGCCAAAGACCAAATAATACTTGTGGCGGCTGAAAAGGACATAGTCTCCACGTACATTAAAAGAAACATTCCTTTTTGACGTTTTGTGAAAAACTTTGTAGAAAAATATTCCTTTTGTATAAAATTAAAATTCAAAGGGGTTTATACATCGTATAAAATAAATCCTTGTATTAGAAAAAAATATGCCTGAATGAAAGGAGATTGAGACGAAGTCCCTTACAAAGACGATATCTTTGGATTAAGGATAAATCAATTACATAATTATGTGTGAAAAACTAATACACCGAATATAAGTGGATATTAAGTGTAAAACAATCAGCGGTTATTCACACATATTCATTGAACGACATATTTCAAGGAGTACATGTTTATCCCAAAGAATCAAAATTGGGTTAAGAAGTTCCCTTGCAAAAATTCGACATCCTAACTGCGTCACTTCAAAATTTATAAAATGAGTTGATGAGAGATAGAATGGGGTTTCTCATCACTTGGACATAAAATTTATACCAACAAGGATATATAAGAACATATCCCATCATAATAATATTAAAAGACCTAAAAAAGATGTCTTTTAAAATGAGGAGGGGGAAAGGTTCCCTTACCAAATTGGGTAAGTTCCGAAATGTACACCCCATGAAAGAAGGGTCATACAATGAAGATGTAACTACCCATAAATGAGATTATATTATACAAATAGTAAAAGAGTGGGCATTACATATACCAAACAAAAGGAAATAGTTTCCAATGTAGCATGAATCCCACGGGAATAAAAAGTGAGATGAAAATCCCCTTATGAAAATTCGGCAGCCTAACGGCGCCACATAAAACTTCAAAAATGGATTGATGAGATCAAATATGGTATCCCATAATATTAACATAAAATTAACAGCAATAGGAATATAAAATAACATCCCCCAACATAAGAAATATGAGCTTAAAAGAAATGACATAAAAGAGAGTACTTAAAAAATGAGAGAGGTCGGATCCCTTACCTCATATCCGACTTGACTCGATTGTTCTTTATTCTCCTGAATAATAAACTTGAGTTAATTTCTACTTGATTAAGAAACTTTTACAATTTCAATATTCCTTTTATATAATTTGTTACCATTTCATGAACACTATTTATTTATTTATGTTAATAACGGTCATTTTAACGATCATTGCTACTTGAGTCAAAAATAAACTCTTTATAATTACAAGTTTGTTCATGAGGTAAAATATACATTATATACAGAATTATGTTCATTATCTATATATCATATATATAATATATATCCATTATATAAATTCATTTATAATATTACATAACATTTAGAGGTAATAAATGAAATGCACCGTTCATGGAGACGGCAAGCCGTACGTACGCATGAACGCTACTTCCATTTATATTTCATATTTAATGGAATTAAAACACAATGATATATAATAGTATTATAATTCTAGTATGGTATAATATATAATATCATTAAATATATCCCTTATATGTACCACATATGGTACTAACGAATCAAATCACTTTGAGGGGCGGTAGTCCTCATTTCCTAAAATGAAGATATCGTGTTTACCCATAATGGAAACCATAAAGGAATGCCATAATTGAAACAAACAGAAGAATAAGGAAAACATAAACATATTATATATCGTATATAAATATATTAAAATCTTAATTTCCACCATTTAAGGTGTTAAAAGAGTATTGAACAATCATAGTTTCGTGAGGCATAAATTCACCATCCACGGAAACAGTATGTTCTTTAACCACTAGACGTAGGTGTGTGTAAGTGTAGCTCGAATCCTTCTTATAACAACATCCTAGTTTATGGAAGATACTTGTTTTGTTATAAACGAAATGAATAAAAAGATTTTAGGGGGTTGGAGAAGCATAATAAAACAAAAGTGCACAAGTGAAGACGTTACCTTTAAATCGGGTAACTCCCTTTGGATTGAACCAAAAGGGTTTATTGAAGATCTTCATACCTAAGGTAAGGCTTATAGGATGAGTAGAGGGATTTGGAGAGATAAAATTATCATATCTTGGACGAGCCAATGGCTTGAGAGTTGTGGGTAAGGTGGTAGAGGTGGGTGCCTTTTATAAGAAGAGAGGAGGGGCACTCTTGGAATGTCAAGAAAGGTTACATTATTTTCAAATGCGTTTCGAATTTTAAAGGTTCCACATTGATATATTTCGATGATAAGGTGATAAGGGTTCTAAATCAACCCATCCAATAAATTTTTTACATGGTTAGGTCTTATATTTTACACTATCTTTTCATTTTATTTAAATCGTTAAATAACGAGGTAATCGCTGCATCATCATGATGTCATAAATAATTTAGTTTATTTAATGACTAAAAATTATAAAAAAATACTATGATGTAGGAAATATTTTAATATTTCCAATGAATCTTTATAATCAAAACTATGACTTGTATAACCCCATGTAAAAATTGTTTTAGTAAAATAAAACATGATTGTGTCAGTTTTACTTTTACTTTAAATAAAAGGCATAAATGCCATTATCTTACCCAAGTGGCTCCATGGGGTCCGAAAAATCGACCCATGGGTTGTCTTGGTCAGCCATGACTCATCAAATAGGGTTAGGACTAGTGTCAAGATATTTTCATTTTATTATAATATCATTTTCACCTTAAATAACTCTGATTACCATTAATTGCGATTAATAAAAGGTAAAAGTTACTTTTCATCAAAAATTATTTTCATCCCATTGAACCGGATTTTTCTTAATAATAAAAATCATTTAAATTGTAATTTTTTCTATTCAAATCACAGACGCGGTAATGTTCCATTTAAACGAAAAATCAGTTTTTGTAACTACTACTTTGTGGTTTCACTATTCATCAAAAATTTAGGTTTTTCAGAAAAATACCAAAAATTCACCGTAAGCTATATTTGATATTCCAAATTAAAAAATGATGTCTATTTTACCAAATTCATAAAATAGAAGTTCCATTAATTAATTTTATAATTAAATCCCACTGTCAAATAAAATAGCGTGATTTTAAGAAACAATATCTATCAAAAGATTGACACTCGTTTATGTCCAATCTCAAAGTGATATTAATTTCATTGACCACCATTGGATTAAATGGTAAAAATATATTATAATTTCACTTTAAAACAAATTAAAAACATAATCTAATCATATATATATTATATTAAAAATATGTTTTGAATTAAAATACAACATTTTTCACTATATATTAAAAAAATGAACATTATCGGATAAATACCAAAAAATTAAAAAAAGTAAATTTTGATGTCCCGATTCTAAAGAAGAATTTTATTTTGTCAAATATAACACATAAAATTGTCAAAATTTGGATTTAATAGAGGTTCTCAATCAAAGGGCGGTTAATCGACCTTTTAAAGAATATTAGAATGTGTACGCTTAAAATTTGGATTCATTCAATTTTTTAATCCTCTAACATTTATTGTAAAAAGTTAAAATATTTTACAAACATATATAATAATTTTGTATTTAGTTCTATTCATTCCCGTCATTACAATGGCTAGGTGTTAACTACCATTTAAAATAAAATTATTTTATTATTAGAGTGCAACGTAAGATTTCAATGGAGCTCGTTGTTGCGTATTGGGTAAGCCATCGAGCATAGCGTTCCCTTTAAATTAATATTAACATTTTATTCAAAAATAGTGATATATATAAAAATGTTATATTCTTTATTTACCTGGGGTGTTACATCCTTCCCCCCTTTTGAGAATTGCGTCCTCGTAATTTTAAAATTGGGCACAGAAACATCATTGAAATCCCCACATCGGAAAAGGAGTAAATTAAACTATCACTTTAAAAGAAATAAAGGGAAGTAAAAAGGTCACCCGAGATAACCCATACTAGGATTCCATGTATGAAAACAAGGATATGGAAGAAAAAACAAAGGGTCATGTTCTGAGGGAGTGTGATAGAAAACATGTTTAGGAGAAAGTTAATCACGATAATATCACAAACTTCTGATGGGTTAAATGGTATTGGATTCCCCAGTAGGAAAAGTTAATGGACATCATTTTTTTAGTCACTTTTCATTGAGGAATTTATTTTTGAGCTTAACTAAAACATAAGGAAATATACATACTTTTCATGTTGACTTTCAACTATTACTAGATTTCTTACATGAACTCATATTTTTTCCAAAAGATGAGTATTTTGGATGACTTTTTTACATTAAGAGAGCTATTATCAACTTCTATAGAATCACCTAATCCAGAAAAGAGAACTTTATACTTACCATGTCTTTAGAACATAACCAAAACTGAAACCAAAAAGGTTAGTATGAGATTAGATAATACACAAAAAGGATAATCCTTTATAAGAAGGAAATCTATTCTTAATCTCCAAAATTTTTCCAAGAAGACCCAAAGTTCAACGAAGACAAAAAAAAACCAAACTAAGATTGAAACACATATATTTGAATGATTTAATCACATAGTCTTCCATGTTAAATCATAACATTTATCTCCAAACAACATCAGTTGCTCTTAAAGTCTCATATTGAAAAGTAATTAACCTAATCACATATCCTCCATGATAGGTTAATAATTTCCATAGATAAACCTAAATCAAATTACTCTTAATTCATAAAATCATCTAACTAAAAAGATTTAGTCAAACTAACCAGGGACATCACATAGTCCAGTGGTAGGTGATAAATACCATTCGCACTTTGGTTGTGGGTTCAATTACCGCAGTTTTGTCTGACGTGACGGGTTTCCACATGGTCTGTGTGTTGTCCTTTTTCCAAAGTATATAATTCTCAAATCATTCCCCAAAAAGAGATAAAATCATCAAAAATAAACATAACATAATTTAACCTCAATTTTATCGCATGCCTTTCACATTCCATTATAACATATAGTAACCCATAATTATCTCAGAAGTAAGGATCATATAAACCCGAATGGTTCTTTATAACTATGTCCACAAAAGAAAAGATAACTATTCCATCAATAAAATTTTCATATATCAAACATCAGGGTTACACATACTAAAAAAAATTCTTCTAATATAACCCCATCATCAAAAGAGAGTTAATACTCTTAAATTTTTTTCAATAACTCTTAAAGCCCTTATATGTTGACTTCTTACTCATTCAACATTCTTCATGATCTATTAACCATTCCTTTCCAAATTATTCTAAAATACTTCTTTCCTACAAAAAAATCATGAATCATATCCTAAGATTCCAAAATAGGAAAACATTAGTTAAGAAGTAATCCATACCTTTGATGGGTCATTGTCAGTTTCTTCATCCTCAATCGGAATGGCATTAGGTATTGGTAAAAGAATATTTCTACGATCTTGGTGATCCCATTCCTGAATCTTCTTCAATGGACATGTGTTTTAATAATGACCATGCACACCACATTTAAAATATTCAATTTATCCTCCAGAAAGGACTTCTTTCCCTTTCCTCGAGTCAACTAGATGATTCCTTTTTCCATGGAAGGTTCATGCTTTATGACCTTCCTTTCTACATCTATAGCATATTTCTGTCCCTTTGAAACATTTTCCTAGGTGTTTCTTTCCACATCTTTGACACATAGGTTTTTTAACAGAATTACCTTTATGATTATTACCTGTAGTTTCGTAGGGATTTGTTTCTCAGATATATGATGCCTTTTAGAAATCACCAAGGTTTAGGTGGTCAATCATGACTACAGATAGTTGGTTGAGGATAATCACAAGAGTTCTCATTGCAGCTCCCATATCATTCAGTTGCTCACTCAGAAAACTGTCACAGTTTCCTTCACATCCACTATTACTTTGGTTCCTGCTAGATCCAGCCATTTACTAAAACCAAAAAGGACCATGTGATTATATCAAAAAAACATTCCAGTACTAATGAGGATGATAAACAGTAAGATATACTTACTCATTCACTTTACCTAAAACTAGGACTCTTTGTTAAATACTAACCATTATGGTAATGTCACTAATGCTTAGAGAATACCCTAACCTCTAAAGTTACCTAAACTGATCTCTGATACCAACTATACGGACCCGACCTTAAATATTACTTAATCATGAATTAAATGAATAATTCACAGAGAGGATATTTTCAGGTTTAGAGTTTTAGAGAATTAGGTCATAACTATTTCATCTCAAAAGATTACATAGTATACACTTCTACTAAGTTTCCATAAAATAAAAAAACACTTAAAAAGAAACATGTATAGTTCCATGATTTAGATAGAATGTCTTTCCTTGATCCCATCCTTGACCCTATTCATATTTAAATCCTATGGGAAACATTTCAAAAACTTGGGATGAGCATAAAAATCCCAGTAAAGGATACACAAAGAAGGAAAACTATTAGTTTTTCAAAACAACATGTAAACCATGAGTTCTTTTCCAAAGTAATACTTTTCACCTTTATGAAGTAGTAAAAACTCTTCATAGAATAAAAGACCTTTACTTACCCTTTTGTAACCAAAAGATTACCATAAAACCCATATAAAGAACACATAACATATAAAGGTAACTTTGGACATAAACATACTTAAATGGAATAACCATACGGTCGACTTCCACACATACTTAATGGAATATCCATACAGCCGACTTCCATAACCAATGTATTGGAGGTTATAACGTATCCACCCATCCCGGTATTCACGAAATCACCCGTCATAATGTCCAAGTACCATTATAAAATTATAACACATAAAACAAATATAATAGAAAGAAAAAATTTCCACATTTCGATCACAATATATCACTTAAATATATTGACATAACAAATCCTTTATAAAAATCATTTTCAATACCAACATAAATAAAAGAGTATATGGTATTTATTTCATTTTAAAAGCATTACAACTTGTTGAGGAAGCCAAAGACCAAATAATACTCGCGATGGATGAAATGGTCGTTGTCACCGCATACGTTAAAGGAAACATTCCTTTTTGTCGTTTTGTAAAACGCTTCATAGAAAAAGATTCCTTTTGTATAAAATTAAAAGTCAAAGGGTTTTATACACTGTATAAAATAAATCCTTGTATTAGAACAAAATATGCATTAATGAAAGGAGATTGAGACGAAGTCCCGTACAAAGACGATATCATGGGATTAAGCATAAATCAATTACATAATTATGTGTGACAAACGAATACACCAGATATAAGTGGATATTAAGTGTACAACAATCAGAGTTCATTCACACATATTCATATAATTACATATTTCAATGAGTATATGTTTATCCCAAAGAATCAAAATTGGGTTATGAAGTTACTTTGCAAAAATTCGACAGCCTAACAGCGTCACTTCAAAATTCAGAAAATGAATTGATGAGAGATAGAAAGGGGTATCTCATCACATGGAAATAACATTTATAGAAAAAAGTATATATAAGAACATATAACATCATAATAAGATTAAAAGACCTAAAAAATAAGTCTTTTAAAATGAGGAGGGTGAAAGGTTACCTTACCGAATTGGGTAACTTCTGAAACGTACACCCCATGAAAGAAGGGTCATACAATGAAGATGAAACTACCCATAAATGAGATTATATTATACAAATAGTAAAATAATGGGATGTACATATACCAAAAAAAAGGAAATAGTGGCCAATGTATCATGAATCCCACGGGAATAAAAAGTGAGATGAAAATCCCCTTATGAAAATTCGGCACCCTAACGACGCCACATAAAACATCAAAAATGGATTGATGAGATAAAATAGGGCATCCCATCATATTAACATAAAATTTACAGCAAGAGGAATATAAAATAACATCCCCCAACATAACAAATATGAGCTTAATTGAAATGACATAAAAGAGAGTACTTAAAAAAAGAGGTCGGATCCCTTACCTCATATCTGACTTGACTCGATCGTTCTTTAATCTCCTGAATAATAAACATGAGTTAATTTATACTTGATTAAGAACCTTTTTCAAGTTAATTTTTCCTTTTATATCACTTATTACATTGTCATTAACACTATGTATTTATTTAAGTTAATAACGGTCGTTTTAACGATCATTGCTACTTGAGTAAAAAATAAACTCTTTATAATTACAAGTTTGTTCATGGGGAAAAATATCCATTTTATACAGAATTATATTCATTATCTAGATATCATATATATAATATATATCCATTATATAAATTCATTTATAATATTACATAACATTTAGAGGTAAGAAATGAAATGCACCGTTCATGGAGACGGTAAGCTGTATGTACGCATGAATGCTACTTCCAGTTCTATTTCATATTTAATGGAATTAAAACATAATTATACATAATAGTTTTATAATTCCAGTATGTTATCATATATAATATCACTAAATATATCCTCTACACGTACCACATATGGTAATAACGAATCAAACCACTTTTAGGGGGCGGTAGTCCGCACTTCCTAAAATGAAGATATCGTGTTTACCCATAATGGAAACCATAAAGGTATGCCATAAATGAAAAATACATAAGCTTTAGGAAAACATAAACATATTATATATCACATAAAAATATCGTGACATCTTAATGTCCACCTTTAAAGGTGTTAAAAGAATATTGAACAATCATCATTTCGTGAGGCAGAAATTCACCATCCACAGAAACAATATGTTTTTTAACCATTAGATGTAGGTGTTTGTTTGTGTAGCTCGAATCCTTATAATAACAACATTCTAGTATATGGAATATACTGGTTTTGTTACAAAATAAATGAATAAAAAGAGTTTAGGGGGTTGGAGAAGAAAAATAAAACAAAAGAGGACAAGTGACGACGTTACCTTAACATTGGGTAACTCCCATTGGTTTGAAACAAAAGGGTTTCATTAAGTGATTACTGCCCAATGTAAGGCTTCTAGGATGAAGAGAGTGATGTAGAGAGACAAAACTATCAGATCTTGGCCTATCTAATGGCTTTAGAGGTGGGAGCCTTTTATAAGAGGAGAGGAGGGGCACTCTTGGAAAGTCATGAAATGTTACATTATTTTCAAATGAGTATCAGATTTTAAAGGTCCCAAATGGATATATTTCGAGGATAAGGTGATAAGGGTTCTAAATCCACCCATTAAATAGGTTTTTTACTTCTGTAGATCTTAGATTTTACATTATCCTTTTATTTTATTTAAATCGTTAAATAATGAGGTAATCACTGCGTCATCATGATGTCATAAATAATTTAATTTATTTAATGAAAAAAAATTATAAAAAATTAATATGATGTATGAAATATTTTTTTCTTTCCAATTACTATTTATAGTCAAAAATATGACTTGTATATCCCCATGTAAAAATTGTTTTAGTAAAACAATACATGTTTGTGTCATTTTTACTTTTACTTTAAATAAAAGGAAAAAATGCCATTATCTTACCCAAGTGGCTCCATGGGTCCCAAAATTCATCCCATGGGTTGTCTGGGTCGGCCATGACTCATCCAATAGGGTTAGGACAACTGTCATGATATTTTCATTTCATTATAATATAATTTTTACCTTAAATCACATTGATTATCATTAATCGCGATTAATAAAACTTAAAAGTTACTTTTCACAAAAAATTATTTTCATCCCATTGAACCACATTTTACTTAATTATAAAAATCATTTAACTTGGATTTTTTAAATTCAAATCACAGAAGTGGTAAAGATCCATTTAAATGAAAAATCAGTTTTTGTAACTACCACTTTGTGGTTTCACTATTCAAAAAAAATTAAGGTTTTTCAGAAAAATACCAAAAATTCACCCTAAGATATATTTGATATTCCAAATTGAAAAATGATGTCTATTTTACCAAATTCATAACATATAAGTTTCATTAATTAATTTTATAATTAAATCCCACTGTCAAATCAAATATCGTGTTTTTAAAAAACAATATCTATCAAAAGATTGACACTCGTTTATGTCCAATCCCAAAGTGATATTAATTTCATATGACCAGCATTGGATTAAATGGTAAAAATATATTCTAATTTCACTTTAAAACCAATTCAAAAGATAATCTAATAATATAAATATATTAGATTAAAAACATTTTTGAAATTAAAATACAACATTTTTCACTATTCATTAAACAAATGAACTTTATCGGACAAATATCAAAAATTTAAAGAAAGTAAATTTTGATGTCCCGACTCTAAAGAAGAATTTTATTTTTTGAAATATAACACATAAAATTTTCCAAAAGTGGATTTAAAAGAGGTTCGCCATCAAAATGCTGTTAATCGACCTTTTAAGGAATATTAGAATGTTTACGCTTAAAATCTGGATTAATTCGCATTTTTAATCCTCTAACATTTATTGTAAAAAGTAACAATATTTTACAAACATATATAATAATTTTTTAGTTAGTTCTGTTCATTCCCGTCATTACAACGGCTAGGTGTTAACTACCATTTAAAATAAAATTATTTTATTATTTGAGTGCAACGTAAGATTTCAAAGGAACTCGTTGTTGCGTATTGGGTAAGCCATCGAGCATAGAATTCCCTTTAAATTAATATTAACATTTTATTCACAAATAGTGATAAATATAAAAATTTCATATTCTTTATTTACCTGGGGTGTTATATCCTTCCCCCCTTTTGGGAATTCCATCCTCGCAATTTTAAAATTGGGCTCAGAAACATCATGGAAAGCCCCACATCATAAAAAGAGTAAATTAAACTCTCACTTTAAAAGAATGAAAGGGAAGTATAATGGTCACCCTAGTTAACCCATACTAGGTTTCCATGTATGAAAACAAGGATATGGAAGAAAAAACAAAGGGTCATGTTCTGAGGGAGTGTGATAGAAAACTTGTTTAGAATAAAGTTAATCACTAGAAAATCACAAACTTGTGATGGGTTAAACAGTATTGGATTCACCAGTAGGAAAAGTTAACGGAAAAAATTTTGTTTGTTGTTACTTTTCATTGCGGAATTTATTTTTGAGCTTAACTAAAACATAACGACACATACTTACTTGTCATATTGACTTTCAATTTTTTATAGATTTCTTACACGAACTCATATTTTCTAAAAAATATGAGTATTTAGGATGACTTTTTTACATTAAGAGAGCTATAATAAACTTCTAGAGAATCCCCTAATCCACAAAAGAGAACTTTATACTTCCCATGACTTTAGACCTTAACCAAAACTAATACAAAAAGGTTAGTATGAGATCAGATAATACCCAAAAAGGACAATCCTTTATAAAAAGGAAATCTATTCTTAGTCTCCAAAATTTGTCCAACAAGACCCAAAGTTAAATGAAGACCAAAAGTAAACCAAACTAAGATTGAAACCCAAATATTTGAAGGATTTAATCACATATTGTTCCACGTTAAATCGTAACATTTATCTCCAAACAACATCAGTTTATCTTAAAGTCTCATATTGAAAAGTAATTAACCTAATCCCATATCCTCCATGATAGGTTAATAATATACATAGATACCCCAAAATAAACTTACTCTTAATTCATAAAATCATCTAACTAAAAAGAATTAGTCAAACTAACCAGGGAATTCACGTATTCTAGTTGTAGGTGATAAATACCATTCACACTTTGGTTGTGGGTTCAATTCCTGCGGTTTTGTCTGACGTGACGGGTTGTCACACGGTCTGCGTGTTTTCCTTTTTCCAAACTATATAATTCTCAAATCATTCCCCAAAAATAGATAAAACCATAAAAAATAACCATAACATAATTTAAACTCAATTTTATATCATGCCTTTCACTTTCAATCATAACATATAATAACTCATAATTACCTCAGAAGTAAGGATCATATAAACCCGAATGGTTCTTTATAACTATTTCCACAAAATAACAGATAACTATTCCTTGAATAAACTTTTCATATATCAAACATCAGGGTTAAACATACTATAAAAAAGTCTTCTAATGTAACCCCATCATCAAAAGATACATAATACTCTTAAGAATTTCACCATAACTCTTGAAGCCCTTATATGTTGACTTCTTAATCATTCAACATTCTTCATGATCCATTAACCATTCCTTTCCTACTTATTCTGAAATAATTCTCTCCTACAAACAAAATCATGAATCATATCCTACGATTCCAAAATAGGAAAACAAAAGTTAAGAAATAATCCATACCTTTGATTTGTCATTGTCAGTTTCATCATCCTCAATCGGAATGGCATTAGGTATTGGTAAATGAATATTTGTACGATCTTTGTGATCCCATTCCTGAAACTTCTTCATAGGGCATGTGTTTTCATAATGACCATGCAAACCACATTTAAAACATTCAATTGATCCCTCAGAAAGGACTTCTTTCCCTTTCCTAGAGTCAACTGGATGCTTCCTTTTTCCATGGAAGGTTCTTGCTTTATGACCTCCATTTCCACATCTATAGAATATTTTTGTCCCTTCGAAACATTTCCCTAGGTGTTTATTTCCACAACATTGACACATAGGTTTTTGAACACACTTACCTGTATGATTATTACATGTAGTTCCGTAGGGATTTGTTTCTCACAAATATGATGCCTTATAGAAATCACCAAGGATTAGGTGGTCAATCATGACTCTAGATAGTTTGTTGAGGATAAACACAAGTGTTCTCATTGCAGCTCCCATATCATTCAGTTGCTTGCTCAAAATACTGTCATAGTTTCCCTCACATCAACTGTTACATTGGTGCCAGCTAGATCCAGCCATTTACTAAAACCAAAAAGGCCAGTGTGAGTATATCAAACAAATTATCATGTACTAATGAGGAAGATAAACACTAATATATACTTACTCATTCACTTTATCTAAAACTAGGACTCTTTCTGAAATCCTGCCCATTATGGTAATGTCACTTATGCGTAGAGAAAACCCTAACCTCTAAAGTTATCTAAACCAACCTCTGATACCAACTATAAGTCCCCGTCCTTAAAGTTTACTTAATCATGAATCAGACGAATAATTCACATAGAGGATCTTTTCAGGTTTAGAGTTTTAGAGAATTAGGTCATAACTATTACATCTCAAAAGATTGCATAGTAGACACTTCTACTATGTTTCCATAAAATAAAAAAACATAAAAAGAAACATGTACAGTTCCATGATTTAGATAGAATGTCTTTCCTTGATCCCATCATTGACCCTATTCATCTTTAAGTCATGTGGAAAACATTTTAAAAACTTGGGATGATCATAAAAATCCCAGTATAGGATACACAAAGAAGGAAAATTGTTAGTTTTTCAAAACAACAAGTAAACCCTGAGTTCTTTTCCAAAGTAATAATTTTCACCTTTATGAAGTAGTAAAAACTCTTCACTGAATAAAAGACCATTACTAACCCTTTTTTAAACAAAATATTACCATAAAACCCATATAAAGAACACATAACAAATAAAGGTAACTTTTGACATAAACATACTTAAATGGAATAACCATACGGTCGAATTCCACACATAATTAATGGAATAGCCATACTGATGACTTACATACCCAATGCATTGGAGTTTATAACGTAACCACCCATCCTGGTATTCACGACACCACCCGTCATAATGTCCAAGTACCATTATAAAATCATAAGACATAAAAAAAATATAATGGAAAGAAAACATTTCCACATTTCGATCATAATATATCACTTAAATATATTGACATAACAAATCCTTTATAAAAACCATTTTCAATACCAACATACATAAAATATTATATTGTATTTATTTCATTTTAAAAGCATTATGGCTTGTTGAGGAAGCCAAAGACCATGTAATACTCGCGGCGGCTGAAAAGGTCATTGTCACCGCATACGTTAAAAGAAACATTCCTTTTTGTCGTTTTTTAAAATGCTTCATAGAAAAAGATTCTGTTTGTATAAAATTAAAAGTCAAATGGTTTTATACACCATTTAAAATAAAGCCTTGTATTAGAACAAAATATTCCTAAAGGAAAAGAGATTGAGACGAAGTCCCATACAAAGACGATATCCTTGGATTAAGGATAAATCAATTACATAATTATGTGTGACAAACGAATACACCAAATATAAGTGGATATTAATTGTAAAAAAATCATAGGTCACTTACACATATTCATAGAACGACATATTTCACGGAGTACAAGTTTATCCCAAAGAATCAAAATTGGGTTAAGAAGTTCCCTTGCAAAAATTCGACAGCCTAACGACGTCATTACAAAATTCAGAAAATGAGTTGATGAGAGATAGAAAGGGTATCTCATCACTTGGACATAAAATTTATAGAAAAAAGGATATATAAGAACATATCCCATCATAATAATATTAAAAGAACTAAAAAATAAGTCTTTTAAAATGAGGAGGGTGAAAGGTTCCCATACTGAATTGGGTAACTTCCGAAACGTACACCCCAAGAAAGAAGGGTCATACAATGAAGATGTAAATACCCATAAATGAGAGTATATTATACTAATAGTAAAATAATGTTCTGTACATATACCAAACAAAAGGAAATAGTGTCCAATGTAGCATGAATCCCACTGGAATAAAATGTGAGATGAAAACCCCCCTGTGAAAATTCGGCAGCCTAACGGCGCCAAATATAACTTCAAAAATGGATTGATGAGATAAAATAGGGTATCCCATTATATTCACATAAACATTAAATAAATATGAATATAAAACAACATACCCAAACATAATAAATATGAGCATAAATGAAATGACATAAAAGAGAGTACTTAAAAAAAAGAGGTCGGATCCCTTACCTCGTATCTGACTTGACTCGATCGTTCTTTAATTTCCTGAATAATAAACATGAGTTAATTTATACTTTCTTAAGAACCTTTTTCAAGTTAATTTTTCCTTTTATATCACTTATTACATTTTCATGAACACTATGTATTTATTTAAGTTAATAACGGTCGTTTTAACAATCATTGCTACTTGAGTCAAAAATAAACTCATTATAATTACAAGTTTGTTCATGGGGTAAAATATCCATTATATACAGAATTATATTAATTATCTAGATATAATATATATAATATATATCCATTATATACATTCACTTATAATATTACATAACATTTAGAGGTAAGAAATTAAATGCACCGTTCATGGAGACGGCAAGCCGTACGTACGCATGAACGCTACCTCCATTTCTATTTCATATTTAATGGAATTAAAACATAATGATACATAATATTACTATAATTAAAGTATGGAATCATATATAATATTATTAAATATATCCTTTATACGTACCTCATATGGTATTAACGAATCAAATCACTTTGAGGGGGCGGTAGTCCACACTTCCTAAAATGAAGATATCGTGTATACCCATAATGGAAAACATAAAGGTATGCCCTAAATGAAAAATACAGAAGCTTAAAGAAAAAAATAAAAATATTATATATCATATATAAATATAGTGACATATTAATGGCCACCTTTTATGTTGTTAAAAGAATACTGAACAATCATCGTTTCGTGAGGCAGAAATTCACCATCAATAGAAATAGTATGTTATTTAACCATTAGATGTAGGTGTGTGTAAGTGTAGCTCTAATCCTTATTATAAAAACATCGTAGTATATGGAAGATACTGTATTTGTTTCTAAATAAATGAATAAAAAGAGTTTAGGGGGTTGGAGAAGAAAAATAAAACAAAAGAACACAAGTGAGGACGTTACCTTAAAATCAGGTAACTCCCTTGGTTTGAACCAAAAGGGTTTCTTGAAGAGCTTCCTTACTAAGGTAAGGCTTCTCGGATGAGGAGAGGGATGTGGAGAGACAAAACGATCAGATCTTGGACGAGCCAATGGCTTGAGAGGTGTGGGTAACGTTGTAGAGGTGGGGGCCTTTTATAAGAGGAGAGGAGGGGAACTCTTGGAATGTCAAGAAAGGTTACATAATTTTCAAATGAGTATCTGATTTTAAAGGTCCCACAATGATATATTTAGAGGATAAGGTGATAAGGGTTCTAAATCCACCCATTCAATAGGTTTTTGACATGTGTAGGGATTATATTTTACATTATCTTTTCATTTTATTTAAATCGTTAAATAATGAGGTAATCACTGCATCATCATGATGTTATAAATAATTTAATTTATTTAATGACTAAAAATTATAAAAAAATACGATGATTGTTGGAAATCATTTTATATTACCAATTACTATTTATAGTCAAAAATCTGACTTGTATAACCACATGAAAAAATTGTTTTAGTAAAACAATACATGTTTGTGTCATTTTTACTTTTACATTAAATAAAAGGCATAAATGCCATTATCTTACCCTAGTGGATCCATGGGTACCCAAATATCGACCCATGGGTTGTATTAGTCGTCCATGACTCATCCAATAGGGTTAGGACAAGTTTCAAGATATTTTCATTTTATTATAATATCATTTTTACCATAAATCACATTGATTACCTTTAATCGCAATTAATAAATCTTAAAAGATACTTTTCATAAAAAATTATTTTCATCCCATTGAACCACATTTTACTTCATAATAAATATCATTTAAATTGTATTTTTGAAATTCAAATCACAGAAATGGTAAAGTTCCATTTAAACGAAAAATCATTTTTTGTAACTACCACTTTGTGGTTTCACTATTCATCAAAAATTAAGGTTTTTCAGAAAAATACAAAAAATTCACCCTATGATATATTTGATATTACGAATTAAAAAATGATTTCTATTTTACCAAATTCATAATATAGAAGTTTCATTAATGAACTTTATAATTAAATCTCACTGTCAAATCAAATAGCATGTTTTTAAGAAACAATATCTATCAAAAGATTGACACTCGTTTATGTCCAATCTCAAAGTGATATTAATTTCAATGACCACAATTCGATTAAATGGTGAAAATATATTCTAATTTCACTTTAAAACCTATTAAAAAGATAATAAAATCATATAAATAAATTATATTAAAAATATGTTTTGAATTAAAATACAACATTTTTCACTATTCATTAAAAAAATGAATTTTATCAGAAAAATACCAAAAATTTACACAAGGCAAATTTGGATGTCCTGATTATAATGATGAATTTTATTTGGTCAAATATAACACATAAAATTTTCAAAAAGTTGATTTAAAATAGGTTCTCCATCAAAAGGCGGTTAATCAACCTTTTAAAGAATATTAGAATGTTTACACCTAAAATTTGGATTCATTCGAATTTTTAATCCTCTAACATTTATTGTAAAAAGTAAAAATATTGGACAAACATATATAATTATTTTGTTGTTAGTTCTGTTCATTCCCGTCATTACAACGGCTAGGTGTTAACTACCATTTAAAATAAAATTATTTTATTATTAGAGTGCAATGTATGATTTCAAAGGAACTCGTTTTTGCGTATTGGGTAAGAAATCGAGCATAGCATTCCCATTAAATTAATATTAACATTTTATTCACAAATAGTGATAAATATAAAAATGTCATATTCTTTATTTACCTAGGGTGTTACAATATATGGGTGGAAGTATTGATAGATTCCATCACTGATTATCCTCTATAACTAGTTGTATATGATGTTATATTTGTTTTCATGGATAGTCTAACTATTTCATCTCACTTCCAACCGAATTAGGAGTTAATAAAAAGGAATTTTTTAGAAAGGCAGTATCTGGTGGTGTTGATGAGTATTTATCAGATTCTACATATTATCATCAATGGTTAATATCATAAATTTTCCTCTAGACTGTGGAGTGGTCAATTGTATTATAATATATATTTTTTATTAATTATCACCCCTTTTCTTCCATATATTGATGATATCATGGAGTGTACTATCTAAAAAAATAAAAATAATGTCTATGAACATGTGCTCTAGATTTTACGGTAAATGGGTTAGGAAACTATCCTTGATGTAGGATTCTTATAACATACATTATCACTCTATTATTTGTGTGGCCTAATTTGAATCAATTTATGGATAACCATACATATCATAGTTCAATCGGAATAATTCTAAGGTGGTATGTATTGTTTTACTTGAATAGGTACATATATTTAAGTGGTAAGGTGTCGGTATTTCATGAGTGATTAAAGGAATCTAATGACCATAATATTTCATGTAATGGTCAAAGTAGAAATCCCACATTGTTTTACACTGGATATCATATAATTAGGAAGAATTTTTCTTCTCATAGATGGACAAGTTTTTTTTGGAGTATGTTTTCTCCACAATATATTTTACATGTCATTGCGTAGGGGCATGTTAAAGATATTAAAAACAAATTATCTTTACCGCATAGATTATTTTGACTCATTATATCAATCATGTATAATAACATGAAAGATATACTCAACATTATTATAATTTCATTGATTAGGGTGATCTAGAAGATGATGGTAATATGAATTTATAATAATTTCATGTTTTGATTCTCAATTTCCAAGAGATGATGTTGTATAGGAATGTTACCCCTTTAGTTCAAGTATTATAATACTATGGTAGCCAAGATGGAATTATTTTGGGGTTTCATCCATAGATGTGTTCTCAATTGAAATATTTAATCAATATTTTATTTAATTGATGATTTATACGACACTTGATTGATTTCTAATAAGGTCGATGGTATTTTTTGTTTATGTGCATATTATCAGATCTAATGGATTTGTTCCTTTTATAATGATATCCTTAATAGGTATCCTTGGGGTGATTATTTCGATCAACTTTTATATAACATCCTTGGTTATAGATAAATTGTAAGGGATGAGAATTTTTTTAGAGGTATCTAATATAAGGGGAAAATGTTTTTAATCCCTCGCTTTTACATTATTGTGTATTTTTGGGTTTCAAGATAATGCTGGGATGCTTTTTGATCTGAGACATGTGTTATTTCAATCTATAGGTTCACTACACCATGGGTTTTTGTGGTGATTATAATTTTGAGGTACTATTAATTATTGTGGGTATAGTGACAACATTTTTGGTAGTTGACATACCTAGGGAGTGAAATTACCATGGTAAAGTGTTTTTTAATTATAGAATTTCCCTATGAATAATATTTAACGGACATATTCTATGGTAGAATTATAATTATCAATGGAAGTATTAATGTTATCCATTATTCAATATATATATATATAAACACCCAAGGGTAATATTTTTATAGACCATTGATCATAGACAGTTTACCTATGGAATGTAGGGACAATCTAAATTCATAGGTTGTATAGAGTGGTGGTGAGTTCATGTGAGCTCGATATGATTGTGGATTAGAAAAAAGTATCATGTCACTATAAGAAAAAATCTATTTAGTGGTGGTTATTTTTTCATGTAGCGGTGGTTTAATCCACCGCTAAATGGTTTGGCGGCGATTAACCGAAATAGCCGCTAAATTTTTCGTTGGAAAACTATTAGCAGTGGTTATTTTCATTTAGCGGTCATTTAAGGGAAGCTTCATTGCTACCTCATTTCATGGATTTTTTACTGAGTTTAGTGGTGGTTTTTAGGAGCCCGAGATTTTAATTTATTAGCGGCAGTTATAACCGCCGCTAAAGTCACGAGATCCTCGACGGAATTCACGCGGTTGATGTGACTCTTTAGCGGTGATTTTAACCGCAACTAATGTCTTACCTATATACTTTTCGCGGCGGTTAAATCCACCACGAAAAGATGACCAGAGAAAAAAATAAATTTTATGCCTCCATTGCACCACTTCTCTTAAAAACAAATCAAACCAAAAATACCAATAGCCTAACAGATTAATGTACACAAAATTTATATATGAATAGAGACAACTAGTAAAAAATTTAAGGTCGTGATTCTTGGAAAATATAGTGGAATGTCATAAATGGATATTTGTAGTGAGGAGGAGTAAAAAACATGACCTGAATGGATAGAAAATGGGCACAACACCACACAACACATTCTAAGGTTGATTTAAAATTATTTTAGATTATTGATTCATGGACATGGAATACTCATTTAAGGATATATAATTAGGACCATGTGTTGATCATACAACTCAACCATGCTTGAGGTGGACTTCCTCCCAACCACTAATCCCTAATAAGCCATGCTTGATTCAAGAATCATGGATATTTACATAGTTATAATTGATTATTGGGGTGAACCCAATTAGTGTATGAAGTGACCTAAAAAACAACATGATGATAATTACAACTATTGAGAACTGGGAAGTGAAATGGGATAAATCGATATAAATAGAATTTTTATTGACCATGTTTGAAACATAGGATTCCTGAGCTGGTTGAGGATAGGATGAGAAATATCATGATCTAATATTTCTAGAGATCAAAGCATGAGATCCTCTTTTTATCAGTAAATGTACTTCATTTAATGAGCCTAAGATGGTATGTAAGACTCTATGTCTATGAATCATTTCATTAGAGATCCTTTTCATACTGGTAGGGTGAGGATTATCCAAATAGTAGAATGTGTGAAGCAAACAAGTGTATGTGGGGATGTACTATATAGAATATTAGGTTCCATGGGAGATATTACCTCATGTGCTCAACTGTTCTATTTAAAAATGTGGGTTGACAAGATTCAATCCTGGACCATAGGGAAAAGTCCCCATGATGAGTATCTGGTAGGGATGGGACTGAGATGAAATATACATGCATCAATATGTGTCTCCTCATAATGGGAATCAAGGAAAACCTAGTTTTGATGCGTGACATGGTAAGATACTATTGTCGGTGGAGTGATTTCATCTTTTCCATGGATATCATATCATCTCATATTCAGAGAAATACAATTTTTATTCTGGTAATGTGTGGTTCATTTCATACTTATCATATGAGGAATCTCAGTTTTATATGTGGTAATTATGTTTAAAATCATCCCACACTTATCGGATGAGGCATCCTTATTTCATTTAATAGTCTATGGTTGTTAATTAACATTGTTTTCTGAGGACATTGGGATTTGATGTTTAAAATAATACAACATGGACTATGCATACAACTAGTTTAAATTCCTAGATGTCCAAATGTAGGAATAGGTTTGAGTTAGAGTTCTCTAAGCCATGACCAAAGTAGATAGGAAAGGGAGAAACCTATAATGAGTAAGTGATAGGGTTGTGCCCTAGAATAAATATTTATATATAACTACTTATATCATGATTATTGGAATCAATCCACATGTTTTTACGATTCACGGTGTCAGAGGATACAAACAACAGAAGGGTTTACCTTCTTGGATGATGATATTGAATAAATACATATTATAATATTAGGCATCGAGAATTTAAAAGAGGTGAAATCATCTCTCTATAAGAGACATATCAATATTTTAAGGGGTTAAATTATCTATCATTAATAGGTATATATATTTTAAAAGGGGTAATGATATAGTTTAAATTCATCTTTTTAGGATTTTAGAAGGTCCTTGGCATCTATATACCCATTATTTACTTCCTCATATCATGAAAGTAGAGCATCTTGGCCCAATGATGTGTCAACATAAATGAAAGGATATTATTTCTAAAAAAGAGGCTCATGTGAGTGTATTAAGGCAATGAAACCTTATGTAATGGATTATTATACGGTGAATCATCATCTAGGCTCAATGATATAAGATATATGCATCAATACGTATCCCATGGTAATGGGAATCAATCCACCCATAGTTCTATAATGTTGTGGAATTAGATGTTTGATGAAACTCCAAGGATGAATAAACCCAGGTGATGGATTTATGAGCATATTTTATTGTCATAATTCTTGGACTAGGTATCTCTTGATAGAAGCTGTTATAGTATAGATTAGTGAGGTGGGGGAATCAGGAATGATTATGTGGTGAATAAAACTTGGGGTTATATGATAAAATAGGCCCTTCAACCCATGACAAAATCTTGAATATGATTGCACACTGAGTAAGATCATACAACCAAGACAATGATCAAAACTTTAATGTCATGTCTTGAAGAAAATGATTTTTTATCTCACATAATGTGACGGTTCCTTGTTTTATATGACGTAATGTTTTTGAACATATCATAATTATCATAAGAGGAATCCAAAATTTATATAGTGTAAGAATTTTAGATCATCCAATACACATCGTACAATGAATCTGGATTTTATACGGTTTAATAACATCTCCCATTAAGTAGAAAAAAGGTTTTTTATGGGGTATGACCAAATTTTATCATCATGAAAATAATATGATAACCATTAACAACGCATGAAGATTCACTATCTACACATTCTGCCTCACCAAAGTGTCCACTAAACTATCCCCTTGATCACTATGAAATGACCCAATTTGTTCAACACATCAAAAATGGGCTTAACTCCTTGTCATCCAAAATATCAACTTCCAATTCAAACAAATGCCAAAATGGAATTTTGTATACCACACTCGAGAAATCAAGGCATAAAAAGTAACATCAGAAATCAATAAAATTAATAAAAGAAACATAAGAAATGAAGGAAATGTTATGACAGGAAAATGTTTGGTGGAAACTATGTTCCACACATGGTACATATACAAACCAACTATTTCCATATTTGTTCAACACATAAAAAATAAAACTACTCACAGTCCGATGATTAATCGCCACCCTCTCCACCTCTATCTCTACTTTCTGTTGTCACCTGTAAGAACATTATATTGTAAATTAAATATTGTTCCATATTTATATTAAAACATAAATCCAATGAAAATTTTCAAACTAAATGATTTTGATTTTTTTTATTTACCTACATACCACCAGTCGATGCACTACCACCGGGGGCATATCTTCTCATCTACTGATGTATATCAGTCATCATTTTCTGCAAAGCGGATATCTGATCCCCCTGGTATTGAACTGTGGTTCATAGAGAAGAAATATCCCTCTTAGAATATTTGGGTATAAACTGACTATAACCATGAGAAAATGCAGCTAGAATCCCTGGTGGGTGGCCAAAGAACTCAGATTGTACTGTTCTGAAACCCATCCCGCGCACTCTACCAGGATGCTCCTTCCCAAGGACTTTTTCAACTGGGTCATCCTAGGAGACTGAGTAGGGCTACGCATGATTGGCATCCCATAGTTCATTAATTTTTACATATAAATAAAATATAAATATATATTAACATATTAAAAATAGATAATAAGTTATTATAATAAAAAATTAACTTCATACACCAACTTCTTTAGCAGGATCTTTAATAAAACTTCCATATGATATTTTGTGAACATCCAACCATAGTTCAGTTCGGTATGCTTCATGCCCTAAAAATTGTGACTGCATTATGAAAAGATAAATCAAAAATTCAATATATTTAACTGATAATATTTTCTTATAAATATTTAAACTAATTAAACGATTACCAATGTCATTCGGCTTCTAGAAAATCTTTTTGATCCCGTAGTGTGAGGAATGACTTGCATAGCCCGGTTTGATGCATTCTGTCTTGATAGATCCGAAAATAAATAAAATGCAATTTAATTATAATGTATTCAATTTCATCTCCTATTCATATACATGTATAAATGTATAATGAGGATAATATAATAGTATATACTTTAATACCATCCGCTTGTCATCATGAAGTCTGTCAACAAAAACTTTGCAATGTTCTTTCGGTACCCCACTGGGTAGCTTCTCATAAATTTTATGCACGGTCAACGAAGTATCATTGACATCACACCAATATATCCTTTTGAAATCATCCCATTTCATACCAATATTTTTCAACTTCCACTTCCATGCTATCACATTAGCTACTGTAAAGTGGAAGAACATCTGCATACAGAAATTCATTTTGAACATATTAGTAACATGACAATCAATTAAACAATAATGTAATAAAATTACCTTTATTTGGGAATAAAAAAAGTAATTTTTCCAGCTTGGAGGCATATGTATCAAATAATTATAAGAAATAGGATGGGAAATGGGCTCTGTTGCCAGCTAGCCTAGAATCTGGCCATGTAACCCTATGGCATCTTCTGTATGGACCCCATAAGAGTCAAATGGCATGACTATCTTCTCTCCATTCATATTCAAAACATCTAATCTTTTTATTTTTTTCTCCAGGGTTACATTTTTTCATCTTCAATGATAAAACAATTAGTATAAAAAAATTCAATAAATTTATTTAATTAAAATATGTACCTATGATAGTGACACTCCAGTATATTCGTGATGAACTGGAAGGGGTGTATCACTGACCCATTACTGAGGATCCTAAAGAGGGAGTCGATGAATTAGCCTCTAATGGGACATCCACATATGGTGTAAGATATGGTAAAGGGGGTGATGGTACATGGTTGTAAGCATTTAGAGCCTCAGATGTCGTGGGGAGGGAGACAGATGGATCGTTATCTTTCACAGAACTAGATGGAATAGTGTACCCCTTACACCTTGGCATTCTTGTCATTTAATCCAATGAAATTATGTTCTTAATATATATTTCCAACAAATTATACAGAAAAAAATTACATATGATAATATATGCACAATACTAACAGAAAAAATATATTTAATAATGATAATGAATAACTGTAGAAACGAAACAAGTGGTTGATGAATGAATAAATAATTGTACATACAATCATTTTTCCCTTAAATCATGTCAGTTTACTACTCCATTGCATCATCCACTTCATTTATCCTTTCTTGACTAATATTTTCAATATCACAACGGACAAATAATTTGGCTTCCTGTTGTTGATGAAATTCAATTTCAGAGGTCAAATCATCCACTTCATCACCCATATCATACAAATCTCTTTATATTACGTGAGCAAGTACACTCCACCATTCACCCAGAACATCATTCAAATAATATACCATTTTTTCTTATGATGATAGGATATATGGATCATGCAGTTCACGATCACCAACATCCATCAAGGAAAAGAATTTCACATAAGTAAATTGCATGGAATCTCTTTAAACACCACTAATAATATCGAACAATTTTCATTTGAATAAAATAATTGAAAAATGTCCTTGGTAGTTTAACTCAATAATATCATGCAGCATTCCATAGTATCCCACTTCAGAAAATGTAAATATACCACTATTCTATGTTTTCAAACTCACTTCTTGATTGACTGTAAGAAATCTAAAGTCATTCGCATTATAAGCGTCGAACTTTCTAACATGTTTTATAGGAACTCTAGCAGGAAACATCAAATCTTCTAACAAGTCTACTCGAGTATCAATATTCATGATCTGAAAAAAGAAATATAATTTAATAGATATACAAAATGTATGTTTCAAACTAATATTCATATTTAGTGCTATATTTATGCACTTACACGGCATGCAATCCATTCTATAAGATCTTTATTCACAGCTTTTGTTATATCATTCTCATTTTGTGTTCGGCCTCTCATTCATATCTTTGTTTGTATCCTCAAATCTTCAATAAATGGATCTGAAATTTCACTATACAACAGTACATATCTATGTTCCTATAATAATTCCAATTCAGTCTGTGTCATAGTTGAGGTCCTCCCAACTGATTTTCCAATAGCAAGAAATATTTTTTTATTTCCGATGCACTTGAGATTGAGTTGATGTGTCTTCAACATGTAAAACACGATTAAATATTGTCTCAATATCATCCAAAAATCTGGAACAAAAGGTAATACACTCCTTAGCCAAATATCCTTCAGCAATTGAGCCTTCATGTTGAGATTTATTTCTCATGTATGCTTTCAAATTCCCAAGATATATGTGAAATAAAAGAATAATGTTATGCATTTATTTAAATGTCAAAAATTGTTTACATAAATGAAGAACATATAAATAAAATACCTCTCAATTGGATACATCCATCGATAATTAACGAGGCCTCCTAATTTAGCTTCCTAAACCAAATGCATAGTTAAATGCATCATGACAGTAAAAAACGTTGGAGTAAAGATCATCTCCATTGCACAATGGGTCAATACAAACCTCTCACAGAGGATGCCAAGACGAAATGGATGTAGATCATTGTCACATAATTGCCTGAAAAATGTGCTTAATTGGAATACTATAGGAGTATGTTTTTCAGGTAATAATGTATGCAATGTCAATGGTATTAACTATCGTAACAAAATATGTGAATAGTTTCTTTTAAATCCATCTAACTTACGATTCTTCAAGTCAACACATCTTGAGATGTTACTCTAATACACATCTAATACCTTCACATTCTTAAAAAATATAATGAATTTATATTTATCCCTATATTTCATTTCAATAGTGGTTGGAGCATACTTTTCATTCTGATCTGGCCATAGATCACGTTTTATTTTCATTACTTGTAAGTCATTGAGAGCATTGAGATGATCTGTCTACTTTCCATACTAAATAAGTAATGTTAAAATAAAATTATCACAAAAATTCTTCTCAATATGGATCACATCAATATTGTCCCGCAACAAATTAAATTCCCAATATGGGAGTTTTAATAATATATTTTTTTCATCCATTATTGCGTTTTGATTTCATCAGATGATGCACTTCAGACCCATTTTTTGCTATCATTAAAATGATGAACCTTCCCAAATCCTTTTTTAGCATTTTCAAGCTATGCCAATATTTCAGAACCAGTTTACAACTTTGGAGGTGGTCTACGATCAATGGAACCATTAAATTTTGATATGTTCAGCCGAAATCTATCAGATGCATCGAGAAATCGTTCATGGCACAAGAAGCAGCATTTTCTACTATGAGGTAGTTGTTTGGGCTCAAAATCAAAGTTAGAAATGGGACAAGGCAGACCCCTGTCAGTGTTCCAACCCAATAATTTCCCAAGCCCATAGAAGTCACTAATGATCCACATTAAACCACCATGCATTTTGATCATTGTTTTAGAAGAACCATAAAATGTCTCAACATCGTTGTTTCATAACTCCGACAATTCGTCAGTCAAACGCTGCAAGTCTACATCAGTATCATTTCCAGGAATTTGTTTTCTAGGAATAATCATCGAAATGATAAATATTTTTGTTTCATACACATCCATGGAGACAGATTATAAGTTATAACGACCCATACTTTACATATATTGTTAATACTTCAAAATTGAAGCACACTTATTACAACATATGACAAAACCACAAAGGACCGTATAGGTATAGTGTCTTTAGAAACTGGGAAACATAAACAACTGGTTCATAAATCTTCTACAGTGTCTCCCATTTATTTCATCATATCTAGGGTCCCTTTTAGCATATTCTACTTAATATCCATCTTCCTGACCTGGGGAAAAGAAAACATAAAAGGGTGAGCTCAAATGCTCAGCAAGGGAAAATAAAGGAAATAAAAATCATATCATATCTTTTTGAAAATCAAAACCTGCAAAAGAGATCATAATATCTTAACATGGAATAAATCACAGAAGTGAAAATGAGATCCCCATAATCATAACATAAAACTTGAAACTTTGTGGCATGCACACATAATCATGGAGAATCATTTCTTGTTAGTCATGACTCATTGCCAAGACTATCTTAGTGGACAAAGTCCCTTTCTGAACCGAGTTCAGTCCTCGTTTCAGTCCTGTATCACTGAACCGAAATAACCTTCCGTTCCAGCCATGTCTATCTCATGAGATATAAAATCTTTACCCAATACATTGGAGGGAGATATAGGTCCCACCCATCTTATAATGAATCCTTTCTTATGTGTGCCACATAATCATAAAACATACATCATCGCATAACACATGTATCAAAAATGGGATTCTTGAAACATCATGACCTCATAAATCAATTCATACAAGATAAAGGAATTCATAAAAATAATTCCATCACAACATGATCAAATCAATGTAATAATAGGGATAAAAACAGAACCCTTTATTATCTTAGATGGAAAATAATTTTGATAAAACACTTGAACTCCATTCTTGCGGAAAATATCCTTTCTTCTTCAAAGACATTTTTCCTTTCATAACATGTCATATAACATTAAAATAAAAGAAGTTGATGAAAAATAAACTTGAAAACTTGTAAAGGAAGCTTCTTGGAAATAATGTTTTAAAAATCCATTCAAGCCGTATAAGTGAAAAAAAACATTCTTCTAACTTTTGTCGGAAAAGTCAAAAAGTACCTCGTACGAAAAACGACAAAAGATTCCTTTCATATCTTTTACAAAAAACTTACCGAAGGGTAAAATTGGATATAAACTATTGTAGAAGGAAGGAAATAATATTACATATCGAGGGAACATGGATGTGGATGATAAAATACACCCCAGTAATTACCAAAGTAAAAACAATCTCGGATAAATGTGAGATTGTGATATTTTCCCTTACCTTAGGCCCGATTAGCTTTGTACGTGTCCGAAGCTCCTGTATAATGGTTTAAATAATGTTATTGACTTATTCCAGAATCATACATATTTATATGATATCATATATGGTCATATTATTAGCTTCTTGTTAGTAATATTTCATTGTTACTTGTTACTCGGGTCTTTATAACTTTTTGTTCTTATGCGTGTTTTGTCGAATAAATTCTTATTCTTATCTTTAGGTTATAGATAATTCATTTCCAGAATGGTATTAGTGTATTATATACCATATTCATTTATTCAATTCATTTATATAATCATTATGAAATGAAGATCATGTAGAACGAGTCGCATCACATCGTGGAGACGGTATTCCGTACGTACGCACGAGTGATGATATCGTTCCTATGATCGTGGAATTGTATTGGAGTATATATATATTATTTCAGTATCAATATTACTTCATAATAATCATATGTAGTTACTCATTACAACATTATACCCATCCTTGTAAGGTGATGGTGGAAAATAGATTACACCACGGCGTGGAGACGGTATTCCGTACGTATGCACGCGTGGTGATTTCATTTTTCCGTAGGATGGATAGAAGGTGAATTAGGGTTGTTTCATATTTATAATAACATATCAGTATGTAAGTAATACTGATGTTATTACTTTATCATGAAACAACTAAAGAAGAAGAAGTTGAAGAAGAAAGAAATTGAAAAGATCGTTAATGGATATTACCTCTTCTTTGGAACGCTTCTTTGAATCCTCCACTTAAGGAACTAAGATTGGTCTTTGGAGAAGACCAGGACCTCTAGGATTATTCTAGGGAAGTGGAGAGGAGAAAATGGTAGGGGTTGGCCGAGCTTGAGTGCTCAATTTGGTGTGAGGAGGAGGGGGAGGAGGTGCCCTTTTATAAGGGAGGAGAGGGGCACCTTAGGAATATCTCAAAATATTATTTTATATTAAAGTCAAAATCGGTTTATAATGGTTCCAAAGGGTCTTATTTCGAAGCTAAAGTGGGGAAGGGTCGAAATCCTATCAACCAATAAGATTTAGACAAGTTTAGGGTATTATTTTAACCTTATCAATTAGATTTAACTCTAAGTTAATTAATTTAACTTTTTCCGTGCCTTTTTGTTTTCTTTCACTATATGGTTGATACACATACTATAACATGCCAAAAGAACCCCAAATTGTTTATTATTAATATATATATCCTTATCTAAGTCATTTGGCCGAACCTTAGATTTTTAGGAATAAAATAACAATTAATAATATAATATTTGATTTAAAAACTATTTTGTGTCAATTTTGACACTATTTGATATATGATTTTTGTGAAAGTCATAACAGAATTATATGTTCGAACCAAGTTGATTAAATCAACACTAATATACCATAGTAACCTAGAAAATTAGTGGAGTGCATAAAAAGTCTTAAATTACATTTATTTTGGTATTTATATTATCAATTATGTCAATATTTCATTAATAAGATAATTACTGCATCATCTTTGTGTCATATATAAATTAAATTATTTTATGTCTAAAAATTAAAAATAAAATACCATCATGTAGGAAATCTTTTTATATTTCTAATGAATATTTACAATCGAATTTATCTTATGTATAACCCCATATTAAAAATGATTTACTTATTAAACTTTGATTTTAACTATTTTAACCCTTCTTTAAATAAATTATTAATAAATGTCCTAATCTAATCCAAGTGGGCCTAAATGGTCATATTTTATTCCTAATTTTGTTTTTGGTCGAATTACACTTGTCCAATAGAATTAGGACATGTGTTAGGGTAATATTAATATCATATTTACCCTTAGTTACCCTATTTACTATTAACCGCGGTAAAAATCGTAAAAAGTTACTATTCACCAAAAAATTATTTTCATCCACATTTTAGTCCTTGATATTAACCGTGTCTCTCGGATTTTCGAAATTCCATTCACAGAAGCGGTAAAATTATGTTTTATGCAAAATTCTGTTTTTTTAACCTACCACTTAGTGGTTTCACTATTCATCAAAAATTGAAAGTTTTCAGAAAAATACCAAAATTTCACCCTTGGCTAATTTCGATATTCTGAGTCCAAAAATGAAGTCCATTTTGAAAAATAAAAATTTATAAAATTTTAAAAAGTGGTTATTACTATTCATAACGGCTAGTTTTAATAGCATATTGTTGTTTAGTGAAACTCGGTATTGCGTACGACGCAAGCTATCGAGGAAGGTCGCGATTGCGTGTAAAGAAAGTCAAGCAAGTGTTGTGTAGAAAAAGATTCCTTTGATAATTTATATAACATAAAAGTCTCGGGTGTTAAATTCTACCCCCCTTAAAAAGAATTTCTCCCTCGAAATTCGTCACTTTGTAACAAACAGATGAGGATACTTCTCCCTCATCATATCCTCAAGCTCCCATGTAGCTTCTTCAAGTTGGTGGTTCCTCCATAAAACTTTCACCAAGCGAGTGGTCTTGTTTCGTAGGACTTTTTCGCTACGATCCAGAATCTCTATCGGCTGTTCTTCATAAGAAAGATCTTGCTCCAGCGGTACAACTTCTGAGCTGAGTACATGTGAAGGATCTGGTATGTACTTTCTCAGGAGAGATACATGGAACACATCGTGAACTTGAGAGAGATTCGGTGGAAGCGCCAATCGGTAAGCTACCTTCCCAACACGATCCAGTATTTCGAAAGGATCGATATATCTAGGGCTCAACTTCACCTTCTTTCCAAATCTCATAACCGTCTTCCCGGGAGATATTCGTAAGAACACTTTATCACCCACTTCAAACTCTAGGTCTTTTCTTCGGTTGTCGGCATAGCTTTTCTGTCGACTCTGAGCTGATCTTATGTGTTGTTGAATAGATCTGACCTTTTCTGCCATTTCATCAACGAGATCAGGTCCTAATAGCTTTATTTCCCCAACTTCATCCCAGCAAGTTGGAGTCCTGCATTTCTTTCCATAGAGAGCTTCATAAGGAGCCATCTGAATACTGGAGTGGAAGCTATTATTATAAAAAAAATTCTACCAAAGGTAGGTGTTGATCCCAACCTCCTTTGAAATCCATAGAGCAAGCTCTCAACATATCTTCTAGGGTTTGAATTGTTCTCTCAGACTGACCGTCTGTCTGGGGATGATAAGCAGTGCTGAAACTCAACTCTTTATCCAGAGTATGCTGAAGACTTCGCCAGAACTTCGAGGTAAATCTCGGATCCCGATCAGATATAATAGAAAGTGGTACTCCATGTAATCTTACCACTTCCTTTACATATATCCTGGCAAGCTGATCTAGAGAGAAATCCTCTCTAATAGGAATGAAGTGTGCAGACTTTGTAAGACGATCAACTATGACCCATATAGCATTATTGCCTTTGGATGTTTTAGGAAGTCCTGTGACAAAGTCCATAGTGATGTTTTCCCATTTCCATTCGGGTATGGGTAATGGTTGTAACATCCCCTTAGACTTCTGTCTCTCAGCTTTAACTTGTTGACAAACCAAGCATCGAGAGACAAATTCAGCAACATCTCTTTTCATGCCATCCCACCAGAAGTACTCTTTCAGGTCCCTATACATCTTCGTGCTTCCAGGATGAATAAAGAATGAAGAACTATGAGCCTCATCCAGCAGCTCCTTCTTTAATTCGGGGATGGGAGGAACACAAACCCGATTCCTGAACTTTATTATCCCATCACAATCAAGGTTGAATTCAGGAACATTTCTCACCTTCTTTTGTAACTCGACATCTTCTTTATGTGCCTCTTTAGTCTTCACATGTATAGATGGTTGAACATTCATTTGAGAAAGATAAGATTTTCCCCCTTCCATTATAATTCCAAGATCCATCCTTTGTAAATCCATAAATATTGGATCTTTTGTGATCCTCATCATGGATAAACTAGCATGGTCTTGTCGACTTAATGCATCTGCCACCTTGTTTGCTTTCCCAGGGTGGTAATGGATTGAGCAGTCATAATCCTTAATCAGCTCCAACCATCTTCTTTGACGCATATTCAACTCCTTTTGTGTGAAAATATACTTTAAACTTTTATGATCAGTATAAATATCACACCTTTCACCATAAAAGTAATGCCTCCAAATCTTTAATGCAAAGATTACCGCAGCCAACTCCAAATCATGTGTTGGGTAATTTTGCTCATGGATTTTCAACTGTCGTGAGGCATAAGCTATCACCATATCATTTTTCATAAGAACACACCCCAATCCCTTCTTGGATGCATCACTGTATATCACAAACCTTTCTCCACTACAAGGCAGTGTGAGCACAGGTGCACTGGATAACCTTCTTTTCAACTCCTTGAAATTCTCTTCACATTCCTCTGTCCAGACAAACTTAACTCCCTTCCGAGTCAACTTGGTGATTGGATTAGATAATCGTGAAAAATCTTTTACAAAACGTCGATAATATCCAGCCAAACCAAGAAAACATCGGATCTCAGTTACTGTGGTTGGTCTCGACCATCTTTCGATAACCTCTGTTTTTGCTGGATCCACAGATATCCCCTCTTTTGAGATTATGTGACCCAAAAATGCAACTTTTTGAAGCCAAAATTCGCACTTGGTAAATTTGGCATAAAGCTTCTCCTTTCTCAGGGTCTTCAATATAATTCTCAAGTGATCTTCATGCTCTTCCTTGCTCTTTGAATGGACAAGAATATCGTCTATAAAGACTACCACAAATTGATCAAGATAGTCTCTAAAGACTCTATTCATTAGATCCATGAAGATAGCAGGGGCATTAGTAAGACCAAATGGCATCACTATAAATTCATAGTGTCCATACCTTGTACGGAAAGCCGTCTTTGGTATATCCTCCCTTTTGACCCTTAATTGATGATACCCTGAATGAAGATCAATCTTGGAAAAGTATTGAGCTCCGCGTAGTTGGTCAAATAAGTCATCAATGCGTGGGAGAGGATATTTGTTCTTGATAGTGATCTTGTTAAGTTCTCGATAATCAATGCAGAGTCTCATTGATCCATCTTTCTTCTTAACAAATAGAACAGGTGCTCCCCAAGGTGATGCACTAGGGCGTATGAATCCCTTATCAAGATTCTCTTGGAGTTGCTTCTTCAATTCCTGCAACTCAATTGGGGCCATTCTATAAGGTGTCTTTGAAATAGGCAAAGCACCCGGTACGAGTTCTATTGAAAACTCAACTTCACGATTTGGTGGAAGACCCGGCAATTCCTCCGGAAAGACATCATCAAACTCCCGTACAATGGGCATATTCTTAATCGTGAGTTTCTCACCAACCATTTGAGATAAATAACCTTCATTTAGTGGAATCAATACCCATAAGATGGAAGAAATTTCCACTGGAAGGTTATGTTCATCCTTGCATTGATAGACGATCGTAGATTGATCTGGAATATGAAATGTGACTTCCCTTCTTTGGCAATTGATATGAGCTCCATGTAGAGAAAGCCAATCCATGCCAAGAATCACATCAAATTACACTAAAGGAAGGATCACAAGATTTGCAGGAAGCACTTTCCCACAAACTTCGATCAGAGAAAAATTATAAACTTTTGATGCGATTGATGTGCCATTAGGTGTTGTCACGGCTAACTCAACATCTAATTGTTGAGGTAATACGGTGATACCCTTAGAAAAGTCTTCAGAAATAAAAGAGTGGGTGGATCCAGAATCAAATAAAACATTTGCTACTTTAGAGTGGATGGTAAGTGTACCTTTCACCACATCGTTATCGTACTCCACATCGCTTATAGAAATTGCATGTGACTTTCCTTTGTCTTTAGCCTTAAGATTTTGTTGACGTCGACCATCATCATCAACCCTTGGATTTGGGCATTGATTGGCATAATGCCCCATCTCCTTGCACTTGAAACATTGAAGTGTAGTAGGTTCATTCTGTGTATCCCTTCCTTTGTTTGCATCATTAGACATCTTCTTCCCATTATCACGGCATTCAAATGCCCGATGACCTTCCTTTCCACATTTAAAACATTTACTTGTCCCTTTAAGACAACTCCCTCCATGTTTCTTTCCACACTTTGAGCATAATGGAAAGTTCATCTTCTTTTCAGTGTGCTCTTTAGAGTTTCCTTTGAATTCCATCTTCCTCTTCTTATCAAACCCATGTGACTGATGGGTTACTCCAATCTCCATCTCGACTTTGTGAGAACATCGAACGATTTCCTCGTAGCTATTAAAGTCCCTTATGGCTAACGCCCTTCGAAGACTTGGTTTTAAGCCACTAAAGAATCGATCGATCTTACTCTCAGGTTGGATAATAATACCAGAAGCGTACCTTGCAAGTCTTGTAAAATTTGCTTCATAGGTACTAATAGATTCATCATCCCTTTGCTTCAGTTCAAGAAACTCTTTCTCCATCTTTGTTCGGAGAATACGAGGGAAGTACTTATTGAAAAATAAGTTCTTGAACTCGTCCCATTCCATAGACTCAATTTCATCCCTTTGCCTCGTATTCTTAACAAGATTCCACCATTGATCAGCATCTCCTTCCAAACGGTACACTGCTAGGATGACTTTATCATGCTCAGAACATTGAAGAACTGAAAATATCTTTTCAGTAGTACTAATCCATTGTTCAGCAACTAATGGATCAGTAGACCCGCTGAAAGAAGGTGGACGCTGCCTCATGAAGGATTCAACAGAATGTTGCTCCCTCCTTTGCTCATTTGGAAATCCTGCATGATTCATAGCTTGAGAAAGTTGTGTGAGCATGGCTACAAGATTTTGCATTCCAGCTCCCATATCGTTTGGTTGCTCAGGGGGACAATTATTGCATTTCCCATCGCATTCCGCATTAACACGGTTCCGTCGGGTTCCAGCCATTGACTAAAACCAAGAAGAATAGTTTGAGCAACACTAATTATAATAGGAAACCACATAATTCAAGAATAAAATTTTCATGCTTATGGTCTTATCCTAGGTTATTCATGGCCATTTCTAAGATTGTGTTCTATGCTTAGACTTATTCTTAGGGTTCTTACTAAGGCTTTCACATCCTAGTTTCCAAAGGTTGACTATACATTTCCTCTGATACCAACTATAACGACCCATACTTTACATATATTGTTAATACTTCAAAATTGAAGCACACTTATTACAACATATGACAAAACCACAAAGGACCGTATAGGTATAGTGTCTTTAGAAACTGGGAAACATAAACAACTGGTTCATAAATCTTCTATAGTGTCTCCCATTTATTTCATCATATCTAGGGTCCCTTTTAGCATATTCTACTTAATATCCATCTTCCTGACCTGGGGAAAAGAAAACATAAAAGGGTGAGCTCAAATGCTCAGCAAGGGAAAATAAAGGAAATAAAAATCATATCATATCTTTTTGAAAATCAAAACCTGCAAAAGAGATCATAATATCTTAACATGGAATAAATCACAGAAGTGAAAATGAGATCCCCATAATCATAACATAAAACTTGAAACTTTGTGGCATGCACACATAATCATGGAGAATCATTTCTTGTTAGTCATGACTCATTGCCAAGACTATCTTAGTGGACAAAGTCCCTTTCTGAACCGAGTTCACTCCTCGTTTCAGTCCTGTATCACTGAACCGAAATAACCTTCCATTCCAGCCATGTCTATCTCATGAGATATAAAATCTTTACCCAATGCATTGGAGGGAGATATAGGTCCCACCCATCTTATAATGAATCCTTTCTTATGTGTGCCACATAATCATAAAACATACATCATCGCATAACACATGTAACAAAAATGGGATTCATGAAACATCATGACCTCATAAATCAATTCATATAAGATAAAGGAATTCATAAAAATAATTCCATCACAACATGATCAAATCAATTTAATAATAGGGATAAAAATAGAACCCTTTATTATCTTAGATGGAAAATAATTTTGATAAAACACTTGAACTCCATTCTTGCGGAAAATATCCTTTCTTCTTCAAAGACATTTTTCCTTTCATAACATGTCATATAACATTAAAATAAAAGAAGTTGATTAAAAATAAACTTTAAAACTTGTAAAGGAAGCTTCTTGGAAATAATGTTTTAAAAATCCATTCAAGCCGTATAAGTTAAAAAAACATTCTTCTAACTTTTGTCGGAAAAGTCAAAAAGTACCTCGTACGAAAAACGACAAAAGATTCCTTTCATATCTTTTACAAAAAACTTACCGAAGGGTAAAATTGGATATAAACTATTGTAGAAGGAAGGAAATAATATTACATATCGAGGGAACATGGATGTGGATGATAAAATACACCCCAATAATTACCAAAGTAAAAACAATCTCGGATAAAAGTGAGATTGTGATATTTTCCCTTACCTTAGGTCCGATTAGCTTTGTACGTGTCCAAAGCTCCTGTATAATGGTTTAAATAATGTTATTGACTTATTACAGAATCATACATATTTATATGATATCATATATGGTCATATTATTAGCTTCTTGTTAGTAATATTTCATTGTTACTTATTACTCGGGTCTTTATAACTTTTTGTTCTTATGCGTGTTTTGTCGAATAAATTCTTATTCTTATCTTTAGGTTATAGATAATTCATTTCCAGAATGGTATTAGTGTAGTATATACCATATTAATTTATTCAATTCATTTATATAATCATTATGAAATGAAGATCATGTAGAACGAGTCGCATCACATCGTGGAGACGGTATTCCGTACGTACGCACGAGTGATGATATCGTTCCTATGATCGTGGAATTGTATTGGAGTATATATATATTATTTCAGTATCAATATTACTTCATAATAATCATATGTAGTTACTCATTACACCATTATACCCATCCTTGTAAGGTGATGGTGGAAAATAGATTACACCACGGCGTGGAGACGGTATTCCGTACGTACGCACGCGTGGTGATTTCATTTTTCCGTAGGATGGATAGAAGGTGAATTAGGGTTGTTTCATATTTATAATAACATATCAGTATGTAATTAATACTTATGTTATTACTTTATCATGAAACAACTAAATAAGAAGAAGTTGAAGAAGAAAGAAATTGAAAAGATCGGTAATGGATATTACCTCTTCTTTGGAACGCTTCTTTGAATCCTCCACTTAAGGAACTAAGATTGGTCTTTGGAGAAGACCAGGACCTCTAGGATTATTCTAGGGAAGTGGAGAGGAGAAAATGGAAGGGGTTGGCCGAGCTTGAGTGCTCAATTTGGTGTGAGGAGGAGGGGGAGGAGGTGCCCTTTTATAAGGGAGGAGAGGGGCACCTTAGGAATATCTCAAAATATTATTTTATATTAAAGTCAAAATCAGTTTATAATGGTTCCAAAGGGTCTTATTTCGATGCTAAAGTGGGGAAGGGTCTAAATCCTATCAACCAATAAGATTTAGACAAGTTTAGGGTATTATTTTAACCTTATCAATTAGATTTAACTCTAATTTAATTAATTTAACTTTTACCGTGTCTTTTTGTTTTCTTTCACTATATGGTTAATACACTTACTATAACATGCCAAACGAACCCCAAATTGTTTATTATTAATATATATATCCTTATCTAAGTCATTTGGCCGAACCTTAGATTTTTAGGAATAAAATAACAATTAATAATATAATATTTTATTTAAAAACTATTTTGTGTCAATTTTGACACTATTTGATATATGATTTTTGTGAAAGTCATAACAGAATTATATGTTCGAAAAAAGTTTATTAAATCAACACTAATATATCATAGTAACCTAGAAAATTAGTGGAGTGCATAAAAAGTCTTAAATTACATTTATTTTGGTATTTATATTATCAATTATGTCAATATTTCATTAATAAGATAATTACTGCATCATCTTTGTGTCATATATAAATTAAATTATTTGATGTCTAAAAATTACAAATAAAATACCATCATGTAGGAAATCTTTTTATATTTCTAAGGAATATTTACAATCGAATTTATCTTATGTATAACCCCATATTAAAAATGATTTACTTATTAAACATTGATTTTAACTATTTTAACCCTTCTTTAAATAAATTAATAATAAATGTCCTAATCTAATCCAAGTGGGCCTAAATGGTCATATTTTATTCCTAAGTTTGTTTTTGGTCGAATTACACTTGTCCAATAGAATTAGGACATGTGTTAGGGTAATATTAATATCATATTTACCCTTAGTTACCCTATTTACTATTAACCGCGGTAAAAATCGTAAAAAGTTACTATTCACCAAAAAATTATTTTCATCCACATTTTAGTCCTTGATATTAACCGTGTCTCTCGGATTTTCGAAATTCCATTCACAGAAGCGGTAAAATTATGTTTTATGCAAAATTCTTTTTTTTAACCTACCACTTAGTGGTTTCACTATTCATCAAAAATTGAAAGTTTTCAGAAAAATACCAAAATTTCACCCTTGGCTAATTTAGATATTCTGAGTCCAAAAATGAAGTCCATTTTGAAAAATAAAAATTTATAAAATTTTAAAAAGTGGTTAATACTATTCATAACGGCTAGTTTTAATAGCATATTGTTGTTTAGTGAAACTCGGTATTGCGTACGACGCAAGCTATCGAGGAAGGTCGCGATTGCGTGTAAAGAAAGTCTAGCAAGTGTTGTGTAGAAAAAGATTCCTTTGATAATTTATATAACATAAAAGTCTCGGGTGTTACATAAGTGATCAAAACAAGTGGCCAAATTCTATAACTGGTACTCAAAGTCCCAAATGGGTCGAATCCATTGGCAGCCAATCCCAATCGAAGATTCCTAGGATTAGCTATGAAAACTAGATTTAATGAATAAAATGTCTTCCATGATTGGGAATCTCATGGATGTCTCATTAACCCATTATTTTTTTAACTATATAATGCCACATCATGTGTTCATCGGTTTTTATGACATGAATAATCTTTCCAATCAAGGCTTCATGGGAATATAATGCAAAACCTTAGCAGGTGTGTTCCTTTTCTTCTTCTCCATGAAATTATGTTCATTAAAACATCCAATATCTCCCTTTGACTGACATCTAGAAGAACATTTCTTGCAATTTTGTATACTTAAATCCTCTCCCGAATAATGCATACAATCATTGGGACATGCATGTATTTTTGTATAATTCAGATCAAGCCTGTTAACAACTATTATCATATCATAAAATGACTCTGGGATTTTTTATTCATGAAATGCATCACAAATCGATTCTAATATCTTGGACATTTCCTTATTTGTAATTCCACTTAGACATTAGATATGGTAAAACTTCAGCAGAAATGAAATCTTTGAATATTAAAAACACCCACTATAAAACTCTTGATTTCCATCATCAATTTAATCATGGAACGCATTTTCCTTAGTGAAGTGTTCTCTTAAATTTGGATCCACATAATCCAGAGAAGGATCCAATGATATATTAAAATCTTGATCTACTTGTGTTACCGTCTCAAAAACATCACTCATCACGTTTCCATTTATAGCACTCTCTTCTGGTTGTTCTGATATGTTTTGATTCTGAAAGTGGTGTCTTGTAGTGCCGAATGCATCATTTATGAGGATTGGAATTTCATTTTATTTTCGATGAACTGGGACCTCATTCTGTGGATTAACATCAGTGCTCAATATTTATATAACGTTCGATTCTCCATTCCCAACCCAACACAAATATTGACTAGGGAATTACTTCAGTATTAAATGTTGATAAACTTCACCTCTCTTAAACCATGATCTGAATTTACATTTAGGACATAGAATTCTTATTCTCCCTTTAACGGATCGATTAGAAATTGAAAAATATAAAAAATCATTCAATCCCATAACATACTGAGGTGTGTTCCATAGTAATGTGATTCAGATTTTATTTATGTATATCACAATGTGCCTACGCAATTAAAAAAATTAAAACACATAGTTACTACTAAATAGAGAAAGATATTCATATATACAACAGTATAGGATTACAAATACATAATATAATAAATATGATCCCCTGAGTTAGATAATAACCCTCTAGTGTTTGGGATAGGTTAATTTTCATTGGTAATGAGAAACAGTGTGCTAACATTTCCATATTACTCAATTACCACATGGTCAATACTAAAAGTTATGCAAAATATTATTCCTATCATGTTTCTCCCAAATCTCCAAATTTTCAACCCTTGAATTTTAAAATCCTTTATAGCATCAAAATATAATATTAGATAACAAAAAGTAACATAAGAAGAACTTGGTTGGAATCACAATTCATGAGGAAAATAATAATTTTTATAATCGTGATGAAGAAGCATAGAAATAGCAGGATGTAACCCTTAATTGGTCCGGATTGTGTGACTCTAAATCACAAAGCCAATGGTTTGGGCTTCCTGACCATAATCTAAATGACCCATATTCCGATACCATATCTAACTCTTTCAACCTTGGTAGTAAATGTGGGGAATCCCTTATTCCACTGCTTCCATTTATTATTAGAGTGTGCATATATTTTCCTCTTGATATCACATAACCAAGCACTAAAACAAGCTCAATGAGTGAAAACCCCACTATTATCAACAACAGGGCTCATTATTACTCGTTTTAGTGAGTTATAATTAATTATGAGATCATCCATATGCATAATAATAAATTTTACAAATTCATATCTGGTTAACTTGAAACATCTCTTCATTTAGGCTACACCACCTTATGGTCCACACATCATAAACATAAACAATGTGCACCAGGGTCAAATTTTTCTAACCATAAATATCATCTATATCAGTACAAATTTCATGAACTAAAACTATATAAGTAAATAGCTGCACACCTAATCATGGTGAATAATTATAAAGAGTAACCTAGGTAAAAATTGAGTCTCCACTAACTGGATATAACACTAATCTAATCTATGTTAATAATTTTGAATTGAAAAATGGAAGAAATCCTGTTAGGTTTAAAATATGTAATGTTAAAACTAATAAGAACATAATTCCTTGTGAACTAGGCCTCCCCAATATGAGGATCATGAAAAATTTAAGGTGATAAAATAAATGAATTAAATCTTGTGGGATTCAAAATATTAATCTAGAAGAAGTCAGTTTGTGCTTGTTAGGCCCTTTTAACTATGAAATTTTTTAATCATTCACTTGTTCTCTCATTCCCTATTTATCAGTCCAGAGGAATATTTATGAAATGTGTGAAGAAATAATTTTGGGGTGATCAAACCTTTTTAAACATTGGAATACACACTCTAAATCTAACCCTTTGTGATCCTTACCATGTTGAGTGATCTATTTTATCCAAATGTACTAAAAAAATTTATAGTGATGGTTGTTATGCCTATACCCAACCATGATCCTTATAAAGGAGGAACAAATAAATCCAAATGAACTAACTACAATGTTAATTTGATGGTAGTTATGTCTATATCCATCTATGATCCATGATCAAAATGAAATAATTCATCCAAATAGACTAAATCTACTGTTACAATTATTGTACTTATGACTATACCCATACATGATCAATGAACCTGAGGAAATATTTCTGACTCAAGCATTTTTTAGAACCATATTTGACTTTATGCATTACCAATTCAATGATCAATTAGTTATAAATTATTTTAATGTTGTTTCCTAAAAAAATTTCATAGGGTATTATGAAGTGTTAATCAAGATAAAAAAATCTACAGAATGGAAGAAAATTAAGAATAAAAAAAATTGTCATTCAATAATAAAAACAAACGAGAAGATGATCCTTATTCTGGAGTCTCTCTTCGTTGTTACAGGTAAAGAAAAATGATAAAAACAACTATAATATACTCAAATCATCCAAATCTAAAAAATAATCCAATTCCTAATGATAATTACATATAGAATATTGAAGGTTCATTTGTTTAATATCTTTCAATTTTGCCAATGTAGGTGTCTTTTTAACATGGGAGGTTAGTTTTAAACTCCTTTATATAATGGGCTCAATCCTTATGTCTACTTATAGTAGCTACATCTACACCCTTTCCACATGAGCCTCATGTTCTTGTGGTTTTTCTATCATCATATCTATTTAATCATGATGCCATGATTCGTAAATAGAAAAATTATGTAACTAATTAATGGAATCATCTATATCTTTGTCTTGATGGTTAGAAATATTTAATAAGAGGAGTCTATATTCTTGCACTACCTATTCCCCTCATGATGTGAGAAAATGATGGATAAGATAATATAAGTTCCATTAGTTGAGCCCAATTGTTCCAAAGACATTAAAAAGTGGGAGAAGAAACTCAACTTTATCAATATTCTCCTCTATCCCCATGATGATTGAAAAAAATTGGCACCAAACACATTTTATCACAGCTTAGTTTTTACAGTGATGTTGGGAACCAAATACTATTTAATTGATTCTGTAAGTAGGAAGCAAACAATTCTATAGAAGACTCCCTGTTTTATCCCCCCATGAAGGCACTATAACCAAAATATTTGTATGAAACTAATGATACTGTAGAATCCTCCCTCTTTTATCCCCCCATGAAGCCACTATAACCAACCACCACTATGGATCCCCACAAACCGAGTTGACTCTCCCCCTATTTCATATAGGGAAACCCCTACATCAAAATTCCTTCTAATATGTCTGTTTAAGAGGTTCTTTATATATTTCACTAGCTAGAGGTGACACAACACCCGTGGTACTTCCGGACCATATAATGATAATGTTATCTAGACAACACCACTCCCAGAATTCAATCAGTAAAAAAATGGATAAACAAAAAAATAGCCTTACAATAATTAAAAAATAAGAAAATTATTTCATGGGGTGAAAAAATAAACCCCCTAATGACACATTATTTCCATTGAATGTAATTAGTATATGTTTAAAATTCAAAATTTTATAACCCCATGATTGCTCATTTCAAGAGGTGGTTGGGTGGGAAAACAACTTGGGGGTATCTGAGAGAATTAAATCCAAACCAAAACCACATCTAAAATGATTAAACTATTCTATAATTTTTTCTCATCATCTCCTATCATCATAAAATAATAAACCTGAATCACAGAATCTAAAATTAGATATAGGCATAGCATATATCTCTGCACCATTTAGGAATAATCTAGAATGGTGAAATTTAGAAAAAACATAGTCCTCGTGATAAAGCACAACCAAGAACCTAAATTCCACTAAAATCCTCCATACCCTAAAACTATCCCTAAAATTTACTTCCATTAATGATCCAAAATCTGAAAGCTAAAGTGAAAAACAATCCCACCGAAAATTCAAATTAATAACAACATTTTTTGTACACAGGTTGTAATGCTCAACATGGTCCAACTAGAACCTCAACAGCATGGTCTTCATATCACAGAAACCTCAAAATGTCCAAAACCCTTAGGTTCTCAATAATAAAAATTTTTATATTAGTTATGTGTGCATGATTGCATATGTATTATCATTCCCAACCAAGCTATAACCAACCTCCACAAATCTTAAGCATAGGCACACACAACCTTCTTGTGGAAAAAACCCAAATCAATGAGTTATTAACAAGACCAAAATTCACCTCAAACTACCTTATAACATCCAAAAAAACTAATTGAAACCGAAAATAATATGGAAAGTGGGAAACCTGAGGAAACCTGGGGTCGCGGGGTCGTCAGGGTCGCGGGGGGCTCGGGTTGCGGGGGTCACCGGGGTCTCTGGGGTCGTGGGGTCGCGGGGGGAATGGGTCATGGAGGAAGTAGGGGAAGTGGGGAGAAGCAGGTTTGGGGTGGGGGAAGGGTCGATAGTATAAGAAAAATGTTTCGTGATAGTTTATTATAAACCTCACTAAAACCATTTTAAAAAAGGTTTTAGCCGTGGTTCCCAAAACCGCCATTAAAAACCCGCCGCTAAATCCAATTTCTGTTGTAGTGTGTTAAAATCACATTGCAGTCTTTTTAACTGTGAGATAAATATTTTAAGGGTTATCTTTTCTTCCATGGGGAGTGTACACATTCATCCTACTGGGAATAGAACACAATAATCCATGTTTTGGTCCATGTTGTGGTGATTTAAAAAAAATATTAAAATAATTTATAATGATAAATTAAGTCAACATGATATAGGAATTATCAATGCCTAGAATTTTTGATCAACATGACAATAGGAACCTTGTACATGGTAGAGGACACCATTAAGGGGTGGAAATATCTAAACAATATATATACAAATAGGTGTAAATTAACTCTTATTTCTAATTCCATTCTCTCTAATAAAACCTAAGACGAACCTAAGACCTCTCAGTGAATTCTATTAATTTATATTAAGTAATTAAACCACTATGATTTTTGATATTGAACTATCTTGAATCAAGGTACTCTATTATCCTCATCCCATATTATAAATTTTTTCCTTTCATTATGGTGGTTATAAGAGGTATGTTATTTTAGTTTTGGTTGAAATTCATTCATGGACTAATGGTGTGTTTTTTATATAGATATTGATGTCTAATACTTTTAGTTTTTTGGTGGTTCATCTGGTAATATTTTAATCTTCATTAGTGAACCAAAAAATAATTTTAATTCTTGTAAATGATTTATTATTATATTTATTTATATTTTTATATTTTAATGGAATGATATAAAATCTATAGGTGATCGGTTGAGATCTATCTTAATGAATACAATTTATTAATAGTATATTAATTGTAAGAATTAAAAGGGTGTTGAGATTCATAAGTATATTTGATACTCTTGTAAGAGGCCTCATTATATTTTCATGATATTATGATTTTATTCCTATGATTATATTTATTTCAAATCAATATTTTTGTGTCTAAAAATAACAAAAATGTAGGGTTTATATGACAAAGTATATGATGAATGAGGGATGTAAATTAAATTATCATTCATTCTTGAAATATTATTAGAATATAAGTTCTACATGAGGTAGGTACCTTGTTTAATCAATGTAATTGATAGCTTTGTATTTTAGGAATCACGTGATAGAAATATACTAATAAGGAATTGGTTAATCCATGATATCAAGGGGATAGATTTTATTTCATGAAATTATGATATGGGTACTCTTTATCAGCCATCCTTCTTTGATAATGGTTTTTTGTTTTGATGTGATGGGATTGATTTCCACTCAAATGTGTAATGATGAAAATACTTATCCATGGCTTCATTGTATCATCAGATACTAATTCCCTTTTAATAATTTGTTTGAAGCATGTTAAGGTTGCGTAATTAGGTTATGGATGAACTGGTTAACAGTAGTTAGGATATTGGTTCTATTCTAGTGATGTTGTGATATAGTCGATGTTATATGTTGAGATCTATGATTCTGTATTTCTGATATTTTAGTGTTTTAATGTTTATGGATTGGTTAAAATATGATGTGAGGTGGGATTTATGATGTTTCATTTATTTTTTTTCATCATTTCAGATTATGACTATTCTCTAATTTCCGTAGTATGCATGTTTCCCTTGGAGTTTCTCTCTATTGAGAGTGAGTTGGTTTAGTCCATGAATATTATACAATATGGAATGGGAAAATAATTTAATTTATTATTATAAATTGGTTTTTATGTTGGTAATGTTATAGATATTAATTAGAAACCAATAATTGTGTTAATGCTCAAAATTTATGGAATTAATATATATCTATTGCTAAAGAAAAATTGATATTGATTAAATTAAATTATTCAAACCGAACTAATGATGATATAAATAATTTATTTTAAGGTTATAAATGATTATATTATTTGAATAATGTTAGATATTTTTTCCCATGTTCTTATATGGGATATAGTTTTATAGATATTTGAAGTGATAACTAGTGGTCCTGTCAGATGATAGATGGTGTATGAGTATAAATCTAGGTATTTTCCCCATGTTATTTGGGTGAAAATTAATAATTTTTTTTAATAATTTAATATGCTCAAGAACCCGAGTCAGGAGGGAAACCGATGGAAAAATTATTTTAGGCATCAGGTGTTCCCCCAAACATCAATGCTTATGAGGGAATTTGGCCGACGACTCTCACTTTCCAATTCTCCATTAATATATAGAATGATGTGTATGATTAATCATGATATTTTGTCTAAAGGTATATGGTGTGTAATCACATGATTGGTCATTGGTATTAGTTTTACCATAATATTATGTGTAATATTTAATATATTGTGCTTAAATCATATAAATGTGTTAAAATTGTAGTTAATATTGTTATTATAGAAGTACCTATGCAGGCTATATTGTCTGGAGGTATAATAAATTACTCAGGAGATTTTATGGATTCCATATATCATTATGGTTGTACATTTGATGATATGTTATTAAAATAAGTTTATATATTGTGAATTATGAGATTGTTATAAATATTTTTTATGGTTTCTTGTGTGGTAATGATGAATTTTTAGGGTATTGGAGCAAAGAAACATTATCATTGGAGAAATAGAGTGAAAAACTAATTGTGAAGTTGGAATGGGGTACCATTCTTCGGTATATGATTCTGTTAAATTAAATATCACTTATTTGTTCTATTTGGTAAGGATTCCTTAGTGATGATGGAATAATGATTTACATGTTAAGTACTATGTAGGATTACTATATTTATTCACTAGCCTCTATAATGACTCATTCTCATCACACGAGAATTTATGTAGAGGATTGTGCTTGGTGTTACTATATTGTCACCCCATATATGTTAATAATATTATTTTGTTCAGTAAAGGATAGTTAGAGATTGATCTAGGTGTTAAAATATCATGGGGTTTTTTAGAAGCTATTGTTGTTTGTGGTCACTATGAAAAATTGTGTTGTGTTTTTTTTGTTTTTATAGTTTTATGACATTTTATTAATGTATTGGGATTAATTATTTATTTATATGGAGTATTGGTGGACTATATTTCTTATATCATTATTCATATATTAGTTTTATGTCCATTAATTTTAATTCCTTCAGGTCCCTCGATGATAGTCTCTACCTGATGACCTATTAGATGTGGGCATCAATGGTTAGCCATATCTTCACTGCTAAACCAATAAGGGTACTAGTGTAAATGGATAGTTGTTGTGACAAAAGAATTTTTATAACAAAAAAATATAGGATCATTAAATAATAAATTGGAATATTTTCTAGTATTTTAATTATGAAAAAATACTATTCTATTCTCAGAATTTTATTTTATTGATTTGTGGATGATGAGGTCATAAATCTGTAAACATCCAAAAAAATAGATCATATTGATATATTTATTTCTATATAAACATAACCATTTAAATTTATTTGTAATGTAAATTAAATAGTCTATTTACACGAATTTAATGGATATTTGATGGGAAAAAATATTTTAAATTTATATGGCTGACAGACTATTTTATTTGACCTATTCTATTAAAACATTAATTTTAAGAGAGATATGTGAAATCTACTAATGTGAATATGCGTACGTACACCTAATTTAGGAGGTATGATTGTTCTTTAGGTGTATCAAGACTTCCCATAATGTTCATCACACTTCTTAAGGCATAATATAATCTTGAGACCCTATATCAATGACAAGCCATCCCTTAATGGGAGAATTTGTGGGAGAACACATGTGTCCAACTCTATATTTCCAATATTCAAGATAGATAACCTTGTAATTGGATAAACTATAATCAAGAACATCTAACCATGCTACCCATGTGAGGATACAAAATATCCTAAACCACATGTTTATAATACCTATCATGGATAAAAATTAAAAACTTGTACAATGGTTAAAACCTCCCTTGGGTGACTGCACAAACACAAACTAATGATTTCATCATTTTCATAAAAAAAAATGATCAAAAAAATCCTTATTAGGTCATGAATCCCAATATTTGAGAGGTTGAAACCCATATAGATCTCTTTCACTCCCACAATCTTTCATTTAGTGATATCCGCCTCTAGACACTACCTCTTAGGTTGGTGGAATGTTTATGTATAGTAACATAATGTTTCCCAAATATATTATAATCAGTGTCAAAGAAACTATGTGTTACTGAGTGAGGTATATGTTATGTGGTTGTGTTAATTTGACATTTATGTTTGACTATCATCATCCACACCCTATAAAACCACTAACAACAACAACCACAACAGTAATCACTATCATCATAATAAATTATAAGAGTAATGAGACTGGAAATCACATGTCATTCTCTATATTTAAAATAAAAAAAATTATACAACATTGTGAAATAATAAATGGAAATTAAATAGTTAAAATAAATATCCATGACCATATAAAAGACTTGTAATATCCTTTAAGAAGAAAAAATATTATAAGTCTTCATAAATAAGCTTAATTATTCTTTAGCAAAACATATACATATCATACACCTCAATGTTATACATAGCCGTCATCATCCATATTTATTTTTTACAATATTATAAATCTATATTCATTCATTAAACCAACTAAAATATTTCTTTTTCTTGCACCTAATTTATGAAATCACTTTTGTAAGAACATATTCCAATGTTGAACCATTCACAATATTAACCTAAAATGACATAGAAATTTCATCCAGTACAACGATAGATGAATTAAATAATATAAGCTAAATAGATTTATAGAAGCCAAATAATTAATAATTATAGCTAACACAAAAAATATAATAAATTGGATTATATTTTTTTCCATCAATCATTATGGATAATAATACATCTTATTACTATTTTCCATGTATCTATAATCTATGTGTACATAAAAGTATGATTTTTTTAAAAAAATAATTAAAAATATTAGAATTATCCATTTATTACTTGTTAAAAAATAGGAAACAAATCGAAGAATGATTTTATTCACTATAGAAGAACATGATAATGATCATATTCTTATGGGTGTTGTCTTTTTTCCCAGAGTTTTTAGGTGGGAATGATCTAAATCACATATCAAAGATAAGTGGTTTTCAACATTAATAATTTAATCCTTATATAAAATTCATCCTTCCAAATGTTTGAAGATTTATTCTTGTCATCATATTCGAAACATCATCCCAACCACTGAATATCTTAATGTCTCAAATGGATTTTAAAACTATCTACTATTTAGATCATAGTTTCCTCCAACATGTATATAAAAGTCATACACCTTACTACTTTGAATATATTAAATCTTTTTTTTATTTGAAAATTGTGAAAACATATAACTCTCCGTCACTAAAATGTATAAATTTATATTAATAGGATGATCATCAAATGAAACCTCGTTATTTGGTCTGATAGATGGGAGGTAAGAGCCTATATTCTTTCTGACATTTTATAGATGATTAGAATTAACACATGTACCTTTATTATAATGAGAATATAATTATAATTGGATACTAATATCTTTTATTAATTAGTTTTATTCTTTCCACTATATTTATTCACATTAATCTCTCTTAGAAAAAAATATAACAAAAAATATTATTAGAAATCCCTTAGTGTATTCTATAACACAAAAAATATAACAAAAATTTGTGAACACATTATTAAATTCAAAAGTTAGTTTGATCATTCATAGTTGAATAGAATTCCTTACTAGTTAGAATTGTATTGAGATAAACATCTATAGAAATATGGAAAAGTGAATGATCCTTGTTGTTTATATTTCATTATCCAATATAATTGAAACAGTAGTTGATGATGGAATACTATACATAATCATTGGATAATAGTATATCTAATTTATACTATAGATACTAAATATAGTGTGGTTGAATATATTTAAATATGTAAGAGGATTGAATTTTTTAGCATATTACTTGAATTTATGGTATATATGAAAGATGAAAATTCAATCAAATATGAGTCCATTTTATTCAAATTCTACTGATGGAGAATGTATATTGAATAATCAATGATCAATTTTCAAGCACTTAGAACTAGAGAAACCCAAAAAAATAAACATAAAACATACAAATCATATAGATTTCATGTTTTTGTACCATTATAAGATCCATTTTTTCTGATAATTATATTCTTAGCCATGTTAACCTCTTAACTAATTACATCATCCCCTGAAATTTCATTTTACATATATCATTTTTCCCATTCCTTCTAGAATCATCATATTTATTATTTTTATATTTATTATCAACCTTACATTAAACAAAAAATAGTATATTTTATAGTAAAATTCAGTATAAATAGATGTATTCTTTTCTACTGATTATAAATCCATTGGTAATGGTTATAGTAACTATAGGACATTAAATATTATAAAAAATTCTAAAATTTTTCAAAGACATGATGAAAGGTTATAGAAGAAAAATAATACTTATTCAAGGTAAAACGAGATATGAATTAGTTATTTCTACTCTAAATCAAAGGTAGTGGAGAATAAAGTATATATTTACGTGTAATTTCCTTTAAAATGAAATTTTTTTATGTTATATAGATCAAAATTTTTATTGGTAGTGACACGTTTATTTAGTATATTCTTAATGTGGGCTTGGTGGGTGATTCAACTATTGCCATTACTAACACCACATCTGAGAAATCCATGTAATTATCTGAATCAAACATTATTAAATATTGTAGTTTTTCTATTTTTCCCCATAAAAAGGAATATGGATAAAATCATATTATTTTTTATGCTACTCCATAGGATGTTGTTCGAGTAATTTAAAAAATAAATTTTCCTTTTAATATAAAATATAATCCACCAAGGAGATATTTGTTGGATGATGAAGAGGATCTAAAAATGCATTTATATAATATTTATGAAAATGATATTCATATTTGTTTTGTAATTAAATTTAAGGTCACATAAGGAATGTAATAAAACATATATTGGATTAAAACTAAATAGAAAATATAAATTAAACCTAAAACAAGAATATTATTTGTTTTAAATGAATTTGTTCTTCTAGAATTGAAGGTTTTTAATAAATATGAAACATAATTTTACCTTGAAACATCATCAATTACTAAATATTTATTGGTATTGAGTTTATCATATATTGAGTTAATTACATTGTTTTCACGCTACTTGGTTTGATAAAGTGGTGATATAATTTGGATGCACATAATATAAATGATGTTATTTTAAAAAAATATATGTGCACTTACTCAAGATAATTATCATTGATTCGTTTTTTATTTTAAAAAAATATTAAAATTAACCTATCATTGCATGATTTTTTACAAATGACCATTTTGTTTTATGCTTTCCCTTTCTACATCAATCATTTGGAATTTATAATAACATGATATTTTAGATATTGTTAGAAATTAACTGAACATTTGATAAATTTTCATTCACATAACACCCAAACAAAATGAACCATGAAAAATTTGAATAAAAATATTAATTAACACAATATGGTTATCAATAAAAAATAATTACATTATAAGACAAAATGTTAAAATGAGTTATTGTTCATCATAATTTTATCCAATCGACACATTTTTCATTATATTTTTTATAATTCCCATTAAAAGAAGTTTTTTACAATTTTCAATATTTAATAGAAAAAATAAATTTCATTTATGAATTCAACATGTGAAATTTATCATAATATTCGTTGATTAGTAATTTATAAAAAAGGTTATTTTGTAGAGGACAAATATGGGATTTAAAATAATTATAATATCCATTATTTTATCACTATGTAAGAGTAACCATTAGGATTTAAAAAAATTTAATGTAATAAAATAGGAAACAATATAATAAAATTATTCTTATAATATATACCTCATAGATTGAAAACTTATGAATAAAATTAGAAATAATGTAAAATATTTTTTTAATATAGAATGTGTTTTTCCTGTATTTAAATCAATTGTTTTCAATGAAACGTTCGGTTTTTTTCTTTCCATGGAATCTTTATGCATTGTATTCAATTAGTATTAAATAAATTTATTTCTTTATTTTAATTATCTAAGATAATTTTATAATATAGAATAATTTAAAATCTTTGAAACATTATATATCAAAAAACAATTATTTTACATAATTGCATGTATTTAATTTTGAAATAAATTATTAGACTTATATAATTTTTTTTATTAAATGGTTCTCAAAATTTCTTCCATAATAATCATTTTAAAAAATAAGCAAAATTTTAATATTTCAAATTAAAATTAATTTCAAATTTTAAAAATTAATTAGTTTGGTAGAAGTAAATGCGGTAAATTATTTTTATGATACATTAGAAGATGATGGGTAGATATTTGGATCTACGAAGACATTTTTACAAAATAATTTTGTAAAGTTATAACCCTTAGGACCTTTAAACTAAGATTAAATTAATCAAAAAATGTATTTATATTTCCAAAACTATCCTTACAGTCATGTAAATTAACACACGAATTCTATCCTTCCAATATACACATATACATATAATTTATATAAAAAAACCTTTGATTTTCATATAGAGGTCTTACATCTTTTTAAATTATTATTCAATACATTTTACAAACAAAAAACTATAGACTTTAATAGTATAGTGTCATTGGAGACTTGGTAAACATTCTAATAATTTAGTGAACGATCTTAATAATATCCAGAAAAATATATTCTCACATAGTACTCCACTTAGGGATACCCTACCAAAACCATTCCCCATAACCTAGTGATGAAAACCTAATAAATGGTCATTTTAGATGATTAGAAATTGTAATCATAAGATATATGAATATGTGATCATATGGAAGCATAAGATAAGAATAAGGTTATGTGATCATGAATATTACATATGAATTTCATACCCTAAATATCATATATCATAAACAAGATTCATCACATAAAATACTACCATTTCACAAAACATGACACATATTAGTGATACATCATCACAAATTAATCATGAAAAATAACGTCAAGTCCAAAAAACAGGGGCACCATCACAATTATTTAAAAACATTTCCCATGTCAAGGTTAATTGAAAAGATAATCATCGTAGAAGATCATGAATCATCAATTGTTTCTCACTATGGATCATGAGAGAAAAATTTATCATTATGGATTAATATTTTGCAAATTTTCATAGATTATTAGGACACACTTGTCTCCTATTGTGGATTCATACAAACTAATTTACCATATTGGATTGGGACATGCCTACTTCCTATAGTGGATATGGACACACATCATTACCATAATGGATTAGGACAATGAATTTTTTTCCTCATATTATCTTTTGAATAATAAATCTATAACCGTTTAATTGGAGGTAGACATATGTCCCACCCATCATTGGTTATAATGAGGCGACAATCATTGGTTATAATGTAACCACCATCACAAAATGAAAATAAAATATACCTATACCTAAAGATCATAAAAAACTCATCATATCATAACCCATGAAATTAAATTGGTTTGATATAAATTTTACCATAACATCATTTTTGGATAAAAAAAATGTTTCATAATCATTTCATCATTTGAAAGAATCTTTACCCATGAAAAATAAATCAAATTTCATAATAGTTTTATCATGGTATAACCCGCGGAAGAGATATGTGTTTCATAAAAATCATGCCATCATAAAAATATAACATTTAGAGAAATAATAATAATTATGTCCTTGGATAATACCCTTAGTAACTCATATGTAACCTCATATAATATAGTATTTTATGGAGACTGAATTTAAAAGAAAACGTGGAATATTTCAGGAAGAAAATTAAACTAATTTGAAAAATATTTATAAAAGAAATAAAAAACTATAGATACATTTGGTTTAAAATAACATAGAATACTTCAAATAAAAATTTAGTTAATAATTTAATACATTTATTGAATAAAATAAGTTTCTTTATTTGAATTACAATATATAAACAATTCAACAATTTAAAAATAATTTTCTTTTTGAAAGAATTTATTTTATATATAAAGATTTATCAAATATTACAGAAAATATTTACATCAAAAATAAATTTAAAATATGTAAGGGAAACATGAAATAAATTTGTAACCATGATACTGAGAAATTCAATTCATTTTATGCATCTTAAAAACAATGATTCTTTTAACGTTTTCAGTGAAATCAAAACAATAATTTATTGAAAAATAAAATCAATGATCCTTTGAAATTATATTGAAAAAAATTCAAAATTTGTTATAATTTATTTTAAAAATCACTGGAACCTTGTAAAACATTTTTTAAAACATTCTAAGTAAACTTCTTTTTGGTAGAAAACATTCTTAGACCAAATTGAGAAATAAGGATTTATTTTATTTAAATAAATCCAAATTATTTTAAGAAAGAATGAGTGTAAATGTGGATTTTTTAAATTAAAAATTTTATTAAGAACATTGGGATAATAATATACATGATTTTATTGAGATATTTATCAAAATATTTCTTCACTAGGATTATAATCAATGGAAATTATCATAAGGGATGAGATTGTAAAATAAAACACATACTACATTGGTAACATTAAATCGTAAGTACTATGAAATAGAGATCCAAAAAAGGATACTTAAATCCAAATTTTTTTTTTTGAATTTGAATTATAAAATATATTCATGGATAATATATTCACCTCATAAAAAAACATGTGCTTAATATGGCATGTGTCTCAAAGAAAAATAAATGTTAGATGTAAATCCCTAACATTATGTCTCAACTTCTTCCATACATACTTGAACTGCTTATATATTAAATACCATTTTATTATTAATCGACTAAAAAAACATGACTAAATATATCATAACCTATATTATATACTTATGTACTATTTTTACATGTTTATTTTCTATTTCATATTAAAGTCACATTTTTTGAAATAACCGCATTTCTTTTCATGTATATTTCATTTGTTACATCAATTATCTTACATTAATCATGGTCAAATAATATAAAGACTAATAACAATTAAATTATTATCATATTTTATGTTAATTATAATTTTTAGACAAATAATTAATTATGGTTTCACGAAATGAAATATGTTGTGATCACGGGGATAGTAGGCCAGACGTTGACATGAGTAATGCTTCTATTTAAAAATAATAATTATTAAAAGAAGTTACTAATATATTATATTTATAAATGGAACATAATATAATAAATAACATATAATTTCATTATATATAAATATTTATACCATCCATATGGGGTGGTGATTATTAGAGAGTCGCATCTCTTCAAGATGGTAGTAGTACACTTGTACACAAACGATGGTATCTTCTTTAAATCCATGAAAATATAAAAAATAAAATTTTATATTATGTTTTAATAATTATAAATATGTATTTAATATCATAGATACTTCGTTTATTTCACATATATTCATATAAGTTTCCCTTATGGTATTCTATGTGAATAATTATTGAGAATGAACCACTTCACTTCTAGAGGGGGAATAATGCAATACACATGGGTGATGTAGTCATATCCTTTATGGGAGGAAATGTAAAAAATATATATTATATCATAAATCCATATGTATAGCTATTTAATAATATATATATATATACTATATTACCATAATAATAACAACAATTTGGAGGATGTAATTGAAGAAATGAATGGCATTAGTTTGTGAAGTATTAATCTATTGTACACACAAACGTGGATTTCAAAACCCATTTGATGGAATTTGAGATGATTGTAGGTCAATACCATAAAAAATATCATTATATTTTTTTATAATGAATGAATTATGTAAGATTTTTTTAATAATTTTTAGATTTGAAGGAATAAATAAAATAAAAATTATCATTGAAGTGGGGTATATCTTCATCGGGCATACTTCTTAACTATCCACTAAAAGACATCCAATGAAAGATTTTTGAAAAAATAAGGCCTCTAGAATTATAATAGGTATTTTGGGATTTCATTTGAATTATTATTGGAAAAACAAAAAGGCCTTTAAGGTGTGAATAAAATAGGAGTGAGGGAGGAATTTTATATGTGAGGTGAATGGAACACTTCTAATGTTTGAAAAGAAAACAGTATACCTTTGTTTTAATATTAAAAACGATCCAGAATGGATTATTATGGATCCTTAGAGGTTATTTTATCTAAATGAGTCCATAAAATTGTTTTTTGACAAGTATTTATATCATTTTAACAATTATTTATTATTTTAACCCATGGTAAACCAATTTTTACCATCCCTTTGGTAATTAAATTTTACAATTCTCAATATTCATCTTGGTTGAAAAAGTATTATTAAATTACTAGATAACATAAATTATTTATATTTCAAATATCTAATCTATTTTTCCAAATTAAAATCCAATTATTTGAAATTTTTTATTCAAATCTAATCTCATAGATGTGATGATAATGTGGGGTTTACATCAGAAAATGATAAAAAAATTTAACAATGTCTTTATTTCAAATTCAAATAAGAAATTGATAAAAAAATTCAAACATTGGACTGATATATATATATATATATACTAATTTTAAATTATATAAAATAAAAATTATTATTTATGTTTTAAATAATATAAACAATATGATTTATTTCAAATAAAATATAGTTTTTGTCACTATTAATCAAAAAAAATTATTCAATTTAAAAATTTATTCAGACTTCACCCTAAGATAATTTTTATATCATATTTTGAAAATAAAGTAAATTTTTTAAATTATGTATTCTAAAATTATCAAAATATTAATTCAAAATAAGGGTATAAAAATGATGTTAAAGTTATTTTTAGAAAACAAATGTTTCAAATCACAACCTTTTGTTTATTCTTATATCTTACCTTGAAAATAAATATGATAAATGTTAACAATTGGATTTAATTTATAATATATACATTCCATTTATATAGTTCAAAAATATTTATTTCTATAATTTATTGATGAAAACATTATTGTTCACATAATAATATTTTTCCAAAAAAAGATTTCATTTTATTTTAAAAATGTTTTTATCTCCATTTCTAATTAATTGGTAAAAAATCATTATATATACTTGTGTAAATCATATTATCAAAATTTGTTTTACCATATTAATACCATTAATTAAAATGGGTAAAATATTAATAACATATTAAATAATAATATTCTAATAATAAGTCATGTTTTGTTGAAACTCATCATTACATTTAATGTATGAAAAAATAGAATTTTCATGTCATTCAAGATTAAATATTTGTTATGTATTATAGTAAATTTGGAAAAATTTATATTTATTCAAAAATAAAAACAACATGATTGGGTTTTACATTCTACCCCCTTTAAAATTAATTTCTCATTCGAAATTCATCACTTTTGTACCAACGATAGAGGATACTTATTCTTCATTTCGTCCTCATATTCCCACATAGAATCCTCAAGATGGTGATTTCTACACAAATGGAATAATAGGTTCATGGTATATTTTCATTTAACATTATCTGTTTGACCGAAAATATCCACCAATTTTTCCCCATAATAAATATGATGCTCTAGTCATATGATCTCTGTGTTCATTATCTATGATGGATCAAGTATGTATTTTATCAGTAGATATTCAATGAAAACTTCATGGAGATGGTAGTGGTTCACTGGAAGTTTTAATAGATAATATATGGTCATAATATGTTCAAAAATTTCAAATAGGTTGATATAAATTGGTCTATATTTTCCTTTCATTCATCTACAGATAAATATTGAGAATAAACTTGACACAAAATTTATATTACATATAATGTAAAAAATTATCAGCATAATTTTTTTCCAATTTTGTTATATCATACTATTTTTGAAATGGATCAAAATTTATCTTCCATCTCATCATATTTATAAGGTCCCAATATCTTTTTTCATTCCTCATTCCTATACATTGGATTTATATACTCTTTTTCATAATGGTTTTCATAATGATCCATATAAATGCTTGAGTGATAGAAATTTTTGAATGAAAACTCCACTAGAGGTAGTCATTGATCCTAAATAGCTTTGAAATCCATAGAAAAATATCTTATAATATCCGATAGATTTTGAGTTATTATCTTAATATAACCAGAATTATGTGGATGATACATAATGTTGAAACTCACCTCTATATCAATATCATTCTAAAGTATTTTACAAACATTATATTAGATTTCAGATAATGATTAGATGAAATTGAATGTGGTGCATCATTCAACTATACCAATTCATTAATTTATATTCCAGAAAGGGGATCTATATAGAAATTTTCTCTGATATAACAATGTTTGATGAAATATTAAGGTGATCAACTAAAACACATAATTACCTCCACATCAAAGATAAGATAATCCATAATGGTTACCAATACCATTAATCATATGTATATAAAGTGTAAGTGCATCCCCACTAAAATAATTTCTCCCAAATTCTTATTCAAAACCAATAAGGTCTATTGAAATTATTATCTCTTAAAATATCCTAAATACTGATAATATAACATCATATAATTCCTCTAAAGGGGTGTTAATGACATTGGGATTATAATAAAAATTCCCCACATAAACAAATAATGGTGTCCTAAACACTATGGATATTTTTTCCTATAGACATATATGCTTCTGAAAGAAAATTCACACATTATTCCTTAAATAATCTATATATTATAAAAAATATTTCAATTGGAGGCTTGTTTTCATCCACCCACTATTAGAATATTAAAAATGAATTCATTATTATACAATCCATGTAAGGGGAGACAATCTATTCTCAAAACTAAAGGGTGAACAATAATATTTTCATAGGGTTTATTTATATAAAAACAGACATGAAGTTCCCAAATAGGGAGTGAAGCATAAGTGTGCCTTAATTATCATGATTGAGGAATATCATATGCATTAGCCTTTGGATTTTGGAATTTATTCACATGATGTACAAACTCATTATACTTGAATCATGTGATTATTGTTGTATTATTAGTTATAATCCAATTCTCCTCCATCTCATAAATTTGACCATTGGTTACATTTTGATATTCTAAAGATTTATGAAATTAATTTCCATTTTTAAAGAATCTCTTATGTACTTCAGTATTTTCCAATTATTCTTTTTCATACATTTCATCTATAAAGATTATGGAATTTCATTCCACCATTTTATTTTTCATGAGACTAAATAATCATTTTTATATAATAACCATTATAATGTAGGGAATATATAATTTCTATATCTACCTTCTAGAACAATTGAACTACTTCTTTATAGCTACTAAAATCTCTTATTTCAAATGACTTATAAAGACTTGTATTTTGGCCACCAATGAATCTATCTATATTTATTTCTACGATAACGATTAAACCTAAATATTAACTTTCTAGTCTTCTATGATTATATTTATAGTTACCAATTTGTTTAATATCCATTTTCTCATTTTCATGGAATTCATTCTCCATCGTTTTTTACAGAATACAAGGTATATTCTTTCTATGAAATATCCCTTTGAACTATTTCCATTCTAATGGTTCAATTTCTTTGTCTTCCCTTGTGTTCATAAAAAGTGAACTCCCTTGATATTCTTTACATTCTAAAATATAAAAACCAAAATGACTTTTTCATTTTATTATCACTGAATAAAGTAAAATGTATTTGTTGCTGTAATTTTCCCTTAATCAGTAATAAGTGGATCATTGGAACCACAAAAATAAGGAGGTAATTTCCACCTAACCGACTCAATAGAACATTGATGACTATTTTTTCACATTTTTATGTTCAATATAATCCATATATTTAGAATTTTTTTATCATATCTATAAAAAGTTTAGTTCAATATCCCATAAAATTTGGATCCTCATATGGTCAATCATTACATTTTCCATTGCATTAAATGTTAACATGGTACAGTTGGGTTCCATACATTGATTATAACTAGAAATTATAGTGAGATAAACAATAATCATAGCGGATAACCACATAATGATAAAAAATAATTTTTAGAATGTCTAAACCATGAATCCTTATTTTTAGTCTATGACATATTAGGTTTATCAGAAGTCCTACATAATCACTCTCTATTTATATCTTTTATGATAGTTTGTAGAGAATTTTTTGATTTCCAAATCATATAAACTTGGAGTTTCAAACATTTTGTGAATAAAAGATATTTTTTAAAACCATTTTATGATTGAGTCCAACTCAATATTCCAATTTTTTTGTTATTACCCTGTGGTACCTCTTCAACAAAACCACATCCATTTATAATATCCAGACTGTAATGTAATTTCCTAGATACCACTCACTCAACCCATTCCCATAATTCATGGACATTTTGTAATAAATTAAATCATGATTGTACATATCATTATACATATCCATATATATATATATATATTCATAGATATATCCCTACAAATCTCACAATTATTTTTTCACCATAGTTTCTAAAGGTTAAGTAAAGCTTTCCTCTAATACCATCTATGGGACCCAATATTTTCATACATAGATGTTAAATTTTATTACTTGAATGTTAAATAAATTAAAAAACACACACCTAAAGACCATAAATTTTTAGTATATTTTCAGACTAAGTATACAATCTTCTAATTTGGTTAATTATATTCAACATCTCCCAAAATTTTCTGATCACATATCACTCCTCTTCAGAAATTCCTACCTAAAAATTTAGTCATAACCATGAAAATGAAACCAATTAAATGATGACATTATACACTCACTATGGTTATACATGAGAGATATAAATATTTAATCATATGAAATCGTAAGAAAAAATATCAATATTTGATCATAAACATAACCTATGATGTTAATACCAAAAAATTCATATATCATAAACATGATACATGGAATAAATCATTATCATCTTTAAAAATTGGCCGATAAGCATTATAAAAAATTTAACTCAATTATTATCCAATATCTCTTGTCACAAACATGTGGCACAATCCTAAATATTGAAAAAAATTCATATTTCAATTTTAACTACCAAGACCATCAATAGAGTGTATTAGGACTCATGACCTATTTCCCATTGTAGATCAGGGCCCACCTATTTCTTATAATGGATCAGGTCACACCCATTTCCCATTTTCTATTATTATTGATCTAAATCCCATAGTGGATTAGGAAACACGAGTTCCCCATAATTTATCAGGACATACCAATTTCTAATAATTCTTTAGGAGACAACTATTTCCCATAGTGGATTGTTCTCATTTTCTTTTTTACTATTATTATCTGATGAGATTTAATTCATTACCCAATAGATAAGATGGAGATATTTGTCCCACTCTTGTTAATACTGTAACCACTTACCAAGGTTATAATTAAATAACTACCACATAATTAAAATATTACATATGCTTTCCAAAAGAACATAAATCAATCATCATATAATAACCCAAGAAATGAAATATGTTTCATAAACAATTAATCATAATATAACACAAGTAAAATAAATATCCTTCATAATCCTTTCATAAATTTATCATCTCCTAACACATGAAAAGAGAAGTGGGTTTCATAAATATTTTTACAATGTATAACCAATTCAAGAGAAATGGATTTCATAAAAATCTTTCCCCATAAAAATAAAAGAATTATAGAATGAAGAAAAATAGTGTACTTCAGAAATTTCCACATTGAATCATTATTAAACTCACATGATTTCATATTATATTGAAACTTTTCTCAAAATATCAATTAGAAAATCTCATTAGTAAAATATCCTTAATTTAAATTTTGTTGATATTTTAAAATTAATAAAATATATTAAAAATTATTTTCTTTGAAAATAATGTTAGTAACATATAATTTAATGTGATGGAATCATTTAAAATATATATTTAGGAAAATTAATTTTTTATGATAAAAACTATTTAAAAAAACTCATTTTAAAAAACTTTTTACTTTGATAGAATTTATTTAAAATATAAAAATTTATAAAATATTAAGAAAATATTTTCATTAAAAATTTATCTTAACACATTTATAAATATCATTAATTTATATATTGATCATGAGATGAGGAATACAATTCATGATATGCATGGTAAATGAATGTAATATTTTCATAATTTTATTAAAATTGAAACAGGAATTTTTAAATATTGACATTATGGTTCTATTGAAATGTTTTATAAAAAGAAAAAATGGTAGTAAATTATTTTAAAAATAATATCACTATATTAAACCATTTTTTAAATCTTATTTTGAAGTCATTATTTTTGGAAAAAATATATTTCATATCAAATAATGAAATAATGTATAACTTTTTTTAAAAAAAAAGAAAATTATATTATGCAAAAATGAGTGGAAATTGTTATATTACATTAATTAATCATTAATAACCAGATTATATGTATATAAATTATTTTATTGAGATATATATATCATAATTGTTCTTAATTTTAATCATTATCACGAGAAATACAAATAAATGATGATATTGTAAGATAAAACCTTTACCAATTTAGTAACATTGAATCAAATGCCCAATGAAATAGAGATTCTAACCAGGATATTTAATTCAATATAATATTATCTTTATTCAACCTAAAATAAAGTAATGGTATGTATACACACCACATAAATGAAACATGTGTTCACTAAAACATGTATATCATAGAAAAATATATGTAAGATGAAAATCACATACGTTGAGTCTCTAAATTATTAAGATATGTTAAAACAAACTATTGAATAAATATAATTTCATTTTATATCTATTAAACAATCGAATATAAACACACACAGACACAAATATATATATATATATATATATATTACCATATACAATACAATTATCACCTTTTATTAACCATTTATTATCAATTTCCTTATAAAGTCATGTTATGGGAAATAATCGCTCTATTTTTCATGTATGTTATGATTTGTTATTTTTTTCCCTCTTAATTTGATCATTGTTAAATCATTACCAGAGTAATAATAATGATAAAATTATCATGTTAATACATAAATTAATCTTTAAATAACAGTCACTAATGTTAGATTATTGGAATGAATTATGTTATGATCATGGAGATGGTAATACGTACGTACACTTGAGTAACGTTTCATTTTTCAACAATGAATACAGAAAAGAGGAAGAAAATATATTATCATTATAAAAGGAGAATAATATCATAGATTACGTATTATTTATTTAAATATATTTTACATGCCTTTAACATGGTGCGGTGATGATAAGAGATTCAAATCATTACATGATGGTGGTAGTCAACACATACACGAATGATGTTTTCATATTTCAATGATTGAAAAGGAATGAAATAAAAATATATAATATTTTAAAAATGATAAATATGTCACTAATAGAAAAATTTTATAATTTATATCACTTCTGATCATGAATATTATCCTTATTATCTTCCATTTAATGCATTTGTGAAAACGAATAACTTTACTTTGTGAGGAGATAGTCCTCCATACACATGAGCGACATTGTTGTATCCTATATAGAATAGAAGCTAAAAATTTTATATATGATATAATTACTAAATATGTACAATTATGTTATAAATAATAAATATATAAATTTTATATCCATCATCATTACAAATATCGAGATTTGGTAATGGAAAAATTAATGACAATGGTTTGTGAGGCAGTAGTCCATTCTACATTTGTACAATGATTTCATAACCCAATTCATGAATGTATAGATAATTGTAGGTAATTATGTAAACATAATGAATCATATTATCTATATTATACTTTTTATATTATATAATCTTGTTTTAATAATTATTGAATGAGTTAGAGGTTGAAATTAAATGAAAACTGTCATTGAGGACTCTAAAAAATTATTCAGGTTTCATCCTTAGGATTGAACCAAAAGACATACGGGGTAGAATTCCAAAAAAATAGAAATAATAGGATTATTTATGGAAGTTAATTGAGCAGGTTTTGGATAAACAAAACGTGTTTTGATGTATGAAGAATAGAGGTGATGGTGGCTATTATAAGAAAGGTGAGTGACACACCGGTAATTTTTGAAATGTAAACGTTTTCACACATTTTTTTCACATGAAAATGGATATATAATAGATTATTATAAATAATTATGAGTTATAAGGTATAAAAGTGGCCATAAAATATATTTTTGAAATGTTTTTATTTCATTTTTGAACTATGTAATTATTCTATCCCCATAGAAAACTAATTTTTTTGTTAACCGCTGTAATTAATTTTTAATATTTTCACAATAAATATTGGTTAAAAAAAATTTAAATATATTAGATAATATTAATAATTTTGATTAGTAATATATAATACATTTTTATAAATTCAGTTATCGAAAGTGGAAAATTATTATTTAAAATTAACCCCTTATATGCGAGGAGAAATTGGGGTTTCAAAGAGAAGTATTTATATGTTTAGAAGGTTTTTATATCCAATTTCAAAATTAAATAGATTACAATAAACTAAATGGGATTAATAGATATATTATAAAATTAATTTTACTATAAACCTATATAAGTATAATTTATATTTACTTATTCATTAAAGGAAAATATTTTTTTAAATTGAAATCCATTATTTATAACTATTCATTAATAAAATAATCTTTTTTGATCAATATAAAAAACTAACCCCAATATAATTTCTATATAAGGATTTCATTAATTAATTTTATCTTGTAAAAAAAATTCCAAATTTTCAACAAATGTTTTACAAAATTTTGTGCTTAAATGTGAGTTGAATATTTTTTAGAAAAATAATATTTGAAAGCCTAAAAAGGATTTATTCTTACATTTTATATAAAAAAATGATTTTTATATATTTGATTGTATATATAATATATAAAATTAATTAATATTATTCACTGAAATTGGTTTGTTTAATTTATTAATGTAAACAAAACATTGCACATAAAAATATTTTTTAAAAAAATTAGGTACTTTTATTTTTTAAAAAAAATTATTTTGAATTCTAGTTTTTGGGACAATAAAAACGTAATTGTACATACATGTGTAAAATATAATTTTCTAAAATTTCAAATTAAATACATAAAAAACATTCCAATTTATTAGTGATAAAAGTCATATTAAATAATAAAATTCTAATAATGAGTAATGTTTCTTTTAAACTAATCATGGCAGAAAAAAAATTATAAACATAGTCTTCTGGGTAACTCAAACTAAAATTAGAATTTTTTAGAATGAGAAATAATTAAATTAATAAATATATTTCCAATAAATTCACTAAATCATGCGATATTACATTATTAAAAAACCAAAAAAAAATTAATCTCCCTAGAATCTTATCCCCGGAAATAAATAATCTAGTCACTGATACTTATTCTATTCCCATCAAATTCAATGACACATCCAACGAAAATTTAGGTCCCCAACCTAAATATTACCTCCCTCTTATGTTTTCTTCATAATATTAGTATTCAAAATATCATGTCACTATAATGATATTATTACTTCAATATCAATAGTATTTTGATATTTTTTATTGTGTTTACAATGCTTATTTTTTCCTTTTCTATTCAATTATAAAATGAAGGTGCATCAATTGTGTGTGTGAACAGAATACCGCATCAATGTAGAATTATTTTTTCATTTTTATTTTAGTTTATCAATATTTTTTAAAAAATTAAAAATAAAATATTATTATCCATTATATAAGAAACTACATAGTATCTTTATAGTTCTGATATTTGGATATTATTCCAAAATATGCACTACTAAATCATACTCAATAATAGAGTTAAATAATGTTCATGTCTTGGTCTGTTTAACCCCTTAAATGAAATATTATTAAAAATATAACCATGAATTACTTTGATAAACTAAATAATCATATTATTACATGTAAATAATAAAATAAGGTTCATTTTATTATTATCGTAAATTTATACATGCTTATAATTTAATATTAATAAATCCTCTTTGACCATGAAAATTACCAAAATAAGTCACTTTCAATTCGATTTTCAAATAACATAACAAAAAAATGGAATGAATTTTTAACATTCGAAATAAATATAAAGTATATATCATAAAATATTTTATTATATAACAATAATTTTTATTATATAAATTTATGGGTAGTGATATTAATTATATTAAACCTTCATATGGAAGTTGAAACTGTTAAAACATGACATTCATAATATGCTCTAAAATATTTATGGACTCAAAATAAAAAATTAAATAATATTTTATAAAGGGTAACATTTATGAGTTAGGTTATTAAAAAAATACTAATCTGCTTATTTTTCTTTTAAAGGATGTAATATCATTATTATAAAAGAATGGAAACATGGTAAGTGTATTCTTCCCAAATTGCATACTTTCATACATGATTTGAATTATTCAGATAATTTATTTTTTAAGTAGTATACATTGATTATTTCTGGAATAATATAAAGATTTAAATTCTAGTCATTGTATTCAATGTTTAATTACAATACCCGCTTTTAGGGTGATTTGATTCAAATGTTTCTAAATCCGTAAGGGTTTGACATCTAAATTTCACATAAAAAGAATTATTTTTTAGTTTTCACCAATATGTTATTTATAAAGTATATATAGATTCTGATAGTTTATTTTATCATAATCTATTATTTAATGAATTTAATATACAAAACCATATTATTTTTGGACACCTAAAAAATTTATTCATGATTTAAAAATGTAATAGGAGACACAGTATCTTTAACTCTGTTATTTGAGTTATAAAATATTTTATTTGAATATTTTATTTTATGAAAAATCCCATTTTAAATGATGTCTAGCTTCTTATTTAATTTTAAAATTACAATGGATCAAAATACATTTTTAGTAATGAATATATTTTCATATTATTAAAAATAAGTATATTTTTTGAAATGATACTTTTAACTATAAATTTTACAACGATGAATAAAAAATATTTATAAAAATATATTTTTTTGATTTTTTTTCATAGTGATATATCTTGAACGGAGAAATATTTCATGGTTCACCCTATATTTTAATAAATTATGTAATATTTTTGGGTGATCGTGCTTTTAATATCAATTTTTTTCACATGATGATATTATTTGAAATCCAATTAATTTTTCTGGATCATTAGGATCTGTAAAGGATTTAGAAATAGATTTATTTTAATCTGTCATTAATTATTGGTATTCATTATAAAATATTAATGACATATATTTTGTTTTTTTATGAAACACATTTCATTTCCATGGGTTATTTATTATGTAAAGAGTAATTGTTTTTAAAATGGAACACATATGTATTGATGTATAAAAGGAGTTTCGTATATAAACCATGTATGGGTGGATCCATTGTAAACAATATATGGAAGGTTATGTAATAAACCTGAGATGGGGTAGGTCCATTAAAAAAGTCTAATGAATTGGTTAAAAGATTATATAACATAATATATAATTTCTTTATACTCGTTAGTGACTAAAACATATCCTAAATTTTAAGTGTGATGCTATTTTGTTCTAATAAAAATTTTGTTGGGGAACAACATGGTAGGTATCCTTGTCGACAAGGATAATTAATATAATTTTTATGTAATTTAAACTTTGTTTCCAACATTTGTGTTTCATATTATGTTATTTATGTTTTATTTTCACATTCAATGGTCAAATTTATATAATGTGTGATAGAAATGTTTATATTTTATTCTAATGGGTAACATATATTGATTTATATTCTTTTTAATTCAGGAATTTTTTTCCTTATTCATGTTTTTACCTATGATTATGATCTATCCATTATGTATTTTGATATGATATACCATTGTGGTCATTAAATATCACCCATTTTATATGTTTTCATTTCTAAATATATGTTGATGTGTCTAACTAAGGAGATATATATAATGTGGTCTAGTATAGTGTCGTTATAGAGAAGTTATCATAAATATTTCAATATATTATGATTATGTAGATATTATTGTATCCTATAATTTTCCTACATATATATTACATATTATTAGAAAAATATTCAATTGGATAACCAAGTTATATATACTAGAATAATATAATTATATTAACATTATAAACATTGAAACAAAAAAAATAGATTATAAGTTCACTAAATTATCCCCCACAATGTTTTTCTTCTGTAGAATCCTTGATATACATATTATTCATAATATCATCATTCAAAACCTAGGTAAATGTATATATAAGGAATGGTGTGCTCAGATGATCATTTTGGGTAATGAATTGATATATCAATATATAATGAGCATAAGGTTATGAGAATATGGTCATAACATTTGAAAAACCACAACCTACAAACACTAGTTTATAATATTGGCCCATAGAATAAATAATTGATGTTTATAAGAGATGATTCATAAATGAATCAAATAAAATGAGCCATGAGAAGAAATAATTGTCATAAAACATTGGTTTGTGGCCTAAATATATGTTTGTAAAATCATTTTAATAGGAGTCAAGGATCATATACAATACTATTATAGTTGACTTGGTTCAATCCCTAAAACACCAACGTATTTATCATTCGAGACCAATAATATCATAGTGGACAGAGTCAATTACTGTACTGGGTTCACTCCCCATTATAGACTTATTTATATCATTTGATATCAATTATTCTTAGAAGCATTAAAAGGATATATAATTTCGGTCACATCCATTAAATAATGAAAATATTATAAATAAATATATACAAATATATATATATGAAAAAATATCATTAAATAGTAATCATATCTTGAACTATGAAATGAAATGGGTTTCATAATAATTTCATCAATGTATAACCAATGGAAGGGAAACATGTTTCATAATAATTTAAAAAAGTCATCATAGAATTCCCCATGGAAAAGGAATAAGATTCATAAAAATATTATCATTATAATAATAAACCATCCAAATAAAAAAACAGTTACCATAATAGTGTCATACATCTAGTAAAACATAACTAACTTCAATGGGTGTTTTCATACTTCATAAATTATATTAAAATAACCATTTGAAGTTTTCTGGATAAAAGATACATTAACACTTTCAAATATCCTAATTAAAATATAAAAACTTCCCAAATATTAAGGAAAGTTTTTTATTTCAAAATACCATATAACATGTATATGATGATTCAAGAATTTGAGTGTCCATGATGGCGGGAAATTCCAATAATTTTATATGAGTTAAAAAAAATCATTCATGTCTCACTTAATTCATAAATTTAAAAGATACCTAATTCAAAAAATGAATAGAATATTCAATTAAGAAAATTATGAAACTAAAATTTGGGGAAAAATTAATTTAAACAAACATTTGACAATAGTTTAAAAATTCTTGAAGACATTTTTAGAATAGTTATAAATATAGGAGAATGGGTTTTAAAACAATGAGGTATTGAGGATGATTTTCCTAAAAATATTAGCTTTTTCCCATCACTGGTTAAAAAGAGGAAACTGAAAGGAAGTCAAGTAATTTAAATAAATAAACAGTGTACAATAATAATCATGACATTATTAAGTATTAGATCTTAATAATTCATCGTTATAAATTTCATTACATATAATCCAAAAAAAATTATTATAAAATAAATGTATTACCACATTGGTATCATCAAAAAAATATGATCCATTAAATAAAAAATACGATATAGTTATGAATATCCACAAAAATTTTATAGGATATAAATAAGATGTTAATAAAGATGTCAGTTATAGAGATTATTTATAGTTTGCAAGAACATAATTAGATATCCTCTTAAGGATCCAAGGGTTGGTATTTTGTGATGAAAATCACATATTTTTTTATGTTTGTAGAGAATGGATTTTTTCATTGTATAGTCAATGTAGAAGGCCTAATGTTGTGTGATTATGAGAAAGGAGGGGATCCCTGTTATAATTGAGGGGAGGGGAACTCTTTGGATTTCCTAAAATATTAAAATATTAAAATCCATTATCTATCTATATTTTTCAAAATGGAGAGGAATTTTTAGATAAGGTATAACATGGTTGAAATCCAATAATCCAAAAATAATTTTAAGTGTTTTAGTTTCATCTTAAAGCTTATATTTTTTATTAACCACTTCTTTATCCATTTTTATCCTTAACATTGATAAAACATTTTTTACCATTAAGTTGTAATTATTTTTAGCATAAATTTAAAGGATGATTCATAAATGGACCATGTTTGATTTTTTAATCTATATTCCACTGAATTTTCTGATGATAATATTTTTCTTATTACTAAACCATAAAACAAAATATTATTTATAAAAAAATATAATTATTTTTTTATTTGGAACCATTCATTTAATTTTACTATAAATACAAAAATACAACGATGATGTTCAAATATAAATTTTTCATAATCATTAATATGTTATATATATCTACAAAATTCATGGAAGACTATATCTAACTCAATATATATTACATTTAATATTTTTAAAGTCATATTTTTTAAATTTTTTATTAATTAAATAATTATTTTGTAATAATAATGAAAGAATTTTTTGTAATTATTTTATTACTAACAATTGAAAATATATATAAATTATGAATAAAATTTCATTATTCCCAACATATTTATTTATATTCATTCATAAATATATTTTTTCCTTATTTAGACACATAATATATATTTGTAACTAATATACTGACACTTGGTAATATTATTTGATATAAATAATACTTATCCCTCTTTCATGGTATTGTTTCCATTAATGAAATCAATTTCATGACTACGGTGATAAATATAAAATTATTTTATTCCATTAATATTTTTGATTAAAAATAATTACCCTATAACCTTGTTTTAACCTATATTTACATTACGTACCCTTTACGATGGAGTTAATTTTTACCATGGTTACTATTCATTTTCCCTGAAAATTATCGGTTCATATTTACCAAATATGAACCTCAAGACTCCAAGTATGGAATTCATTTTTTAGGTATCAATTATTATATGTGATTCAATTAATATACAAAATAATTCCATGAAATTAAATGGAAACTATTTTTTTAGAAAAAAACATTTTCATCATCAATCATAGTTTATTTTTGTCCCATGATTTGGAAAAAAATAAAACCAATTTTAATTTTTTTTATTGAATATAAAACATCCAAATTTACATTAAATCAATCTTAACCTTTTTTAAATTTAATTTACTATGATAAAATTATATTTTGTAATAGAAAACAAATTTCATAAAAACTACAATTTATTTTCAATGATATGAGTTTTTATTAAAAATAATTCAGTACTAATTGAATTTATTTTATAAATATAAGACCAAATATTTTCCATAAATTATTTAGTCATATTAATTGCCACTAATACAATGGATATGTATATAATATCACATAATAATATTTTTATAGAATATCATAATTTGTTAAAACTCAGTGATGCATGAAACGAAATCCATCAACGAAATTATTTTATTTAAAGGTAAATGTATTTTTAAATATCAAAGTGTCAAATTATAAACCCTTAAAATAAATTTATCCCATGAAATTCATCAGTCCTATATTAAAAATGAGGATATATATATTTTATTACATCCTCAGTTTCCAAAGTATCTTTTTTAATTATCCAATTCGTATGGAGATCTTTCACTAGGAATGTATACATCTTACATAATAGTTTTTCATTATTAACAAATAGTAATACTAGATATTCCTCATAGTATATATAATTATCCAAGGGTATTCCCTTTGATCTCAATACATGTGAAGGATTGAGTTTGTATATCCTCACGATAGATACATGGGACCTTGAGTATACTAGATAGATGTTTCATGGAATTTAAAAGTGATAAGATACATTCCCTACACGATCATGAATATTTATGGTAAAAATTTTTATAGGGATTAAGTTATCATTATTAATTAATCTCATAACCATATTTTAAGTAGAAATTTTAATAAAAATATTATAATTAACATTAAATTATAGGTCACACTGACAATTTTTAGTATAAATTTTTTGTCAACATTGAGCTTCCATAATGTATTGTTGAATGAATATAAAATTATTTTTTACCCCATTAGATTGCTCAGGTACCAATATCAATACTTAAAAAACATTATTCCATGAAATTTGAGTTCATTACATCTTTCCATAAAAGACATCATAAGAATCCATGTGAATTCTCGAGTGAAAGCTGATATTGTAAGAAAACACAAGTAGGGGAATATGTTGATCCCAACCACCTTCAAAATCCATAAAAAATGATCTCAACATTTTTGTTCAGTGTTTAATTATTTTTTTAGACTAGAAATTTGTATTCTAATGATATGCTAAACTAAAACTCAATTCCATATCTAGATCCTATTAATGAATTCTCTAGAAATTTGAGGTAAGCCAAAAATGTTGATGAGATAAAATATAACCATTTATTCAATTTTAAATAACAACTTATTTAATAAAACATCTATAAATTTTTTTAATATTGAAATTTTATTTTAAATATTATGATGTGTTGTTCCTTCAGAATATGGGAAAATACAACCTAAATGGAAATATATAATATTGATATTTTGGGGAGTCGAATGAAAAATCCCATGGTGGTATTTTTCCATTTCCATTCTAGTTTGGTTAATATTGGTTAAATCAATTGTGAATTACTTCTCTTATCCATGAATTATTGATATAGTAGGAACCAATATACATACGTAAAAATATCTAAATCATTTAATCCCACCAGAAACACTTTTATATCGACATACATCATCGTACCTCTATGATGAAAAGTGAACTATTAAGGATGGGCCTAATACAATAGATCATTTAAATATGGTATAGATAGAAAACATAACTGGTTCATAAAACATATCATTATGTCACAATCAAGGTTAAATTCTGGACTATTTATTACCATCTTCGATATATTAACATCTTATTTCATGACCCCTTTAATCTTCACTTGGATAGATTCTAGGAGACTCATTTTAGGAAAATAATATTTCTACCCTTACTTAAATATTTCATATCAAATCCTTTTAAAAACAAAGAATATTGGATATTTTCTGATCCAAATCATAGATTCGGTATCATGATCCTTTACATTAAACTTATCTGCCAACTTGTTTTCTATCTCATGGGGGTAATGTTTTATGCATTCATAATCATTAATTTTATCCAACTATCTGCTCTAACACTTATTTAACAGTTTTTATATGAAAATATATATTAAAATTTTATGATAATTTTATATATCAAACCTCTCTCCCTTAGAATAACTAATCGATATATTTAAGGAAATAAATACCGTAACATCCTATAAATCTTTAGTGAAGTAATTTTTCTCATGAATCGTCACTTAGTGTGAGGAATAGTGTATCATTGTATCATCTTTCATGAGGATTCATCACAATACATTATTTTATGTGCCACTATTTATCTGAAAACCTTCACTACTGAAAATTAGTGTAATCCCAGGGGTTGTGACTAACCTACTATTCATTTACCTAAAATATTATTCATACTCATTTGTCTAAATTAACATGGATCCCTTCTGAGTAAATTGGTTGAGTGGATTAGAGAATCATTATAATCTCTACAAATACACTAATAAAATTAGTCCAAGCCATGAAAATAATAAATTTCCATCACAGTAGTCAGACTATAACATATTTTAATTAATTAAATAATCTATGGATCTACTAATATTCCATCACATGAGATTATATGACCCCTGAAGGAAAGATTAAGAAACCAAAACTCACACACGGTAAATTTTTCATATATCTTATCCTTATATAGTGTATCCAACATATTATAAAATGATATCAATTCTTATACTTTCCCTTTGAATATATATGAATATCATCTATAAATACTACCATAAACTGGTTATGGTAATTTCTATAGAATAAATTCATTAAATCCATTAATATAGAAGAGAAATTAGAAATACAAACTAGAGTTATTATATATTCAAAGTGTTGATACCATGAATAGAATGTTGTCACTAGTATATCTTACTAATTGGATCTCAATTAATTATATAAATAATGATGATAAATCATTTAAATTGTTGATCTATGCAAATTTGATCAAACAAGTAATCAATATGATTTAAAGGATACTTTTTACTGACTCTTTTAATGTTTTTTTTCTTCACAATAAACATAAATCATCATTAATATATCTTTATATTTAATTAATATGGAACTGGTGTACGACAAGATGATTCAAATTTTCAAATGAGTCGAATTTCAACTTTAATATGGTGTTTCTTCTTTAATTTTAGCAACTCAATAGGGATAATTCTATATGGATCATTGAAATTAGTATTTAATTAGGAATGAGGATTAATTAACAAGTAACATCAGAATTCAATTGATGGAATAGAAATTATTACGAAAATACATCAAACAAATACCATAAAATAGAAAAATTATCGATGATGAGTTTCTCCCCAACTGCCTGTGATAAATAACAGTTTTTAATATGAATCAGGACCCTTATATTTGAATTGATTACCCTAAAATGATCATATTTATCATATCTCCAATAGAAAATAATTTATTGGTTTATAATATAAAAATTTAATTCCCCTCCACATTAAATGATTTTTTAATTTAAAATGAATTTAAATCAATTTTTTGATAACGTAAAATTCATCTATAGGGAGAAGAAAATGATTTTTTTGATCGTCATTTCAAAAAACTATAACTAGAGAAGAATCAATGAATTCAAATCCTATTATCATACAATTCTTGTTTTCACTGATAATCAAATATCTAATCATTTTTGTGTAACAATGATAACATTAGAAAATTATATGGATATAAATGAGTATGTTGGTCCCTTATAAATATATTACATTATTAGTTCAATATTAGAGGGTATGTTAACATTTCACCATGTTGTTATTGTAAACCCCATTAGAAAAATTGATATCATGATATTTCCATTTTTATATTGTCTTAAGTTGTTACAAACATTGATCATTATCATTATCCATTGAATTTTAGAATTAGTTATCATTATTTCAATTATCCACGCATTTAAAACACTGAAGTATGGGTTGTGTATTTTTTGAATATTTCATTCTATTCACATCATTACGAATCATTTACCTTTACATAAGTATTTTATTTCATGATGACATTCCTTTATACACATAAAAAAATCAGTATTCACCATAATATAATTTCAACCATGTATCGTTTCCCAAATTTAGTATAATAGAATGATTGAATTCTTCTCCACATGTTTTTTACAATTCCCATCACATTACATATTTGTTGCTTTTTACTAAAATAAGGGGATGAATAGGAAAATAAAATTTCTATTACCACTATCATATCATATAAAATTATTTCCTCATAGATACTAATATTTTTTATGGATAACACCCTATAGAAAATTATATTTAATACAATGAAGTGCTGACCATCCTTACATTCAGGTTAGATTACAATTCAAGAATCATTCCTCATAAGTCTACTAAAATATTCACTAGATATACTAATGGAGTCTTCTTCATTATAGATTATCTCAATGAAATACTTCTCCAAATTCATATGAATAATATAATGAAATTACTTATTTAAAAATAATTTTTTAAAATCATCCAACTCTATGGTTTTAATTTCTTATGATTTCCTCATATTCATGATAAGATTCTATAATTTTTTTGATTCACCTTAGAAGTAATAGAAAAACAAGATGACTTTTTTCATCCATCAATCACAGTAGAATTGAAAATATATTTTCAATAGTAATGATCCATTATTAATAAACATTCGGATTAGTATAATGAATAATAGAATGTGTGAATTTATCATGAAGGACTCAAATTTTTTTCCCTCCATTGCACATTAGTAAGATCTGTAAGATTCATAGCTAGAGAAAGATGTGCAATCATTATAATGATATTTTTCATTCCAGATCCATAAATATTTGTTTTTTCAGGAGGAAAATCATTTAATTGTCTGGAACATGGATAAATAAAATGATTCTTTCTAGTCCCCTTAATTTTTCAAAAAAAAAATCATAGTGTGAGAAATTATTGTGGAAACCCACATAATCATGAAAATACATTTATTATATGTATAAATCGGGACACATTATTTTAATTCATTGAATCCATAGGTTTTTCCTTTAATGATTATTACCAAAACATTAGGATATTACTCTTTATATAGACTGATCACAAATGATTCAACTAATGTTTTACCATCCTAGTATCAAAAGGACAACTAAAAAAACACTAATACTGACAATAGAGACCCATACATTCCATACATAGACATTACATATTTTAATATTAATATTCATAGAATAAAAAATGATCAATGTTAAAAGCATATACTCATTATTTAATTGGAAATTCATATACATAAAAAACAACTTCATAAGTGGACAATATCATTTCATAGTATACTCTTCATATCAAGAACCCTTATTAGACTAATCATATATAATATCTTTTTTATAACATGGGGAAAACGAGATATATGAAAGGGTGAGATTACATGCCCGGTAAGGGTAAAAAGGTTGATATCAACATAATATGAGAATAAGGATATGAAAACAGAACATATAATTGTAAAAACCATACCCTTTGGACCATATATCATAATCATTGGTCATGTAAGTAACCATGGATGTTATTAATTAATGAATCACAGAAGTTTCTAAGAACAAAAACCATTAGAACATATCATTGGATAATGACATGATCTTCTGAAATACGCAAATGATTAGAAATCAATTTACATAATATTCATTGATCTCTTCCTAGACTATCATAGTAAAGTGGGGTTTAGCCCCATAAAATCATAGTTATTATTGTTCACACCCAATCATATCATAGTGGATAGAGTCTCATACATAACCGTGTTCAAACTATATCCACATCTTATTTATCTTATAGAATATTAATTGTTATTCAATGATATAGATGGATATATTATTCTGGACCCTCCAAAAACATATCTAAAATAATATATTTTTTCCACCCAATCATAAAAAAATTCATCACATTGTAGTCTATAAAAAGAAATAGGTTTCCAAAGAATCTCATTTTGACATTTCTTATCAAAGGGAAATGAGTTTCATAAACATTTCATCAAATAATCATTGAATAACCTGTGGAAAAGAACTGAGTTTGATAAAAATTTTCTCATCATAATTATAAAACATTGAGATAATGAATAATAGTTGAATAATTGGGTTATATAACTCATAAAATAAAACTAAAATCAATTGATTTTACATTAGTTTGAAATTCCTTTTTAAATAATAATTTGAATATTTCTTTACGGAAATGTGGTTTTCAATTTAAAAAAATATATTTTATGTCTAAAATTTATCAAAGATTAAGAAAATAAATATATTTTAATAGAAACTTATGAAAATTTAAAGGATGAATCAAATAATTGACTAACCAGTAATGAGGTAAATTTCATTCATGGCATACAAGAAATAAGAAAACAATCCTTTTACACTTCTGTAAAAAAGATTAAAAAGGAATGTTGTATAGAAAATTACAAAAAGATTAATTTTCAAAAACAATATAAATTAAAACCTAGGTAAAACAAATATAATGAATTCATTTGATAATTGTAATAATATTTTTGATTTTATTAGGAAATATGGAGAATTGAATGAAATTTTTACCAAAGAGATAAATAAATTCTATATTCCAAAAAAATCATTTTCTATAGTATAGAAATGAAATAATTTGAAATAAAACAATTATATTAAATAATTAAATATATGGGAATAAACTTCATGATTTTATTGATTGGTATTTCAAAATAACTCAGAATTAGGAACTTCATCCTTATGAATCCTAATAAACCATGAGATTGTAACGTAAAACCTTTTTTCATTTGGAATCAATAGAGTTTTCATCCCAATGTAATAAAGAAACATATATTGTTATTTAATCCACATAAAATTTATATTATTTATAATAAAATAAATTAATTGTAATTATATACACCACATAAAAGAAACAAGTGTTGATTATTTTATGTGTCTCACAAAAATAAAATTGAGTTCAAAATCCCATACCTCAGGTTTGAAATCCTTCATACGTGTTAAAAACTATTATATGATAAATATATATTTATTAAAGAGTATATATATATATATATTCAAGAACCATAATTATATATATCATACAATATATTTTTTTTATATAAACTTGTATCCACCATTTCATAAAAATTCTTTATGGAAATCAATATTTCAATTAATATCTGCAATGTTTTTCATGGATTTTTTGGAACGATAGTTTTTTTACATGTACATTGAATATAGTTATATCATGTAAAACAATTAAATAGGATAAAAATATCATAGATATCCACTATATACTTATATATAATTTTATATAAAATATAGTTATAAGAAATTAATTACGCCATTCAGGGAGACAGTTGGCAATATATATGCATAAACGATGTTTCCACATTTATATAAATGGAAAAAAGTAAATTAAGATAAAAATTCAACTGTATTGAATAATAATTATATCTTATAAATTTTTTTATTAATTAAATCTTTCCTTATTATCATCGATGTAAAATTTGAATGAAAAATATGTCAGATCACATCATTAAGGTAGTAGTATACATGTATAAAAAAGTGATGTCATTATTTTCCAATGGATTGATAGTTATGAATATTGACAAGATATATCACGACCCTTCCTTGGGGCCCATTCCGTGACTACCCCATGCCCGCCTTCCATAGGCTAGGGGCTGGTGACTAGCACCAAAGGCGTAAATCCCGATAACTGGGAAGACATTGCCTTTATAAAAGTAAACAAACACGACAGAGTATAAGTGGAAGTAAACACTAAGTACAAAGAGAAGTGCAAAAAGGAAAAATGGGCTAGAATACAAACCCAAAAAAAAGTACAACTACAACTGAAAAAAGTACAACAGTAAAAGACAACAACTAGTGGGATGGAAGCAGCTCCTGGGTCATCCTCCTCGGATCCTACCTGAAGGGTAGGTACAATTAGTGCAGCTCCTGGATCGTCCACCACGGATCCTACCTGAAGGGTAGGTATAGATAGCCTCCACAACGCTCTCACCCACCAACCACCTCTGAGTGTCATCTCGCCATGAAGTCCACCTCCGGATACTGACTCGTTGAGTAGTCCACCTCCGGGTACCATCCAGTCCTCGAACACTTGGCCTCCGTCAGCACTGCCCGTCGTCTGCAACCAACACAACGAGGTGCGGGCATAGCCCGTGTAGGGGTGAGTATAAAGTTACTCAGTAGGGACCCTGAGACCCTCACGGTCTCACTAAAACCAACAAGGATAACCACAAAGAAGATCTCAACAGATAACCTCTACATAGGTATATGCCTATACATATACCTAAGTTATCAAGTAACCCATCTCAATCATGAGGAAACACAAGGATCATGAAATCAACAGAAAACCACTACCCAGGTATATGCCCATACATATACCTAAGTTATCAAGGGACTCGTCTCAATCATGCAGTAAACACAAAACTCAAAAGTCTCACCTCAAACCAGGATTTTCATTATCGAAACCGTAACTGCGGAAGAGCTCCGTCTCGGGAGTGTACAGTGGTCCTATCATGACTCCTAGGTACTTCTCACTAACCTAAGACTGCTGAAGTACTCCTCCTGTCGAGTACCGCGGGTCATCCACCAAGACACATCAGTGCTTCCCGCCAATTTATGTCACCCAAACACAGTAGTTCACACCCCCTAGTAGCCTGCTGAGGTACTCTCCGGACGAGTACCGCAGGTCTGCACTGTCACACAGGTAGTGCTCCGTCCGCCATGGGTCTGCACCTCAGAAAGTAGTGCTCCGTCCACTGGGCTAGTCGATTCACTCCAATTCGAGTCGGTCAAGCAGTCATCAGGTCTCAGCTAGTTACATGGTCTCTGTACTCTGACGCTCGTCACTGGGAGGGTCCGCTCCACGAGCTACAGGTCGATACTCCAAGTATCTCAAAGTCCCACGAAGAAGTATCTCAAAGGACCTCCTCATCATAGGGGTCTCAACACAACAGACGGTGCGTCAATCGGACGCCCGGTCTGTGAGTTATTAGCCTTTTCGTCTCAGGGGCCCGGTTGGTTTCGTAGACGAACCAAACCCAACCGTATCTCAACTGTACCTCGAACTCTTATAGGGTATACTCATAGGGACTGTTTCTCAAAGAGATCACCAACGTCGCTGACGGTTCGTCAAACGGACGTTCTGTCAGAAAGATATCAGCTTTTTTGTTCCAGGGGCCCAGTTGGATTTCGGTGCGATCCAACCCGACCACTATCCATCTGCATCCAAATCTCGGGAGGAGGATACCAAAAGTTCCGTATCGTCAACAGGAACTCAACGCAATAGATGGCGCATTAATCAGATGCCCGGTCTGAAATTTATTGGCTTTTCCGTCTCACACCCACCCTGGGAAACTTCCCAGGATGTCACCCATCCTGATCAGTACTCTAGGCCAAGAACGCTTAACTATGGAGTTTTAACCACGTAGGCTCCCGAAAAGGGAGGTGTACCTTGAGTATAGTATACCGAAACGACCGTCTCGATCCAAGGATCGCGTTGCCGCTGACGGCGAGTCGTTTGGAGGCCCGTAGCCCAAGATATGGGCATTTGACCAAAAGTGGTCCGAAACTGGGGGTCTGGGCCCGAGCCAACCCGGCCTGACCCCCCCCCCCCCCCTGGGTCGGCCGAACTGGGTGGACCCGCCCCGGGCGGCGACCCGGCTCGGAAAACCCGGCCCGGACGACGGCGCGGGCCGGTGCGGCGGCGCGGTCCGGCGCGGCGGCGTGGTCCGGCGCGGCGGCGCGGACCAGCACGGCGGCGCGACATGGGCCCCGTTCGGGTGCCGCGCGCGGGGGGCAAAGCCCCCCCCCCCCTTTTGAGAACCGTGACCCCTTAATTGGGGCTGCTTTTGAGACCCTGCCGGGGGAAATTAATTCCCCCAGTCTCCATTTCATAGTCGGCCCGCACTGGCCGGCCGGTTTCGCCAGCAAGGACCGGGGACGGCCGGTCCTTCCTTCGCCGACACCGGTGGCCCGGTGCCGGCCGCCGGTCATCTTGCTCCGCCAAGGCCCGGAACCGGCCGCGGTCTATGCCGTTCGGCGTGATGCGATGGCATCGCTTCCCTCCACCGCGGCCCCGCTCCGGCCGCGACGCCTTTGACTTTCTTCGACGCGACGCGACGGCATCGCGTTCTTGGATTTCTTTCCACGGCGCGGCGCGATGGCGCCGCGCGTATCTTCCGCAATAAATAGCATGGTATGAAGGCTCCACGTTTTCTCGTATCATCCTCAAGATACCATCACGAAAAAAAGGAGGAGGGTCGGCCGTGTTTCTGTGGTCTGACCCCCTCGCGTTATTCGATAACAAAAAGGGTTTTAAACCATGATCATCACCAAGTTTGTATTCACGAACAATTAAATAAATAAAAACCCTCAATCATCAACCGCTTGGTCGGACGATCCGCGGATCAACCCGGTATTGGTTGGTCCGCGCTCGTCGTTTTTTCTCAAAAGATAAGAGAATTCCAAAATAAATTCCCCTACCTCGGCTTCAAGAACGGAGTTCTTCAACGACCCACAGAAGACAAGCGTCGCGGAGGTTGGGCGTCGTTCCGTCTAGGTTTGTGGGAGAAGATCTCATTGAAGTCGAGCCGAGACGTCACCCTCTGTATACTTTGTAGGCGGCGGTGCTTCCCTTCCTTACTCCGGTTGAAGATGGTCGGAGGTGTTGCTTCACGTTCTTCGGAAACGTGGAACGTTCTTCCTCGAGAGGTTGGTGATCTTCCAAGAGTTCTTCTCCTCTCCTTAGTTCTCCCCACAAGGTTTATGCCAACCCAAAAAGAAGAATATAATCTCTCTTTTTAATGTTGGAAAAATGAATTCAAAAGAATTCAAACTCTCAAAATAATTAATTAAGTTGGTTTAATTAATTAATTGCAAAGTGTTGGAAAGAATTTAAAAAGATTGAAATTCAAATTAACCATACTTAACTCACCTCATTAAATAATCATGTTGTCAAATATTAAAGAATGTGAGTTAATGGGGAGTTGGAATGTGAGGTGTTAAGAGGGTTAGGGAGTTTAAGGAATTTGAAAAGGTGGGGGGGGGGGGTTTGTGTGGGGCCCACCCTTTCAAATATCCACACATGGGAAGTTGGATGGATGTGGGCCCACCGCCAACTTCCCATGGGAGAGGTTAACCACTTAACATTGTTAAAATTTGATTTAACAATTTTTATTCACTTTTTAAATAAACCCCAAAAATTAACTTCTCCTCCCGCACAAACGCAACTACGGTAAAGGTTCTCTTAAGCGATTACCGGCATTGCGAGTTCATCGGTGCAATCGGATTTCAATTCCGAGCACCGGTTCAAAAGATAGAAATTCCCGCTCGCTAGTTCACGGAACGTACCCGAGCCAAACTTCGTAAATTAATTATGGGCACACCGGGCCTCAGAATCAGGCGCCGTCAGAAACTGCGTTCTTGTAAAATTCCAAATAAAATTATGAAAAAAAATTTCCTTGAAATTTCTGGTTCTTTACAAGATATTAAAATTAATTAAGTTTAATTATATCATAATTATATTATGTAATCATTAATTCCATCATAAGAATAATCCATTAAAAAAAGTGGTGTAAAATGAATTGTATTTCATTGTAGATATGATAAGACATATGTATGAATGAACGATAATTTCTCATATAATTTGAAGGGAAATATGATAAATAATGGGGTTTTTATAATTATAATAACATTTTAGAATTTTCAATATACTTAATTTATTATTTATTTAAACATACCACTTATTTATGGAGGGTAAATTTAAAGAAAATAGAAAGAGATTGGTTAAGGTGGGTACCCCTTTTTTTGAAAGGACTCATTCAGATCTACACTTAAGGATCATAGGTGTATATCATTGGAATTAAATACACCATTACAATACTTATAAGGGAAATTATATGAGATTTTTTAGGGTATCATGAATCTATGAGGATCAAAGTGGTGTGACTAGGAGAAAGGAGTGGTGCATGTTAATAATTGATGGGAGGGTCTATATATGGATTTCATATATGATTAAATTGTTATTAACTTTTTATCTATAAAATAGATACCCAATTGGTAATTATTATACAATAACTTATTATATAGTTTGAATACCATCAAATAATTTAATTTTTGTAATATTTGGTGTCATTTTAAAACGTCTAATTTTGATTAACCACTTAGTTAACCAATTCTTACCATAACCATGGTAACATCATTTAATGCACCAAAATGGTTTAGAATGTGACAATAAATTGAAAAGTGACTACTACTACTAATAAATTCATTTTTTTATTGTAAACCAAAAACACTTTTAAGGAAAAAGTGAGAAACCACAAGAGAGAACAATGTTTTTAAAGGACAACATGAGCCTATTGACATTTTTATCATTAATAAGTTCCCAAGAAAAAGCAGTTACCGATATTTCTAGATCATCCTTTATAAGGACTTCAAGTCGACGCCCCATTTTTTTCCACACATTCTTGAATTCCTCTTGATTGATTTTCCACACTTTGAGACCAATTACAAGGATACGATTCTGCTTGTCAATACAGTCCCTCTGTTCTCTATTGGTGTCCACCTGAACTATCCTTTCTATCATTTTATCTCTATAATCTATTGGTGCATGGGATACAAGGGGTTTTTCCTCCACCAATTCTTCTCAGGAATTCAGTAGTAGCTCTACAGGTTGACTAGAATCCATGCATGTATTCTCCAGCACATCCCTGATGGGAGTAGCCCCTTCGACTGCATCGGCCACATCCCCTGCTCAAGCTGCATTGCCATTTAAGTTGATAAATCCTTCCCTCACTTGGGCTTTTACCTTCTGGGCAGAGCGGGTCTCCATTGGTGAAGGTAGGTGTGAATAATCCTTGCGCCCTTTCTTTATGCCACTACTGTCGTTCCTTCTCCTCTGACTGCAAGTGTCGCTACGATAGAATTCAGGAGCACTGACTCCTGACAGCTAGCTTGGAGAGTCATCACCAGACTCCTTCCACGGTATACCCTGCTTCTCATTATTAGGTACAGTCTGATCAGCCTCTTGATTTTTCCCTTAATTCTCCAAGCTCCCAGGACGGTTACACAACATCAAAGCTTGCAACACACTCCTCGGGCAAGACCTGCTCTCCGAAAATGGCTCAAACTGGGGACCCTCGAAACTCTTATTCTCAATACCTTCAATTATATCCTCCCTGTAAGAAGAGGGAGCCCTTGAATCTTCCTCAACTCCCATTTGAGTACCTACATCTAGATTATAATCACCCCTATCAAGCTCTCAACATCAGAGCTGGAAGTACACGGAGGATCTACCTTATCGAGGGATCCTCCTCCTAAACTCCCTATAGACCCAAATCATTTTTTAATCGAGAAAAAAATACACAAACCGTGGTCCTGCCTCTTTAATCAACTCACTCATTGCTGCCACTGTAGGAACCACGAGACGCCGCGGCCTAAGGTGAGACTCCCGGATGTTGGACTTAGTGGCAGTCAAAACCGCATGATCAAACTTCTTTGTCGCAGCCCCACACACCTCCTCAAACTCACCCAAACTAGCACTATCCCTCACCTGGACTACGAGATCAAGCTGAACCTTTAATCCCTCAGAATTACTGTTCACATTTGGACTAACCCAGCTCCCGTGACGGAAACTCGAAGCCTGGTGACCCAGCTTGCGACATCACAAGCAGAACGCTTTCCACGATTCAACCACAACCCTCTGTTTCCATCAAAACTCTTCTCCTACCGAAATCCACAACCACTCCACTAGAGGTATTGAAACATCAACCTCAACACATACTCGAGGTAATATTGGGTGACAAACCACTGTCGTGAAATCGTCTAAACACAGAAACCTTCAAACCATATTCCTTAGCATACATATAATAGAAGGGTACTAGAAATCATGTGTAAGATTATGAAAATTTACCCACACCACTGACGAGGGTGGGTAGTGATTCATGATGAAATCCGTAGACCATCAAAGTGGATGAAAACTACATCCGTTGAAGACACGAGGAGTGTGGGACCAGGCAGTGATCAGGTCGACCTCTGAGGAGAAATAGATCATCAATTGTCGTAGATCAAGAAGACCCACCACCGCTCAATATGAAAGACCCCATTAATCAAAATCCAATTTTTTAAACATGTCAACCTAGGGATGAAGATCCCTAAAACGAGCCACCAACGTCGATCTGTGGAGGTCCGCAGCAGCGTTGAACTAATTTGAAGAAATCGCAAGCTGGGGAGACCCTTTGTGAAGGTCAGGGACCTTAGGGTAGAGAGGGACTGATGGGAAAGGGGGGGGGGGGGAGGAAGGCCGGGATAGTGAAGGGGGTGAATGGTCGGATGGTGACAGAGGAAGAAAAATCATTCCCCCCACCCTCGGTCGGGGAGGAGGGGGCTAGAGCCATAGCCATCTCTGCTAGGGCATCAACATCGAGGGGACGACAGCCTCATGCCATGAGCAAATCTCAGTGACTCATAAATACACCATGGATAATTATTTCTATTCTATTCTACTCATTTTTGAAAATATTTTTTTATATGAACACAAAATCATTTAATAAATTATTATTTATCATAATATATCACTACTGTCAATTTTTGAACTATTCATTTAGTTTTAGAAAAATAACACAAAATTAATTTTTAAAATTGAAAATAATATTTTCACACTTTAATAATATGTTAAATTTATATAAATAAATTTTAGACAGTATAATAACTGAAATTATATAACATTTAATATTTTGCAATCATTTTTTAGTTGAAATATTAATTGATAAAATATAATATGCATGTTTCAAATAAATTTAAGGTAATTAATTAATAAATAAAAAATACCAATAAATTTTCATCATGAAATTTATTTCATTATGCTTAAAATATACATTTATATTAATTTATAACTTCATTCGTTCCATATGTCAAAAAAATAGATATATATAAAATTAAGAGAGAGAAACTTTGTATTTTCCATTGATTTATATATTATATTGCCCATTTTCATTGTTATATACCCATTAAAAATACAATTCAATATGAATATGATAAAGGTAAATTATTATTCATCCAACAAGAATTATAATAAATAATTAGGAACTTTTAACCTTGTTGAATCCCATATAAACAATATTATCCTTTACCAATGTGATAAATTCTAAAACTGCTAATATTTATATTGATAAAAATGGGTCCTATTTGAAAATATTTGAACCTCCTATTTCCAAATATGGAATTTATTTTTATTGATTCAATATATAGATGTGGTAGAAATTAATTTTAAAAATATATGCACAAAACCCAAAAAAATCCTCTCTTTAAAAATGTTCATTTTAAAGATAAAACTTGGTGTATTTTTATCCCTTTCGGAGGAAAAATATTAAAATGATGATAAAAAATTAAATTGAATATGTTTTATATAAATAATATTAAAATAATTCAATAATATTTATTAATTTTTTTTAATATAAAAATTTATTTTTTAATACATGGTTTTTGTTTTGAAATATTTTTTATTTTTATTTAAAATTAGTTAATAACCAAGGAATTAACATTATACATATGTAAACATAATTTTTTTCATAATATAGTTAGTCATATTAATATATTCTAATATGAAAGGTAGGTAATAGTGGTAACATAATAGTATATTAATAGTAGATTTGGGATCATTTAACATCGGTGGTGCACAAAATCGAATATATTAGAGATATAAAATTATTTGAGGAGAAATATATTCTACAATATTAGTGTGTTACATCAAGTCTCTAATTTTATTAAACCTATCAGCCCATGGTTATATATATATATATATATTATTTCTCATATCATGTGAAATTTTTAAAATAGAGGCATGTTTTTTTTGGGTCACTATAATTGGCATTACATGAAAGGTGTAACTTTTTTGATATTAGAGAAGATATTTTTTGGAATTCTTGTTAGAGTACCATAGTGAGTACCCCAGAAGTGAGTCTATGTGTATGATTTCATACTAAATCCTTAGTTATGTCTTTATTATATGGTTTTTCTAATCAATACATCCCTTTCCGGACACTAATTTTAGATGTTGTTAGGGCATAGATGCACCTAAGTATAATCACCCACAAATGAGTGGGTTACTCATTGACATATTCATTACCCTAATGCATGATGAGTGATCTTGAGACTAGATACCGAGTTTGAACCTCCAAGGGGTTATTTTTTGGTTAATATCATAATCATTTCAAACCATTTTAATGGATTAATTTCCCAAATACTTTTAGGGATTATGATTTTAATTATGAGAAAAAACTAAAATTTAACCACATAAGATATACGTTAAAAAGAAATAAATTTAGGCCAAGGTGGTAATATAAAGGAACATATAATTGTGTGGTTTAATAACTTTCATATTCATGATAATTACCTAGTATTATAAATTTTTATTGAATTTTAATAACCATTTTATTATAGTAATTGTTAGAACAATAAGGAAGCATCAGTGTAAGGGAAAGTGAAAAGATTACCTCAATGAACAAACCCTCAGAATGCACGATTGTTTCAGGAACGTTATGATAATTACAAATATGAAATCATGAAATATGATAATCAATTTTAACATATTAAATGTCTAAAACATAGAAAATAATAGAAATATAGAGTCTCTTTGATGATCTAGTGATAATGATGATGAATGAATTAATGTTAAATTCCCTATTTTCCCAAACAAAATAAAGAAGCAACATGAAAATTTCCTCGAAGGGAATAGAATAATAATTACTTATGGAAGTGTGGGTCCTTTAAAATTAACTATTTTTATAAAAATGTAGAGTCCGGTTTGCAGGATGGGAGTGGGAAACATGCATCCAATTGTAGGACTAATGGTCCAATTCATTATGTGTGGAATGATATGACCATACAAAAGACAGTTTTAATAAAAAAGGTGGATTGGAATGACATGAATGATAAAAAACCATAACCAAGGGAACAAGGTGCATCATGTTCCATGAATTATGATGTGGTGGATTGTGATAACTAACTCCCCATACACATAACTATGACTATGTAATATTTTTCTATAACAAATATATTTATTCATGATTAATTTCTATGTGTACCCCCATGTTGTTTACGTATAAAATAAAATAACTAGTTATATAATGGTACATATTTAAATTTATTTTAATGGTAACATAAATATATTTATGGGTAATCCAATTTCATTTGACCTAACAGATTAAATATTTCAACATAGACTGCATATCTACTGATCGTGGTAAGATTATGCGTAACTTCCTCACTATTAAAAATTTATGCGGGGTATAAACAACACCGAATAACCACATTGAAGAAATATTAATTCCAATAAAATATTTAATGAAACCAATTAATCATATTCAGTATCATTTATTAATGAGCCACCACTACATGTTGAGTTAGATGTTTATTGATAAGTTCAATGCGTTATACCCAGTGTGGATATACAATAAAATCCACCTTTATTTCTAATTTTACCATACAACACATAGTTCAAGAGAAAAATTAGTCTCCCAAGTTACTATGGGTTTAGGAGATGTAAGATAATATAGTTTGATTCTCTAGAAGATGTGATCTCATTCTGTGCATTTCGGGAATAGTTTAGATCAAAGAAGGACCTTTATAGACACTTGAAATGACACATTGAGAAAATTTGTTGAGGTATCGAACACTATTCAACCATTTTTGTATATTTTTTATGGTGTGTGGCAGGGAAATAATGGAGCAATATGAGGGTGAATAAATGTGTGTATTTTTATTGAAGATAACATTGAATGTGTGGGATAATGAAAAGAATGCACAAACCAGTTTAAATGGACACTCTATAAATGTTCTACATGGGGATAATTATGGATCACAATTATTGTTATAACGTTATGAAAAATTATTTACCGACATCATCATTTGACCTCAACATTACATTAGCACTGAGAAGTTGAGGAACCAAGGGAGATGAGATATATGTGTGTGTGGTGTTTCGGTTATAAAAATAAGGAGTCATATTTAATTATTTAATTCTATTTATGATAAATTCCCTCCATAGTTAAATGATATTATCTAAAAGTAAAATTAAATAGGTCTTACACAAAACCATTATAATTATTTTATTGAAATGGTTTAGGAGAACCACAATATCCCAACTATTATTATTAAAATAAAATAGTTTTCATTGATATATCAATAAAAAAATAGACATGTGGTTATTCATATATATATCATAATCAATCATTTTAAGTATCTTATAATTAAAATAATGAGGTAAAAATGTATTTATGTGGGGAGAATGTAAAAACCTGATATTTTTGTTGCTACTAATAATTAACATAATTTTTAAAAAAAATCATTCCATATAACATCCATCATAAATGACCCATAACATATTATAATAAAATTAGTAATTAATTGTATATTTCAGTCATTTAAAAATCATTATCTTTGCTAGATAAATAGTCAATTTGAGTTAATGTTGAAAAGGGTATATTCAAATAAAGATTTTTTTATATTTTTAATATTTCCTTCAAAAGATTAATTTTAGAATTTTGGAGTTTTTGTAAGATAAAATAAAGCTAATATTTTAATTCAATATGACAAAATTTACTTACTATGATTTTTTTATATTTTTATAAATAGTTAGTTTTTATTTGAAAAAAAGATGGATTTATGAAAATTATAATTTTTAGAATTTTATCAACATGTAATCATAACCTACCATATTTAAAATTAATTAATTAAACAAACTGTGAAATTAATTAACACAACTATTCATTTTTTAAATATTCTTTATAAAAAGAAAAAATATTCCAAAAAAATTTTGAACTAATTTTAAAAAGTTTCTTTTATATAATTTTTTTATTCATATCATTTCATAAAATATATTAAATATTTTTTTTAGTTTTGGGTTTCCATATAAGAATAATTAATTTTATTCAATTCATTATAAATAATATTATAGCATAGAAATCACTATTCATGATTGTTTTATCATATATATAAATTTAAATTCCCAATAAAATTATTTTTAAAAAAAAATTGTTCTACATGTTTATGTGTTTTTTTAAAAAAAATTAATATTTCATTCATAGGGATATTATAATTAAAAAAATGGGTTTCAAAATTGAAATCATATTATTTAAATTAGTTTATAAGTTCAATATTAATATTTTTCTTTAAAATTATTTACTATATTTAAAAATAGTTATCATGGTAAAATTTAATGTGTACAATTATGTTCAACCTAGTTTGAATGACCAATAAAACATTAAAAAGAAACATTTATTTTGTTTTTGGGTTATTTTTATCATCTAAGCCATATTTACTCTATTTTTACCTATTTTCAAGGGTAACATTCACATTATAGTTAATTCCTGAAACTAATCTAATTTACTCTACATATATCCCAATCTGATGAATATAATCCACTCACCAACCATTGTAATCATATCCCTTCAAATTCAAGATCATGTCTAATAAAATTCATCTCCATAATGTAAGTACTATCCCATTCATATATTTTTCAACATAATCATACTCTTTGAAATCTCTCATCATCTGCAATGACCCACCAATTCTCATTGGCTTCAGAGCACAACGAGTCATTACTAGGCCTTAAGCGACATCCCCAAGATTCCAAAGGCTGGAAATAAATGACGAAGGGTTTCAAATACATGTGGGGGACGATTTACCCTTTAATTAATAACCCAATGAACTAACAAAAAATAACCAAACATTTACTATATGATGCATGAACAATTGAAATACAGCTAAGCAACTTCATTTTAGTCAAACACATCAATGTACACAACAGAAGATAAAGAACTCACGACTCTCAAAAGACACCAAGACACCGACCATGGCTCCACACCAAGCTCCATGCTCCAAGCGCCACAAAATCACCCAAGCATCACCACGAACCACTAGCAATGAGATTCCTTACCATTACCTATGTCTCGAAATACGACATCTGCAAAAGCACCAAAGTGCCAAATCAGGGGTGAGTATAAAATATAGTAGGTATTCCCCATGACTTCCCTAAGCATTCCACTAGGATAGAATAGTTATCAACAATTATATAAAACAGTCTATAATAAAAAATTTCTCAAAATTAGTTTATAAATAAATGTAAATAAGTTTGAAAAACCGTTCATTACCAAAACCAAACAAGTGCAATTGAAACCAATTTTCCAGCAAGATATTTTCCCATAGAAATAACAAAAGATTCATTACAACCATTTCCTTGTATCCCTATATCAGCATACCCAACCATTTCTCAAACCCATGTAACCAACCATGCATTCTATGTTATGACAGTTCCATACTCATGAGTGGCTTCTCGTCATTCTACCAAGTCATCAAAAGGTAATTATTTCCCATGTTCCATCAATATTTTTGCACCGAACACAAGGTCATATTTCAACGAAGTCGTATATATGTAATTCCCATGTGCCATTAATCCTTTGGCACCGAGCACATGGTAATATTTCAACCATGGCCCTTATATTCAATTTGAACACACAACACATATGCCCAGAGATCAAGCCAAAATAAACCTTTCAATAAAAACACCTTTTAATTGAAACCAATTTCTGTCAAAACCATTTCATTGCCAAACCATTTCCACTCCAAACCATTTTAATAAAACTACATTTTTATTGGAAACAATTTCAATTGAAAACCAATTTTTCATCAACCATTTAGCAATTCTATAAAATCCATAATTTAAAATCACCATTTTAAATGAAACCCCCTTTTGCACAACTATTCCCCAAGATCACACAATTTCACAAAAACCATAAATCATCAGAAATGAATATTTTCCCAATAATTTCACAATCTATAAACTAATTTGAATCTATTCCAATCAATTATATCAAAAGGTGTTTAGAGAGAATCTGCCTACCTCAAAGGTCTTGACAAATCATTAATAAGAGATAAAGAACAGACAAGAAAACATGTCGATTCTCCAAGAGTGGCCTTAGATATTTTATACAAGAAAGATCATGACTCAACATTGAAATATTTGTCATCCAAAAACGATGATATACCCACTATAGGTTCATATCTGAGAAAGAATGGAGATCAGAGAAGTAGATCTAAGGAGATCTATGAAATCATGACAAATCCGTATAGAATGGTGACATACCTAATGAATCGGACTCGAAATCACAAAGGGATGGCTCCATAATTGCTTCGACTTGAGTGGTAAGGGATATAATGCCTTATAGAGAGATTAATATCGAATTAGTGGAATTTTGAAGAAAAAATAAATAAATAGATAAAAAAAAGCAATAACCTAGTAAATAGGATCTAGATTTCACCTCTGTGCAAGATTTTACCACACGGTTTGTGCCAACCTTGTTTGGATTTTGTGACTTTAATTATTATCCCAATACTCCTTATAATACCCCAAACTCTCCCATCCTTCACCTTTAAACTTTTCATGGAAACAAGTTTTTATGGAAACATCACACTTTATGGAAACACCCCAATATATGGAAACAACCAACATTATCGAAATATCCATATTTATGGAAACAACCAACATTATTGAAATATCTAAATTTATGGAACCAAAAAACAATATAGAAATATAGAAATTTATGGAAATAACCAACATTATGGAAATATCCATATTTATGGAAACAACCAACATTATGGAAATATCCAAATTTATGGAAAACACCAACATTATGGAAATTCTCTATTTTATGGAACCAATATATTTTATAGAAACATTCTTTTTCAATACACACCAAATTAAAAAAAATGAGGAAATGGGTTATGTACCTGAATCCAGGGGTAATGCATTCTCCCCACAATTAGTCTTTCTGTCCTTAGAAAGTGGGAAACCCTGCTGGCCAAAAAGAGTTCTGGCCACTGCTCTTTAATTTCCTTCTCACGTTCTCAAGTCTCTTCCTGAATCTGAACATGTTGCCATAAAACCCACACTAGGTCGATGATATTCCCATGAAATACTTTCTCTAGTCTATCAATGATCCGCACTGGAATATTTACCAGTGATGCGTCCAGTTCTAGCTCAACGTGATCCCATCTGATCACATGGTCAGGATCAGGGTGATAATTTTTTAACTGGGATACATGGAACACAGTATGCACCGAACTAAACCATGGTGGTAATTCCAAACGATATGCCACCTCTAAAACCCATTATAGTATCTCAAAAGGGAAAATGTATCTAAGAGATAACTTTCCCTACTTCTCGAAACGACGATGTTCAAGCCTTGGAGAGATCCTCAAGAATACATGATCACCCACAATGAATGACAACATTCTTTTATGGGGAACTGCATAAGATTTCTGATGACTCTGATCTATCTACATCCTCTTTCTAATCAACTAGATCTTATTTGTTGCTTCTTGGACAAGGCTCGACCCAATTAATAAATTTTCACAGGTTTCTACCCAATATAATGGAGAACGACAAGGATGCCCATACAATGCTTCAAACAGAGCCATGCATATTGAGGCTTGATAGCTATTATTGTATGAGAAAACCACTAAGGGTATATTCTCCTACCATGAGCCACCAAAATCCATTACACAAGACTGCAACATGTCTTATAATGTTTGTATTGTCCGCTCGGATTGCCCATCCATTTGAGGATGATACTTGATGCTCAAAGTCAACTGAGTTCCAAGGGCTAGCTGTAATGATTTCCTAAAATGAGTTGTAAACGTCGGATCTCTATCTAAGTCTATTGAAACTGGTACACCATGCCTCTTTACCACTTCTTGGATATAGATTTTTGAATGATGTTACACCATATGAGTTTTAGGAATTGGGATGAAATGTTCCGACTTGGTTAGATGATCCACTATCACCCTGATGGCATCATGTTTCCAGACCATTCTTGGAGGACCTATAAAAAATACATTTCTATTTGTTCCCATTTATATATTAGGATGGGAAAAGATTGTAACATACCATCTGGTATCTGATGCTCTGCTTTAACCTACTGACATGTTATGCAACGTGAGAAGAACTCGTCCACCTTACTTTTCATGCCGCTCCACCAAAACTGTGTCTTCAACAGCTTATACATCTTCTGTGCACTTGGATGTACATCCCTTCTTAAATGGTGGTAATCCTGAAGTAGTTGTTCCTGAAAAACCATAGGTACAACCATCCGATCACTAAAACATAGCACTGAACCTCCACTAGGTGTCCAGCCATTAATGGTCTCCCCACCATTGAGTTTTGAACTTACAACTATACATTCTGCATCAGACGATTGTGACTCTTTGATCATTTTTACTAAATCAGGAACAATCATAGATGAAATGAAAATAGATACATCAGCTTGGTCTTCACATTCCACATGCATGTCGGCTAAAACCGACATCAAATGCCATTCATCTAAAGCTTCTTTTTCCACCTGAGGATATGACTTTGTACTCAATGAATCCACCACTAAATTCCATTTCCCAGGTGTGCACATCAAGTCAAAGTCAAAAATTTAGAGATACTCCATCATCCTCCATTGCCTCAGATTCAAATATCATTGTGAGAAAATGTGTTTCATGTTTTTGTGATCCGTAAACACAGTAAATTTCTCACCAAATATATAATGTATCCATATTTTCAAAGAATGGAAAACTGCAGAAAACTCTAAATCATGTGTTGGGTAATTCATCTCACGAACCCTCAACATCCTTAAACCATATGCAACCATATGATCACTTTTCATGAGAACGCAACCCATCCCGGATCCTAAAGCATCACAATACACCTCATATCCCTGTCTGGAATCTAGAAAGATCAAGATAGGTGCAGATGTAAGCCGAAATTTTAGTTCCTATAAAGACTTATGACATTCCTCCATCCATTGGTATAGAGAATTCTTCTTTGTCGGAGATGTCATTGGTGAAGCTAATCGTGGGAAATCACGCACAGAGCATCAGTAGTAACCAGCTAGACCAAGAAAACATCGAATCTCGAACACATTATTGGGTGGTTTCCAAAAGTTAACGACTTCTATCTTTTTAGGATCAACATAAATGCCGTTCTTAGAAAGGGAATGGATAAGGAAACATACTTCCTGTAACCAAAATTAACACTATGATAATTTGTCATACAAATGATGATGTCTCTTCATTTTTAACACTGTTTCCAGTTGCACCTCATGATCATCCCTTGTCTTTGAATAGACCAAAATGTCATCCACAAACACCATAATAAAAGAATACAAATATTGTTGAAATATATGATTCATCAATTCCATGAAGAGCGCTGGTGCATTCATTAGAGCTAAAGGCATGACTACATATTCATAGTGGCCATATCTACTTCTAAAAGCTGTATTTGGAATATCTTTTTTCTAAACTCTCAATTGGAGGTATCATGATCGCAATTCAATCTTTGAGAACCACTGAGCTCCCCTTAATTGACCTAATAGATCATCAAAGCATGGAAGTGGATATCTATTCTTTATAGTATCTTAGATAAGCTTACGATAATCAACTCATAGCTGAAGAGTTCCATACGCCTTCTTTATGGAAAAAACTTGTGATTCCTATGGAGACGTACCTAGTTGAATGAATACATTGCTTTCCAGCCCCTCTAACTGCACATTCAATTCCCGTAACTCTATTGGTTCCCTCTTATAAGTTGGAAGGGAAATAGGACTCGTCCCTGGAAAGGGATTGATCGTAAACTCCACTTCCTTTAGAGGTGGTAGCCCTAAGAAGTTCATGGGAAAGACATATGGAAATTGATCCTCAATAGCTAGAAATCTATTTTCCTAGATCTCTTCCATTGATGCCAAAGAAAATGCTATCAATTAGTGAGATATTGTTCCCACAATGGGTGCCAACAAGCTCTTTGCACCTTTCTTTACAAACCCATCTTCTCTAAAGAGATGCTCGATACCATCCTCGGTCATGAAACTAACTGTTCTCTTATAACAGTCAATTTGATCCGTGAACATTGTCAGCAAATCCATAGACAAATTAAATCATAGACATCCATATCTAACACTGAGAAGTCCCATTTTAACTCAGCTCCATCAACTGTTATAGCACATTCTCTACACACAAAGGCTAGACATTCTCTTTCACCAAGATATGTTTACAGTTTCAAAATAGAAGACATCATTTCTAGTTTTAAATATAGAAATTCAATAGCACGAGAAGAAATTAAGGAATGTGATGCACCAGTATCAAACAACACTTGAACAAAGGAAGAATTCAAAAGAATCATACCTCTTAATGTAGATGGTCCATCCTGATCATCGACAATCATATGCCCAGCTCCATACATTTGGTTCTTCACTATAGTGTTCGCCTTATTTCCTTGATGTGGTTTCCCTTTTTGACGGGTGATGGTGTTTCTTGAATCACCATGGCTAGCTCTGCTCTGCTAATGAGACTGATTCTGCTGTCCTCGTCTAGTCAAAGCCTTTGATGATTGCGATAACTGAGAAGTGTCTCGATCACCTGAACTTGGAGCACTGCGACAATAGTGATGAAGAAGTCCCATCTTGTTACAATTATGGCATGCCCTAGGTTTTTCCGTACATTATCTCTTTATGTGTTCAAGTGAACCACATTAAAAACAACCTACTTTGCTCTGGGGTCGTGGAGGAAGGTTTTCTGATCCTGCTGTTGGGCTCTGATTTCCACATGCACCGTGGAAATAGGTGTCCCTTTTCCTCCTATTCCCAACAGTTGAGTTCCCACCATTTCCTGTAGTTATTAGCATGCCTCCTCCCATATATCATGATATATCACGTTCAGCCACAGTTGCTCTGTTCACAATCTCTGTATAGTCTATAATACAATGTACTATAATATTTGATCAAATCTCATTTCGTAGTCTTGATTCTATGATGTGTGCCTTCAAAGAGGCACTTTCTGCAACTTCTTGTGAAAAGCGTACTAAGTTCATGAATATAGTTGCATACTCTGTGACAGATAGACTATCTTGTTTTGGGCTGAAGAAGTTCGTCGTTTTCTAGATCTAGAACGTGTGAAGATAGAATTATTTGTTGAACAATTCCTCAAAATCCTCCTATGTAAGTCCTTCAGCCAATTTATCATGCACCTCTAAATCCCACCATTGACCTGCAAGATCCTCGAGCATATACGTTTCCATTTTTATCTTTAGCTCTAATGGTGTTCTGGTAAATTCGATGATACAATTCATCCAACATAACCACACCTACACCTTCTCAGGTTCAGAATCACCCCCAAAATTAGTAGGATTCTGCTTCATGAACTGGATTCTATGATCAACATGTCATGGCTCGTTCCTCTGGTTCCCTCTATCAACATCTGGAAAAGTTTGGAAAATAAACTAAACCAGCTCATGGTTCACATGTGGTTCATGTGAAACCACATTCTCCCCAGCTTCTGTAGGTTGGTTTCGATGAAGCCTACTAGGTTCCATTTTATAAACTAACAATAAAACTCCATTAATCTCACTCTCTAGAAACGTTTGGCTTCACATTTCTAATTCTATCACATAAACTATCACAATATTGTTTTTCAAAACATCCTTTCTCCCATGTTAAACTATTTTTGAAACCACTTCACATGCTTTTGAAAATTTATCCATTTTCATAATATGATAATCATTCTCTTTTTCACAATCATTCATTTGAAAACCAATTCCATACTTTTCAAAAATGATCATTTCTAGAAATAATATATGCCCTCTTAGTGGTAATTCATTCCTCTATAAATCATATCATGCTAATATCATTGTCTAAACCCATGACAATGAGATTTCAAAATCCTTGAAGTGTCTCAAAACACTTATTTACCCAACTCCCTGGAACCTTGAAGTTCAGCATGAAAGGGTTAGCTACGTCATTTTATACTATACATTTCCTGTTTTGACAGTCCTACTCCTTTATGAGATTCCCACCCAAGGAATAGACAAGAAAATATTTCATCTCCAAGACAAGGAACATCAATGACTACTTGTTTGGAAAGGTCCAAACAAGCTAATACCATCTGTAATGACCTACGAATTCTCAATGGCTTGAGAGCACAGCGAGTCATTAATAGGCCTTAAGCAACATCCCCGAGACGCAAAGGCAGGAAATAAATGTTGAAGGGTTTCAAATACAACTGAGGGACGATTTACCCTTTAAGGAATAACCCAATTAACCAACCAACCATAACCAAACATCTACTATATGATTAATGAACAAATGAAAGACAGTTAATCAACATAATTTTAGTCAAACATGTCAAAGTACACAACAACGGATAAACAACTCAAGACTCTCAAAGTACACCATGACACCCTCCATGGCTCCACACCAAGCTCCATGCTCCATGAACCACCACATCACCCAAGAATCACCACGAACCACTAGCAATGAGATTCCTTACCTTTACTTATGTCTCGGAATACGACAACTCCAAAAGCACCAATGTTCCAATGAAGGGGTCAGTATAAAACTCAGTAGGTTTTCCCATTGACTTCACTACTCACGCCACTAAGATTGAAGAGTTATCAAAAATTATATAAACCAATATATAATAAAAAATTTCACAAAATTGGGTTATAAGTATATTTAAACAAGTTTCCAAAACCATTCATTACCAAAACCAAACAAGTGCAATTGAAACCAATTTTCCAACAAGATATTTTCCCAGAAAAATAACCAAACAATCTTAACAATTGTTCCCAAATATCCCTATATCATCCAACCAAACCATTTATTAATCCCATGTAACCAACCATGCATTCTATGTTTTGATAGTTCCATAATAATGAGTGGTTTCTTGTCGATCTACCATGTCGTCACAAGGTAATTGTTTCCCATGTGCCATCAATCCTTTAGCATCGAGTACAAGGTCATAATTCAACCAAGACTCGTATATGTAATTCCATGGTGCCATTAATCCTTTGGCACTGAGCACAAGGTAATATTTAAACCAAGCCCCATATATGAAATTTGGACACACAACACATATTCCCAACGATCAAGCCAAATTAAAACTTTCGATAAAAATACATTTTTGTTGAAAACTATTTCCGTCAAAACCATTTCAATGCAAAACCATTTCAACTCCAAACCAATTGAATAAAACTCCATTTTTATTGAAAAACATTTTCAATGAAACCCACTTTTTCATCAACCAATTAGAAATTCCATAAAATCCATAATTTAAAATAATCATTTTAAATTAAACCCCCTTTTTCACAACTATTCACCAACATGACCCAATTTCACAAAAACCATAAATCATCAGAAATGAATAATTTTCCATGAATTTTACAATAAATAAAACAATTTGAATCTATGCCTATAAATTATATAACAGGAGATGAGAGAGAAACCACCCACCTTCATGGTATTGATGAAACATTAACAACAGATGAAGAACGCACAAGAAAACTGGTCGATTCTCCAAGAGCAGCCTTAGATCTCTTATACTAGAAAGATCACGACGCATCATTGAATTATATGAAATCCAAAATAGTAGATCTACCCAATATAGGTTCATATCTGAGAAAGAATAGAGATCACATAAGAAGATCTAGGAAGATCAAAGAAATCATGGATAATCCGTAAAGAATGGTGTCATACATCAAGAATGGGACTCGAAATCACCAAGGGAAGGCCCCAGAATGGATTCAACTCGTATAGGAAAGGTTATCCAGAATTATAAGGAGAGTAATATCTAATTAGGGGAGTTTTGAAGCCAAAAAGAACTAAATAGAGTAAAAATGAGAATACTCCTAGAAAATATGTTCTAGATTTGACCTCAGTGAAGGATTTGAATACATGGTTTGTGCCAACCGGGTATAGATCGTGCGGCCTTAATTATTGTCCCAACACTTCTTATAAATCCCCCCAAACTCTCCAATACATAACATTTACCCTTTTTATGGAAATGAATTTTTTATGGAAACATCACACTTTATGGAAGCACCCAAATTTATGGAAACGACCAACATTATGGAAAAATCCAAATTTATGAAAAAAACCAGCATTATGAAAATAACCAAATTTATGGAAACAACCAACATTGGGGAAATATCCAAATTTATGGAAACAACCAACATTCAAGAAATATCCAAATTTATGGAAATAACCAATATTATGGAAATATCCAAATTTATGGAAATGACCAATGTTATGGAAACACTCTATTTTTTGGAAACAATATATTTTATGGAAGCTCTCTTTTTTAATACACACCCAATTAAAAAAACATGAGGAAAGAGGTAATGTACCTGAAACTGAGGATACTACATCATCATACTGATTTGATGAATTATGTGTCGTTATTATATAGATATGTTTTTGGGTTAATTTTAAAACCCATATTTTTTAATTTCTATCTACATTTAATAAAACGAGCATCGATCATGCCTGTGTGAAAAACCACCTATTCAATGAATCAATTTTACCGTTTTCATCATGTTATTAAGCATTTACCCAAAAACATTCAAATATATTCCACAAAAATATAAACAAAAGAAACATTTTTCTTCTATTATTATGATATTATTTTATATGAAACCCCATTATAACCACACACTCTTGTCGAGTTAATGTGTGTTTATTATTGGGATGGATTAGTCATCTATATGAACGATGCATTAAAATAAGATCATTGATAAATATGTGAAACTAAATAATGATAATATTGCAGGATAATAATAAAATATGATCATTTTATAGTTTTTTAAAATTCATAAAAGGTATATTATTTATTATTAAAAAGTAATTTTATAACACAACAATTACAAAAATAACCAGTTATCAATTCAGGATTTGGCATATATAAATATCAAATGTTATAAAATATGAAAATTATAAATAAATATAAGTTTTATATTATACATGCACATTTATACATAAATAATTAACTTTGTGTCAAATGTTTTGTAATGATATCCAAATTAAAAAAACTGTGCAAGAATGTTAAAGTTATTATATCATTATGATTATAAATGGTTATGAAAAATTAATGTCATCCTGATAAAAATTAAAAATATAGATTTTAAAATGGAAATATTTATCATTATATTTCTGAAATAAGATATTATATTAGCAATGTTATTTATAAGAGGTTAATGTTTAATAAAATAAGAAAGGAATCATGGTATGGGTTTTCGTCAGAAATTACATTCATTAAAATAGGTTTTGAAATATTCAACAAATTTAATTTGTATTGTGTATAACGTGTAATTTTATATATCATATAAAATATTTTATTTTAATCAATTTATTTGAAGATGAATATGTGTCCTTCTCTTTCATAGGGTCTTGATTCAAAGTTCTCTAAAGTCATAATGTTTTTTCATAACATTTTCTATTCAGTAAGATTTTTCATAATGAAATGCACCAATTTCATTTCATAATAGTGTATATAATTACTGAATAGTTATTTTAGAGTAATCCATTATTTAATTAATGGGATTTATAGAACCACATTAGTTTTAGTAATTTAATTACTAATAATTTTAATTTTACTTAATACATAAGGGATTTGGTAACTCATCTTCATTTTATTGAGTTATACAATTTCAAATTTAAAAATTATTTATTAATTAATTCATATTTTAAATGATGTCGTACATTGTATTTTTGAGGAAATGATTTTTAAAGAAATCAATATGCATTTATGGAATTTTTTTCATTTTATTTAAAAGTTGGAGTTAAAATGAAAAGGTGCATGAAACTGTTAATTTTTTAGAAATGAATATAAAATATTTTCAAAAAACCATTTCATGATTTGGTATTCATAATGATATATCATAAATGGAGTTCTGTTTCATGTGTTATACTATATTTTTGTTAATTATGCGATAGTTTTGGGTGATTCTTTTTTTATATAAAATTATTTTTTTATGATGATATTTTGTGGAACCCATTTTAAATGTGTCGGTTATTTAGGAAATGTTAATTATTACCAATTGGATGTTTTATGAATCCAATTTTATTTCCATGAATTCATTATGAAAATTGTATTATTTATACTATGAAATATTATGAAGCACATTTTATTTCCATGATTATTATATGATATAAAAAGTGAATTATTTTTTTAAGTGCCGCACATATGTATGTATGAGTGATTATTGGTTACATTAAAGAAAAAGGACATGTGGTTCCATTATAAAACAAGGAAGTATTGTTTTCCTATAACGAAAAGGATCGATTGTTCAATTTTAATCCAAGGATGAGTGGTGAGATTTTTAACATGATATGGGTCAGTTTATTAAATCTCTCCAATGCATTGGGTAAATGATTATATATCATGAGATAGAAACATTATGAAAAATAGTTTACCATGTTTCTATGTTCACAATGAGTGTGTGTGATGGATTTTAACCTTAATTAAAATTTTATAAGTGAATAGGATGGGGTGTAGTGAAGATTAAAAGGAAATGAAATCTTATGTTTATGGATATTAAGCTCTCTTTCCTACAGTCACATTTCCTGTTATGTGACCCTTGAATTATTTTTTGAGTTCTTGGTTAAATTGATTCCATTTGAGATTCAAATATAACCATTTTTTTATTATTTCTTACAATAATGGATTTATATTCTTTTAAATCATATCATTTACATTATCAATTTTTTTACATATCCTTAAGAACTAACTATAATGGATATTGATATTTTAACCCCTACTAGGTGTTTTATCTCATCCTTTTCATAAGTATAAATTCACCATGTTACATAGATGATTCATTCAAATGAAATATGTTGAAGATGGTCATGAATAGTTCCTTTAAGGGGAAGATATATTATTTATTATAAATTTAGATGATTATATATCTTGTCTTAGAAAAACAGAACCTTGAATTCCTCTAATATTATTATTTATGTAGTTTACTTTTTATATAAAGAAAAAAATGTAAAATTATTACATGTTTTTCTTTGGTTCCTAAATACTTAAGAAGAGTGATGGTTACTTTTCAAATGGTCATATCAAGAATGTTTTTATTAAAAATAATTCCACATTTTAGCTTAGGCTAAAATAGAAATATCCATTATTAATCCATCATCTATTAATTAATAAAAAATTCTTTACATGTATTTACACACTAAAGTTATACTAATGTGTTTTAAATCTTACATAACGTTTTTATGATTAATTGTTAAAAAGAGGGAAATATTGATCTTGAATTTATGTCCATTAATGTCTATGATCTATTATCTTCTATGTATTTTAAAATTTATAAATGTATTAAATTAGATTACAATCCAATTTCAATTTCAATATTTAAATTTATAAAAAATATTCTACTATCTTATTAATTTTCGTAATACAATGCTCCATATAGATGAATGTAAAGAGATCATAGTTTAAAAATGATGTAAATTTTCTATGGGGAATGCTTTTAAATGTCTTTAACTAGACCATATAATAAAAAATTGTGGTGCTCAATATATTCACTATGTAACAATTTATATTTTTTAATATATACTAAAATGGTGAATTCAAAATATAGGAATTAAAAAATTAAATCAGCGAGTAGTATATTACCTATAAGGATGAGATTCAATAGTCACAAAAATTGTAAGATCAGTTCAATATTAGTGATTGAATCCTTATCCAAAATATATTAATGACTGTTAAATACTAGTGAAAAAATATATAAGTTCTGTTTTTATTGATCATAAGATAGTAGTTTACAAACACTTCTCACTTTTAGTTATTAATGATTTTATTTATTATTGTGATAATATTGTGGTAACACCATTTATATGTAATTTAATATCATTTTTAGTAATTTGATTGATTAAAAATTATTTTCCACTAGTTGGTATCATATAATTGGTGTTTAATAATCATAATAATATTATTATAGTGGATTTTACCATAAATTATGTTGCGGAAAATACCATGTTCCCTATTAATATTGAAAGTGTAACTAGCCTGGATGGTTTTATAAAAAACAATTCATTATATTATTAGTTATTATTCAACTTAATTTATATAAATGTTTAATGATCATATTTTACTATTACTCATATTTATAATGGAAGTAACTCATAGATCATTGTTTTAATTCCCATGTTTGTGAATGATTAGGGTGCGAAGGAATTTAGTCTTATTACTGTCGCAAACAATCAAAAAATATGTTGCAAAATTATTATCCAAATAAATGGGAACTATTTTTATTATTATTTTAGGTAATATTTTTTATTCATTCATTATGTGGGAAAATAATTTATTTCTAATTCACTAATTTTATATCAAGGAATATTATTCAAAATAGGTATATTGAAGGAAATGTGTCTCCCAATATTGTTGTTAAGAAATCCTTCGATACATTATGTTGGGAAGTTATTTTCTCATTTTAGGAAATGTATGTGTAAATACCCAAACAATTACCAATATAATATTTTTCCCATCATGTAATTTTGACCAATAAAAACCTTATAATCTTGAATTAGGAATGAAATTGGTGGAGTTATTAGAGATTAAAGAACCAATACTAGTAGAATCAAAACCTGACATTTGGAATAGTATTGTGAAAATTGGGAATAATAATCTGGCCATTTGAATATTATCCTCACCTATGAAAGTATAAATAATATATTTCCATCTTACAAATGAAAATATTATATATATATATATATATATATTACAATACATTTTATGTAAATAAATGTGGTCAAAATTTTAAATTAAGTGTAACTATTTTTTAAAAACCTAAATGAAAATTTAAAATTTAGAATATAATATAATGATATAAAATGACATATATTTTTATAAAACATATTCATAAAATATTTTTTCTGTATTATTATTAGATAATTATATTATACCTTCACATAATTTTCAAAGTGTCATAAAATAAGTTATAATTTTAAAATATGAATTTTGAGAAAAAATGGTGATTTTAATTAAATATAATATTTCCCAAATAAAATTTTTCCCATAATATTGTTTTTATTTTTTAATTTTACACATTGAAAAACTATTATGGTAAATTATTAGGATTTTTCAAAAATATTTCAATTTTTGGAGAATAATTAAATACTGAAATTTACAGTATTTAAAAAATTCTTGAATTATTGAGTCATAGATGATGTATTGTATATATATGACCATAATATCTAAGTCTTCATAATTAATTATTATATTTAGTGAAAAATTATAAATATTTATAGTCTTTCTCCAATATAATAAACTAATGAATAAAATAATAAAAAACACCCCTATCCTCCCCTATAAATACAACCCCTCAACACCACGTCCTCTTACAACTTCCAATCATTAAATCATGTCTGAATTATACCCAATACCCTTACTTGGACTCCTCCCCATGTCTAGGATCCTATTTATCAACAAAATAAAAACCCAATTTCAATAAATTCGTTCTCATGGATAATAATTTAAGAGGTAAAATGCTCATTCATTTTTTTAATTTCTTTTCTTTTCTTTTTCTCTCCTCAGATGACCTTATTTGAGTTGAATGATAACTCTAGAATATTATATTTATTGGAATTTTAATTTTTTAATGGAATAATATATCAATAAACCCCTTTTCTTCTAACTTTTATTCTAAAAATTAAAACCTCATCCGTTAGGTGTTGTTTTATAACCACTGAGGATGAAAATTTTTCATTTTACTTAGCCACCTTCAAAGATGGTCATAATAACATTATAATGGAAAAATGAAAATTTAAAATTTATTTTATAACCTTCTTATGTATTGGAATATAAATTTATAAATAATAATAAATTAACAGAAAAAATAATTTCTTGTAAGTCAAAAAATTGCCAAATTAATCTAAACGAATATGATCAACATTTTATGTAATGAATCATCTTCATATATGGAAAAAAGATAAAAAACAAAACCATTTATAATTATTTTGGTTCGTTAAAAATATATATTTTATATTTTAGAAAAAAAATTATTTCACATGATCTAAAATACATATATACTAGTTGACCGTGCATGAAAACTATGAAAATGACAACACCAAAAAATGAAATGGAACACTATAACTAATTAATACTACCATAAAAAAATAAAAGAATTATAATGAATCAAATAAATTTAAAATACGTTCCGTATTTAGTAATAAATGAATCTAATTTTATTATATAGTATGTTGAAGTGATGAAATTAATCATACCTATGGTTAGTGGATTCTGAAACCCTATTTCCTTTCCCTGGGATATTCCTGTTTCATGCAATTTTCACTGATGATTTTATTTGAATATTATTGATATATATTTTCTTTTTTATTTACTTTTCTTTTCGTTGATATATATGTTTCAATCTAATTATGTGAAAAATTCAATGATTTTTCTAAATGAACTCTTCTTTCTAAAAAACATATCTTTTATATCTCATGAGATTGGTTTTTCATCCATGAAGATTGATTATTCATATAAAAACTATGTTGTAACTTTTTTATATTAGGAACCCTAATATTTATACATGAATTTATAATTTATCAAATTCATGTGTAACCCATTTCCATTACATGGTATATTTTATAAAAAATATTTTCTTACATTCTATGCGTCATGAATTATTATGTAAAGATATTGTGTGGCCGGTGCACCTAAAATTATATAGTACACAAATACATTGTGGAATGTATTATATCATATGAGATAAGGTGAAATATTTATGAAAATGATAATTTAATTGTTCCCAATTATGAAATTATTATTATTCACATTTATTATATGTGAACATGATGCTAGCATTTTTCACAATTGTGTGTTGCTTTTTATCACTAAGAGATGACGTTCCATTTATATGTGTTTCCACATTCCATTCCTTTGTCTAATGCTTTATCACATGATTATGATGATTATCCAATACTTATGTTATGATGTTGATGATTATTCCAACCCATGATATATTGATTCATGTTATTATATATCATATCACTTGTATTTAATCTCATTCCATTCTTTGATGTATATTCTCAAGCGACTACATATACAAATGAGTACTTGAGGGCCACAAAGAAGCTAGGGAAGATAGAATTAAATAATGTTTATTTTTTATTATGTCAATATTGTGTTTGGTTTAAATTTTTCTAAGAAACTAAATCAATGTTTCCTAGTTTTTTAACACTCTTATATTTTATGTTTCAAAATTATATAATATTAATATATAAAGATTTTTTCCCCTATTGTATATATTTTATTAAAAATTAACAATGATTATATAAAAATTAGTATAAGTTATATATCATTATTAATGTAAAGAAAATAATATGTGTTAATGTATAATGGTTTTTTCATTTACATTATTCATATACCTATAATAACTTTTTTTTATTGTTGAACATTATATGAGAGGATTTCATATTAATCTTATCACATTAGATTTTATTTTTCTTATCCAAGGTGATAAAAAAAATTATGTTCCAACGCAACTATTTTATATGGATTAAATCATTCTGTTTTTTGGATTTGATTACAATATTAGTATGTTTATTAGAAATATATTTATTGATTTAATAGAATAATTCAAAACATAATAAAAATGTGAATATAATTGATTATTTTTGGAATGAAAATTGAAAATATTAGGAAATATATGATCATGAAATATTTTAATGTTTTATAATGATATATACATTTAAATTATCATGGTGTACAACAATTTTTGTGTATTATCATGGGGTTTTATTTATATTTTATTTTATAGCAGAATATTAATCAACATTCATGTTAGATGGATAAAAAATCCTTGCCTCTATCATGTAGAAACTATATTACTAATATATTTTCAAAATCAATACATGTTTATTAATTCATTATATTTAAATGGAAAAGGATCCATAATATTAAATTTTATTCTCAAATTAATTTTTTATGGTCCAGATGTTGTAATGAAAAAAAAGACTATAGTTACCTTTAAAAAAATTAAAAGCAATTAATACAGGTGTTATAACAATTAATAATAATTTCCTCTTCACTTACAAATAGGATTAAAATTATATATATTTTATCTTATATATTAATTATTTTTCTATTTATTGGATCAAGAATAATATCCTTAGAAGTTTTCAAATGGGAAATAAAAAATAAATGATTCTATATAATTTTCATGCTATAAGGGAATCCTTTTAAATTCTAATAATTCTTGCTAAATTATTTATATTTATGCATCAAGTTTTAATGAGTTTAATATGAGGTTGATAAACTCCCCTTTAGTTTATTTATGTATGATTCCCACCACTTATCGTATTTTTTTCAATCTATGATACCACAGATTCAATTGTTTACTACTCTCATTTTTTTGTCGGAAAATTACAGAAATGAATAGAAAAGATATTTTTTGTTCCTAATGTATCCCTATAGTAGATTTAATAATTTTTAGTATAACTACTAATCTATTGTATATATTCAATTTTTTTTGTACAATTATCTACCTTGATCAGTGATCCTCATTCAAATTCATTTAATTCAGAAAACTATGTATATGTTATTATAAAATATCTGGGATAAAAAAATATCAATATATTATAGGTTGAAATTAGTTATATTTTATTTCATTTAAGAAATATTCTTGTGAATTAATATAATGGAAGACCTAAATTTTTTAAGTTTTAATTTCAAGTTTTCTTTTATAATTTATTGATATATTAAGAGTATTTTTAGTAATTTTGTGGAATGATATACTAAATTAATTTTATGAATTCCTTTGTTATTTTTTTTGGAGTGAATGACAATCTAATAATTTTGTGCTTATAATTACTATAGGATGTCACTATATTTGGACATCTAGATATTATAAAATATTTTATTTCCAATCATTTTCCTTTAAAAATATTTTTAATCATATACGTAAGGATATTAAAAAGGAAATGAAGGAAATGAATTATATTATCAAATTTTTATTTTGCGATCATATTAATAGTATTTTCTATAAAATTATATGTATTAAAATGAAGAAACGTATCACTATGTTTATTTGGTATACCCCACATCTAAAATCATGGATCATGATTTGTGTTAGTTGATTGGGGTTGGATGTTCCCAAAAGTTCATATTATAAATGATTCCTTATTAACAATAGATATTATTATGATGGATCTTTGTCTATTTTTATTTTATAGAAGACAAATTCAAAGATTAAACATTGGGATATTATTTATTCTATGTGTTTTTCTAGTATATTTGGTTAAAGTCATTTAGGAAAAAAAGTTCATTCTTTATATTTTTTAACATTATGAGGAAAAGTGACATAATAGATCCCTGTACTCGATATAATTCGTGGGTGTTTCTTTACATTCATATATATCATTTATTTGAGGGCTTCTTATATTTATCCGGAAGGAATTTAAGAAAAAATTGAATTATAAAAAAGTGTTTTCCATCAGATTCCGTTGGTAGGGGACAATAATCTATATGCTAATTTTGTTCTTTTTACTATTTTGAAGGATTTTCGAAATGTTAGTACTTTTATTTTGAATGTGTCATATTAAACTCGATCATTATTTTATTTATTTCATTTTTTTGGATTGTCCTAGTTCTTTTTGGATTATTATTTAAATAAATATAACGTATTTAAAAATACTAATAATTATAATCTATATTATATGTGCTATAATTTATATGTGGTGATTTAAATTCCTGAAACATGTTTACAAGGTGTGAAAAAATTCCACGATAAGGGTACTACCTTCCCATCCTAAATTTCATCATAAATCAAGTGGCATTGAAATAAATTCTAAATAATTACAAAAGGTTGAATATATATATATAAAGAAAAAAATATTTCACCATGGGTGTCAAAACTCACAAATTCCAAATCACCATCCTAAATTTAACACATTAAATAGATTAATACTATATTGAATAATTATCACTCTGAAATATCTTTTTTATGATATTACTTTTTTTCTATTTAGGCCCATTGTTAAATTAAAATAGTAATTATTTATATATAATTATTTTAATTTTTAAGCACATTGTGTAAAAACATATAATATCTATCTCTTATTTTTTCAAATATCCAATTAATGTCAACATGCACCCATACTACCCCCAAAATTAAAATATATGATGAATTATATTAATAGAAATCATAATTCACTAATTATTTAGATCACTACATTATTCAAACATAATTATCTTTTTATCCCATAATATGAAAGAACACAATTAAATATTGTATATAGTTATTTTTATATTGACATATTCTTATCAATAAAATATCAAACATCATCACATCTCCAAATGACATATACATGGAAAATACCACATTCCTGAAAAAATCATTCATTGTGAGTCTGTAATCACTAATTTCTAATTACTGAAAATCCTAAAGCATTATGTGTTAATAAAATATCAATTAGTGATTTGAAATATTAAAAAACATACACTATGATCTAAAAAATGTCAAATATTTCTCATATTCATCTCATCCCTAGTGGTAATTATAGTTGATATTTAATATTCCATAAACTATATGAACAAAAAATCACCCAATAAAAATTCTTAAAGAATTACTTTTGTAAACGTAATCTATAAATCCATGGAATATGAGGAAATATTGCATCAAAAAATCACTTATCATGGTATTCAATGGTTACCTATATCAATTCTCATTGTACATTTTTCAACATTTACAATATGAAACTACATATGGATTAGTTAATAACATTTTTTCTCCACTACACTAGCCCATCCACTTCCACCATTAAATCCGAATATATCATTAGACCATTTGAACGTATATTATTTCTATACATCCACTTCTAGGTTAAATATCATAGTCTAAAATAGTTTAATATCAAAATATTCCTTTTATCATTATCTAAACATATGAGTGAAATTAACGTATTCTTTAAAATGGCCATTGATCTAATTCCATGAAATCAAATGATAACGAAATGTTACAAATGAAACATATTCTATATAAAAATAAAATATTGAAGGAGAAATAAATGGTAATGCTAAATAAATTAATAAATGATCAAAAACATGGTATTATAATCCTTTATGGAATATGTATATATGTGTGATTTTTCATGAATCTATATGATATATATATATACGCCATCTTCATTTTTAAAATTAATAATTATTTGATTGTTTCAAATATTAAAGATAAACAATATGTAACTATAGGGTTAGGAATTAAAATATAAATCATATTCCATTTTTTATAATACATTTTCCTATGATCCATTTGTATAATTGTAATTTGGAGATGTTTTAATAGTAGAAAAATATTGAACTCATATAAAACATCATCATTGAATTTTTTTAATACTATTACTTTTAAATATAATACTATATCATGATTCATAAATTTATATAGCTATTTGGGATAATTTCACAAGCCTCCATTATAATACCATATTCTATAATAAATATATCCAAGAATAAAATTGTTATATTGATGAATGAATATGAGTTTTTGTGTCATTGGCTTTCAGTAAACCACTTCTCCCCTAACTATCATTTTCAGACTCATATAATAATGATATTGTACTATTACTATAATTAATAGTGGATAGAAAATGAGGAAAAAGAAATTTATATTGTATAATATTCATTATTATTATAATATAGTCATTACATGCAATAATTAACTCAATTATTTCATTGATGCTAAAGATATCAAACATTTTCATGAAAAAATCCACAAATGAATTATATTAAAAAAATATTTTACAGAATTGAATTTCTCTCAAAAAAAATTATGATTGTTCCAAACTACATCATACTTTTTTTCTAGATTTTATTTTTCATATCGATTGTATTAATGATTTCAAACTCTTAAAACTAAATGGAACACAAACCGTAATTATTTTCTAGTTATTTTTCTCTATATAATGGCTTCTATAAGAGACTTCTATAAATACATGGCCTGTAATTTCTATTTATTAATGTTCTATCTATGTTAAATTTTCTCATCTATACATTTATCAAATTTATGGTGATGCAAATCGACTTGTTTAAATATATAACTATTAATATTTTCCTTGTATGAATTAAATATATCTTCTTGTGGGTTAATACTACCAAATATTAATTTTACACTCCTATAAGAAAGTATTTAACTATAATGAAAGTAACCTATATCCATGGATAATGCAGACATGGTATAGGGATTCAAACCTTGTTCTATGAGAAATAAATGACATTCACATACCATAATCCACCATTTGATGTAATTTGTTCAATAAAATATTATAATTTTGTATTGTAATAAAAAACATCAATGATTCTCACCCATACTAAAATATCATTTCACTAATTTTGATCTTCATAAACATATCATTCAAATCTATGTCCAAGATACTTATCTACAAGTAAACTATCCAACTCACTAAAACATTGTACTGAAAATTTGTAGTCACACCACTAGAAAATTATTATCAGTCTAAGTTTTTTAATATATATATCAATTTATGACCTAAAATATAGTCCTATGTTTTTGTAAAACCATTTTTAGACACATCTAATTTTTTTATATTCATATCCATAGAGGAATTTTATAATATAAAAATCATTAAACCTTCCACCATCTAGTTTAGATAATACAATTTAAGAATCAACCACATTTTTCAAATTATCTCTCACATGTTTTGTAGATGAAATTCCTCTACATATTAACTAAATATATAAAGATGGATCTTTTTTTATCTTACCCAATATTCCATCAAAGTTACATCATGTGGGGGTCTTCCATAATATGTGTTTAATGTAACCAATATTACACATATGATACCACATAATAATATTTTACACTAAATATATACATTATGAAATAAATATATTTTTCCATGATATCCTCTATCTGGTTATGTTAAATAATAATTATTGAGGGAGTTAATGCAGGAAAAAGGTATTAGTATATGAGTTACTCAAAAATACAATAATTATTGTTCTCTAAATATATTTTCTATCATGATTATATTTATCATAATAACTTATAATAACACCTCATATTAATTCAATATATTAATTGGTGTAACAACGAAATTATACGTCTTATTATTATCAATTATCAAAATTATATAAGATCAGTAGGTCATCATAGATACTCTTATCAGAGAAACATGGTTGTCCTTCAGTCAAGAGGAATTTTCCATAATAAGGAAACATCGATGTCATAAATATTACATCTCTTAAATCCAAAAATGATTGAATAACAAGAAAATAATATTCTGAATGTAATTAACATTTTAACTCTCCCTACGTATTTAATTATCATATCTAGAGAAATATGATAAATTAAAACCAAATCATTTCTCCATATTAGAAAATATCACAATGCAAGAAAATATTTGGGATACATTTCATTTTTATAGGAAACAACATTTCAATTTAACCTGATGAATTATCTACTAAACCGAATGAAGATTTCCCTAAAACATGGGAGATATTTTTTTGGAAACTCATAAAATACCTCTATACAATGATATATATAAACCTCCATAATGGGATTTTTCCGATGTATAAAAGTTTTTGTATTCCCCTCATACTCTAGTTACAAGATAAAGTCCCCATATTCTCTATGATCATCTATAATGGGGGATATTAATTTTGATTACACAACCATTATTATATTAAGGATTTCCACTAATGATTTATATAACAACATATCTCATTTATATATAAATAATATTTCATGAATAATTACTAATACTATTTTTATAGAAACCCCCTTTTTTTATTTTTCCTAGTGTGAACAATTATCTCAAATTTTCGATAAAAATTTCCCTCAATTACAGAAATCAAACCCTTAAATTAGTATACTAATAAACTTAATACCAATTTATAATCATTTTTATAAAACAACAACTTAACATAAAACTACCCATGATATTGAAAAGTATAGTTGTACCCCCACCCCCACCCCCTGATAGGCCTTATGTTGTTGAATTGATCTGTATAAGAATACACCCAATATATATTGTCAAATAATTTGAAGATAATAAGATAATATTAATAATATATGGTATGTAAATTATAAAATGAATGTGATATCATATTTAAGTAGTCAAAAAGACACGTGTCAAATAAAATAGAGGATATTACCATATGTAGCTGCCAAAATAAATATCTAAAATAATTCATGTGAAAACAAAATATGTAACATCGTGAATAGACTCTACTAATTTACTTTATTGACTAAATATATCAAAAATATTCCTACCATTCAATTAATAATATTCCAAATGAATATAAAACCATGATTATATCATAGAAAAAGTTATTTTTTTGGTTTAAGTACAAAAAATTTTAGTATCGAATCTCATATATGATTCAAAACCAATGTTAATGTCAAATATTCATAATATTTAAATTATGTAAAGGGGGTTATATAATAAGGAATTTACCATTAAATATATTACATATTAATATATGAAAAAATAAAAAGTACATTATTTTGGCATCATATAATTACACATATATTTATCAACTATTGTTTCTAATTCATGTATCCTAGTCTCATGTAAATGTAATGATTTCATCTAGTTATATGCACTGATAATGCCGTTTATTTTAGGTGATAGGGATTCATTTGTTTATGGAGGGTGTTAATGGATTCGTAATTTTGCCAAAATATCATCATGCTATGAAAATCATGTCATGGACATGGTTATTTGAGCATGATAAGATGGATAGAAGAGAATAGTTTTTATAGTCTATCATCATTTTAACATAGGTTTCTCATAGTGTCATACACCGCATAATATTTTATCTAGAAGCTTTAGTTGATATATTTTTGTGTTTTTTTATTTATGGTGATTTATAATTCATAAATATTAAATGGATTCTAACATATAGTTTTATTTTATTTCATTGTGTTCTTGGATATTTTTTTGTGTTTCACTATTTGAGGTGATTTTAGGAGGATTCCTTCTACTTAATCATTGTATTGTTTTGGGAGTTATGCGATAAGGGCGATGGATGTAGATGTTTTCACCATTACCATTTTTTGTTCAATCATTATATTATGACTATGTGTGTTTTTTTATCTAATGTTATGTCATCAATTAAAATGGTTTTAATCCCTTGAGATTTGTGCTTAATGGATCATTATATCAAGGAGGGTTGGTTAAAGTACCACTATTTCATTATAATAGTATATGTTTGATGTGATTTTATAATCTCTAAAATTTTAATAAAAATATTAGTTGATTCAGGAAATAGATTCATTATTGTTTTCCATTAATTAATGCTACATTTCTTTTGGAACATCATTATTCACTTTGGTCAAACTCTAGTTGATAATAATCCATGTTTTTAAGGATCGTTTGATTAGGATAGAACGTACCATTCTCCATCAATCTATTATCCCCATTATTACATTGTTTCTTCATTTAATGGTTATTGTGGTGGAATTTATGGTACAATTTTAGATTTATTTTCATAGATACCCAATGGGTGATGATATATCATCAGTTTTTAATGGTTTCTCTTATATCTATAAATGTTTTTACATTTCTATCATATTGTTTTAGGGTTTTTATTTCTGAATCCTTGGTTCAAATAATAAATTAAAACATTAAAATATTTATATTTTACATATAAATTATTAATGTTGTGGTTATCATCAGATGAATATTATAGATTTACTGGGTTGTTCCATATATAGAACCTCCTCTCCATATGACATAGGTTGTTTCAGATGATCTAATAACTATAGTGTCACCATTTATACCATTTGATGGAACTCATTATTTATCTACTGACTTAGATATAGGTTTCAATGATTTTTCTCTATCTCCATCGGATCCTAATGGTCTGTGGACAAAGTTATATTTTATTAATGCTCTATAAATCCTCATTATGGTGGTTGAGTAAGGAATATAAAAGAATTATCACAGTATAAGGAACCTACTAGTGTAGACCCTTGTAGAAAAATATACTATCATGGATGCTTTCCTGTGATTCCCCATCCTTTATAAGAATTTAGTGGGTATGGGTGAAGATATATCCCTTAAAAATTTTATAGGGGTCCCTCTAAAGAACAAACATAGTCAGTAATCATCCAATGGGATGAAGAGCATAGATAATCACATATATTCATATGAGTGTCCACCAATATCAACTCAAGGCCCTCTTAAACCATCGATAAGGCAGTTATCCATCTGTCACTAAGATATTAATTATAATATTGATTTATAGAGATCATGGATACCAGTTTAAATATTATTTTCAATCTAATAATCTTTAATCCTATTATACATACTTGGCAGCTGTTATGAAATCAAAGAATTGTGTATACCACTTTCATGCATTAAAAATTAATGTTATTTTTAGGTGTAATGTGTATGGAATCCTCTCTTAATACCACATTCGGATATTTTTGAAGAATATGATAACAATGGACATCACTTTAACCCACTCAAATCATATCATGAATAAGGTTAGTTTGTTTTATAATTTCATATATATTATATTTATCTTTGGAATATAGATCCCAATTAAAGGGAATTCCTCTTGATCATATTATCTTCGTTAAAAACCTTTTACATTGCCTAGTTTATGGACATGGATTTTAATAATATGAATTACCCATACAATTAAAGAGGATATTTTTATACGTTATGATTGCCAAATATGATTTCAATAATATTCTGTTGAATGATAGACTCGTCGATATATATTATTATGGAGAAAAAAATTATGTGAAATAATAAAAAGGTAATTCATAGTATAAGGAGTTAATAATATATATGTTTAATGAATGAAAATAAAATTTTATTGATTTTTTGAAAAAAAAAACACAGTACCAGAAATATCCTGGTGGTCTAAAATAGTGCAATACAAGAGGATCATTAACATCATACTTAAGCACCTCATGATGAATGGATTGTAATCTAATGAAAAAAAGATATACTCTGATTTGGTGAATCCATGAATGCCAAAAACATTGTAACCTTGTTCCCATTTGCCACAAGTGCATGATCATGATGTGATTTCTCAAGAGCAGTATGAACTTCCTGATGATATACACAATTTTCCATGGAAATTGAACATTACCTAAAAGTGTATTATAATGAATAATGGAATCTCTCTCCACCACATTTAGCATGATTTTCCTCTTCCCACACAACTCCTAGCATGTGACCATCACATGTTCCTAAGCCTGAAAGGAATCACCCATGCCATATAAGTACGAGAATGATGTAACAAAATACCCCCTGATTCATGATTACTCTTCAACCCCACATCTCCCCCCCCCATGATCAAAGACCCTCTCATGTTAATCTTTATCCAAAAATGAAGAGGTTTCCATCAGACCTAATGACCCAGACCCGTGTCGCTTCCTTGCATACAAAGAAACTAGATTGAGTCTAGAGCCCTTACCAATGGTGCATCATGGAAACCTATACACTGCCAGACCAAATCTGGAAGCATTTCTTCCTTTTGAAGACGATTCTATACTAGGATCCTCTGAAGCCTTTGTGTCACAATTAATTCCTGGCCACCCATATAGTCCAACATCCCACCGGTAGGATAACTACCAAAGCCTTCCTCTCAGGGCCATGACTACACAATCCTTGAAACCATCCATTGAGAAAAGCATCCTCCATAACTCCCATCATATTCCAACCAAAGAAGATCTTGTAGGCCTACCAAAACCAGTTGGCCCACTCACTATCAATGAAGAGATGCCCAACCATTTCTTGTTTGGGATCACGGAAACACCGACACCTGGAAGTAATGCCCACTTCCATGCGTTAAATGTTATCCTCAATGGCCAAAAAATTATTCATCACCTGCCACAACATGAAATTTGTCATTGATGGAACCTCCTTGCACAAATATTTCACCCAATATGGATCTTCATTGAAATCATCCCTGCACACATGGGAAAATTCCTTAATTGAGATACAACATAACGTTCTACCTATAAAAATACATTTATCAGGATCATTATTAATGAATATTTTGTTTAAAGAAGAATTTTTATTTAAATATAGAATGGACTGAAGAAAAATGTTGTGACCACTTGCCTCCTTAATAGAGAGATTCAGAGTGGGGCACCCTGGGAACCACAGCCTGCGAGCCCACTAGTCTTGATGCCAAGTGTTTATATCCCATCTTCCCACCTACCAACTAGAGTGATTGTGTAAAAACTCTATGTATGGTAGGATCAACTTTAATATCTTAGAACGTTGCAACCTATGCTCTTCCACATTTAGACCATACATATGCCACATTGTCCTGCCCCAAACTATTCTTCCTTATATAGATGGTACAGTCCTCATGGGTTATCTATATATGTGGATCTATAAAGAAATCAATTTCTAAAACTCAATGCACTAGTAAGGTAGTCATGATGGATTGACACAATAATAAGATACAATTTCATTTATTCATTGAGGAACTCAATGAACAAATTAAAATCCATGAAAATAGCTTAAATGATATATTGAAAGAATAATCCTTCCTTATTAATACTAATAAACAATATAATCTAGATAAATAAATTCATTAAGAGGAATTAATCACTTGGTAGGGTCTCTAACTACTATAGAGGATAGATTTAAATATGAATATAAGATATTTCTATACTTATATTAGAAATAAGAAATGCATGGGGATCCCAAATATTATCTTTGATGATAGAAAATATATTATCGATATTGAGGTAGATGTATCCCTCACTATATCTCATTTGGGTCACATCATTCAAGTATTCATAATGATAGGGATTAGGGTTTCCCTTGTGTTCAAAATGAGGAGCCTCTATTCTCCAACATTATGAGGTATGTAGATATTCTAATTAAGGACACCCATAATTATATACCAAATAAAGAATAAATTGAGAATATAGTTATTTCATTATATCCTGGTTTTGATCTCAGCCCTAATGGATTCCCTATATAGTTCTATGTTGCTACCTGTGAGGTCAATAAAAATAATATAATTGAGGTTATTTAACGCTTTATTAGACGGTTTTTTGTTCCCATGTCATCTTATTCTTTCATTCGGATCCTAGTCTCTAAGTTGAAAAATCTACGCACCTATATTAAGTATAAGTATATTTTCATGTGAAAATTCCCATAAAAACCGCATGAATTGATTCTTAATAATACACGATCTATAATTCTCCCATACATGGTTTCTAACAAAAAACAAAACATTGTTAAATAGATGGCCACATAGGAATTTTTAGTTTGTTCAATTTAAATGATAATTTATTTTAAATGATATTCATTATATTCTAATGTGATGGTGAATGTATTCCTAGATAGGTCATATGATAAAAATGGGAGGATTTAAATTATTATGACTATGAAGATATTTGGTTTCTCAAATAGTATTCTAAAAATTTGTTCTACTATTATTCATCCTCATGGGCCTATAATAAAATCATGTGAAGAATGTGTGGATTCATATATTCTATTTTATGTCTCTGATAAGGTAATCTCATTTCACCTATATTGCTCATCCTGAAATAATAAAGTTTCATTATTAAAATAAAACATGACATTTCTTCAGGGAATATTTTCTATTTCTGGGGTAGGTAAGAATTCATTAATGTGACTCGCTTACATTATTTAATTACTAAAATTTTCTACATAAATAGTAGGGACAAATCAATTTAAGGTAGAGAAAATTTCACGAATTTGTATAGTAATTGATTTTGTAAATCAAGGATAATAGTTAGTAATTGTTTTCAAATTTCATGAAAATGAAACACTAGACACTCTAAATAGAATAAAACTACATGAGGATTAGCTTGAGAGAATTCCTAAGTGAATAATTAAACTTTACCATCTATATAATAAAGATAATAATCCCTTATTATTAAGGATTAATAAAAAATAACCACTTATATCAATAAATATAAGAGTTAGTCATTATTGTTTGGTGACAGATTCACCCTAGATAACTACATATTATTATCTATTCCGATGCACACCCTTTGTGTTCTATAATATTATAAATGGATCATTAAAAATATTTAAATCATAATTATTGGCTTCATATGGGAGTCTCACTAATAACAGAATATTGATTACTCTAGTTGGGTGTCATTTTCTAGGAAAATCAATGAAGTGGAGTCAATATCAATCGTAAAAAAGAATACAATCACTTCACACAGGTTAAATCTATCTTGGAATTTCTTGGAGGGAAAATTATAAGGATTATAATAACCCAAACTAATCATAAACAATGAAATAATATGTAAATTGCTGGTTAGGGGCCCCACCTTGTAAATTCAATATGGAATCCCAACATCCCCTTCATGATAATTCTATATTGGTATTGTGGTGGAGATACATCGTGTTTCATCATGACAACTAGTGTAGTACAATATAAAATTTTCTTGGATATCCTACTCAAATAATAACATTTTAGGATTTATAAAATCACACATCCTTAATTGAATATTTCATACAAAAATACCAAAAGTATATTCTATATAATATAAATACATTGGAGATTTTTGATCATTATGTGTTCACCGATTCTACCTATTAATATTCTGAGGAACCTAACATTCATAACATTACATAGGCTGGTAAATGTGGGTTCACTTGGGTGGATTATATATGGTTCAAAATAATTGTTTCATAAAATTTTATTGTGAATTTCTAGACTCATATGTTGGATATTCAAAATATTGAATATGTTCCTAGAAAACTAATTAATCATGTCTCTAATTATGCCTATCATACTCAGTACAAAGGGTAGAACACATATCATATTTTCATAGTGGGGGAGTGAGTAATCATAATGGTGTAGATTCTATATACCAAAAATAGTGGAAATTATAGGCTTGAAACTATGGAGAAATTTTATTCTTCATAGTTCATAGATACCGATATCTATTTAGTGGATATAATGGGGCACAACGCTATTATGATTGATAGAAGTGGGGTCATCTGGGAGACTATAAATCACATAATGAATACTTTGATGTGGGTAATAAACAATCACAATAGTGTTAATGTCAATTGTCTGATTTTAGACTGTGGATCCAAGTTTAGGAACATGTAATGCTCCCTTACTCTTGAAATACCCATATTGTCACGCAAAAGGAGAATAATTGGAGAACTCCAATCGGACAATGTATATTATAGGGAGATTCAAATATATGTCTAAAACATAAGCTGAATATTGAATCAGATCATGGTATCAGGAATGGTGACTTCATCATTCATGAGATGAGGGGCATGACCATTATGAATGTCGCATATTTTATTGGAAAGAAAACTTTCTCAAATAAGTAGTAAAAGATATGATATGTTGATATAACATATGAATTCAATAAATAAATAAACCCAAAGTGGTAGATATTGAATATCCCTTTTATAAACATCATCTTATAAGAAAAATTTATTATCCACATGTCTTTCACTTACGAAATTATAGAATTTTAGATATTGATAGGTTAGAATGGGGATATTTTCAACACTCATATTGTAGTTAACATTATATTAGGAAAAATGAATTTAAAAAGTAGTTATGATGAATAATATATCACATATTGTAGTATTATACATCTAAAATTTAATTACATTCACATTACTTGGATTTACACTCTCAAGAATTACTAATATAAACCAGATAGTGCATGTTCTTGTGGTATTATGAAGGGTGACTATATTATATTTAAAACAGGGGTTTAGGAATTTATAGATTTTAGTTTATTTATGGGTAAGATAATTCACCCAAATATGAAGTGGGAGAAAAGTTATGTGGATACACCCTAAGTGGTCAATACAACATAAAACCAGTAGTATCAGAAATAGAGTCTTCCTTACTTGCCAACTTTATATGTGCCAATTCATATTTTGAATTCTCTATCACTTATGATATCAGAGACTATTAAATATTTACAATTCACTATGTGGATATTTTCTACACTTTTTATTAGATAACATACCAATAGATTTGATTTATATTAATAAGTTAAAGTAAGAGTATATTATCATCAATGCAGGTGTTGGATCTCTAACACTGAATTCCATATAAATTATTAGATGTGACACTCTCAAGATTCATTAATTTAGACCATCTGGACATGTGTGTGCATTTATTTTCTCTTTCATGTTTCCTTTGTTATATTTTTTATTTTATTTCATCATAAAATATTTAATTTCAAACATGTTAGAGGCATGAAAATTTTGAATGTTTTTATCACTATTTATGTTGTGTTGTTAGTTCTTGGTTGAGTGTATATGATGGTATTTGATTATTATTCAAGAGATTGGATGATTTTTTTAGTAATATGGTAACTGTTATTACACTAATGTTTTGAGGATAATATAATAATGGTAATCATAGTGGTTTTGGCTTTGTGTATTTGGAATGGTATGGAAGAGGGAGAGATGAATATGAAGTACTTATTATGGTGCTAGGGTGACATTGTGGTGGCTTGGGAGGTAGTTGTTTCTGATATATTTTTGGATAAAATTAATTAATGAAATGAATAATTATAATTAGTTTTGATGATTTAAATCATTGGATAAAAAATAAATTAAGCGATAGATAAATAATTTATAAAACGTGGAATGAAAATGTTGCAATTTAAATGGATAAATGATATTTTATTATTTAAAAATGGTTTTCTAAAAATGAATTTAATTATTATTGGTAGTTGATTAATATTTAAATAAATATATAATAATAAAGGGACATTTTTTTTCTTTCTATGGTCTTGTGGGGTTTGTAATTTTTGTTGTTAGAGGTGATATTTGAAGTCAATGTCGAGTGGTAGTGGTATGGAAATGGTTAGGGTAATAGGGATGTTTTTAGAGTGTTTACATATATGTTGGTGTTTTTTGTTATATTATATAATTATTGTGGATTTATTATTTCTTATACACCACCACCTAATTCGGTTAACATGACAGATTCCCCTTGAATGCTTTAGGTTCTTAGTTTTTTTCTATAGCATCTAGTATAGAGGTGATATATACAGTTGAAAACTCCACCTTCAATGATCATTATTCTATAAATAGAATTGGTTGTTATTGAGGTGGTGTAAATATAAAAATCCAACATATGAAAAAAAAAATTACAATAGTACACACATGTGGAATGTAATTTTTTTGAACATTTAGATAATCGATACATAATACTATATTTTTATAAAATATATACATCATCTATGACAATGTTCTTCTATCTTATTACCTTTCATAAGAAGTAATTACTTAAAAAATTTCATCACTACCTTAGGAAATTAAATCAAAGGAATGGGTGTCATTAGATTATCTCTAAGGGTAGTTATGGGAGATATCAATTGATGTTGTAATAAATCATATGATATGAACATGGGTATGAGATAATGATTATAACCTAAAAATTTAATCCCAAATTATTAATAGTTCATAAAATATAATTCAGGGAAAAATATTTCTCAATTCAAAAGTTATGTTTCTTAAGAGTGAGGAATCATCATTAACCAACAATAATACAGAAGTTTATTACAGAATGATGAAAACATTTCAATGTAATTTTGGAACATTCATTGGAATATAAAACCATTTCATTAGTAATGGTTCACTTCCAATACTATCATACTTGATAATGTCCCATGCCGAACTAGACTCACTCCCCATTACTGTCCATATTTTCTTATGATATATAATTTGTTACGAAATTAATCAGTGGGAATTAGGAGAACCATCCATAAAATATTGAAAATCATACATTTGTTTGAAAAAATAACTTAAAAACATTCATCAGATCGACATTTCATATCACATTAAAAAGTTAGTGTTTCATAAATATTTCATTATCAGATAATCACAAATAATATATAGAATGAATATGGATGATATTATTAGAACATATCACAAATTATTAATAATAAACATCAAATATTTTTCGTATATATGGAAAATGCATTTAATATTGGTTTTAATTTTTTTTAAATAGTGGAAAATGTCATTTTCATTTGGTAGTTTTAAAAATAAAAAATTAAAACATATATGGAGAAAAATATATACATTTAAAATTACCATATAATCATTTAAAAAAATATCTAAAGAAAATGATTGTATTGATGGTGGCATAATCTATTCAAGAGGTAAACATTAATGAAATTATTCATTTTACACATTTAGTTAAATGTAAAAAAGTATATTTTTTGAAAAAAGAACATAATATTCTATTTATAACATAAAAAATAATGTAATATGTAGTTTAAATTTACATTAAATAATGTTTTTATCATTTAAAATAACATTCCTACGAACATTTTAATGAATAGTAAATGTAATAAAAGGTTTGTCGACCAAATATAATACAAGTTCATATTTTCATTAAAACATTTACTCAATAATTTTACATACCTGATAATGGAGAATAAAATAAAAAATTGGAACCCTATAAATAAAAACCAGGGAAAATATATTGGTTTTAAAGGATAATTATTATATAATTTCACTCAAATGGTGTTTAACATTTATAGTCCCAAAAAATGGGATTATTATATAGACCCTAACATTACGTCTCATCATGAATCATAAATTTTCAAACCTCATATATGATAAATAAATATTTGATAAATCCATTACCAAAAATATTTATATATAACATACATTGTCGAAATCATTTATAATATCATATTACTTTTTTAGTGAAAATTAATCATTAAAATGGATGTTTTGTTGAAAACTCTCTTTTTTCTATGACCATTTTATTTTGATGGTATTATAACCAGAACCCTAGTAATTGATTCATCATCTATAGAGTATTAAAAAATACATATTTTTTATAGTTACTCAGTATATACATATTTTAACAATCAATATAAATCAGTAATTAAAATTTAATTAAATCACATCATAGAGATGATAGTTTGCATGTAGGCAAGAGTGATGTTTTCATTTATTGATATTTGAAATGAAATAATGCTAATTAGTAACTCTGATTTAAATATTTATAATTATATCAGATAAATCAGATATATTGATTTATTATAAATTTTTTAGAAACCATGTAAATTAATAATGCAAAACAAATCACATAGATTCATGAAGGTGCTTGTCCACATGTATACATGAGTTACATTGTCTTTTTCTAGCAAATATGTGGTAAATGGTAAATAGTATACTAAAATTAAATAAGAATAATTTTTTTAAATTAAAAATATCCTTAAAATTCATTCATATATCCATATAAGAGAGGTATTGATAAAAAAAATAATGCCATCACTTCACAGAGACAGTAGTTCGTACACACACATGGGTAATGATTTATTTTTCCATTACATATAAAGAATATACAAAATGGTTGTACTATTGACATAAAATAATTTTATTATATTAAATATTATAATGTCTTTATGTTTACCTGGTTATATGATATTTAGAGTAAATAATGACATAATGAAAATTGAAAAAGAAAATCAGTAATATCATATACTAAATCATTAGGAAACCTAAATTGAATATATTGTAAAGAAAAAAATATATTTTCTCTTAGGAATAGAAGAAAAATTATAAAATTTATAAGGATATTAAGAACATAATTTTTTTGGTTTTTTAGATCTATGTGGCTCAAATTGTTTATATAATAAGGGATATGTGATTCCCTTTTATATGGGCTGTGAGATTCATAATTGAAATTAATAAGAATATTAAAAAATAATAATGTCACTATCATAAGAATTTTTTTAACATGTAATCCATTTTTATGGTGGGATTATTTATAATGAATATACAGATAAATAATATGATTTATGATATTTTTTAGTTTACAACAACTAATATCCCATCATTTTAAACCCTCATTAACACATCAAACATTTAGCATAATCATAATAATTTATCTAGATTTCAATTGACAATGACTAAAAAAGAAAGCATTATCGTTATAATATTTGGACATACTAATTCCAAATATGAAAACTATTTTTTCAAATTAAATTCTAATATGTTCAATAAATTAATATTAAAATATTCATATGAATGAAAGGTAATTCATTTTTAGATAAAATCATTTTTATGAATAAAATTGAATTTTTTCTAATTACACGAGGAAATGAAATATTTAATGAATTTTAATATACCTTATTTAATACATTATTTAATATTTTATTAAAATAATTCATTGGTAGCTATTAATTTATTATAATAAGGTGAAAATAAATTACATGGATAAAAATAGTTTTTCAAAAATTCTCTAATTTTTTACATTAAAAATATATTATATTCATGTCAAACTAAACACTAACAAACAAATATATTGTATAGATTCATAAACATAAATTTTATAATATATTTTTTATTATATATACATATTATCAAAACTACGATTTAATAATTAGAAAATGGTATCTTCCTTAATCTGTATATGATCTCTTAGAGTTAGATATGGTAAATCAGTGATCAATATATTTTATGAAAACTTTTTAAGTGATTATCCACTAAAAATAGTTATAGATATTATCCACTGAATGATTTATCTGAACCATCTATAATATTCATTAGTATATTCTGACTGATCATCACATGATATATATAAGTATTGATACATAGAATAATCTTTTCCATGTAATGTACCATCTCCCCCACAATTACATTGATTATTTTACTCTAACCTTTTAGAAAACAAAGGTAGATGAAGAAACTATTTCTATACCATATTATTTGTTCCTCTTGATAACCCAGGTCTTATACCACTAAAATGAACATATTTATAGTAGTTGGTTCAACACCCCTCCCCCCCACAATCCTTCTTATATATAATTCCATTCATGCTAGTTATATATCCAATCCACAATCATTTTTATAAAAAAATATACAACCTATATATAAAAAATCCTATCTTATTTTTTAATCCACTATATAAATATATTATTCATCATATAATATTTCTCCAAAATAAATTTGGAACACTATTTCCTATGTACAATCTTCAAAATCTTTATCAACTCTCATAGGAGTTTTTCATCCTATAAACATATTCTAGATCATTGAATATCCTATATAACTCAATATAACTTAATAAAATACTATTTAAAAATTTACCTTAGATAAATTATATCTGATCGAGCTCCATCAGGTATTCCCTCCATTTCAATGGTCATGATATTCATCAGGTATGTCACTGTCAAGGGCTCCACAAATCGATCAACATCTATCTAGTAAAACTCAATTAGTTAAACCCGGATCAAGTTCTCCTTTATCATCTGGTGCTATTATGTTATCTATATAGATATTCAATTTTCATACCATGATCTTATTCTTCTCTGGTCATTACTACTACTTATAATACATCATTATTTTCAAAATTAAACTATGTTAGATGTTCCTCTACTCAATGATCATATGTCTAATGCTCCTTATTAAACCAAATAAGACCGCGTATTTGTAATCATGGAATGAATTATTCATCACTTACACTCCTTTAAATATGAACAGTGTCTCACACACATATTTTTACCCCCACTCCTTTATAGGTGTGCTTCTTTGGTTAATACGCGCGAGCTCAAATGTAGATTCCCACTCAATTAATTACAAATTTTAGATCATCCATTCATATAAATTTCACTAGAATCATCTAAAATATTACTGAATATTCATACAATCTCAGTGTATGCAACCCCCTATTAACATTTATAAAATCAACATTAAGGATCATCCTTAGATGTCATTATCATTGAAAAGAAAATAATAGTTGAAAATTTATCTATTTATCATCATTTTTAAGGATATTACAAATTTTATAAAATTATATTTGTAACTTCATTCAGGAAATATCTTTTAGATGTACATTACTAGAACTCCTCTAACAGATGGTAAATACATAGAATTCTATGTGAAATAAAATCACTATAAAAGTCACTTTTTGATGGGAATAATATATCTATTTCTAATAAAACTAAACATCAACTCAATATTTATATTCACATTACCTCCCAAACATTCTCTGTATGAGGGAATCACAAATATGAATCTAATTTAATCATATTACTCCATCGATTATATATTACTATTTTCAAGATAATATACAATCATCAAATGAATGATCTAATATTTCATTATCTGATGATTAGAACTTGTTATCCCTACCTGATTTCATGTACATGGTATCATACATACGATATATGTTTCATTACATCCCAATATATACTTCACAACAAGTACTTTGTAACTCAATGTCACATTTCATCACTTGACAATACTTCATCGAGACTTTTTAACACAACCACAATTAAAAAACTATCTAATTGGATTAACTACAATGATTATTTTGTTCTTATTGTTTAATTTTATTCCCTATATTACAAATTTTGGATGTTCAACTGATATCCTTCGAATATCTCAATGATCATTGCACATCATAGGTTTCCTCCATCTCATGATTATTACTTCAACAATACAACATTGGAAAACAATTACATCATAGATAAATTTAAAAATAACCACCTCATTAAAAAATTATAATTTATACCACATTCATCTCCATCTATTCACATTTATTATTCCCATCTCATAATAATATTCAATTTCATAGAGATTTTATCTTAAGGATTCTTCTTAATACAAAATTTCACCCTTTATACAATACGTATAAAAACTTGGTAGTGGGAATTTTTTTCAACTACACATCCAGAATTTCATACAACATTCATCTAGTAACATTTTGTCATGTTGAACATTTTTATTATTTATGTTTCTTCAAATTCATACAAATAGATTAGATCATGAGTATGATCGTGATTTTCTGAAAATGAATATCTTAAAAGAATAATATGAAATTGTTATATATTTATAACATTATTACATAAAAATTCTTACACTCCATAAGGTAGGTTCACTATATGACCCCAGTGACATCACTTCTCTCAAACTTCTGGAACATTTCCAATTGACGTAATCATTGAAGACAATCTAACATTGAAAAAATTTACTACCAAACACACTTTGGAACAACAATCTCCCATTTTGTGTTTTGTTTTAATATCATTATAAAACGTCAAACTTCATCTAAGTCAATATGTGTTTTCAAACCATTCTCCCCAATAGATGTTTATATTTCAATGCACCCCCTATGTTTTCTATCCCCCATATTGGAAATCAAATGAAATGTTTAATATAAGGATCATCAAAACCCATATTCCTTCATTTCGAAAATATTAAAACACTTAAATGATACAAATAACATCACATGATTTTCTAAATAATGATCCTTTATCTAAAAAACAATTTATACATGGGTGAACATGTAATAAAATACAAGTTTATATAATCAATGGGATCAATAATGTCCTTAAGTCTACATTATTTTAATAATTTCTTCACGTTTCTTCCAGAAAATTTATTTCTGTTATAATAAGAGTATGTTTTCAAGATAAAATCCTAAAAACATATTAATAATCATATCAAATAGTTGTAATGTATAAAAACAACTTCCTTAATATATTAGTTTCTCAAAAATGATATTATATTCGATAAAAAATATGATAATCATACCTATAATTCATCTTTGACCCCGTAAATTGTATTTTTCCTTCCCTCATCATGTTTGGAAATAATTTCATGATTTCTTTCTCTTCTTGCGTTATATTTTTGTATAGAACATATCATATTTTTATACATATTTTTATTCAATTCCCTCAGATGTGATTACAAAAAAAATAATGTATATTGAGAATAATAAGGAACCTCATCGTCCTATAGAAGTAATGATCAAACAAAGAGTATTATTATAGAGTATAATAATACTATTTGTTCTAATATTTATCAGGTGATAAACATTCTTCATTATAATCACCCATCATAGAATATTTAATTGATATATTTTCATTTAGAGAATCTCCATAAAATGTTTTCATCAAATCTTCAACTTTCATTATATCATATTCACATGGAGTTTGTAGCATTTTTTTGATGATTACCCTTGGGGTGTTCAGATATAAATATAAATTTTACTATATTTATCATTTTTCACATATATCTTCTACTATTTTGGAATTATCAAAAAATTATATGTTAGAAAATTATTATCAATGTTGTTTTCATCTATAGAATCTTGTTCATTCACTTTTTCATGATTATATTTTTTTAATGAATCATTATTTCCATGGTGATACGATCCGTCAAATTAACTACATAATATTTATAATCATTCTCTAAATTTTTATTGTCCTATATTTTCTCCACTTTTCTACCTCCCTTAATATTCTTACCCTACTGGACATTAATAAACCTCTCACAAGTATTTTTATTATAATTACCATTTTTATCTCATCATCATTATTTTCCAACATAATATGATTTATTTGGAAAATTTATGTTATACTTGTTATTAATCCCCCATGATTAATAACTTATTCCAAATAGAGAAATATTATACTAGTATGAAATTTCAATGTATCAAAACCTTCCAAATACCAATAGTGAAATTTAAATCATGAAATTTCAGACATATAATATTATAACTCTTAATTGTGTTTTTGTTGTTTAGTCACAATATGTGGGAGAATATTTCTTAAGAGATGCATTTTGAAAGAATTCCACAAATTCTTAGAAGATTATGAATTCTAAAAAATCATAACATTTTTACCACCGTTTTTTTACAAGTGTATGTAAACTGAGGTTGTTTGGGAATAGAAACAACATGATTTTGTTATCCTATATTTTATGTATCTAGAGAAGATTAACCATTATCATCAACAACATTGTTAAAGTATCCAGTGAAATTTCTTAATTTACATTGCCTTTTTTAGAAACATCAATTTTGAATTTCATAAACATTATTCTTGCCCTGGAAAACATTATTTATGGACAATCACTTTCTTTTCAAATTCAACCAAAATCTATATGTTATAATTAAATTCCACAATAGAATTTGTATCTACATTTTTGGGATCCTCCTCAGTTTCTGATGTTCCTTAACAGTATATCAATTAGGTTTCAAGCCTAGGAAAATTCATTTTTGGAGTTGTAATCTCATTAAGGTTTATTGACTCCTTTTTGGACCCACTGAATATTTTAAAATTTAATCTTTTTTATCTTCTTTCATCTAATCCATGAATTTCATCAGGAGATGTGTAATAATTCTAAGAGAAACAAAAAAAAATTCTTTTAGAATATAGTCACTCTATTTTATCTATTCATCATCATCACTATCAGATGAACAACATTATTTTGTAACATTAATTATAAATTTAACATTAAAATACGATTTATTAATGGATAAATAATAATAATTATATCTTCTACAAAAAAAGGTTTATTCATCTGGATAATAATTTTCATTGTATATGTCTATCACATCTATTTTTTAGAATTCTCATCATTTTATTAAATTAAAAATTATAAATCTACATATTTGGATTATTTATGTAAACATTTACAATGTCATTACAATTCGAACATTTAAGATATTTTATACATTCTCCATTCTGAATTCCCTTTTGTGTCTCTTAAAAATAATTGAAATGATTACATTGAATTCCTCTATATTTTTCTCATCTTTTGGATAACATTATTCTTCTTCAACTTCTTTATGTCTATATATCCCTTTTAAAAAGGCCTTAAAATATATCTACTCCTAATATTTTTTATTAAACTGTATTGATTTTTTAATATTATATTCCATAACAATTTCCAACGTTCTTACTGATATAAATCTCTTCAACCTTCTATTGATGAAATTATGGAATCAAATATATCTGAGACATTTCTCATTTTGTCTTGAGTATATTCGAATCATTCATATTGTCACAAAAAACTGTGATAATTTTCAAAATAAAATTTAATATAATAAATTAATTATAAATATATTATTCATTTTCTATATAAATATATATATAATAAAATTGGATCCTCTATATTTCTAGGATATATTCCACTGCTATTTCATTTACTTCATTTTTGCTTCTCAATTTATACCACAATATTTCAGCCATTGGTAGACCATAATAATGAAAAAAAATTCTATCCATGAGTTTTCAATATATAATTCTAGGAATTTCCATAAACTAACATGTTTCTATTAAAAAATTATATTATATAAACAACATTAATGGGAGTAAATCTCATTGTTGCAGCATCATTAAATTTTAGTACAACAGATATAAGAGAGGCTATCATCGTATTCTTACAGCTATGATAATTCATTCCATAAAACACATGACCAGTCCTATTATTAACCATATTTCTATTCTATATACAAATTAGATAGTATTATCTTTCATAAGTAAACACCTATGATACCAATGGAATTTCATTAATCAGAATACAATTACTAAGAGGGAGAGGGGTGAAAAAATGATCAGTTTCATTTAGGAATTACTCTTATGATGTAAACTAAAAAATTGGTTATAATACTCCAAAAATATACTTCCTAATATTACATTAAATTTAGAAATATTCTTTGAGAAATTAGAATATGATATATAATGTTCTCTATAAAAATACATACTATTTTACATTTTGATTACCCCCCATCATTTATTCTTTTACTAACTACATAAAAAATATAGTAGTAAAAGCTGATACTGTTTTTAATCCCTATTATTGCACCTCTAGATATATATAAACCCATGAAGAACATAACATTATTAATAAAATAATCTCATGAATTAAATAATAAAAAACAATCGTATAATCCAAGGTCCAAAAGGGTTATTATCATGAAAATTAGTCACATAATCATATTATTTTATAACTCTTGAATTTTTTTTTCCACAATTGGTTTCCTTAAGACACATTTGTAACATCTCATATAATGTAAATAACTTCATATCCGTGGGAATGGGAATCTAAATAAGTTTGAGCTCAAATGAAAAGAAATTTAAAATAAATATAACAATGAATTTGATCATTATTATTACGAGAATTAAAGAAAGAAAGAAATATCTCAATAAGATATTATATTAAAATATATGAAAATAAAAAAACATGATAGATCCTAATAGGATCAAAAAAGTCTTTATGTAACCCTAAAAATATTTTATCATGAGATAAGGATACATAAAAATAAATAATAATGAAAAATGGGTTTTCTTGTAATAAAATGCATCTTGAAACATGGAATAACTTGATAAAAAACATGGAAATGATTCATAAAACGATCAAAAATAATAATTTTAAACGTCCATATAAATAGGAAAACAAGTGTGACGAAACCCATTATTCTCACACCATTTTGAAAAAACTCATTATGTGTGTTCATAAAAATGTGATCAAACCCATTATTCCCATTATTTTAAAAACAATCAATTTATATCCACGCCTGAATATCTTATATTATAAAATATTTTACGAATTAGTGGAATGATGATATATAACCCCACCCATCAATAGCTATACATCTCTGTGCTACATAAAAATAATAACAATCACAATAAAAATAGCCTAAAGTAAATGAATTGGTTTCCCAAACATATCACATGATGTGAGCTTAAGATAACATAGGACATCAAATACTAATTATCCAAATGGATTCAAAATGTAAAAAAATATCAAAAATAACTTCATAAGTGATTGAAAATTTAAATACATTGATAACAAAGTAATAAAAACGTTTTTTTGAAGTCATTTTTTATTCATCATTGTAGAAATTATAGTTATGAATCCCTTTTCAATGTCCACAATTTCTTTACGAGAAATTAAAATAATACCTTACATGGAATTGATTCTGGTTCAAATTATTTTTTTCCTTATAAATAAGAAAATAAAATTGATCAAAATTTAATGTATAGGAAAAATTATGTTCAACAATATATTACATAATTCAAAGAATAAAAATTGAGTTACCAATTAACATAGATGTACACTATATATTCACATAAATATATCCCATCATGTTTAATAAAGATAAAGATATATATTACTTATTTAAAAACCATATTATTATATAATTATAATTATACTGCCCATTATAAACACTTCTCTTCATGTATCAAAATGTTATTATATTTTATCATTATTAGGTCCTAATAATCTTAATTTTCTTTTAGATGGTTTATAAATACGGTGTTGATCCACATTTTGAATCCAAAATATAATCATGTAAAACCCATTATTGTTTTGGTAAGAAGTATTCTATAATTTATTATAATGATATAGTTCATTACAAGGGACTTTTAGTTGCATTTTTGAAAAATATAAATTATGATGAACTAGTTCTGGGGTTTTGAGGGATATCTAGGGATTACATTATAATTATTGTTACATTTTTATTAATAAAAAATTATTATATTAATTATTTATATTACATATGCATTTCATAAATACTTTTAGTGTATAAACTAAAAGAATCCATATTTTATATTAATTTTATATGATACATGTTTATTCATGATGGTTGCGGTCCGTACAATACATGGGTCACATTTTTAATTTTCATAATTGAGAAGGGGAGGATGATTAGTGATGGTTCAATCTATATAATAACATACAAGAATAATAATTACAATAATGTTTTCATTTTTGGATGGTGAAATGAAATTTCAGGGAGAAGAAAATCATATATAGTACAGGATAATGATATAGATGTTTAAGAACATATACATCAATTCTTGGATTATAGCCATTGTGATGAAGATGAAACCGTTTATGTGTATCCTTTTTGAGAATAATAGTGAATTAGATTTGTGTAAATTAATAATATATATATTTTTGATTAAATGGGTGTTGTATCATATAATATATTATTATAAACATAAATTATATTGAGAACCTAAGAAAAAATTATTAATAAATATTGTTACATTAATCATCAATGAAATTAATTAACATAAAAATTACAAAAACTGTATAAAAATAAAAAAAATGCTGATGTGGGAAAATATAGATCTCCCCAATCTACTAGAATGATCACCCCTAGGACCTACAATATATAAATGAATAAAAAATATAGTAAAGTAATAATCATTATAGAAAATTGATATTTCGAATCATGAGATATAACTAGTATAATTTTGAATAAATGAATGGAGGGGTATATATAATAGGTAATATGACCACTAGAATAGTAATATGGAAATTATAAAAAGTAACCTGACCATTAGAATTGTAATTTTACCTAAAAGTAAAAAATTGTTATATAAATAATATTTTTCATGGTTAATTTATGTAAAAATTAATCTTATAAAATGAAAATAAATCAACATCATGACAAAAAATAAACGAAAATATATAAAAAATATAATAAAAATTATTGAATTATTATTTTTTATGACTAAAAAATTATATAAAATATTAAAATTACATATATTAGATATCTATTTTGATAAAATAAATAATTTTTTTAAATTATCCAATTGAGATTTTCAAATGGTTATTATTTTGACATTTTCTAAAATACTTCAATTTTTAGGTGAATAGTAAAAATACAGTTTTTCGCATAACCAGTGTATCCTAATATACAACAGTCAGGATTAAATAATGAATTAATCTTTATATAAATTAAATTTATAACTTTTTATTTTTTATTTCATAAATTATTCAATATAAAAGGATAAACTAGATTTATAAACTAATAAATATCTTTCTGAAAAATAATGTCAAAAGTGATTCCATAAATTAACAATTTTTATTTCTCTCTACTTTTATTTTTAATAATCTTATTATTTTAAAATATAAAGGGTATTTGAAGTCTTAAACAAATTATATTATATTTAAATATGCTATATATTGTAAAAAATTCTCGGTTACTTATTTTTCAATTTATATTTTTTTTATTGATGGTTTTATTAAATAAATACCCCTCTTTTCAAGTATAAATATAAAAAAAATCATTCCAATTAATAATTTTATAATACTTAGTGATATAACTTTTAAATAAATCCCCAATCAATAGGGGATTTATATTGTCATATATGAGAATTTTCAATAACGCGATAGTAAGTCTCAGTTATGTTTTCCCACTTTTATTCTTCTCTTTTATCTTTTTCCCAATTCCATTCAATCCTATATAATATAAAGTTATTGATAAATTATTTTATAATTATATAATTTATTTTAAGTGACAATAATAATAATTTTATGTCAAATAAAAATTGCATACTACCATTTCTCTCAATTCGATAACATCTCATTATAGGTCAGTTAAACTCCAATAGAGACACTAAAATTTCAATACAGATAACCATCATCATGGATGGATATTATAAAAATTATGTCATATATAAATATTTAATTATTTTTATTATAATCTTTTATAAATAATTATATGAAATTAAAAATAATTGAATTTAAATTGATGAAATTAAAGCGAATTGTGACTTTTTTAAGAAATCATAATATTAAAAAGACTCAAATTCATCAATGGAAATTATGAAATACGATCCAATGATTATAATTGATATGTTGTTTTATAAATTACCATAATTCCATTCAGGATCATTTTTTTTAATAAATATAATTTTATTATTCATGAGTCTCAAAAGTGAAAAAATAATGAGGGGATTAACGTATGGGAATTCACGAACCCAGCTCATTTTCTTTAGGTAAACTATCATTCATGAAATATTTTTTTTAATACTTAAATAGTTTTCTAAAAATACAATTTCAATATTGATGAATATACATTTATGGGATATACATGTTTCCTACATGATTTTATGAAAAATTCAATGACTTTACATAATAAATATTATCTACAAAACACATCCTTTACTCCCCTTGAGTTGTTTCTTCAAAAATAATGAATGATGATGAAAATGAAAAATATGTTTTCACTTAGTCATTCAGGAATCCCTTTTTCACTCATGAAATTATTTCTGATGAAATTTTATGAATCCATATCCTTTCAATTGGTTATTTCAGGATTATAATTATTATACATTCTATGTGGAAGGTAATATTACATTAATATTATGACGTGACTAGTGTGGGAATAGTTATATATCTCTCCAATGCATTGGTAATGTTATGTATCTCAAGAGGTAATGTGTATTATTCTTGAAAATGAAGATATATTTTTTCATAATGTGGATTTAATGATTATGCACATTTGTTACATGTTAATATGATACAAATTTTTTTCTAAACGGTGTGTTGTATTTGGCCACTAGGACATGATATATCATTTTTCTGAATTTCCATAGTCCATTCCATTATCACATTTTTTTTCACATTATGTTGATGATGATCATGTGCTTATGGTATGATGGTGTTGATTATGAACACCCATGTTATATTTCTTGATGTCCATTATTAATCCTACTCATATGATATTATCTCAACCCTTTCATTGTTTTATATCATTGGGTGATTTATTATAACAATGAGAGAATGAGTGAATTAAGATTACATAGAAGAAAGAATTAAATAGTGTTTATATTATATTATATAATATTTATGTCGTAGCAAAATTTTTCAATGAAAATAAATCATTTAATCCTAGATTTGAATTCCATTTATGTTATCATTCATAAAAATGATGTAATAGTCCTCTAAGAAAAGGTGGGTTCTTTGGAGTTGTTATCAGATCACAGTTAAGATAGTTATCACTTTTGGATTAGAAAACAAGTGTATAAACCATAATTATTTTTTTTATTTGTGGTTAAAACATCCTAGAATAATATTTTTATTAATGGATAGGCATAATTACCCCTTAAGACAATAATTTAAGTTTAATTTTTAAAAATAATAAATTATTTATTAATTATTTGTTGAATTATGATTATTTTAATCCTCTTTATCATTAAAAAATTTTGTTAACTAAGATAATCTAGGACAACAACCTGTATAAGGGACAATGAATCAATTTACCAATGAAAACCCCTTTTTCATGGGTGGTGGAGTTCAAAAAAGTTGGTAAATGATTACCTAGTTTACATAGCCTATAAAAATAACCTAAACCACATTTACCACCCAAAATCACTAACTAAGATTCAATTACACATTTTGGCTTTTTTATGGTAAATACTGCCAATGTTTAACAGATTTTCTATCCAAAAAAAGGAAAATATGGGTTAAATAAAAGGTGAAGATCTTTTTTGTGAACAACCATTCTGATATGGAGATGGTGTATTTGTAATTATACCTTTTGGAATTATATTTTGATCAATGGGGGGACTTTATAATAAGCACAAAGCCATTGGATGAAATGTAATGAAATGGGAAGACATTATGAAAATATTTCTTATCAATTATTTCCCTTGAACTCTTTGGAAAAATATATAGGGATAATTCTTATAATTGAAGAAAATGGATGATCAATATATCAAATAGTATGAATAAAATTTCAAAAGGCATGATAAAATATGCCTTGGGTTTTATTGTCAACAATGATATGAAAATGGATAGATTATTCGATGTTTTTAAGACCACACCTTTGAAATTATCTATCAATACAAAAATTTTGGAGTAATGAATAATTTGTCATTTTTTCCATCAAAATAGAGATGAATTTCATATAATGGTTCCATGGTTATGATTATAAGATTATAATAATTGAGTTTTAGGTTGTTGGGTCATATGATAATGGATTAAAGAGGATCAAACATCACAGATACCAAAAATGTTGGATGATGAACCCTTAAAATTACCTAAATGGGTAATGAAAATGAATTATGGGTGTGAGAAAATTCCATGAAACTTATGAATACTAGAGATACATGATGAAGGTAGAAAACATTATAGAGGAAATGACAGAATCTACTAAGGCACCACCCAAGGTTCAATGATTCAACTATTGGTTGTAAGGGTACAATGTCATCCAATGAACTAAACCACTGGTATTTTATGATAATAAGTGTATCCAATCACCAATTCCAAAGGATAAATAGAATGATTTTTCCCTCACTACATCTAAACTGGACCATGAAAATGATGTCAAATTAGGTACACATCCTATTCACTCTAGAATGGAAATTTTTTTATTTCATTCTGGTTCAATGTGTTCTTTTATGTCTAGTAGTTTTTAATGAATAGTTGAATTGAATCCCCAAAATCTTGAAATTGGGATATATATAAAAACACCTAGTGGAACAAAAATTTCCATCCATTTGTTGGACTATTCTCTTATAGGTGTCTATTATAATATTCTTCTAGACAATCTCACAATTATTCTATTTTTTCAATTTGATTTCATATTCTGTATGGATTAGCTCTCACTATATAGAGCACACATCAAATGTTTGAAAAAAGAAATATATTTTCACATTGCAAAAAATCCAATGATCCTTTAAGAATTTGAGGAATATCATGAATATGCTTTGGAAAATTGATGATCAATGTTGTTTTTGAAAAACTATGATAAAGTTTTTCATTCCCAAATTGTTGAATGAAAGGATAGTATCAACCTAAATGAAATTCACATTGTTAGGGAATACCATTATGTATTTCCTAATGAATTACCCAGACATCAAGCTAATGTGTAGGTAGAGTTATTAATTGAGATCATGCCCAAAGACACTCCATTCTCAAATTGTCTTATAAGATAGACTTGATCGAATAGATGGTGCTAAATAAAAATCATCAATATCATTTTTACAAAGGGATAATACACCCTATTGCATCACATTGGGGAGTGCCAGTGTTCTAGGATGGATGCAGCTATGTATGGATTATCAAGAGCTGAACAAGATCACTATAATGAAAAAGTTTCCCCAACCAAGCATTGATGACTTGATCAATCAACAAAAATGGGAAAAGTACATTTCAAAGGTGGGTATTCCATTTGGATATCATAAACTAACAGTGGTTATGTATGATATTCAGAATACATCCATTCATAAAAGGTATTGGAACTATGAATTCATATTTATTAACTTAAGACATACTAATACCCTTGAAATAATTATGGATTTTTTGAATAGAGTCTTGAGAAACAACCTAGACAAATTTTAGGTAGTTTTTATTTAATATATTCTAATTTAGTCCTCTTGAAAGTAAGAAAACGAAATGAATATAGGGATTGTTCATGATATATTAATGAAGGAAAAAAATGTATATTATTTTCATAAATAATGAATTTTAGATTTATCAAGTCACATTACTATGTCCCGTGATAATAAGTGATGTATTTTTGTGGACACTTGAAACAAAGAAGCAATTGAGGAATGTCCCTAAAACACTAGTTTCATAGAAAACCATAGTTATCATGGTATTTTAGGTCACTAAACACATTTTACATCAAAGTACTAATGATTTTCATAATAATTAACTAATTAAATAATTGAAGGGGAAATGTATGTATGTAGGGGAAAATGTGAGTAAAAATATAAGGATCTCAAGAAGAGGCTAATAACTACTCATGTACTCACACTACCACAAGTGGATAAGAATTTGGGATATACGGTGACTCTTCTATGAAAATCATGGAATTCATTTTCAAGAAATATGATAATGTGATAGCATATGCCTCGGGATAATTGATGATCCATGAGAAAAAACTACAAGATGGATTACATAGAGTTAGCAATTTTGATAATCACTATAATGATTTGGTGTAAAACTTTATTTGCTGAAAAGTGCCATATATATTCTGCTCACTAGTGTATAAAGAATATATTCACATAGAAGGATCCCAAAATTTATCAACAAATATTGTTAGATATAATCAATGACTATTATTTCACTATTCAACATCGTCCAGGAATGGCGAACATTGTAGATGATACTCTCAGCTGAATAGAACAGTCTACTATATCCATGACGCAGATTGCGAAAGACCATGTATTTCGTGATATTCAAATTTTTATTAATGAATTGAAAATGGTAGGGAATATATCCAACCATTCCCAAATTATTTTCCAACCATCTATCTAATATAAGATCAACATATAAATTGCCAGTACATGGAGACATAAATGTTGGTGAAATTTGTAAGTGAAGTGAAGCTACAGGAGTTCCACATTGACAATGAGGTATTTGATTCCATTTGAAATAAAGATTTGTGTACCTTCATCACCTGGGATAAATAATTCTCTATTGGATAATGAACATAAATCTTCACTATCCATCTATCCTAGAAGTATAAATATCTAATTTGATCTTGTATACCACTAATGGTGGGTCAAAATGAAGAAGGGTATTGCCGAGTATATTTCATGATTTTGTGAATGTTAGTTAGTTAAAAAATATTGGCATGTGTATAAAGGGATAATGAAAACATTTATTATACCCAAATAGAAATGGGATTATGTCTTTATTGAAATTTTCACTAGCCTCGAAATGAAATATAAATCAAATATTGAGATATGGTTTGTAGTGAAATGAATCACCTGATTTCCCACTTTATTTCCATCCTCAAATATTTCTTGATAGAGAAACATTACATTATATATGAAAAGGTTGTAGTGAGGATTCATGGGGTTCCACTTTTGATCATATATGATCATGATCCACAGTATAACATGAAATGTTTGAGAAGAAATCAACATCCATTGAGTACTGAATTGAATTTTTGAATGACCAATCACACCCAAACTGATGGCCAATCAGAAATGACTATTCAGAGGCTTGATTACATGAGAAGTGCAGGCTGAATAGAATTTAAATGAGTAAGGGATCATGAAATACCATTGGTTTACATTCCATATGACAAGATATTCCTCTTTAGTTTTCAAATGGATCTTTAGGAATCTCTTTATTGGAACAGATTTAGAACCTTGACGTGTTGGGATGATTTTGGGGAAGAGAATATACCTAGACCTCACCTTGAGAAAGAGATGAGAGGGAAAGTTCAGGCCATCCATTAGTATATAAAAGCTACAATAGTATTCAGAAGATCTATTTATAAAATAGTAGTATGGACTTGGAGTTTTATATGGGATAAATATTTTTCCTTCAAATATCACCATGGAATAGAGCCATAAAATTTGGGAAGAAGGTATGTTGATCCCAATGTAAATTTTCCCATTTGATATCCTTGATCCAATAGGAGTAGTGGGATATCAGATTTCAGATACACCAAATATGGATCACATACCTAATGTGTTCTACTTATCTCCCCATTATACATACATCCGGACCACCCACATGTAATTAATCCAGATGTTGTACAATCATAGAATATCCACTTAAATGATGAAAATTTTGGGAAGATCTTTAATCATATAGAAAATGTAATATGAAACAAGGCAAAATGACTTGTCAAAATTTTATGGAGGAACCTTATGTATGAAGATAAAATGTGAGAACCAATTGAAATAATGGAATAAATGTACCCAAATTGTTTCTCATCGGAGTATATGAGTTGGCATTTTGGGGATGATATTTTTAAAGTGGGAGTGAATCTATATTACATGTCTTTATAAGTAATATTAGATTCCTAAATAAATAGGTTTTGTAGTATATTAATACTATAAGCATTGGAAATATAAAGATGCAAACTAAAATAGTATTAATTAATACAGTTACATTAATTGGAAATGAACCAATTAAAATTACAAACTTTATTGATTGAAAAAATGGAAAATAAAATAGATAAAATAAGAAAATATGGATTTCATCGATCTACAAAAATCATCACCCCCACTTCCAACACAATAAAAATGGAACAAAATTTTAGTGAACTAATATAACTTATGTTAAATGGAGATATATAAAATATAGAGGAATTTATTTGAATATCGAATAAAAGAATATAGTTGAATATATAGGAGGTAACGTGATCATTGGAATTGTAATATATTCATTTGAAATTGTAACATTATTGTTGGAATAAAAGTTTTACATCAAAATAATAATTTTTTATATAAATAATAATTATCATTATTACTTTTGGTCAATATAAATTTTATAATATGAAAAATATTTTATTGTTTAAAAACCACAGATAAAATATTATATTTTTAATCAACAATATTTTAATGTCATTTATAAAAAATCATTAATATTATGTCAAAATTTAAAATTAAAAATGTATGAAATATATTTTGAAATTATTAAAATTATTTCGAAAATATTCATGTTGATATTTTCTAGTGGTATTTTGTTTTGTAATTTTCTAAAATAGTTCAATTTTTAGGTGAATAGTAAAAAATAATGTTTTTACAAAACTAGTGTAATTTCAATTACATCATTAAAGATGTAATAATGACATTATCTATTATATAACATCTTTTCAGTCCATTATATAATTAATTTCATAAAATTTTCATTAAAAATTTATACACATAATTTCAAAACATAATAAAAAATTCCAAAACCTAATGTCAAACTTGATTCCATAAATTAACAATTTTTCATTCATTCAAAATTACTTTTTAATAAACCAATGAATTACAATTATAAATTTAATAAAAAGTCACAGACAGATCATATTATATTAATATCTGATTAAAATTCTAAAAAATTAATTGTTACAAGTTTTATCATTAATTTGTTATTTTAATAATTATTTTATTCCTTAAATTCCACTTTCCTCAATTATAAATAACCCCTCTACCTACCCTTGAAAACCTACTCCTCCCACAAATTCTAATTCAAAATATCTTCCCAGATCCTCAATATAAATTTCTTTTGAAGATGTAGGTACATTCGGGGTAAATCCAACCCCATCACCGAGGGAGTTACGATGTAGTATAATAGAAACAACCACTAAGAGAGAGTAGGTGTCAGTTACCTTTTACCTCTTTTATTCTTCTCTTTCTTCTTATTCACAGTTCATTTAAAAACTATATAATATAATAATAATTATTCTATAATGAAAAATTATATTAAGGATGTTAACCTACTGTAATTATCATCTTAATGAAAAATGTAAATTTCATACTCCCCTTTCTCGCACTTTTGACAATGTCTACTTGATGGTCGGTTAACCACCAATAGAGATATTGATATATCAAAACAAATAACCATCATAAAGGATGTATATTATAAACTATATATAATATATAATCACATATTAATTTTTATTAGAATATTTATTATTTATAAGTAAAATATATAAATTACATTGAATGAAACAAGATAAATCAATATGAAATGGGAATTATTTAAAAAACATGATATCAAAATGCTACAAATTAATAAATGGAAAGCATGAAATATAATACAAAGAGTATATTTGATAATTAATTTTTTAAATAACTATAATTAAATTATGGGATATTTTTTAAATAAATATATCATTATACTTCAAGAGCTGGAAAAGCATTGAAATAAAGCTGGAGTTAAGGTTAGGGGATTCTCAAACCCAACTCCATTTCTTTGGGTTATCACTATTTCAAGAAATATTTTTTTTGAATACAAAAATAATGATCCTTAAATATCATTATAATATTAATTAGTTTTCTTTTTTTGGGATTTACATATTTATTGCTAGATTTTATAAAAATTTAAAATATTCTAAAAATGAAACATTCTTTGCAAAAAACACATATTTTTCTCCACTTGAGTTGAATCTTATTTTCTCAATATTGATGACGATTATGAAAAATATGTTTTATATTATTCATATGGTAACCTTAAGTTCATTAATTAAATTATTATTAACAAAATCCTTAAGAAACACATTCCTTTCCATGCGTTATTTCATGATTAAGATTATTATAAGTTCTATATGGCATGAATGATATGAAAATATAATGATCTAACGGGTGGTCCAAGAATTTTATATCCCTCCAATTAATTTGGTAATCTGATGCATATCATATGATAATTTATATTATTTCTCAACATTATGCTATATTGTTTCATAATGATGATGTTAGAATTGTGCACATATGTTATGTGTTAGAACTATACTATATTTGGTCGCACATATATGTGGAATTTGACCACTGAAACATTGTGTTTAATTTTTCTTCATTTCCATATTCCAATAAATTATTACATGTTACCTCATGATGAGGATGATGATCCTCTATATATGGTATGATTATGATTATTATTATTATTATTATCAGCCAAGATATATTTATTCACATCCCTTATTTATCCACTTAGAGTGGTTTTAACTTACCAGTTTTATTTATTTATATCCTCAGATTATTTTTTTAAGGAGAAAACTAGGGAAAATAATAATATATAGGTGAAGTATTTAAAAAAAATTTGTGTTTTTTAGATAAATGTTACGAATGATTGTAACTTTTATAATACACTAAACCTTTTGATCCCAGATTTGTATCCTTTTTATATTGTTTATGTTTAAAATGATGTAATTGTCATGTAAAAAAATATAGAGCTACTATAACTAGTAACTCATTAATGTTAAATATTTTATGGATAATAGGATTTCATAGAGTTTGAGAGGAAATTAGGGGTTTCTAGAGTGAAGGAAATTGGGTACCGAAGTGTACCTTTTACAAGATAAAAGTTGTTTAATTTTTTTAAATACCAAAACAAATCAATAATAGGATGTCACTCTCAAGAAAGTAACATTAAAATCAATAAAATATTGATTTTGTGACATAATGCTGAACAACATATCCGAAATTAAAAAATTAATATTTTTTTAACTTGTTATTCCCATTAACACCAAGGGTATTGACATTTTCTATTTTTTCCCACTAATTCAAGTTTTTACCTATGTAATTTTCCTCTTATCATAAATATGAAATGATAATAATAATATAATTTGGACCCAATGATTATCGATATAATTTCAACTTTATTATATAAAAACAATATGACTAAGGAAATTTACTTTTAACATAAATGCATGTAACCTGAAAAACTTTTTTAATGATTACTTTTATAAAAAAATATTTCCAGATTGGGTGTAATTATGAATTACATTAATTTAATTAATTTAGATAAATTATTATTATTCAAAGAGTATTTATTTACAAATAGATTTAATAATATATTACGTTTTATCATGTTATATTTAATTAAACAAAATAGCTTATCAAAATAGTTGTCCTCATAATATTACATAAATATTGAAAATGACAAGACTTGGTATATGACTACGAATTTGTATTTTAAAATTATATTTTATTCGTTTAATATAATAATTAATATGAAAATTATATGAAACCCATCAATAATTTCACATAATAAAATAATTTCAAATATGTGGTAGTGTTAATAAAGTCAGTATTTTCATTACTCATCTGAAATTTAATTATTTCTAAAAATAAAAAAACAATATCAAACTAATATGACTATGATAAATCTAAAAATTTAAATATTTTTTAAAAACTAACATCCTAAAAGTAATAAAATTATCTTATAAAAAAGATCAATAAGTATTATGAAAACTATCCTTTTTAAGAAATATTTTTTTCATATAAACAATTTATTTAAAATTAATAATATTAAAAAATATTTTGAACAATAAAAATTTCAATATTATAAAATAAATTTTCTTCATAAAAAATGTATGGTATTCTTATCTACACTAACTGTGTCGATATTTATGGTAAATAATTTTTTCCTATTTTTATAAATATAATTATTTACATAAATTTCTTAATTTTATTACTATTTTTTATTCCATATAATTTAATTGTACCATTAAAAGGAATATATATGTTTGGATTCATATTATAATTTACATAAAATAATCAAACAAAATATTTTGTTAAGGGTTGAATACTCATGTTGTTACATTCTTCACCACACAAAATAATTTCATAGTCAAAAATTCAATACATGGAAAAAAGTGGGGGTAATTGGCCTTTACCACATCCGCAGGTTCCCACATAGCCTCTTCAAACATATGGTTTCCCTATAGAACATTTACCAAATGATTGGAAAAATTCAATAACAACATATCTCATAAATCGTAAACTACAACTTCATTTTCCCCATATGAGATATCATGCTCCAGTTTCAAGATTCCAATATTATCACATGTGATGGTCCTGGTATACACATTCTCAAAATAAAAAAAATTGATCACATCTTATACTATGGATACTTATGGGGGAATTGTTTTGTGGTAGTACAAAACCCTGAAATGAACATTTATTTTATAGCTTTTGATATATCTTGGTTATAACATCAATATCTTCAAAAATATTGTAACTTGAATCTATAGAGATATTCAACGGAAAACATTTTCCACAAGTTAAAGCTAATGATCTTGTTGAAAATTATAGTCATAACTCTACTATCATATTTTTCCACATTCATATGATATTGATTGTTTTTATCATTTTATATTATTTCATAGATAAGAGAATGACCAATAATATTCCTCTCTCCCTTTTCAATCGAGCATGTAAGAGTCTTTAATCTCATCCCATTTACTGCCTCGTATGGTTGCATATAAATTATAGATTGGAAACCATTGTTCTATGAAATCCCATCCAAGGGGATATTTTGAACCGAATATCCTTTAAAATCCATAAGACAATATCATTACATATCCAATAGAGATTTCAATGTCATATCATGCTGAAAATCTATCAGGGGATGATATTGGATGTTTAAGCTTAGTTCCTTATCCATATATCTCTGATGAAATCTCTAAAAGAAATTTGATAACATCTGATCCTAATCATATATAATGGATAGTGGTAATCCATATAGCCCCACCAATTCCTATATATATATATATTAATAAATTATATAGTTTTTTAGGATTAAATATTATTTGATAAAAATAAAATAGACATCCTTTATTTGGAAATTGATAATAACCCAACTAAAATTATTGTATTTATTATTTGTGGGGTGCCATAAAATTAACATTAGGATGATTATATCCCATTTAAATACTAGTATATGTAATTTTAATAAAATTCCATTATACTTTTTTTATTTTGTTCCATTTTGTTGGAAGATCAAGCGTCAAGATAAATTTTCTACCATCTATCTATTCATACTGTTTCGAAATATGTTTTTCTTCAGTTATATATAAATATTTGGGCTTCCCATATTGATTGAAAAGTAAGATCTATGAGAATCATCCAAAATATCCTTTTTTTTATTTCATTTATTACAGAACAAACATCGTGGTTTTAGAACATACATGTTCATCTATAACAAATATGATCTTTTTAATTTTTTGACCCTTTTTTATAGCTATAAATCATATTTATAGGCTTCCTTGGTCATTATGTGAATGTATGATTGTGTAATAAGTTAGGAATGATAGGATTTTTCTTCCCCAATTATGACTTCAAGATTCATCCTCTGAAAATCCATGAGTATAATGTCTTTTTTAATCCTCCACATAAATATAGTAACATGATCATTCTTTATGAAATCATAAAACTCCTTATATTCCATCCTGGGGATGTAATGTATCAAGAAGTTATAATATTTTATATGATCCAACTACCTTATTAGATGCATATAATTGTATTTTTGTGTGAATATATATTTTAATATCTTATGATCAATATATATATCACACTTTCTATATAAATATAATGTCACCAAATCATCAATGTCCATATCAGTACCACAAGATTTCAAAAATGTGTCATGTAATTCTTCTCATGTGACTTTAATTGGAGTAAACAATAATTAATAAAATTTTCATTTTATAAGACGAAAATGCATGAACCCTCTTTTGAATCATCATAATATATTACATAATATTTCTAATAGTAAGGTAATGCAATTATACGAATAGGGGCTAATCTCTACTTATGTTACACAAAATATTCATCATATTACATTATCTTATGGAACCATACTCCCTTCCCTTTCAACTTGGTTAGTGGGTTTGACAGCCCTATGAAATTTTTAACAAAAATTTGTTAATATCAAGCAATCCAAATTAAATTATGGATCTCAGTTATAGTGGTTATTCTAGAACACTGGTCTAATAATCCCTTATTTATGGATATACCAATATTCCCTTGTGTGTGATTAAATGACCAAAGAGTGATGCCTTTTTTATCCCAAATTCACCTGGTATAATTTCTCTCATTCAGTTTCTTATTCCTCATGTTCAATAAGATAATTTTAAAATAATATTCTCACACTTATCTAATCACAGAATATATAATAATATCATCAAAAAATTTATCTGCAAATCAATAAAACTAGACTCTAAAGAATATTTTCAGTATACCCCTGAATACCAGAGGGGAATTTGTAAGTCAAAATGGAATCATTATAAATGCATAGTCTCCATACCACTTTTGGAAATTTATCTAATATATGTCCTACATTTTTCCTACATCCTGTTAGTATCTGGATCAAATTTCAACTATTAATGATTATTGGCCTCTTTAGAGTTGGTTGAATATGTCATGGACACATGGTAGATGATACATGTTTATTAACATGACCTAATTAATATCATTATAATGAATGAAAATAAACTTGAATCCATCGTTATTTTTGAGAAATAGGATAGGAAAACCCCATGGAGATGCATTGGTGTGTGTGAAACTGTTGCATATATATTTTTTGTTTATTATTTAACTCCTAGAAATTATTGGGATCCTTTTCATAATAAATACTTATGATATGAATAGATTTGGCTGTAAGAAAATTCAAGAACATGATTCCAATATTTGAGGGAAGAACATAAATTTTATCTTGAAATAAAACAATATATTCCCTTTAAATAGTAATGTTATAATTGTTGACATCCTCCAAGATCATTTGATCAAAGAGTCCCTCATAATCGAGAATAATAACCAATATTATAGAATTTACTTCTATATATAATTCATTATCATCCTTTTATCAATTCATCATACTAAGATGAGTTTTGATATGAAATTTGATCACCTTATCCCAACAGTTGACATGTTCTTTATGCAGGGAATTCCATTCCATACCATATATTATATCAAATTCATGAGAAAGATAAATCATTAGATCCTTTGGAAGTATCTCCCCTAAAATCACATATATACCAGATTTATAAATTATTGATTTGAAAATTTTATCACCCTGAATTTTAATGAATTATATTTTTCAAATAAATTTAATATTAGTGATTACTTCTATTAACTAAATCATCGATATTTATAGAACAATGATATAATATTCATATTTTTATTTCAACATTAACATTATAACCTCGTTATTATAATTTTCTACAGTTATACATTTTTCAATGATTGGTTAAAAAATATTTATTTTCATTAAAAAAATATTGTTGGTTTATATAATTTAAAAAATAAAAAAATTATGATGGATTTAAATGTAAAATAACTTCAATATATATTTTCTTATCCAATTTAGGTTATTAAAATCAATTTCTTTTTTAATTTTGACAATAAACCATTCAATACTTATGAATCATCTCCCATTATAAAACTTGTTTTCCATTTGGTTAACGATATTAATTTCAAATGAAAATTTTACCTTATAAATATTTTTATTTGGAAAATTGGATTCCATATTTTTAATAATAGTAATTAATATTCTATAATGAGTTGACATTTTTTCCAAAATATTTCGGGAAATAGTAAAAATTATTAATCACGGTTAACGAACAAATGGGTTTAATAAGGGTTAAATTGAAAGGGATAATTGATAAAATAGTCAATAAAAATGATTAAATCGCATTATATGACAATACTATTATCATATCTCACCTATATTTTGATAATGATCAATTCTAGACCCTTTTTTCATTGTTAAATCATGGGTACAACTCTTTCATTTCAAAAATTCCATGTATATCTACACCCCCACTTATAAAAGGAAAGAATATATCATATCCTCAAGAATCTTAAAAATCCATTTGAAAACCAATATAATATCAATTCCATTACTTATATAAATAAGAATATCATAGAGTCTTTTTTTTATTAGAAAACTATCCCAGTAAAGACATAGATGTAAACCAAAATGAGTTCATTGAAGAAGAAGTGTTGTTCATAACATTGCATTTTACATTTTATTTCTTCCTATAAATCCATAAAATCCACTTAAATTTTGAAAATATAAAAACATAATAATATAACATATACATATAATTAATTTTTTATGTTAATAAACTATATCCATCTCATATATGTTCAAATGGGAAACAATATTCTCGATCGTTTATACGATAGAGTACAACCACACAAACTAGTGTAATTTCTTTTCCACCTCCACTTCCCACGACTATATATATAATATATATAATATATTTATATTATATTTATGAAATAATTATAATCTTGGAATTATTATATCACATATAACATTATAATTTCCATTCTTTGGTAATGAGATTGTGTCATCAGTGTCTAGGATAGACTACAGCCTCACGAAGTCATGTGATTTTTTTCCCTTATGATTTACATTAAAGGTAATAATGGTAAATTTTATGAATATATGAGATATATATATGAAAAAAATTCAATTTAATGATGATATATTTTTTACATTTATTTTGTTCTATCCATTGGAAAAATGGAATTACCATTCAAGTGTACATATGTCCAATAGTCAACATGAATTGTGTTATCCATTTTTCAATATATTACATTGATGGATAAATTTAAATATGTATATATATATGATATTAATTTCATGTTTAAAAATGTGTAGATAAATTAAGAATTATTATATTTCAATAATAGAAACTACTGAATCAATATAAACACGAAAAAAATAGTTACTACCTGAAAAAATATTTGAATAATGAATTGATAATAAAGTGGAAATAATAGTTTATAAGTAAATAATATATGGTATTTAATATGAATTTTTTTTTACGAAATTGATTTATAATAATCATATATTTATAAACATGTGTTTTGAATGTGTACAAAGGATGACGAGATATATGGTATGGGTTTTTTCATCTCACTTTTATTTAGGTGAGACACATTACATATTCAATACTTATTTATTTTATTGGCATGTATAAGACCCAATAATATATTTTATTATAATAATAATAATAATAATTGGATATATATATCCATATATGTTTTACTTATTTTCTGGGGTTTATGATTCCAAATTAATAAAAGTTGTAATTATTTTTTGTTACAATATCAATGATTATCGGGATCGTTTATTATTATGCTTCTCAAAATGAAATATTATGATCTTCATATCAAGAAACTAATTATTTTTATTTTTTGTGAACATTGATTCAAATCACGTTTTTTCCTATAAATTTTCTCTCTTTATGTACTCATGATTGAGAAATAATATTTATAAGGAACAAGTGAATTTATTTTTTCTCTTCGGTCGACACCCAATTTTCTCTTGAATCCCTGTTTTTTTTTAAAATTGATTTAAAACATTTTATCTAACTAATGTAGAATGAATTTTCCAATAAAATATTAAAATTTATGAATGTTTACAAAATTTTTTAAATTTAATCTTCTGTTCTTTTTCAAAATATGTATTTCTTTATAAAATTGTGAAAGGAGTTTTATTTTATCCTATAAGGGATAAGAAATACTTTTCCATCATGACCACTCAATGATTTGAATATTCATTTAAGAGTACCCATGGTTAATTTTAAATAAATTATTTTCATTACAATTCATAGAAATTTTATATTTTATGGAATTTTTTTCAAAATTGAAATGACATTTTCCTATGAAATGTTCTGATGATCATTTTATGGATGTTATATTCATCAACAACAAAAAAGTTCTATTTATTAAGCTTTTTTTGGGAAATGAAACAATTTTAAAAGCATTATTTTTTATCTAAATATTTCATTAATATGTGGATGATATTATCATTAAACATGATACATTTCAATAGGTTATTCTATAATGATGTGATTTGGTTATAATAGAACCAATTTTCTTATCTCTGTAATGCTATGATGAAATGTTTATGATACCCATTTTATTTCTATGGGTTATGATATGACAATTTTTTTACGAAATTATAGAACAAAAATTTATATATTAAGTGATATGGGGACCTATATCTACGTCTAATTCATTTTTTAAGGATTTATCTCCTATTAGATCAAAGTGTACAGGGGCAGACTTCTTAAACCCCAAATATTGTGCACTGGAGGATATCCAAATCCTAAAATAAGATGGTGCTTGGGGGATTATCCAAAACATATATGATGGTACATGGGATATTATCCCAATATAATAACAAGAGGCACTAAGGGATGTTATTTCATTCTAGAAAGAGGGAACATGAGAGGATTTCCCATGAATAATGTATCTCCATGGGTGGTTATCCAATCCCAAACGAGTAATGAATCATGGTTGGTATCCTTGACATAAATTTTTATTATCTGCGTTCCAAAAATAAAATTCATATTACAATATTATGATGTCAAGGGTCATGTTATTTGATTACATTATGATTCATGACTTATTAACGACCATGATTTATGCATTGAATATTTTCAATGATATATTATATATAGTGTATGGTTTGAAAATGTTATTCTCATTTTATCTTACCCTTATGATTATTTAATTATGATATATCTATTGTTTTCTCTTACTCATTATCTATTCTCACCCATTATTATTCTTACATTCCATAGGTTGATCATAATGTTATTATTTATGATATCTATATAATGGGAGTTGGTTAGGAAGTACTATGTGGGGGATGATTTAGTTCTCTTGTAAACCACTTGTTTATGGGTCCAAATTTCCAAATCAATAAGTAATTAGTGATTATGATGTGGATAATTTTATTATATTATTAATATTCATCTTATAATATCTAATATCTTTTTATGTAATGTATGGGTATCTATTTTTTTCTATAATTAAATTTACCTCTGGAAATAAGGTTGAAAATAATTGAAATCCCAAAGTATATCTCTTAATATATGGATACAGATATTTTGAAGTGTGGAAACATTTGTTGGTATATTATTAAATTATATTGATGTTTGTTTCCATGTAATTATTTGTTTATCTAGATACTACCACAAGTTGTGGATCTAGAACAATCGTGCCTAGGTGAAATAACTCCAAAAATGTCACATTGAACTGGAATTGATCATCATATGGTGCATGACATCAGTTGTTACTGTACACCTAGTTTGACACTCCTAAGTGATGTTCTTTGGAAATTCACAAGTTATTTACAAACCATCATGACAGATTTCCAATGATAATGATAATTAATAAACTAGGTTAAACATAAGGAGTCTAGGATAGAAGATAAGGGGAAATAATCATGACATAATATGAAATATTTTTCTTGATTTATCAGTCTAATAAAATATATTTGATGGACGTACTATCCATTTTGGTTTTACCATGAGATCATATAATGAATGAAAAATATTATATGGTAATATTTATGTTCAAATATTTTATTAATCTATTTGATAATAGATATATGATTTTATGTTTATCATGAAAATTATCTAGTAATAATCATCATTATCCTCAATTATTATATTTTGAATTAATAGTGAACCCCCTCCCCCCCAATAGTATGATAATGACATTGTAATTCTATGATTCATATGTTGTGGAGTTTTGTGGGGAATGGATTTTTAAAATATTATCATTCTTCCTCTTAATGAATTTTTATTATATTAGGAATGTATTATCAATATATATATATAAATATATAAACCCACGATTTTCATACATGGATATTAAATCTATTTAGAAGAATATTCAACACATTAAAAAATCCCTAATGATCATAATTAAATATTGATATTGTAACAGTAAAGAAAAAAAATATCTTGGAGAATGATATTCAACTTCTCCCAAAAGGGTCATCCCATTTAGTAATAAAACATAAAACCATTATTTGTAACATGGAGAATGAAAACATAAGAAATGGTGATCATAGATTCTCAATAACCATATATATAGGATAAAAAAATCAAAACAGTAACATAAGGGTATAATAGAACTAACATAACATCTGAAAACCATAACCTACATATCAAAGATAATAATTTTGAGTAAGGGAATAATGATTTGTCTTTCATAAGATTTGAATCATAAGGAATTCAAACAATGTGATCCATAAGATCGTAACACTAGAATAAGGAATGTAATTTGAAGGAAAAACATATATATAGAAAAAATCATATGTTAAGGCTACCAACTACAGAGCCCCTAAAATGTTAGTATTTGGATAACCATGCATGTACCTGATTTTGGATTGGATTGGTCACCCATGTACCCTCCATTTCAGGCATGTGATGACAACTCGTGTTCCCTAATATTTTGGATCAATCCGACCATACATGTACCCTCATCGTTGTTCTTGGGATAAGCATCCATGTACCCTCATCTTTTGTCTTTGTCTGACCACCAGTGTACCCTCATCATTGGGATTTGGATAAAAATCAATGTAACATTTGAATTCACAATGAATTTATCATTTCCCAATGTGTGGTAGAGCTATCTGGGTGCACTCATAATTTATTCTATAATATTCTCTCCCGATGCTATATTTCCTGCCACATCATATAAGTGGAAATGGGATTACACAAATTTATATGGGCCAACCCTCATATAAGAAATTTAAAATACCAAAACATTAATAAAGTAAAACAATATTTAATATCATCTATAAAATTCATAAAAAATCATTATTCATTCATAATGTGGTTAACCCATGGAAAATGAATGGGTTGCATCATAAACGTTTTGAAACATGATTTATCCAAGAAACAAAATTGTTCCATCAAACATCATGACATAAAAAAATTAACCATTCACATAATGAATATTAATTTTATCCATGGATTATGTCCCCTATAAAGAAAATTCAATATCAATGGATTTCATATTATATGGAAAATAGTTTTTGTTGGATATTTTAAAACATTTCTTTCTAAAAATAACATTTATGTCTCATCTATATATAAAACATTTTGAAAAAAGAAATCATTAAAAAAATATTGATAAATTATAAAGGAGGCTTTTAATTTCATTTAAATCACTTTTTAAAACATTAAAAATCTTCAAAATAATTTCCATTGAATGTATTATAATAATATATTTTTAAAAAATTGAAATCCTTTTTTTATTTTATTTGGAAGAAAACATAATTTTTTACTGAAGAGATAAATAAATTCATAATTTATATAAAATATTTATTACTTGTATTATGTACCAAATAGTTGAAAAGATGTATAATTACTGAATATATCATAGAATAGTAGATGAAAATAAAATTCATTATAATTCTTGAGATGCATTTCCTGATATTTAAACATTGGAGACTTAGTAATAAACAATCTCAATAAAGTGTATGATTGTAAAAAAATCATACCACTTTGGTATCCTTGAATTTTATCCCAATGAAAGAATAACACAAAATGAAACCTAAAATATCATTAGTATTATTAAATTCATGATATTTAATTTCAATGGTGAAATATATATACTTCATGAATTTATATAGGTTCATACAATAAGGTACATCTCAAAGATGGAAATTCGGGATAGAAACCTAGTACCGATTTGGATACATTTGACCCATCATCCATATGAAATAGAGGATCCCAATTGGAAATGTAAATCTGAATAATATACAGGTTAATAATTTTAGCATACATTTAGGGGTTGTATTAACACTATATATTGGAAATTGGTGTTGAGCATGGCATGGGTCACATAACTACAAAATGTGTGATAGATTGAGCTTACTGCTTATGTGACACTTGAATCATAATCCCCATGAAAAAATGACATCAAATTAAAAATTAATTTTTATTTTGTTATGTATATTCATAATATATAACGTAATATGGAAGTATATAAAAAAAATTAAATGAATGGGTAATATCGATTAAGTCTCTTAGAAATAAATGTGTGTCTTTTAATCCCCTTACCTTAAGTATTGACATCAATTTTACCCATTCAAACATCCTGTATAATAAATATTTTTTATTACACATTTATTTTAGAAAATAATTTATATATAATACCACATTTTATTCTCTTGAGTCCTTTTATTAACCTTTTAACAATAATTTCAAGTCAAGGTATTGTTTCGAGTAATAAATGAATTGTTTTTCAAGTATAATTTCACATATTATATTTTTCCATGTTACTCTGATCATGATTTATTAATATCAAAAATTAAAACAATGATATAAATATCATATATATTTAGTATATATGTATTTATAGTAATCCATAAAATATATTGATAGGAAATGAAATACACAATGCAAGAAGATAGTAGGTCAAATGTACACATGAATGTTGTTTTCATTTTCTTATCATATTGAATGAATGAAGTGAAAATTATATATAGATATTATAGTTCCAGTACTATTTTTATGTCATATATAGTTCATATGTTAAATGAACCCATAATTAATACAATCCATGAAAACCATGAAGGTACGTTTGGTAATGGCATGAGTGGATTTTTTTAACTATTGAATTGGTGCTCGTAATTGAAATCTAAGGACACCGTTGACCTTACAGCACCGATTTTACCTTAAGGGACTCTTCACCTATACAGTTGTTGGTCAAGGGTGGAAATTGGTTTCTCGGTTATTCGTGGGATAGTTAAAAAATATTAATAAATTAAAAAAATACATTTTTTTTATTTATTTGAAACCTCTCATTGTAATTTTAGTTGTGGGGGCCACCCGACCATGAATCCTTTGTAACTCTTAGAATCCCCCAATTGATGTTCCAACATTAATTGTTCAAGTAATGAATTCTAAAACTTAATCAAGTTTCTTCCCACTTTATTTTCCTCTGGAGGGTTGGAAAACGTGGGGAAAACATTTGTTGGATAACTCTTGAAGGAAGAAAATCCTCCAACGAAGGGCATCCTCCGAATGATGAATGAGAAACCAATGTTCAAGAAGCATCGACAAGTTATCTTCCTCCTCACGTCACCTCTAACAGACAATAATGGTAGGGATTTTATTTAATGTTTGATAAACATCTATTTTTTTATTCTACATAATCTTGATTCTCCACGATGATGGCCAAAAATTCACAAACATCGATCAAAACATATATCATGATCTTTTCAATCCATTCTTTGTGTGTTCTTTGTGAATTCTTTATCGCCAAATATTTTATCATGCTAAACCTAAAATGATTCATTAAGCGTGAAATATGGATGCAGATATCATGACCCGAGGATCGCGAAGATGTTGATGACATGTTTTTTGGGTGTATAATGAAGTTATGTTAGCCCACGGAAGAAGGTGGCGGCCGGCATGCCGGCCGGTATCGTGGAGGAAGGCGGTGCGCATCTGCACCGCCGGTAGCGGAGAGAGCCACAGTTGTCGTGCCACGGTAGCACCCAAGGGAGGCTGGCACCCGGCTGGCCGTGGGAGGAGCAGCGGGTCAGTGCGCGTCCGGGCCACTAGTAGAGGAAGAGGCCATGACAGCTAAGATGCGGTGGGGTACCCGGAGGGCGGTGCACATCCATGCCACCGTTAGTGGAGAGTTCGCAACTACTGATCCGCAGCGGCACACCGAGAGGGTGGCTAGCACCCGCCCCACTGCTGGAGGAACAGTGGCGCCATCGCGCCGCTAGAAGGGGATCAGGGCAGATTTCCAGTTGAGCAGGAATGCTTTGGTAGGTCCCAGGTTCTAGTAGGCGGTGCCACATGGCTCCCCCAGGTAGCCCAAAGCCGAACGGTCCATTGCATCATTTGGAATTCTGGGGGGCACCTCCTCCCACATAACGTCCATGTTATCCCCCACCACGACAAACAACACCCACCTGAGTGGGCTGAGCCCCGTATCCCGTGCCCAGCGGGTCGGGTCGGGCGGGTCCGACGGAACGTGGGCCCATTTGGACCCATATACGCATTTTTGGCCATATCATGAGAACTGGGAATCCGTTTGACGAACCATCTATAGAAATGGATTCCTTGAATTAGGAATGTCCTTTTGGTATACTCGACCTATGTTTTGGATAAATTTGGACTACATCTTGGTTGGATCATACTCGAATTCAACTGGACCCTCTGAATTGAAACGATAATAACATACAGATCGGGCGTTCGAGTGATGCACTTTATGTTGCGTTGGGACCCGTAAGATGTGCCGATCCATTGAGAAACTTCTTCATGGTCCGTCATGGTAGTTGAAGTGTCAATCGATGTCTTGAAAAGGGGATCATCCCGGAATCAAGCACACTTAGTACGGGAACCCTGTGGTTGGATATAATTGACGAATCAACATATCTTGTGTGGGTCATCTACAGATCCTGTGTGGGTCATCATTGGATCTGGTGTGGGTTAGCATCTTAAGATCATGTGTGGTTCATCTTCAGATCCTGTGTGGGTCTTCTTAGATCCAGTGTGGGTCAATAGTAGAGCTTCTCAACAAAGTAAGATGATCTAGTGATACAGCTAATCATATATACTTTCATACTTAAGTTATACCTAGTGTGAGTTGAGTATTTACCTTTGTGGTACACTTCATTGGGGTGATACCTTCTTGGTATAATTCATTGAGGCTATACCTATGCAGTACTTACCTTTGTGGTTTCACCTAAGTGGTGCATCTATCTTCGTGGTGTTAACTATGTGGTACTTCTATCTTCGTGGTGTTACATGTGTGGTAATTTTACATTTGTGGTGTTACCTTTGTGGTGTTCTTTCCTCATGTGTGAGATAACTATATATATATATATATAACATTGGTATATGTTTCGGAAAATACCTATGTAGTATTGATGACTATTGATTCATGCTTTGAGATTGAGGTCTTTTTTATTATTTTATCCTTTGTAAATTTTGAGAGACCTTCGGGGGTCTTGGGGTCCTATTGAGTATTTTTAGTCTCACCCTGACATGGGATATACCCACAGATTTATGTTTCTTGTAATGATCACAGACAACATTGATCGAGGATGTTGGTGCCATGACTGGAGGCTGCTCGAAGGTGGACCATTAGAAGAGATGTATCGCAGAGACGACCACGTGAGAGTTGTACCTACGCTTCATGTATGATTCCTAGCAGGTGTTCACATGAGTTGTTTTCATTCTTACTTGTACTTTCAAGTTGGGATTTTATTTCGGCACCTTTACTTAATTTACTCGCTGTTTTTACAATATAGTTACTTTGTTCTTGTATCATGTTGTGTGCTTGGATTGTGTGAGATTTAAGGATAAAATGAAACGCCTTATTGGTTTTAGGGATATTCCTTTCCGGTGCTCGTCGCCAGCCCCTGGCCTATGGAAGGTGGGCTTGGGCTAGTCACGACACTTTCCGTAGGGGAGGGGTCATGACAAACTGTTATCAGATGAGTCGTTTCTACCAAAGAATAGAGACACTAAACATTTAATCAGTAATAGTGTTATGTGTAATGAGTGTTTTTATTAGTTTTTGGAATCCATTGTTGGTGCGGTGGACGATGTATCCATACCCCAGGACCCTAACTTCTGATTTCTGACTCAGTGCATGAAAACAATGATTTCATGTGTGTTCTTGAAAAGTTTTCATTCTGATCTATTTGAGTCATCTCACCATGTATAACTTATTAACTATTCCTAACCTGTTTCTTTCCATGACGCCTCCACGAAGGCAGCCAGCTTGGGTTGCATGTTGTGTATACAATGACAGATCACCGTGCAGCGAGGCTTCAGTGCAGGCCCCCCAATCGGTAGTTGTACCGTTGAGTGGTGTACCAACAACACCACTACCCGTTGGGCAGCTGATGCCACTAGCCTCAACAGCAGAGGGTGAACGCCACATGAGCGTGTTGCACGAGTTTCAGAACTAGAGGCCACCGTGGTTCAGGGGAGAGACAGATCCACATGTGGCTGAGGACTGGATAGAGGCTGTGGATAGAGTTTTTCGACTATTAGGGACACCAGCTGATCTCATGGTGATCTTTGCCGCTAGTCTTCTTTAGGCAGCAGCAGGAAGATGGTGGAGCTTGATGCTTTCAGTTCATAATGAGGTGACTCTCATCTGGGTGGACATTGAGGGCCTTTTTAGGGAAAAGTTCGTCCCATAGACCTTACGCTCTATGTGTATACAGAAGATCCTCCACTTGCAGTAAGGTATCATGATTATGGCCTAGTATTCAGCGAGGTTCATTAACCTCTTATGCTACTCCAATAACATAATGTAGGACCCATTCATCAGGTACCTTACCTTTGAGAAGGGGAACAGAAGATAGATTAGAGCTTCGATGACTTCCCTCAGTATCCCGAAGAAGGAGGGGGTGTTAGAGCGAGCACTCGTAATGGAGAGCTTCCTTGCTGAGCGGTCTCCAGCTGCGAGACCCACCACCGGACGTCACGTAGTGGACTTATCAGTAGCTGGAAGTAGATAGATGTCGTGTATGTATAAGAGAACTATAAATACAGGTATATAACCGTATGATACATGGTTGGTTGTTTGGGGCTCTCGAGGCAGAGCATGACAGCCAAGGAATAGGTCGGGTTACTCGTGCGGTGGGTAGGGTCACATGGCTCACGACTAACCAACCCTCCGTACGGATGACCATCAGATGGTCTAATAACTACCTGGGGAGAGGTGAAGATTCTGTCGAGAATGTTCATAGGTAGTAGGCATAGGTGGTAGAGGAGTTGGTCATGCATCAGGCAATGGTCAAAGATTCAAGGTTCTATCGTCGCTCCCTCCAGGTGGTCCACCCCGACCACAGGGAGCAGGTGGACCTGGACGAGCTCAACTCCAGGCAGATGAGGCCTATAAACATGGCTCTCTAGAGATTATTCGAGGTATGATCGGTGTCTACTCCACCTTAACAGTAGTAAATATAGACACATGTTCCCCTAACTATTTTATTTCCATGACCCTCATTCGGAGATCAGAGATTCTTGTGGAGCTGTTGGCTCGAACCTTACAGCTAAAGACTCTTAAGGGAGGGGATTCAGTGATTAAACACTATTTATAGTAGTGTGAGTTTACTCTAGGAGGTGGGAGATTCGTCTAGGATCTTCTAGTAGCATCATTGAGGCCTTACGACGTCATCATGGTTATGGATTGGTTATCTACATTCCATGCATATATTGACTGTTTTAGGCAGAAAGTGTAGTGTGTCTGTGAGGATGGGACTAGGTCTTCCCTCACCGGTGAGAAGGGAACCTATGAAGCATAGGATGGATATACCTGGAGAAGGGTGCAGCTGATCACACATCAGTTGGCTAGACTTACCCTCGAAGCGGTTGATGTTGAGAGAATGAGATATCATGTAGTGCTGGATTATTATGCTGATGTTTTCCATGATGATGTTCTAGGTCTTGCTCCTCATAAATAGGTGGGCTTTTATATCCACTTGTACCCAGGGAGGGAACCGATATCTACACCAGCATATTGGATGGCTCCCACGGAGCTTCGAGAGCTGCGAGTATAACTTGAGGACTTGAAGAGAAAGGGGTTCATTAGGCCCAGTGTATCTCCTTGGGTAGCCACGATTTTGTTCAACAAGAAGAATGATGGATGTTTGAGACTCTTTGTGGACTATCATATCCTAAACCAGGTTACCATGAAGAACAAGTACCCACTCCTAAGTATTGACGATATCTTTGATCAACTGAAGGGAGCACATTGGATTTCAAAGATAGACCTCAAATCAGGCTATCACCAGCTAAGGGTATGAGAAGAGGATGTGTAGAAGATGACTCTCAGATGTCGGTATAGCTACTATGAGTTCTTTCTTATGCCATTTGGTGTCACCAAAACACTAGTAGTGTTCATGGGACTCATGAATAGGATCTTCCAGCCATACCTCTATCACTTTATTGTAGTCTTAATAGAAGACATATTGATATACTCAGCTACAGAGATGGATCATGCCTATCATATGTAGATAGTTCTGAACACACTTTGAGAGAAACATCTTTATGGTAAACTCTCAAAGTGAAAATTTTGGATATGAGAGGTCCACCTTATGGGACACTTCATCTCAGAGGTTGGATTTGCAGTGGTTCCAGCTGATATTTAGGCTATGCTTTCTTGGGAGCAACCTAGGAGTGTGACAGAGGTGCGGAGTTTCCAAGGATAGGTCGGTTACTACTGGAGGTTTGTGCCTTACTTTACCATAGTTGTGGATCCCTTATCAACATTGAAAAAGATGGGGAGACCCTTCGTGTGGTCGGTGAAATTCAATTGGAGTTTCCAGGAGATAAGGTAGAGAGTGAAGAGTTCCCCCATATTGAGGTTAATAGAGGAGGGAATTGTGTACGTTTTCCACTGTGACACATTAGGGACTGGATGTGAATGTGTCCTGATGCAGGAGCGAGCAGTGATTGTGTATGTTTCACAATAGTTGAGATAACATTAGCAAAAATACTCTAACCATGACCTAGAGTTAGAAGTAGTGGTCTTCGCCTAGATGTTTTTCTGAAATTACTTTATGGGAGAACGTTTTAATGTCTACTCTGATCATAAGAGTCTCAGTTATATATTCGCTCATAAGGACCTGAACTTGAGATAGCGGTGTTGGCATGATTTCCTCCAGGAAATTGACTTCGATATAGTCTATACTCTTGGGAAGGGGAACTTAGTTGTAGATGCACTCAGAAAGAGATCTGGTATATAGTTTTTGGGTGAGGTGACCGAGCAGCTGGCCACATTGTGGATATCTTATATGGATCAAGATGGAGTAGCATATCTTCAGTATCTTACAGTGACTCACCCACTCCATCAGTGAGTCCGGGAGGCACAGCTTGGGGACAATGACTGTGAGACTCAACATGCTCAGAAATCTACAGGACATGCACGTGATAGATTTTCTGAAGTTAGGGAGCAATTCATGCTCTTTAGAGGGCATACTATGGTACTGATGGCTCTCCAGGAGGATTTTTTAAGGGAGTACCATACATCCCCTCTAGCAGTACATCCAAAAGTGGAGAAGATGTACCAAGAACTTCAGCGTCTACACTGGTGGCCGAGAATGAAGAAAGCAGTAGAATAGTTCATCTCACGGTGCCTCAATAGTCAGCAAATAACGGCAGAGCATCAGGTTTCAATAGGATTAATTCATCCACATGAGGTTCTCGAGCAGAAGTGGGTTAGAATTTCCATGGAAATTGGGAAATGACTTCCACATACATCCAAGGGAAGTGATTCCTTCAGGATTATCATAGACAGACTCACCATGTCATCCAAATTCCTACCTGTGAGGGAGAAGGGATATATATAGATTTTTGGACACCTCTACGTACAGGAGATTGCATGGCTTCATGGAGTGCCCTCGACAATTGTCTCTGATCGTGTTGCATGTTTTACTTCTCACCTATCGAAAGGGTTACATGAGGTGTTCGGGACTCAACTTCGATTGGGCATCGCCTTTCATCCTAAGATGGATGGTCTGATAGATCAAACCTTTCAGAACCTTGAGGTCATGATGTATGCTTGCATCCCGAATTTCAGCCGAAGCTTGGTGGATTACTTTTCCATGGTGGAAGTTCACATACAACAAAAGCTATCCCTCCAAAATTGGTATAGAACCATTCGAGGCTTTGTATGGTCGGCCTTGCAGACCACCTCTGTGCTGGAAAAACCTCGGGGAGTCAACACTCATGTGAACGGAGATGGTACATGCTAGCACAGAGATGGTGCAGATCATCTAAGAGCGGATGAAGACTGCACAGAGTAGGCAGAAGTTTTATGCTGATAGGTGACGGAGACCACTAGAGTTCAAGGATGGTGACCATGTCATTCTTTAGGTCTCACTTCAATGTGGTTTTGTGATGATTTGGATGGGGCAGAAAGTTATCTCTGAGGATCATTGAACCCTTTCAGGTCCTCATCTGAGTTAGCGAGGTGGAATACTTCTTAGATCATCCCCCTCAGTTACGTTGGGTGCACGATGTTTTCCATGTGTCACAGTTGAGGAGATACATACATGATCCATCACACATCATTGACTGGGGAATGATAGACATCGACGATGGGGCGATGTTTTTAGAGGATCCAGTAGAGATTGAGGATCGACAGGTGAGAGTCCTATGTGGGTGATCGATACCTCTTGTGTGTGTACATTGGCAGCATGAGAAGCTCCAGGAGAGAAAATGGGAGCGGGATGGCTAAGATCAGTGCTGTGTACCCCCACTATTTTCTCTAGTTTGTGTTGTGGATTTCAGGTACGCAAAGCCCTGAGGTGGGGAGAATGTAATGACCCGGATTTTTCAATGAATATTTTTATATGGAAATATTAAAAGTCTGTGAAAATTGACGACAAATGATTCCAAGGCCCGATGTGCCTAGAATAAAGTTCTGAACTTTTTTATTAGGTACATTTAGTAACCATGTGAGTGGCATTTTGTAACATTTTAATATGTGCTCGAAATTGAAATCTGTGGACACTTTTGGACACACAATGCCAATTTTCACTTAAAGGATCCTTCACCTCGACCGCAGTAGGTCGAGGGTGGAAGTTGTTTTTTCAGTTCCTCGTTGGAGAGTTAAAAATAATAAAATCAAGCAATAAGTTTTATTTTATTTATTTGAAACTTCTCATTTGAATTTTTGTGGGGGGGGACCACCCGAACTTGAAACCATTGTAACTCGTGGAATCCCCCAATTGATTTGTACACATTAATTGGTCAAGTAATAAATTCATAAACACAATCAAGTTGGCTTCCCCCTTTCTAGATCCCCTTGGTGGTTGGAAAACATTGGGAAAACATTTGGAGGAGAACTATTGAAGGAAGAACGTCCTCCAATGAAGAAGATCCTCTAACGAAGAGCATCCTCTAAACGACGAACATGAAAAAAAACATTCAAAAAGTGTCGACGCACCATCTTCCTCCTCACACCACCTCCAATGGACGATTGAGGTATGGAGTTTATTTTGATGTTTGATAAAATTTTATTTGATTATTCTTTATAATCTTGTTTCTCAATGATGTTGGCTAAAAAAACACGGAAATAAATCCACACATATACAATGATCTTCTCCATTAATTCTTCATGCGTTCTTCATGCATTATTCATCACCAAATAATTAAGCACACTAAAAATACAATGTTTTGTTGAGCGCGACATATGGTTGTGGAGATTTATACATGAGGATTGAGAATATACAGACGAAAATTTTTTCGGTCATAGAATGGAGTTGCATTGGCCCGCAGAATAAGGCGGCGGATGACACGCCGACTGGCCATGTGAAAAAATGTGGCCCGCATCCGCGCTGCCTGTAGTGGAAGAGGTCGCTGCTTTTGAGCTTCAGCATTGCCCCTGGGCAGCCGGAACCTGACCTGCCACAGGAGGAGTTGTAGGGTGGCGCGCGTCTGCTCCACTGGTAGAGGATGATGTTGTGACTGTTGAGACACAACGACGCACCCAGAGGGAATCCGACACCCAATAGGATACAAGAGGAAAAATGACAATGTCGTGCCGCTATAAGAGGAGGCCACATGATTTTCAGCCAGCCACATCACGCCGAGCGTGACCACTCTAGCGGGACCCTTGTGCCAGCAGGCTGGGCCACATGGCACCGCCGGGATGGCCAAAGACGAACAGTCATTCGGAGTTCCATGGGGGCACCTCTCCGGGGGTAGCGGCTTAGGCGGGCCTCAGCACAGCGGTCCACACCCAACCGACCGGGCCGACCCCCGCGGGCCACACCTAGTGGGTCGGGCCACCCCCTTTGTGGGTCTGGCCGGTCCACGGCCCAATGGGTCGAGCCCGCCGTTGCCCATCCCATCTGGGTCAAACCCGGGCGAGGTCGGTCGAACCGGACCCGGGCCCATCTGGACCCAGGTACACATTTTCGGCCATATTGTGAGAACCAGGTGTCTGTTTGACGAACTATCTACGGAACTAGATTCCATGGATTGAGACTATTCTTTTTGTATACTCCACTTTTGGTTTGGATAATGTTGGAGTATGGACGAGTTGGATCAAACCCTAATTTATCCGGCCCCTCCGAACAGATACACTAATAACTTATAGACCAGACGTATGATTGATGTGACGTCTGTTGCGTTGGGACCCTTCTGACGTGGTGCTCCTTTGAGATACTTATTCATGGGAATCTTGTAAGTTTCTCTATCAACCAATGGATTGAGGAGTGGATCCTCACAAAATCAATTGCGCTTAGTGAGGGAACAATGTGGCTAGTTTTACATGATGAATTTACAGATCCTGTGTGGGTCATCATTTGATCCAGTGTGGGTTATCATAAGATCCTCTGTGGGTCATCTTCAGATCATGTGTGTGTTAGCATCATTAGATCCTGTGTGGGTCATCTTTAGATCCTATGTGGGTCATATATGATCCATTGTGGGTCAACAACAGAGATTCTTGATGAAGTTAGATGATCCAGTGATACATCTAATGATATATACTTCTGTACTTATGTTATACCATGTGTGAGTTGAGTGTTTACCTTTTCGGTACACTTCTGTGGGGTGATACCTTTGTGGTATTCTTCATTGTGAAGATACATTTGAGGTACTTAACTTTATGGTGTTACCTAAGTGGTACTTATAACTTCACGGTGTTACCTGTGTGGTACTTATATCATCACGGTGTTACATGTTTGGTACTTTTACCTTGTGGTGTTACCATTGTGGTATTATTCTCTCACATGTGAGATATGTATATATATTAAAAACTTAGGTACATGTATGGTCATATACATAAGTAGTATTAATGACTATTTCTTCTTTCTTTGAGATTGAGGTATTTAATTTTGGTTTATCCTTTGTGGATTCTGAGAGACATTCGTGTGTCTGGTGGTCCCTATTGAGTATTGTTATACTCACCCATGCACGGCTTACACCCGCACCTTGCCATGTCTTCTGTAGAAAATTGGCAGCATTGATCGAGGCTAATGGTGCCAGGACTGGAGGCTTCTCGGAGATGGACCATTAGACGATACATATCAAAGAGACAACCATTAAAGAGATGTATTTACCCTTCATTTAGGATTCTTGGTGGGTGTACACATGATCTTTTTTTCATTTTTACTTGTACTTTCTGGTTGCGCCGGTATTCCATCCCCTTTACTTTCTGTACTCACCCTTTTTACTATATATTTTACTTAGTGCTTGTATCTTGTTTCGTGCATGGATTATCTCAGATTGCTGGATAAATGGAAAGGGCTTCTCGGTTTTAGGGATCTTCCTTTATGGTGCTAGTCGACAGCTCATGGCTCATGGATGGAGGGCTTGGGGTAGTCAAGGAACGGGCACCGGGGGTTGGGTCGTGATGTTTGTTTCTTGTTTTTTTGACAAAAATTTATGATAAGTGTCAATAATAGGGCCCGGTGAATTTCCTTTTATAATTGAGGATGGGGGAAAATCTTTAAAATACCCAAAAGTATTCACTACTGGGTGGTTTACCATACATCATGTGCTCCAAAATTTATCATTAATGGATATGAGGGTTTATTTGGTTGAAAATCACCTCCATTATACAGAATAGAAACATTTTGTATCAATTTTATCTTTAGTGATTAAATTTAATCAATTTTATCATTATTGTTTTTACCAAGAAAATTTGTAACTATTAATTTCTATAGGTTATTTATCCAATAGGAATGTAATTGAAATGATAATTATTATATAATTTATACCTATTTATTCTATATAATAAATCCAATTCATTAAATAATAATCATATGTATGTGAAAAATTAATTTTAAAACAAACACATATAATGCACACGACCCTAATTTTAGATTATTAGTGTTACTTAATTTTTATTTTTTCAATAATAATTATGATAAAAACTGTGTTACCATTACTATATAATATATAATATTCTTATTCAAAAAATGGAGTCCAATTTTAAATATTTCATTCTAAAAAATCATAGAATATAACCTAAAACTAATTCCATAAATGTAATGAGAAAGCGAGTTTTTATAGTGAAAATTATCTAAGGTTTAGAGTGATTTTATATAAAATTTCAAAAAAATATATTAAAATGTCCAAAACTAGATAAATATTTGTAAAATTGTTTTAATTAATCTTTATATCCAAATTAAAATATAATTTAAGGGTGTAAAAAATTTAGTTGAAAAGAGAGTCTTCCATTAAAAATATTTATCATCACTATCCATCAATGTAATGAAAAATTTCAAAAAAATACCAATAATATATTCTAGGATGATTTTATTACTCTAATTTCAAAAATTATTTCGATTTTATAAAATTTATTTATTAAAATTGGAAATATATATTTTAAATGTAAGTGCGCATTGAAAAGGTGAAAAAATCACTATTTTGAAAAATGTAATTTTAAGCATAAAATTTGACTAATTCTTACACCTTGTATATAAAGAGTACAACACGAATTTTATTCATTTGAGTGAAAATATATAATATATAATTTTTATTAAATTCATAAAAAATTACAAATTTGGATAATTTATTATTATAAAACACACTTGTTGGTAAAAAATAAATTTGAAAAATGTTTTTCTTTTATTTTCAAAAGAATTTTATTTTCATTTCAAATTAATTGGATACAAAATAATTCATTTAATACACATGTGTAAACCATATTATAAAATTTTAGTTAGTATTATTTATATCCTATTATTCAACATCTATGTGAAAAATATCAAATTTAATAATAATATATTATAAATATGGAATGATTCATTTCAACTATTTATTTCATGAAATACAATATAAGAATGGTTTTTCATGTTATGAAAGAAAAACATAGTATTGTGTAAGACTCATGAAAATATTAGTTTTTTTTAAATAAAATATATTGAAACTATTAATTTAATTTGAAATAAAATTAATAAATTCTTGGGTTGTTAGATTCTTCCCCCCTTCAAAATGGATTCCCACACAAAAATCATGTCTATTATCAATGGTTTGATATTTTAAAATTAAATTATTAAAAAAATTCATCATAAAGGGTTTCCTGAAACAATCTATTAATTTTATAAAAATGGAATTACCAAGTTAACATGGAATAATGATTAAAAAAATGAGTAGTATAACGTTTGTGGAATGTTAAGATGTTTACATACAGGAAAAACGTAAAAAATTATAGAGAGTGAATGAGTAAATTAATCATAAGCATGTGAATGATCAGTTGAATGTTAAGGGCATACAAATCATAAATATATGATAATCTAATAGAATGTATGTTTCATTAGATATTTAGGTATTAAGATAACATTTTAGTTTCATAATCCATTATTGAAAGGTGACAAAATATTTTACTGTCTAATTATATTTGGAAATATGCATAATTGATACGGTTTAGATTTATAATAAATATTTCTTCCTTGATTTTTTTTTCTTTTATCAATTTACAATTTATCCACTTACTCTGAGAAATAAAAATAGGAAAATTAATTTTTCATTCTTAAATAACTATATTTCACAATTAATGAATTGTAAGATCCATAAGAGAGAAAATTAATTAGTAATATATCTAGACATTTTCTAAAACTGTATTGTTAGTAAAATTTATCCAATATAATTAATTAAACTCTAAACCGCCAAATTAACAGCACTAGTTCATCATTAATATTTATTTTTCAAATATTTTACCTACAAAATATCATTTTAATAAGTATATATCATAGGCCACTGGTATGCATGATATCCTTAATAGTATTCGGTCATGGGTTAAAACCCAAACGCCTTTCCATCGGGAAGCATTTTTCACCCATCATGTTGGTTAACCCTTTCCTAAAACTATATTAATATAATTATTATAAAATTCTAAAAAGATAGCATATATCTTTGGTATAAAATTTTTCATTACATAAACTTTTTATTGTTGTTTCTATTTTTTTCAAAGCCTAATTATCTTATTTCACTATTATTACAATGTACTTTTTAATGATATTAACACTAATGGATATAGAAATAATTAAATAATTAAATATTAAATTTAAAGGAATTATTCCTCAAATAACCTTTACAGTAAGACATATTCTTGAAAAAATAGTTCTACCGTAATTTTTTAATAATAGTATAATGTTATAATATTGAACATAAAAATAGGTTTTTAAGGATTGGAACAATGATCAGTCTCAAAATCAATAACTCATTATTATATCCATAACTCTTAAATTAACAAAAACATTTATGATTCTAAAATTTATCAAAATAAAAAAATGTTTCAGGATTCTTATAACCAAAATACCATTGATAAAATACATATACAATTTAGTTCATGAATCCAAATACACAAATACATCATGTATTTTATTTAAACATAAGCCCTTCCAGAGTCTACTTTTTAACATTGGTAATTATTTGTCATCAAATATTTTAATAATTCATTATAGTTTTTAATGATTTTGTGAATTAACAATAATATCCCCATGTATTCTCAAACAAGGTGTACAATAATGCCCATTTTCATACAATAGTTCAATAGCGATTCCAGTTCAATATGTTTTTTTCAGAAAGGGATGTAAAAATGTAACCAAAAAGGGATGTATAGTTAGAAACCCACTTATTCTATCATTTTCAAGGGATGTATAGTTAGAGAACCACTTGTTATTTCATTTACCTGTGTACAAATGTAACCACATTGGAAGGTATAGTTAGAAAACTACATGTTCTATAGTTTAACAAAATCACATGAAATTTTTCAATTAATTAACTAATCCTTAGACTTATCCTTTGATACATCCCTGAAAAAATACCTAGAAATATCCCAAGGGAACTCACAATGTTTTTCCTAAACTATTTTCCAAATGATGAATTGACAATTCCATTTAAACAAACCATGTATACCCATGATTTTTTAACATGGATATAACATGCCATTATATGACTATTCAATACATTATAAATACACATTTCTAAGGACCGTAATATTTCAGTTCCATTTGATACATGTTAATATAAAAGAATTTATTGTGAAAGAACATCAATGTCTCCAATAATGGTATTCCCCTCTATCACACCTACATTGAACAATTCTTCATGAACTTGGTAATGGAAACCTAAGAATTTGTGATCTTAGAAGCACATTATGAGAAAATATAGGAGATACATAAGTATAACATGAATATAAGGGTATGAGAACATTGCTATATCTTTAATTAATCATACCCTAGATATCAATGATCATAATAAGGAGTCAAGAAATAAATAATAGAAGTTTTTATGAAGTGAATACTAAGTGAAACATAGAGTATGATCCATGATAAAAAAAATTGGAATAAGGATTATAAGTTTTCATATACATATAAGAATATAATATATTTTGTTAGGTATATCCACAAAGATTCATAACAAGTATATTTTGGAAGAAAAGCCAGTTTTACATTTGTGGGATTCAGTTGAACACCCACGTACCCTCTTTTTCAAATCTGGATTACAATATGTGTACCCTCATATTCGGGATTTTTCATACCACCATTGTACCCTCATCATTGATAATGGTAAAAGAAACCTTTATAATATCATATTTTGGCTCGGGTTGGCCACCCATGTCCCCTCATCATTAGTCTTTAGATAAAAACCTATTTACTCTCTGAAATAATATTGATTTTTTCTTGAACCAAATCATTGGAGTCCTATCTCAGTACTAACATAATGTAAACTATGATGTGCTCTCCTGATGTAATCTATATTTCCTAAAAATATTAATCGTAATGGGACTAACCTATTATATATATATTACCCCTTCATATATGTAATTTCAATGAAACATAACAAGAATAAAGTAAAAAGAGAATCCATATCATTATAAAATCCAATTAAAAACAATATTCTTTTAAACATAATTTAATAGGTAAAAATAATGGGATTCATGTAAAAAAATTTGAAACATTATTAACCCAGGGAAAATAAATGGGTTTCATAAAACATCATGCCCTCAAAACACACACCATTAACAAAAAATATATATGAATGGAATCATTATATCTTATCACCTGTAAGTCATATGTAACACCAATATATGTCTTATTGATGGGAAATATATTTAAAATAGTCATTTAAAACATTTCTAATGAAAATTATTCATTTTTATTTGAAAAAATATTCTAAATCACATGTCATTTCGAAAACATTTTTCCTTGAAAATGGACATGAAAATTTATAAAGGAATATATGAAAATTCTTTATATCACTACATAAAATATTATAAAATCCAAAAAATATTATTTGAAAAGAATAATAAATATATACTTAAAAAAATTATTACTTTTTTTTGAACATGGATTTGGAAGAAATCAATTTTCTAATAAAATAGAGAAAGAAAGATAGATTTTTTTATAAAACATGTTATTATATATATTAAGTAAAAAATTAGTGAATACAGTACCATTATATTAGGATATAATTAATAACCACATTAGAATAAAATTCATGAGAATTCATGAGAGGTATATCATGATACTTAAGCATCCGAGACATATTCATAAACAATACAAGTAAACGGTGTGTTTTTAACATAAAATTCTTATAACATTGGTAACCTTGAAGATTAATCCCCATGAAGTATTAAAATAAACATGAACATCATATAACATTATTGTGAATAAATTATTGTTATTACATTTCAATGGTGGTTATATATACACCTAACGAAAGAATGTAGGTCCATAGCATAATGTACGTCTCAAATAAGGAAAATTGAGATAGAAATACTTTACTGATTTTTTAACATTTAAACATTAATTCCCATTAAATATATGTACTAAAATGGATATTTCAATCCCAAAAAGATTCCATAAATAATCATTAAATAAATTCATGGTTTTTATATACACATCATAAAATAAATACATTGTGAATATGGCATGTGTCTCATGGATGTATTAAGTGAGAAGAATATCCCATACTCATTAAGTATATATTAATTCCCAATCTATGGTAAATAATCACATCAAAAGAAACATTAATTATAATGAAGTTATGTATAATCATGATATATCATGTCATATGGTAGTAAACAAACAACAAAAAATAAATGAGTAGTGAATATGGAATAAGTCTCTCAAAAATTAAACTGAGACTAGATATCCCTTGACTTGTTTTTTAGTCATTAAAACATCTTATATAATAAATATAATTTTATAAAAATTTATTAATTGAATTTATTTATATATAAACTATCATATATTAATTTCTTAAAACCTTTATTTATCAAATTAGTAACAATTTCATGTTAAAGTCATTTTTTGAGAAATAAATTCATTGTTTTTCGAGTATGTTTTGATTTTTTATTTTTTCCTATTACAGTGATCAATATTTATTAATCTCCATAATTTAAACCATGTTATTAATATCATATATATTAAATATATGTTTTTTCAGAATCAATAAAATATATTTATAAGAAATAAAATACACTATTCATGGAGATGGTAGGATGTATGTACACATAAAAATTGTTTTAATTTTCATGATGTATTCATAGAAGAAAATACATTGACATATATAAATATATATTACATTATAAATTTTATTCCATATGTATCACATATTTTTATTAAACCAGTACATAATAAAATCCATGTAATTCATTAACAAATCACATAATTTCTCGAATAAGCAGTTTATCGTACAAACGAATGTTGTTGTTGTATTCCCAAAAAAATATAAATCAAGAAGTTTTGTGCCATATAATAAGTAAATAATCTATTTAAAATAATAAATATAATAAATATAATATATAAAATATAAATCTATTATTATTTCCTTCAATTAAAGGTGGTAATTGAAAAATGAATTAGATCTGTTCATGAGGCCTTAGTCCACCATAAAGATGAACAATGATTTAGTAAACCATGTGATGGAAATGTCTGTGGTTGTAGTTCATAACATATACATAACAAAATATAATTATATATATGATAATTTGGTATTTATACCATCATTCTATAATAATAATTGAAGTAGGTAGAGGGAGATATAAAATAAAAATGCTTGCTAATGATCGTCATATAATCATCAGGTATCCTCCTATTGTATAGAATAACTCTTTTATTGTATGGATTTATATTAAATATAATGATTCAGGTATGATTCATGGGGAAATAGAAATTTATCTTGAAGGTGGTTGGTCGATCCAAATGGATTTATATGTGTGATTAACGGGGGAGTGTGAGTGCAGATTTACAATTGAGGAGCTAAGGTATTGTAGTAATACCCATAAGTACTCATTATCAGGGAGAATCCCTTACCTCAAGTTCCTAAAAATATGAAAAATAATGTATTTGAGGGTTTATTTGGTCTAGTAAAACCTCTAACAAATTATTTACAATGTTATTCCTAATTCCATATGTTTACTCAATTTTATACATATAGTTTTACCAATGTATATTATATCATTCTATTTACATATGTAATTAATCCTTTAAAATTATACATAAAATTATAATATAATATAATTTATTCATAATAAATCTGAATATGATGTGAAATTATTTAAATAAAAATAATATATGTGATTAAAATTTATCTTATAACAACCTTATGTAATGTATAAAACCTCATTTTAACCATAATTACATTTATTAATTTTAAGAGTTTTATCAAACCAATATAGTTAAAATTATGATTTCCTTTTTAGAAAATATAATTCATTAATATTAAAAAAATACTACAATTCTTAAAATTCTATTAATCGAAGGGAAATAACATAATTTGAAATTTACTCATAGATGCAACGAGAAAGAAGATTTTTAAAGAATAAATTATCAAAAGGTTACAATGTTTTTATATCCAATTTTAGTATGAAAATTATTAAAATGTACAAAATTGGATTAATATAATTATAATTTTACTAATTAAACCTTCAAACAAATTTAAATATAATTTTAAATGATAAATAATTTCTGTAAAAAGGAAATTTTCAATTAAAATTAATTACTTTACACCGTTCATTAATAAAATTAAAAATTTAGAATAATCCAAAAAATTACACTTAATATTATTTTGATACTCCAAATTAAAAAATTGTTTTTAATTTATAAAATAAATTATATAATATCTAAATATTTTTTTAAATAAGTACACCAAAAAAAGGGGACAAAATTAATTTTTAGAAAAAATATAGTTTTTAAGCATAAAATTTGATTTATACATATAAATTATCTTCAAACCATACAATATTAATGTTAAAATATTTATTTAAATAATATATATATATATATTATTGAAATAGTTTAACAAGAGTTCTTTGGTAAAATAATTTATATTAACACACTTGTAAGTATAAAAATAGTTTTTAAGATAATTTTTTGCTTTTTATATTAAAAAATGGATTTTATTTTCATTTCAATTCAATTAGAAACCAAATAATCCATTTTATATACATGAATAAATAGTATTTTTAAAATTCTATTAATCTTATTCATAACGACCATTCTAATGGCTAGGTTAGAATAATCATATTAAATAAAAATATTATAGTAATCTGTGTATGTAAGGAAATCATGATATTAAAAGTAATTGATGATTACTTAGTGTTTTTTGTAACTAAAGATAAACATAGTGTTTCATTTATTGGATAAAATAAAAAATATTAAATTTATTGGAAAAAATAATTTCACAATGTCTTGGGGTGTTACCATAAATCCCACCTCAATTTTTGTGTAAGGGAAGTCCCACTGCAACTTCCAAGCCAACAAATGAATCTATATCAGTGTTATGATAAGCATAAACATCCAATGGAGATCACATCCATTGTATGGGTATTTATTCCCATTCAAAATGGGTTCTCTTCCTCGATGGTTGGGGAGAATCTCAACGTCGATGATATGCCTATTATAAAGGAGTTTTTATATGACTTATATAATAATTTCAAATTATTCGAAAAAAATCAATGTAGTTTAGTTATTAATAGAATTTATATATTTTCAATAAACTATTTCATATATTCTATATAGAGTGTCCCATATTCAGTTATTATAATTGATGAAGAATCTCTAGGAGAACCTTGATAAGGTATTCCTTTCTCCTAATGTGTCATAATGGGGGAACAAATTCTTTTTATCATAATTAAATGTTGAAAAATCTGAATTACAATAACATTTTTGAACATATCAAGGAAATAATGAAGAACAAGTGACATCAATCTAGTGTTGAACCCTTTTTGGAACATTTTCAGGAATCTCAATACTATTCCATGATTGAAATTCATTCTAGATATCATCAATTTAGGGTCATGAATAAGGATATATACAATATACCATTCAATGAAAGGTATATATACAATTAGTGTATGATTATGCTATTTGGTCATTCTAATGTCCCCAATATCTTCGTTTATTTATTGAATACACTATATATATATTATATTGATCAGTTTTTGGTATCCATGATAGGTGATATCCTTACATATTCATAGTTCAAGCAGGACCGTAAAGATCACAAGTGAATTTTACTAATCAACCTAAGTAAGTATAAATGATTTGAAAATTATAAAAATTGTTAATTTTATCTTCTAAAGGTTAAATTTTTTGTTATATAATCCCAACTGAGTGTATATAGGTGTATCCATCAAATAAGGAGGCTATTACAAATTTTCATAGACCATCCAAGGTGATTACTATCCAAATTGTTCTTGGGTTGGCTCAACGTACTTTCTAATATATGTAAAATTACACACATCTACCAAATCCACTCACCATGTTAATATAGAATGGATCCATGTTCCTCTAGATATATAAATGTGAGGTCAATTTAAAGGAACTAAATATAGGTTTACTCAGTTTCTATAGACCCAAATTTAAACAAAATAAAATATACCGATTTTACCAGAATTCGCAATATTACGTTCTCAAAGATCTTTTTTGGTTTATCATTTTATATAATTATGAAAAATATTTACATAGTAAATATATGCATTGAAAGTGTAATCAGAATTAAATTATCCATTTTTACAAAATAAATTCTAAAAAAAATCATTATTTATTTTCATCATAAATCTCCACAATTTTCATATTGAGCACATACTTATCCCTACACTGCTTTACACCCTATGAAAAAAATTTAAATCTTTTTTTTGAAGAAAATAACTATGTATGGGATATAAAAATTGAAATCAATAAGTCCCCTGAAAACATCTAAATATAATGAAATATTCACCTTTATCTAAATATTATATTAGGATATGAAATAAAAATTATTATATTTAAAACGTAAAATCATTTTTCTCAATAAAATAATTAAACGCATAACATAGAAATAAATATCTATTTTTCAAAAAAGAGAATCACATTGATAACCAATTTTAATCCATGTCAGAAATAACTAGATCCCAGTTTAATCCAATGTATTATCCCTTTGGAAACAACCAACTTTTTTCATAAAATGTTAAGGTACGTTACCAAATGAATTCGAGTGCTATCTAGGTGAACCCAATGGTTTAACAGGGCCACCGAGTTCTATTTATGTGTACCCAATGTATATGTTTTATTAGGCGCAATAGTGAGCTATAATGGGGTTAAACCCATCACATAAGTAATATTGGGCTCACCATTATCACGTATATTGCTCACATACAATATAAAACATTTTATTCTTACACCATTTCATCAAAAACCCATTTTAAAACCATTTTTTATAAACAAAACATTTTGATAACCAAATTCCATTTACTTTTACAAAAGACTATTAAAATTGAAAATCCAAACACATTAATTTGAAAAATATTTATTAAAAATAACCCTGTAAACATTAAATTAAGACATCATGAAATTGAGGAATCATAAAGGTGTAAAAATAAACTCAGTATTTGTAAGTTAAAAAATATTATGTTTTTACATTTGTAAAAAAATTAGAGAGAAAATTTACAGGTTGATTTTTTTAAAATTTAATGTACCTTTAGTTCATCTCATCATGTAAATTACATATTATCATTAATAATAAATATTGTTTTATTACTTATATACATAATATCATTATTAATGTTCATTATTCTTCTCATATATCTTATTAGTAGGTTATATAAATGATAATTTAAATTCACAACGGGAGTTTTGGAAATATTCCAAACTTAAGTCCAATATGACATTGGTCAGTTCTCTATGGTAAAAGGGTTTAGTATTATATCAAATCTTGATTAATATTCATTTTATTATTTTCAAATTTAAACATAAATTATAATTTTAATTTCAATCATTACGCATTGTTATGAAAATTGAACTATGTTGTAATCATGGACAGGGTAGGTCATACGTATTCTTGTGTAATTATTACATTTTTCAATGATCAATATAGAAATATAGAATGTATAATATTACCATTAAAAATTTATCATAAATTTCTATTTGTTAAATAAAATATTTAAATACTTTTACAAAAAATCAACAATTTGATGTGGTGATGAAAAATGAATCACATTGCTTTGTGGATGTGGTAGTCTACACGTATGAACAAACGACATTATAATTTTTAAATACATGGAAATGTAAGAGAAGAAATGGTATATTATATATAAATAATGATATATATTTCATAAATATCATATATATAAAATAATTCCATTATTATAACCATTTTTAAGATACTTTATTGGAAAAAAATAATTAAATATATTCCTCACGAAATATTCATCTGTACACACTAATGATTAATTATTTTCCAACAAAATGATAAGAGATATGTATATAGGACTTTCCACTTAAATAATAAAATCTTCATATATGTAGGATATTTATAAATTATATTATCTTGGAATAATATGGTTTGAAGGATGTGATAGAATAACCAATTTAGAAACTCACGATTAAAAAATACCTCTTCTCTAGAAAATCTAGTTTCCATAACAACTTAAGACCACTAAGGGTGGTTTTATTGATAACATAAGTCCTTTTTATTTAATATGGATATCATATTATGGTATTGGGGAATAATTTCTTAATACAAAAGATATTTAAATATGAGGAAAATGTGAAGAAGATGATCCCTTTTACAAGAGAGTTGATGGGGCCTTTATGGAATTTCTCAAAATAATAAATTAATATAAAATAATATTTCCAACCAAATAGTTCCAAGATAATTTTTTTTGAAATATAATATGAATACGGTTTGAAATATACATATAAAATAAAATTAATATAATTATGACTATATTTCTACCCATATATTTTGGTTTTATCCATTTTTTAACTATATTATCTATTACAGTGAAAAAAATGATTTTTACCCATTGAGGGTTAATATTATTGCTATTTAATAAAAATTATTCACTTTAACACCCCAAGAGTTCATAGTATGTTATCTATTTAATGTAATTCAATAGTTAGTGCCACACGCAACATCGAGTTCCAGCTCACTACGACTTTAAAAACTAGTAGTTCAAAAAAGCGTTGATGAATAGTATTAAGTGCATTTTGAATTTAATATACTCCTTATAATTTTAACATACATATTATTTTTTTATTATACATAATATAAAAACAAATTAAATTTTTTAGATAAAAAAATTATTTCTAAAAAAATACTATTTTATCACCTTTTAATGGAAATGCTTTTTTAAGTCCAATATTTGACACTTTTAAATAATAAATTTGACAAAATAAACATATAAGTTGTAATCAGGGCATCAAAATTTAGTTTGGATAAATGTTTTCTGTTTTTCTGATAACTTTCTTATTTTGAGGAATAGTGGAGAATACTAAATTTTTATTAAAAATAAATTTTTAAATAAGAATATTTTATCATGTTAAATTATACAATTGAAAGGTTTTAAAATATAATTATATTATATTTTTATCATTTAATCAAATTTTTGTCTTTGAAAGTAATTTTACATTTAAATTGGACATAAACACATATAAATATTTTGATAGTTTTTACTTCTCAAAAAACATGCTTTCCGGTTTTGACAATGGGAAGTAATTTTAAATTAATTAATTCAACTTCTATGTTTTGAATTTTTTAAAACATACATCATTTATGAATTTGGAATATGAAAATTATCTTAGGGTGAATATTTGGTGTTTTTTTAAAACATTCAACTTTTGATGAATAATGAAAAATACAGCATAGTACATAAAATATGACTTTTTACTTAAATAAATATTTATTTTATTTAAATTTATTTTAAGTCAAAATAGATACATAATACATTATATTTTAAATGTAATTCATTGGAGTCATTTTATAATAAGACTAGATATATAAAATTTTACTGTAATATGTAACATCTTTTACACTCTTTATAGACACATTGGAAAATTTTCATAAAAAATAATATTACCACTACTATGAATTGAATTTCGAAAATCCAGAGACACGATTGAAATAAGTACGTAAAATTCGGTTCAATTGAATTAAAATAATTCTTGGTAAATACTAACTATTGAAATTTATTTACCATGGTTAAAAGTAATTAGTGTAATTAAATGTAAATATGATATTATATTTACCCTAAAACATGTCTTAATGATATTGTATAAGTGTATTTCTACCAAAATCAACGTTATGAAAAAAAATATGAACCTTTTGATTCACTTGAATTATATTAGGACATTTATTATTATTTTATTTAAAGAATAGTATAAAGGGTTAAATTAAAATTTTAATAACTAAATCATTTTTAAAGTAGGGTAATATACAACAAAAATTACACTATAAATATTCACGAGAAAAAATAAAATAAGTCCTCCATAATGGTGTTTTACTTATAATTTTTAGACATTAAATATTTCAATTTATTTATGACACAATGATGATGCGGTAATTAATTTATTAATGAATGATTAAAATAATTGATATTATAAATATCAAAATAAATGTAAATTGATACTTTTGATGCCATACACGAATTTTCCTAATGCATATGAAATTTTTGGGTTGATGTAATGTTTTTTTTGAATTAATCAATTTTTATGACTTTCACAAAAACCAAATACTAAATAGAGTCAAAACTGACATAAATGAGTTTTTAAAACAAATACTATATTATTAATTGATGTAATATTTCTAAAAATATAAGGATCGGTCGAAGAACACATATAATTAAATAGATGTCATTAATTATCCACTTGGGGTCCTCATGGATTTTTATAGTAGGTTTATTAACCATTTATTATAATAATATAATAATACATATTAAGAGTTAAACTATTTAATTAAGTGTTCAATCTATAATATAAAGTAAATATATTGACATAAACAAGTCTAAAAACTATTGGTTGTGAGGTGTTTGACCCATACCCACCATAGCCTCGATAAAAATCCTTTTGGATCCATTTGAAATAGAAAATTAATTAATAGTAAAACAATATTTCAAGATTTTCCTAAAGTTACCCTAACCTCTCTTATAAAAGGGTTCTTCCCCTTCTCTCAAAATCACACCTCCAAATCTATTTGGCTCGGCGATGAGCTACTCAATTATCCCCCTAACTACCCTTACGTCAACCTATAGGTATTACATTGATCAGAAATCCTAGTTATGGATCCCTTTTGATCAAATCTAAAGGAATCACCCGAACAAGAGGTAATAATATCACCACCTCTTTCAAAGTTATTTTCTCCTTCCACGTCTTATTTTTTTTGTTGATTCCATACCAAAATAATAACTCCAGTACCATATAAATAATGTGATTTTATTATAAATTTGGTACAACCATATTAAATATTATATCCATCGTATGAATGGCATGTCACCATACGTACGTAACGTACAAATTACCGTCTCCAAGTCATGATGTAGTTTGTTATTCAACACTTCATTATTTGGATGGGTTTAATAATGAGTATAATTGAGGTAAATAATAAATATAACATTTTAATTATTCAGTATATATTATATACCATCCAATTACAATTGATTTCACCATCAATAAAATGATATTGTCGCTCTTTCGTACATACAGATTACTGTCTCCATGACGCGATAAGATTAATTTCTACATCCATAATTCAACAATGATTATTAAAGTATATATATAATTAAAAAGTATTTAATATATGACATAATAATGATACTGAATATATATATATATATATTACATTATTTACATATAATTCCATTCAATATGATATGAAAATGGAAACGACATTTATGCGTACATGTGACCTACCGTCTCCATATATGGTGCATTAAATTTCATATATCTATCTATTATACATATTTATATTTTGAATATATATGATACATAAATAATTTTTTATATTCTGTAAATAATTAAATCATGATATAAGTTATACGATCACGAATAGAAAGTTAAAACACTTATGGTAAAGAAAGTGATTATTACCCAAAATGTTATTTTAACACAAATATTCTAAATAAATTGGTATTATAAAACCATAAATTAATCATGTATGATTTCATAAATATTAATATGGTTATTTTATAATTTAATAACATAAAATGGACATTATTCAAGAGCATAAATGTACCCTCAACTAGAAAAAAGTACTAGGAAAGTGTTAATTCCTCAATCTCATTATTATCTGAGATTTATTATATGTATGTTTTTACTAGGACATATTTTTTATCCATGAAAATGTTTTATAAAATTTTTATCAAAAGGATTCTTTTTAAGGTAAAACTTAACGTAAACATCATTTTAAATTGTTTAAATATTTATTCTTCTAAATCATTATCATTAATGTCTATGTTTTCAAAATGGTTTTTAAGATTTATTTATATGGACGTGAATTTTTTAAAATGTTACTTCATTTAAGTAAGTTTCAAATTGGTATGGCACACGTTGATTTAAAAATTTCTTCTAAATGTCTTATTTTTTTAATTTTTATTACTTTTCAATATTTTCATAAAAAATGGGAAATTTCTCTCAAAGAGTTTTACTGATCATTTTCAAACTTGTCCACATCCTTTACTGGATATTATTAATGATTGAAGGTTATTTATTTTAATACAATGTTCAATATTTTATTGAATAAATAATGATATTTTTGACTATGGATGTGTTTCTTATTCCCTTCATGGTTTATGGTTAAAGTATTGACATTTTCTATGCTAGTTTTAGTACGAAAGGTTATGTTATGTTTCACCCTTTTCATATGAGGAATTCATTGGACATAGTACATGACGGGTGGAGACTATTATAGCTCCTCTATGAATTGGTTGGTCTCACGGGACAAAATAGTGTCTTGGAAGAATTCCTCGAAAAAACATATTAATAGTATTTGCATGAGTCCTTGACTATGTGGTTATTATGTCCAGAATTATGCATTCATTCGTTATGAAATTAGTTATTAAATGTGATTATTGGACTGTTAAAATATTCATGTGCATATTTATATGGTATTTATTGATTTATTTTCTCAATATAATGTTCATATTTTAGTATAAAAAGGATTTTGTTTTTATTACAAATTTTACGTTAAAATTTTATAGCTTCCAATAATTTATTTTCCCTTACTGAGCATCTGAGATCACCCCGTTCTTATGTTTTTTTTCCTAGGATTCGAAGAATTGTATTATGATTGATATAAAGGATTAAGTTATGGGAATAATGGCGTTCTCAGAAGAATATTTATGTTGTGTTTTATATTTAAATGTGTAACATAACATTCATGAATACAGTCTATTTTCCAAAACTACTAAACTAAATGGTCCTTCGGGACTTGATTCCTATTAATCAACAAAATTAATTAAAATAATGCACTGGATCCGGGATTCATGGGTAAGGGCATTACATTTTGTATCATAGGTAGTTTTGTGCAAACCCTGGAAACTAGATTTAGAAAAACTCTAATTAGAGAACATTACCATAAGATAAACTTTGAGGATTAGTGTTGAATAACATCCTAAAATTTTGGTAATGTATAGATTTTGTAAATTTTCCAAGAAATAAATATCTATCTGGAAATAAGAAGGTAGAGGCAGCTCTGGCACAGATGTACCTAAGAGTTAAAACTCTGACAAGGAGTTTCAGGATTGACTTGCGGTATCCTGATACACAACAATGGGCCTTGCTGCTGTCTTGTTTACGAAACTCCTAGGAAGTATTCTTAGGATAATTCAATTTTTTTTCAAACAATTATGAAGGATTTATGATTAAATACTTCTTCAAAGAAATTTTTATTATGATTATGGATTATATGCATAAACTGTCCAATTTATGTTAAGTATTTTATATGTTTAGAATTATGCATTGTGATTTGTAAACTAACCTAATGTATGCCATTGTTTCTAAATTTTTCCCATTGGAAGGAATGAGAAATCTAGCAATATTCATGATCCAAAGAGTAATAACGGTCATATATTTCATGGTCTTAAGCCAAAATTTAGATGGGAATAGTCTCCCACGCATTCTCATAATATGTATAAATAGTAGTGTGTGTTAAAAAGATATGAATATAATTATCTATATCATATGGATTTGAATGTATGCTAGAGAAGAAGAGGATGGTAGAGAAAAGATGGATAAAGGGATGAGGGGGGAAAATGTTTTCCCAAATGTAATAACTATTGAAAGAATCACCCTGGGAAGTGCATGAAAGGAATGAGAGTTTGTTATATGTTGGGAGAAAAAGGGAACTAAGTTCATGCTTACAATGGTAAAAAAATGTCTCAAATATACAACACTTCATCTGCAAGGAGGTGAGACACTATGCAAATCAATGCCCCAATTATCATAGTATACCCAAAATGATGCTATTGAATAAAGTCATGTTATGATACTACCGCAGATAAAGGTGAATGATTAGTGATATTATTTTGTTATTAAATAATTGTGTCATTTGTGTATTTTATTAATTATTTACAAGTGATAATATTTATAGAGAATATAATGATTGTATTGAAGTACTATTTCACTATGAATTTTTGATTTAATAGTACCAAGTAAAGTGATAGAGTTTCATGTTAAACATTTTGGAAAATATATGGTTGGGTGAAATAAAACCATTAATATGTATTTGGAACTGAGATAATGATTTCAGAATAAGATATTATTTGTTTGGATAAATTATATTTGATATTCTTGACTACATTTAAACCATTAAATTTTTTGGTTGTTCCATCATTGTTGGAGTTGAAAACATTTTTTGGATATAAATAGTATATCTTGTAATATAAAAGGAATAATGTAGAATGAATGTAATAAATAAGGTTTTATGGAAATTTAGGGCGTTACCATTTTTTAACAGAATACTTGATGATGGAATTCACATGTTATTACATGGGAAAAGTGATCTTTATCATGTTTACCTTATAAATTTTGGACTTTGAGTTTAGAAAAAAGTATTTTTGATAAGCATATAGGACGGAATGAATTATGTTGGACATTGGATACTATTTATTATGGTTAAAACATTTCATAATATTATTTTTGGATTGTAATAAAAAGGAAAACCCAGAGGTCAGGCCAAAATCCATTGTGTTCAGAAAGGCTGCAAGACATAAACCCACAACCGAAGGGCAACAAAGGTGAATCACCTACCACTGGCCTACCTGATTTCAAGGTTTTTATAATTCAATTTAATTTTGGTATGGTGTGGAATATGAATTATAAATTCATGATTTTTGTAACCCAATACTATTAGGATAAATAAAATAATTTTTAATTCAATTATCATTTGGTGTAAAAGATTAGTTTGTGGTAGAAGTTAGTTGAATGATGGAAATCTACATGTAAAGTAATTTTTTCACTTAATCTATGATGATATTAATTCTTAAACTTTATTAAAGGGATCCAAAAACCAAAAATTTATCATCCTAATACCTTATGTTTTGTTTAAGTGATGATATTTAAATCATCATATATTTACAGCTTTGAGGCCCTCAATATCACATTTATTGTTCAATTTTTTTTGATTGATGACCTCAATCACTCCCAATATTTATTTACGTTTTACCTCCAATTATGTTTCTCAAATTTCCACCAATTTCCTCTTATTAATTATCATAATTTGGGGGTGACATTTCCAGTTCCCTTTCCCCCTTATTAAGACAAAATTTTATTAACACTATTTCAAATTTGGGTTTCCACAAATGTATTTCCTACTTTTAACCTTTTATCTTTGAATAACAATTTCAAATTGTGAGAATGAGCATTATTGAAGGAGGGGGGAATGAAACACCCCTGGATTTCATAATATGTTTTCACTTTAAAGAAATTCAATAGATAGCTCCACACGCAACAACGAGTTCAAGCGCACCACGACATACTATACTAGTCGTTCATAAAGAAATTATGAATAATATTAACTTCATTTTTAATTTTATACACATCATTTATTATTACCATCAATATTATGTGTTTATTAGACATAATATAAAAATAAATTCAATTTTTCATATAAAAGATGTATTTTTAAAAAAATGAAATTTTACCACCCTATAATGGAGAACCCTTTTTAAATAAAGTATTTGACCCTTTTATATATTCAATTTGACAAAATAAACTGATTATCTAGAATCAGGACATAAAAACTATGTTTGGATAATTTTTTTTTGGTTTCTGATAACATTCATATTTTGATGAATATTGAAAATACTATATTTTAATTGAAAACAACTCTTTTAATAAAAATAATTTTTTGTGATAAATTATACCTTTGAATGTTTTTGTAGTATAATTAGATTATATTTTTATTATTTAATCCAATGTAGGTCATTTGATGTAATTTTACATTAAAATTGGACATAAACACATATCAATCTTTTGATAGTTTTTACTTCTCAAAAAACGTGCTTTGTAGTTTTGACAATACGAATTTATTTTAAATTAAAAAATCCAACTTCATTGTTTTTAATTTGGTAAAAGGATATCATTTTTGAATTCGGAATATCAAAATTAACTTAGGGAGATTTTTTGGAATTTTTCTGAAAACATTCAATTTTTGATGAATAATGAAAAACATTGCATAGTACATAAACATGACTATTTATTTAAATAATTATATATTTTAATTAAAGTTATTTTAATTAAAAATAGTTACCTAATACATATATATGTTCAATTTAATTCATTAGAGTCATTTTATGATTATATTTGGTATATAAAATTTTATTGAACTATTTATCCTCTTTTACCCACCTCTTAGGCACATTTGAAAATTTGCATAAAATGTAATTTTACATATTCTATGAATTTAATTTCAAATATCCAAGAGAAAAAATTGACATCAGAATATGAAATGTGGTTCAATAGAATGAAAATAATTTTTGTAGAATAGTAAATTTTGAATTTTATTATCCACTGTTAAAAGTAAATAGTGTAATTAAAGATAAAAATTTTATTATAATTACACTAACACATTTCCTAATTACTTTGGATAAGTTTATTTAGACGAAAATCAAACTTAGGAATATAATATTATCCTTTTTTATCCACTTGAATTAGATTAGGACATTTATTATTATTTTATTTAATGAAAAGATAAAAGTTTTAAATTCAAATTTTAGTAACTAAAACAGTTTTAATATTGGGTTATACATAAGAAATATTAAACTAGAAATATTCATTAGAAACATAAAATGATTTCCTGCATAATTTTATTTTATTTATAATTTTTAGACATTTAATAATTAAATTTATTTATGACACAATGATGATGCATTAATTACCTTATTAATGAAAAATTAAAATAATTGATATTATAAATATTGAAATAAATGTGATTTGAGACTATTTATACCATTAGCAAATTTAATAGGTGAATATTATATGTTAGGATTAATTTAAAGTATTTTTTTAAGTAATATACTTTTTATGAGTTTCAAAAAAACCAAATACTAAATATTGTCAAAATTGACATAAATGGGTTTTTAAAACAGAAAATATATTGTTAATTAATATAATATTCCTAACTATATAAGGATCATCCAAAAGACTAATATAATTATAGATATATCCTTAATGAATCACTTGGGGTTATACTGGATTTTTTAGTAATTTTATTAACCATTTATTATATTAATATAAGAATAAATGGTAAAACATAAACTATTAAACTAAGAGTTTAATCTAAAGGATAAGGTTAGTATGGTGAACTAAACATGTCTAAAACCTATTGGTTTATAGTTTTTTTGACCCATCCCCACCTTATCCAAATGATAAATCTTTTTGAGCCAATAAATACCGAAAATGTATTTATAATAAAATAATATTTCATGCTTTTCTAAAGTGACCCTCACCTCTATTATAAAAGGGCACGTACCCTTCTCTCAAAATCACAAATCCAGATCCATTTAGCTTAGAAAATCCTTGATAAAATAAATCCCAACTACCTAACTTAAATATATAGGACTTTCTTTGATCAGAAACTCAACCTATTGATCCCTTTTGATTAAATCAAAAAAAATCACCCAAAGAAGAGGTACTAATTTCACCACATCTTTCAACGTTCTTTTCTTCTTCCACTTCCTATTTCATTTTTGTTTCCGTACCAAAAATTATAACTCCAATACCTTACATATACATCGATGTTACTATAAATACGGTATAACCATATTCATTATTCTATCTATCCTATGAATGAAAAGTCACCATACGAATGTACTTATGGATTTCTGTCTCCACACCATGCTGTAGTTTGGAATTCAAAACATCATTATTTGGATGGGTATAATAATGAGTATAACTAATGGAAATAATAAATATAACATGTTAATTATTATTAATATATTATATAAATTCAAATTACATACGAGTTCACCATCAATAGAATGATATTGTTTCTCATGCGTATGTACGGATTACTGTCTCCACGACGCGATTAGATTCATTTCCACGTTCACCAGTCAATGATGATTATAAAAATATATATATTATTAATAAGTATGTAATATATGACATAATAATTATATTTGATATATATATATATGTATGTATGTACGTATTTACATATTCCTCATTCACTTACTTCTATTTAATATAATCTGAAAACAGAAACTACATTTATGCATAAGTACGACATTCAATCTCCATAAACGGGGTTTTCCATTTCATATATCTATATATTATAAATATTAATATTCTGAATATACATGATATATAAATTTTTTTTTTATGTAATCAATTAAGTCATGATATAAGTTTTATGATCAAGAATAACAAGTGAAAACATGTATGATTAGAAACTGATTATTTCCCAAAATGTTATTTTAAAATATAAATTATTATTAGATTGGTAGTATAAAAAATAAATTAATCATGTATGATATCATAAATATGAATATGTTTCTAGTACAATTCAATAGAATACTATGGTCATTCTACATGGGTTTAAATGTAACCTCGAACAATGTAAAGTACCATGTAAGGGTTAATTCCTAAATCTCATTATTATCCAAGATTGTTTATGTGAATGTTTTTACTTGGACATATTTATAATCCATGTCCATGTTTCCCAAAAGAGTTTTCAAAAGGATTATTTTTAATGTGCCCTTTAACTATAACATCATTTTATATGGTTTATATATGTATTCTTCTAAATCATTTTCATTAACATCCATGTTTTCAAAAAGGTTTTGTGGAATTATTTATATAGACTTGAATGTTTTAAAATGTTAATTCCATTGAAAAAAATTCCAACTTGTATGAGACTAATTGATTAAAAATTTTCTTTTCAATATATTCCATTATAGATTTTTTGACTTTTAAATGATTTCATAAAAAATAACATATTTCTCTCAAGGAGTTTTACTGATGATTTTCAACTTTTTCAACATCTTTTACTGGATATTATTAATGATTGAGGTTTATTTATTATAATAAAATGTTACATATTATTTTGAATGAGTTATGATATGTTTGACTATGGATGTGTTTTTTATACCATTCATTATTTATGGTTAATGTATTGACATTTCATATGCTAGTATTAACACAAATGTTTACATTAGGCTTCAACATTTTCATATGAGGAATGCATTGGACATAGTAAGTGATGGGTGGAGTCCATTATTACTCCTAGATGAATCAGTAGATCTCATGATACATACTAGTGTCTTGGAACAAGGCCTGGAAAAAACATTATTTTTAGTCTTGATATGAGGCATTGACTACGTGGTACTGAAGACCGACATTAAGCATTCCCTAATTATGTAATTAGTTATTAAATGTGACTATTCAACTAGTAGAATATCCTTGTGTCGGTCTATAAGGTAATGTTGGATTTTTTTCCATATTATATTAAATTTTATTTTTAAAATTGATGTTTTTTTAAATTTTTTCATTAAATTTTTTTAGCTTATGCTATTTTATTTACCCTTATTGAGCATCTACGCTCACCCCTTTATTATGTTATGCTTTCCAAGGATCCCAAACGGTGTATTATGATTGATATGAAGGTTTAAGCTAGGGGAATAATGGCATTATCAAAGGATTATTTTTGTTTTGTTTTATGATTGAAGGTGTAACGTATAGTTCATGTATGTAATCTATTTTCCAAGACTGCTAAACTAATCGGTCATTCGGGACATGATTCCTTGTAAACATGCCAATGTATTAAAATAATGCACTGGTTCCGAGCTTCTTGGGTCAGGGCGTTACATCCATAAATGGGAAATTATTGATATTTTAACTCTATCCTATTTAAATGGACGAATTTAAATTTTTTTTGGGAATTTTATTTCATTTTATTAAATTATATTTATTATAAAATATAAATAGTATCAATTTTTACAATAATGATTTCCATTAACTCCAATAATATCATTGAAAAACATATAACTAAAAATAAATATTTTTATATATCCCCTAATGTTTAAGGTAATCATGAGAAATATTTTATCACATTTGTAATCTAATACAATATTTATTTTAATATTTTCAATATCATTTATTTCTTTTCATGATTAGTTAAATAATTACTACATCAATATCATACAAGCTTTTAAGTTAATTAATTTTTTACTATAAATTTTAAAAAATTATCAGGATAAACATATATCATTTTTATTTAAGAAAATTTGAACATATGTTTTTATTACACCATATAATGAATATTACACATATTGAAAACAAGAGAGATATTTTTGAATTTTTTTAAATAAATCACTGTTATGATCAAAATATCTTCCACGTGGCCCCAAAAGTTCAAAAAATCATTCATTTGATGATTATAGTGTATTATTAGTCATAAAAGAAGATTTAGATATATTTTTTGATCATTTTAATGTTCCAATCATTCTATGATTAACATAAATTAGCTGAATTACCTTTTACTGTGATAATAAAATTTACTAAAGTTACTATTAAAATTTTCTAATAATAAACAGGGATATTTAATTAATTTTTACTGAATAATTATAAATACCGAATCCTTATTTAAAAATTCCTAATATATGAGTTTTATTATTTAATTAGAAATTTAAAAACAAAACACACCAATAAACTCATTTTCTCAAAAAAAATCCTGTTGTGAATAAAAAGATGTATTTATAATAAATTATAGAAACTTATCCATTTAAATTCCACAATTGGATTATTTTAAATAAAAATAATCAAAATATTATTTTCAAACTTATCTGAAATATAATTTTAACCAGTAAATACTATAAAATAAAATATAGTATTCATTAACAATCAGAATTGTCACTATTCTTCAAAAATTAATTACCTTCAATAAAAATAAAAAAATTACAAAAAAATAAAATTAATAATTCATAAATGAAATGTTTTTCCCAATTAAAATTTCAAAACCTTATAGAAATATGTTATAATATCTACTCAAAAAATGCATAGAAACCCTTTTTGGAAGAAAAAATATTTTTAGAGAATAAAATGGCTTTAATAAATATTGTATTATTATTTTATAAGAACATAAAAATACATTCATCTTATGTTGAAAAACTATATTTATTTCAATATTTAGTTATTCCCATTCTTACCATCAAATTTAATTGATTTTCATAACATACGTATTTAAAAAACAATATTTCATTTTCCATTTAATCTCAATGTGTCGTATCTTGTATGCAATCAAACATATTGTTACCTTTTAAAAAATATCTCGTTGTTAATCTCTCCCCCTATTTGTAATTTTCCCCCAAAATTATGATCTCAACCACGAAAATTATGGTTTTTTTTCCAAAATATCCCTAATTGAAAACCAACATCATAAATTGATGAATAAAACTTCCATTTGAAAATGATAAATAAAAGTATTATGGTCACCTATAATTACACATACTAGGTTTACATGTTGTAGAACATAATGATGAATTGAAAATATGTATATTTAAGAGATAACTAACTCCCATGATAGGATAGAGAGTAAAACAGATCATGTTCCTCTAAATTTTAACTTCCAAAAACATAAAATCTCTAAAATACTAAAATTACATTGAAAAATTAGTAAGAAAATTAAACGAATAACATTTTTTTTCTAATCATTAGTATCCTAGATTTCTGAAATTATTTCAATTTTCATAAAATAATCGAATGTATAAGAATGTACTTAATATGTAGATTTCATAAATTAATCAATTTCCAACAAAAACACATGGTTTTTTTCAAAGGGGTAGGTTGAATTTTTCAAGTGGGAAAACGTCAATCAAAAAATATGGGTCAAAAAATAAAAAAAAATATTACTCCTTTCTCGAGGAATTTACCAAATTAAAAGTGTCTTATATATGGTAAGATAATTCCCAAAAAATTAATAAAAAATTACATAATGAAAAACATCTTTAATATCTAAAATTCAATATTAATACCCAATGCTAAACTGATAGAATTAATCAAATTAATAGATTTAAAATTCATCAAAAATATTTTTGACATAGATTAAAATCCAAAAATAAAAATCTTCATATCACATACTCTTTTAATAAAATGAAATATTTATCTCAAAAAAATCAATGAATTTTAATGTTTCATAATAATTTTTGTTTTCTATAATCAAATAATCTCAAAAATAAGATTATTATTTCTATATATAAATTGAATCACTAAAAATACTTATACACTTCTAAATTATATTTCACAATTTATTTATCAATTAAAACCTCATAGTATTTTTTTTCTATAACCATATCGAGATAAAAAATAGATAAAATCATCCAAATTAACATTATTCACTTAATAACTAAATCTATTTCACTCTTATAGTTAATTATCCAACTAAAAATAAATTCCAAAAATGATTTCATACATTAGATATGATATATTTAAAATAAATAAAAACAATTTAATACCAACTAAGACATCACATAGTCGAGTGGTATGAAATGGAAATTTTTTTCCCTTTTGTTCTAGGTTCCATCCCCATGAAATTATCTCACATGATGGGTTTTCACCCATCATGTGGGTTTTCTTTTTTCTAATATATAATGATTTAATCTATATAAATTTCTTGAAATGTCAGAGTAATCATAAAAAATAAACTTTATATGTTTAATATTATTTAAATGTTTTAACCTCAATGGATATCTCATACCATTCAATTTTCATACCAAAATTAACTAACACATCATTACCTCAAAAATAGATCATATAAACCACAGATTCTTACAATACCATTAACATAATTCCACCGAAAGTGATGAATTGTTCCTCAAATAACCTTTTGAATAAAACTTATACTATACCATAGGGTTGTATTACAATATATGTCTCTCATAATATTCTTACACTTCTTTTCCATCCAACACATAAAAAATGAAATGGGGTGACAAAAAATTGAAATTAAGATAAAACTTAAAATTTTAACCCCTTATAGTATTCATAACTCATCATATTACTACACTTGAAAACATCATAATCTATTATGTAATTTGAAAACTCCTATGATACCAAATATAATGAACCAAAAGTACACATTACATATTTTAGTGATTTAAATTAAGAATTCACACTATTAAAATCCCAATTATCATTTTTTATTTTATAATCCTATAAAATTTGGATAAACATTTACACAGTAATAACATACTTTAAAATAGGAAACTATTACATAGTAACCATTTTCTCATATTGAAATCTTCATTAAAAATAAAACAAGATTTATTCTCCAAATAAAACTTCATAATTTTCCTCTTTACATCATTCTTTTATTTAATCTCCCATAATCCATTAGATAAACATTTTAAAACCTGGTATTAGCATAAATATCTCAATAAGGGACATAAAAAGTATAGATACATTATTCTAGGAAAAACATATAATTCCCATGAAGTTTTTACATTTATTTTAATATTAATTGATCTAATTAAATAAAACATTTTCTTATGAAAAGAAAACAAACTTTTATCTCAAATAAAATAATTAAAACCCATTTCGAGATAATAAAAACCCCTTCTTAGAAATATAGAGCATCACATTCCTAACCCATTTTAAACTCATGTTAGCTATAAATGGAGCCTAAATAAATCCAAAGGGAAAATGTTTCATAAATCTCATCTAAAATTACTAAAAATACCAATTACATTACCCAATTAATGAGATCTTTATATTTGTAAACCCATTGCTATAATTGGCATTCCATGAACTATCAGGGTGCACCGAATGTATAAGCTATAATGGGCACACCCATGAGCTATAATAAGGCTCAAATTTTCATAGAATATGTATCGGGATCACCCATTTCAAAATAAATGATATTTTACCATATTAAAAGAATTATTATTTTAATATTTCATTACAAAATCTATTAAAAAAACTTTTTATTACAAAATCATTTGAATAAAAATTACAATTTTCTTTTGAAACCTAATTTTAAAATTTAAAAAGTGAACATCACAAAGAAACAATTTTAGTTAAAAAATAACAATGAAAATTTATAAAGGAATCATGGAATTATTGAGGTGATATGAAGGTTTAAAATATAATTACTTCTATATTTGTTAAAAATAGCACTTTCATCTTTAAAAAATTGAAATAACCTTAAAAATGATTTTTTATATGAAAAATCCATTACCTAAACTCAAAAATGTAATCTATTTTATTTATCATATTGAATAATAAACATATTTTTATTATTTAATATCTCAAGAGTCCTTTTCCAATTAATTATTTTTTATATAACTTCTTAATATGATAATAATTTAATCATTTGAGTTCATATCAAGTGTTTTGTTGATATTTGACACTAAAGTCAAAAATGAAATTAGTTTGTTGTCTAAGGTCAAATAGGTCAGTATTACATCATATATATAATAATAATAATTAAATAATTATACCATTTATTGATCAATTATTCTTTTAATTTCAATAATTACATATGGATATGAAAATTGACCTACTATATAATCATGGATACAGTGTGTCATACATAATAATGAGTAGCATTTCTATTTTCACTGAATAATATGGAAGTAAGGTATTTATCATTTTATCATTCCATAATGATATAAATATTTTATATATTTACTATAAAATTATTTAAATATATATATATATATCATATCATATATTTGATGTAGTGATGAAAAAAATAATCAAATCACTTCATGAAGGTGGTAGTCCACACATATGTCGAGATGATGTTACCATTTTTCATTCCATCGAAACCTAACAACATAAATGGATTATTACATTTTAATAATCATTAATTTGTTATTAATATCATTTATAAACATTAATTACATAATCATAACCACTATTTATAGATGGTGATAGAAAATGAATTACATCATCTTGTGGGGTGGTAGTTGGTCAAACACACGAATGTGGAATTATTGTATTAATTTATGGAAGTAGAGAAGGATATGGTCATGTAACTAACATAATAAAATACTATAAAATTAATGAATCTTTTAAATATTATTTTACAATTCCTAATTTAGTTTTAATGGATTTGGATCAACAAAATAAATAAAATCACTCAATTAAAAATGATTCATCTTCTTTGGACAATCTTCTTCTAGTAACACGTTAAGGAAACTAATGGTGGGGATATTCATAAAAACCCAATTTTAATAAGGGATGTCACAATATAAAGGTATTTTTGATGCTATTTGATAAAAATGGTTTTTAAATTATGATTAAATTATAAAAATGGGTTCCCTTTTATAAGAGTATGGAGTGGAACACTTTGAATTTTAAAAAATTATAAAGTAACATAAATTAATATTTAACCCCAGATAGATAAAAAATTATTAAGAACATATATTAGATGATTATATGTCTGAAAACCCTCATACAAGAAAAATAGTATAATGTTTTACTATATTTCAACCCTTATATTTCAGTTTTAACCCATATTTTACCACTTTATCTATTACCATGACAACATTTTCTTTTACACATTGGGGGTAAAAATAGTTAATATAAATTTAAAATAGATCCATAAATATATCATGTTTTGTAAAATTATTTTATAAAATTAATTATCTCATTTTTTTTACTTTAATATTTCTAATACAATTTACTTGATTTTTACATTAATTAAATAATTACTCCATCAACGTTGTAAAAGAATTTATGATAATTATTTATCCACTAAAAAATAGAAATAAATTACCATGATGAAAATAAATATTTTATTTTAAATATAATATTTATATTAGACAATATATTCGGCATTACCTCAAATTATCAATATTACATTTATCAAAATAATTGTATGTCATGTCTCATGTTTAATTAATTAAAATTAGATAAGGATCCTAATAACAACCATGTTTTCCCAAAACATTATAAATTAGACCATTAGATTACTGTGGAAAATACATTATTTTACATTTCTATTTAAATTCATTTTTCCTTAATTTAATAGTTCTTATTATTTTATTTTTATCCTAAATTTCCTGATTCACCCTTTACCGTGGAAATAAAAATTACTAAGTTTAGAGTTCATATTGTCCGAAAATAAAGTAGAAATATTTACTAAATATTTAACCAATTATTCCAATTATTTACTCTAATTCTAAAAATTATAATCATAATTTTGGTAGAATTTATGTTAAAATTAAACTGGTGAAACACAATGAAAACACTTATTGTAAAAAATTACTTTAAAACGTAAAATGTTGTACACAAAATTCTTGTTTGAAATCACTTTAAAACCACATAATAGGATTATTTTAAATAAATAAAAACTATTTTTAAATTTAAAATTATTCCAAAACATAATTTGTGCTTGTAAAAATATTGAAATAACATAGTGTTTTCAATAAAATTATTATATTTCAAAGTTCTTAAAAAATAATTATATTTAGAATATTTTGAAAAACATTATTATAATATATTATGAATAATTTAGTAATGAAATAAATTTTGGAAAATTCAGTTTTTATAACTTCAAGATATTAATTATAATATTTACACATTAAAATAATGAAAAATCATTTAAATAAAAATTTATGTTTTGGAGAATAAAATGAATTTACTATAAATTCATGATTATTTTATAATAAATTACAAAAAAAATCATATTGACATGGAAAATTATATTTATTTCATTAATTATGTATTCCTAATCATACCCAACAATTTAATTTCATGGTAATAATGGTCAAATTTAAATAATGATATTTCTTTGTTCTTTTAATATTACTGTGTCTTATCTTATATGATATCGAACAAATAGATTCCTTGTAGAAAATCCATAGATGATATATAGTGACCATGTTATTAGATTTATGAAGAGTAGATTTTAGTTTTTAGTCTTTATTAATGCATCAAATAAGTAATTGGGACTCACTGATTAAATGTTAAATTTTTTATTATCAAAAAATATTTAAGGAAAATTGAGAAACCCCAAGTTTCACCAAGGTGAAACTCTAAACTATTACATATTCTTGTTCAAAACTAACATAATCCTGCATGAGGCATTGAGCCTAAATAATTTATAATAATGGGGTGGTACCAATATGTCTGGAACCAATGTTATAAGATCATTAATGATTGTTTTCAGGTAATCCCAATCGTGCAAGTATGCTTTTATATTGAACTTCCCTTCGTTGAATCCTCTAATCAGGATAAGATCATTATTTTCTATCCATTCACCTTTCTCAATATTATAACCCACACATTCCATATTCCCAATATCCTTGTTTCATTCTCTTTTTTTCTTAATCATTTGAATTTTCTCCATTAATTGTTCTCCTCATTACACTAGAATTTCAAGGACATGCTCTGGTTCTATACCCTCCTCGCTATGTTATCCATTTTATAGGACCAAATTATCTAAAACCTCCTCCAACCACCACACGTCCTTAGACTACAACAGATTCCTACTAGGAAGTTCCCCAGCCTACTTCTCTTATTCCACCCCCTGAGAAACCTTTCTGGTTTCCACAAGATCATTCCCCTTTATAACCTCTTTGATAATGGGGATAATTGTTATTAAGAATGATATGGTGATAACTTAGTCAGCACTGCAATTGAGGGTTCAAGAGAAAAATTATCCTACAATTGATATTTTGTTAGATATGGTAATTTTATATTTAAAAATATTTAGAAATAATAAATATTGAAAAAATTGTCATATATATTCTTAAAAAAGATTAAATTATATATTTACACAGAATGAGTAGAACTTTCACCATTAAATGTGGTTGATACTAATTAAAAATATTGATTGGTCAACACATTACAACCTTGGGAAGGATAACAAGCTGACATGATCTTTCAGTTGAACGGATAATTCGATTATATCTATGATTTGTTACCCAAATGTTCCAATATTTATGAATTTAAAAACTATGGATCTAGAAATAATGAATTTAGCAGAGAAAAAATATAATTCTAAAATGATTTTTCAACCATCGATCCAAGTGAATATTCAAGAGACATAGGAGGACGATGTAATTCTAAAAAAGGTGGAGAAAAATGTTCCTGATTTTATCCAGGAAGATATTATAATGATAATGTTGAAGAAATTTGTAATTACTCTGTCCACACCATATTTGAAAAAAGATCTATTATTAGATGTTCATAGTTCATCAGTATTTATTAATCTAAAAAATAAAAAGGTTTTTAGATATCTATAAATTTATTTATTGTTGGATGGAATAAATAAATATATTTAAATATTTGTTTCTTAGTGCCTAGATTTGTATATTGTAAATGTTAATAGAAAAATGTATATGGATATTTCAATACTATAACTCATACTAGGATAAAAATGGGAATGTATTTCTAGGAATATTTCACAAGACTCCCAAAAATATCTAGATAGAGTAATGCTCGATGGGGGGTCGTCAATAACCATAAAAAGTTATAACACGTCATCGTTATTAGAGAATATTTCTCCCTAAATCATCATATTTGGATAAACATTAATGAAGTGGTATAATTTTATATTGTACCACAATCTATTGTTTCGAGTTGGGATCTGATGTTACCAAGACATTCTATGAATTCTTTAGTTGGCTCTTGATATAAAGCTATGTTTCAATACTACATATCATCCATAGAAATATGGTCAATCTAAAATAATAATTTGTCCTATATAATTGTAATTATATCTTATTTAACGAATTTCAATGGATGTTTGGAAAACCCCTTATTCTAGTCATGTTTTCTGTACTACAATTTCCTTCACCAAAATATTTAGAAGGATCCTTATGAATCCCAATATGAAAAGAAGTGTAAAAATCCAATGAGTTGGGAGGAGGTTAAGGAAATAATGTTATTGTTACATTAGATAAATTAAAAATTTATTCTGAATGATATATTGATTCAATTAGAAATTAAGGAAACAAAGATTAAATATAAAATTTATGTTGACAATAATTTGTGTTACTTGAAAATTAATGTTGGTGAGAATGTAATTTTTGTTAATTGATATATGGAATAAGGATAATAATTTTAGTAATAAAGTTAATTTTACAACTAGTAATATTGTTTCTTTTGATATTCATGGTGGATATTGGAATATTTTTACAACATGATGCATCCATCAAACCTATATTTAGATCATTATGTGTTCCACGTATCTATGTTGAGGAAGTACTACATGACCATTCACAACTAATAAACTCAATTCTTATTCTACTGAAGATATATATTTATTATGTGGAAGTCCTAGTGCAGAATTTGTATCATATACTAAAATTTTTATGGAACAATTCTACTCACCGGTTAAATGTTCTATGCTCAATCCACAAATTTGAAGAACCTACATGAGAACCTGAAGATATAATGTGTAAGAAGAACCCTAATTTTTTTTGTGTCAGAGTGAAAAAATTTCATAGAAAATTTATTTTTAAATGGGGTTGAATTTAAAACCATGTATTTTTATAAAATAATATTTTCATATAAATATAATTATTTCTATAGATTTTCAGACATGGAACACCCAGTTTTAAAAACCCACAATATACTAAATATATTTTTATTAAATCAAGTTCCTTATAAACTTCTCAATAATTTTTTTCTATTTCTGGGAATACTAAAATTTTATAAATTATTTATAAGGTATTTATACAAAGATATCATATAGATAATAATTTAATTAATTTAATTATAAAAATTATTTATTTTGAAAATCCTATTTTCTTAAAAAAAAATCTATTTCATTTTGTAAAAAAATTAAAAAAATTGATTTTTTTCAACTACATGAAAATTTAATCAGTAAAATAAACAAAATTTTTGAAATATAAATTTAAAAGGAATCTTTCTAAGATTTTGTTTTAATTTTCTGCAAATATTAATTTTTCAATAAATTATAATAAAATATACATTTTTATTAAAATATTCATTTTTTGAAGTATTTAGAAGCTAAATTCATTTTATGAAGGGTATAAAAAATAAAAATAAATCAATAAATTTTTTATTAGTCTAATTTATATCATTTTAATCAATTTCATATTGATTTTTGATATTTTATCTTTCTATATTTATGAAAATATTAACTTTGTTAAACTGTTTTTTGAGTTTGTGAGATTACTTGTAAACTAAAATTTTCTAATTTCATGAATTAAATATTATTAATTTGTTTAAATATTTTGGATCAAAATAATTAATATTATAAAATAATATAACGATAATTTTTTGTTAAAAATAATAGTTAAAAATAAATGAAAATTAATTCAGTTTTGGTTAAAATTGGTTTACTAGGGGTTAAACTAAAATAATAAGAGGTAAAATGACCAAGAAACTTTTCCAACATCAATGTTATTGAATTATTTTTACCTAATATCATATATGGTTTTTTGACCTATTTTATTGAATTTTTTCATTTTTCAAATGTTTCTATAAATTTTTACTTTCAGAAATTCCTTGCGTGTTCTCTCACCTACTAAAAAAGCCACTAATATCCTCTCTATTGTACACAAAAAAATCATCTTTGATATAAAAATTCCTACTAGAATCAATTAAATAATTCTCTACTCACATTATTGAGGCATAATAATTATCATTAAACCCTCATAATAATATTTTATGTGTAAAACTAAAATTTTTCTCTGAATAAGAGGTATAGTCAATAACCGTCTGTATTCATTTTAATTCTTCTTATAACTAATTCAGATCTTATGAAAATATGTTTATATATTAATATCAGTATATCCCATGTACTGATACGGTATTATGTTTTTTTAATAACTGTTACCCATCTCACCTTCAATCATATGGGAAACAAAACATGCAATCATGTCTTGGGTGGACTACCGCCTCTCGAACCGATAAAATTAATTTTCCATGACCAACACTCATATATGAATATAATTATTTTTTTCACATACTTAAATATATATGATATTTATGAAAAAATAATTCATCTTTAGTTATTCTATCACATATACCTTCTTAATTACCATTCTGTTAGAATATGATAACATTGATTAGGCATGCTGCAGACTACCCCCTCGCAAAGAAATGTGATTCAATTTTCAATTAATATTTTAATGTATGCTAAACATGGTAAATTTAATTAATATATGTGGTGTATAATAAATAATAATGAATATAGAAAAGTGATATGTTATTTTCATTCATTTCATTCTATCCATCATGAAAATGGTTACAACATTCATGCGTACAAAAGGCCTACAATCCCCATTAATGGTGGAATCCATATTTAAATCTAAAACATTTTAGGATGATTAAAATATATATATATTACATACATATATGAAAAAAAATATCATGGTTAAACTTATTTATATAATTTTCCTTGATAATATACAAAAACTGAGGATACTAAAACAAATCATGCATGAAAAAAAATTATTATCTAAAACGTTATTTTAAGATGGAATTATTAATAAATGGGTAATAAAAGTGTGTTAGTAAATATTACATGGAATAATATATATAATTATGGTTTTGAAATAGATTTATAATAAAACTTTATTCATTATATATGTTTTTTTAACATGTATGATGTATGTCGATAAATAATGTTATGGATTTTTCATATCATTCTTATTTATATGGGACACATGCCATATTCACCACTTGCTTCTTTTATGTGTTATATATACAACCCCTGAATTCCTATTATTATTTTTTCATGATAATAATGGAAAAAAAATCGATATTAGGTACATTATTTCATGGGGAATACGACTAAACAGATACCGAAGTGGTAAACGTGTTATGTTACAATCTCATTGTTTATATGGATTATTATGAATATTTTTCCCATAATGAGGTCTTATGATCAATCACTCAGGAAACTCGTGAATTTTATATTACTAAAATTATTTATATAAATTTTATTTTTAATTTTATTTAATCATATATATTTACTGAAATTCCTAAAATAATGTTTTAAGTAAAAAACCAAATATATTTATCTCTTTACTCAAAAAACACTTCTCTTCCTTATTAATGATTTTCATGAAATGGTTTTAATGAAAAATTTTACTCTATTAACCAATTATTTTATAAATTCATTTTCCCCTAGGTTTTATTTTTTTAAAACGTGATTTAAATGAATCGTCTTATTTATTTTAAATAAGGATCTCTTGACTTTTTTAAAATAATTAAAATAATAATTGTTTGAATATTTACAACTTGATTTAAAATTTCCCCAATCAGGACTATTTAATGATTTAAATTATCCATTAAAATTTTAAAAGTATATTTTCAAAAGAAATATTTTATAATTTATAAAAAATTATATTTTAATAAATTATTTTCAAAATAGAATGCTTATTTTTAATAATAATTATTTTATTGAATATTTATTGAGTTTATATTCATCAAAATTGATAACCTCTATTGTTTATTATGTTTTTCTATGGATATGATCCAAATGTACCATCCTTATTCTTTCTTTTGTCGCATTATTATTATGATGGGAATATTATTATGAAACCTCTTTCATTTCCAATTGTTATTCTATAATGAATTTATGAGATGATTATGAAACCCAATTCACATCTATGGGTTATTATATAATGAAATATTTAGGAAACCCATTTCATTTATAAGTGTTATGATATGATAAATATTTTATAATTTTATGGCACCCAAATGTATGGATAATGTTATAGGTGGGACCAAATTCTCACTCGAATTAATTGGGTAATGATTAATGTTTTATGATATAAATGATTATATAAGAGGTTATCCCAAGCCTTGAAATTTGTATACAGGATGTAATCCAAAAATATAAAATAAGGTAGTATATGAGAGGTTATCCCATTACTAAAATTTTGTACCCTAGAGGTTATTCTTATCAATAAACTGGTACATGGGTGGTTCTCCAAATCCTAATATGTTATTAATGTATTGGTGGATATCCTTGATATAATATTTTTATGATTATTTGTTTCCATAAATATATTACATTTTATAATGTTCTAACTTTATAAAACATGTTCTTTTATTCATTTATGATTTTTTTCTTATGAAATTCCATGATTTATTCCATGAATGAATCTTATGATATATGATTTTATGGGTATGTTTTCTAAATTTTATTATCTTGTTGTCCAAGCCTTATACTCCCAATATGTTGATATCTCCATTATCTACTCTTACCTTGAATCTGAGCTCACATACTCTTGTAATTTCATCCCCTAGGTTTTGATGAATGTTATAATGTATGATGTTTTTTAGAAGAGTTCAAATTATTATGATCTATGTGGTAGAATATATAGATCTTATATGAACCATTTTTTATGTATCCATCTTTCCAAAACCAATAGATCTAGAAAATTGATGAATGGGTCTTTATGTTCGATAATTAATATTTATCTAATGATATGAAATATCTTTTTATGAAAAATTATGTTTTTTTGTTATCATTGTTCCACTAGGGGTTACCAATAATATACGATTATTATTTTCTGGGGTGGTGAGGTCACCTTCCTATAAACCATGTTTCATATAAAAGAATGGGATAAATCATAATTAAATAAGTAACTTACTGATCTAGGAATGAGGATATATATCCCTCACATCACATCATATCATTGATAATGATCAGTGATAGTGATAATGAATCTCATTCCTTAATCCCTTTGTTTTGGAGGTTATTGGGGCCTATTTTCTTATTTGGATCAAGGGGTTGAGAATTTATTCACATAAATGTTACACTACATGGTTTTGATAATTGTAGCCTGAGTAGATCATTAACAAGGACCTTATCTATAATTTCTTATGTTAATTAGCCTCTTATATTTGGTTCAACAAATTTGGTATGGGTATTCTACATTACCAAAATTAAAAAACATCCATATTCACTAGAAACAATTACCTGAGTGCCTCCTCTGACATTTTTTTCAGAAAAATTGTTATAATTTCCGCCCATGTGTCTTATAATTAATTCATAGATAATACTCCTCAATAATTTTATTCTCCTCATAATATTGATACGTTCATATTATCATATTACTAATAATATATCATCAAATATTATATTCATTGAATCTGACATCTCTTATGGATAATTCCTTTTAAGTAAAGAGAAAAATCTATTATATGTGTGATACATTTTACTCTTAGTATCCAATAGAAAATCAGAGGCATTCTACACTAGTAGGGTGAAATATGGTTTATAAGAAAAAATATCGTTGTTATTTATTTAAATTCAATTCCAATAATCCCCACTACATGCTTGTGCGAAGGGTCTAAGGAAAATAAATAGTGTAAAATATCTTTTGAAACTATACTCATTGCATATAGTCTATATCATTCATTTCTAGTGTGTACTTAATGAGACTCCACCATTCAATGACATCACATTCTATATGATAGATGGAAAAAAATCCTCTTAACATCTTAGAACTAGATAATGGAAAATATATTTTCTATTTAATTAAATAACTACTCATAAACTAGTAGATGGTAATACCCACTAAAAGAGTGTTAACGTTGTATTATAAATGATCTAATAGTAAGTTGGTACCTCTCTCATGTGGGTTGTAGCTGGTTGGGTGATCTTTGTCATGATATTTTTTATTCCATCCACATTGTAATTGGGATAATCTCTAAATTTCAATTGAATACATTGTTAACTCTCTTATTTTAATTTACTATGTTTAAATTCAGTGTAGTAAAATCACTAATTTGTACTCATAAAATAATGAATATATATAAAATGAGGTAATAAACATAGAGGGAATATTTCATAAATTATGTGGATATATAATCCTCAAAATCTATGGGTTTCAATCTAGGTTATAAATTTCGGGATTTCTAACTGAATGTGTTATATATACTCAAATACTTCATTATTGTTTTTAAATATAATTTTATTAACCAAAGAAAATATTTTGGGACTATCAAACCCACCGTCTAGTAAGGTCTCATTCCCCATACTCCAAAATGATGACTGATATTTTTCTGAAAAACTATTTTCTAGGTTATTACCCATAGTTGAATCTATTTCAAAACCAGGTTGAGTCATAGTATACATATTAGTATTTATTTCATGGAAAACCAAAACATACAAATTTTACCAAAATATTATGATGTTATCAAATAATTATTACCATCCCATAGACATGTCCATATATTTTTTACTAATGTTCTATAAATAATATCTCAAAATAACAAAACTAGTTTATAAAATTTCTAAAACCTCATGTCATACCATATATAGTGACCCATGAATATCATAAAAAATTGTAAAATAATCCAATGATTTAATCAATACATCAGACATAAGTAAAATAATCCCTGGAATGAATGGTTTAGTATAATATAATTTAGTTACCAATACATTTTATTTAATTACACTGGATTATTTTTACAAATTGTCCTCCTATAAAACCATTTATTAACATCTGACATTTTGTAATCATTTTTGTAACATAATTAATAGAAACATATGAAAGTTATTATCTAAAAATATTTGTAATAGAAAACATATATTATAAAGTATTAGATCATAACTATCAGGATAGTATAATTAAAACCTAAATTTCTAAATAATAGATCATAATAAAATGTATGAAAATAAAAACAGATGATGGGAGCACATAATATCATAAAAAAATTAATGAATCAAAAAATATAAAACTTATATAATTTTTAAATGAACTATGGTGTGAGATATATAAATATGAATTATCATTAAAACATTAAATTTCATGGAAATTAAAAGCATCTCATAAATTGTAATAACTTGATAATTAACTTCTATATGAATTATAACTATATAATCTTCAAAATAAGGAACATCTATAGGAATAATAAATTATGTGTGAGAAAACCCTGATTCCCATTCTTATTTGACTAAACTCATTATGTCCACAAATAAAAATGTGAGTGTACCCATCATGCCCAGGACTATGTGAAGAAAATCAATATGTCCATGATGGAATGTATTATGATATATAAGATTATAAAAATTAAATGAAGTGTAAAACAATACCCCACATTACTTGATCTATATATATATATATGTGTTCCCTGAAAAATATTTTTGTCATATTTTAAATAACACATGGAAAAAATAATGGATCACTTAAATATATCACATAACTTGTACTTATGAAACCATATGACATAAAAATAACCTTATCCAAAAGATTTAATAATTTAATAAAATATAAATTATATCTTATTGAGTAAAATATCATTTTAAAATAATGATACTCAATCATGGGAATATTGTTTTTAAATCATTATGTATGGATCTTTGTAAAAGTCATTTTTACAAGTAATTTTTCATTAAAATCCATTTGGTTTTATAAGATATGGAAGAAACATTTACGTGAAATTTATTTTGGGTCAAAAAATATATTTCCATAAAAATAATTAAATATAACTAATTAAAATAAAATTTCTGGAAATATGATGTCCAATAATAAAAATCATAAATAAATGAAATGAATTTTAGTTACTAATTCACTTACGTTTACCCATGATTTTTGTTTAATTATGTAAATTACATTATCAAAAATATAAATATATTAATTACATATTTTAGAACCTTATTAACATATTCTTATATTTATAATCATAATCAATAAAATTTCCCTCTATTTATTTTAATCTTGTAATATATTTTCAACATGATGTTTTAATATTCTTAACCATTTAAAACTAGGTTATTAAAGGTATTTTTAATATTACATTTTTCCAAAAATATACTTATAAAGAATAAATAAATGTAATTAAATTAATTACATTCAAAAATTTATATTTTTACAATTACATTTCATTAGATCATTAGTCTAATTTCTTTAAAATGATAATTATGATGAATGAGTATTGGTTTTATTACTAACATCATTACAATACCATAAAACAAATATTAGTTTTTGTTTTATTCAAAATGAAATATATTAATCATACATAGTACATGGAAATATCATTAATTATTATAAAATATAAACCAAAATGATCCATATTTTGATGTGCAGGGAAAACTAAACATTTTTATTCATGGAGGTAGTAGTCTGCACAACAAACAAATCACTATTTTATTTTTATGAATGGAAAAGTATGGGTGATTAATGATTGTAAAATAATTATAAGAAAATTATAGTATAATAATGATAATTATTTTATTTTTTTAAGATGGTGAAATTAAAATTTATGAAGAAAAACTGAATATATAGAAATAAAAAAATAAAGAGTTGTTTATGTACATATACCTCACATCATGGATTATCTCCATTCTAATGAGGATTTAGTCTTCAAAGGGTGGTATTTTGAGAGCAAAAAACATATCAAGGAGGATAAAAGTGTGTTAAGAATGAATCGTGATGATTATTAGGGGAAATATTTGGGTTTTTTGAGGGTGTAATGAGAGGAAAAGAGTACACCTTTTATAAGTGAAAAGTTGTTGTGTTTCTGTAAATTCTGAAACATATTAATTAATGTGAAGTAAATATCAAACCAAGTGACTCAAAAATTAATAAACAATTGATTGGATTGAAGACTAGGTAAATAATTACTTCAAAAATTATAAAATAAAATGGTTTTAAACAATTAATTCTATTTACCTCTATGGATAATCAATTTTAACATTTAGTTTTCACAATAATTACACGTTTTAACAATGGATATTATTACATTAAGTATAAAAATAAAATTTATATTATTAATTAACATAGACACTATTTTTATTAACTTGAAAAATATTTATCAAATAAAAAGAAAATTTTTCTGGAAAATTATTTAAAAAAAGTTAGTGTAATGTTAAAATCAATTTTTTTTAAACAATTTAGAAAAAATACATTTCATTAACGTTAAATTAGAAATGAAATTGATTTAAATTAATATTATGTAATTAATACTACTAAAATATAATATATTTACTAATAAAATAAATCATAAATTTATTATCATCTAGTAATAATTAATTAATCATTATAGTGGAAAAAACTGTTTTAATTAAAATGCAATATTGTTTTTCAAAATTTTGAAAATATTTATATAAATAAAAAATAATTTTTAAAAAATATAGATTATACTATAATAATGTAACTTTATAGATTTTGTTATAATATTCATCATATTCAGATAATATAATAGTTTCATAAAAGTGATGACATTATCAGAATCTGTATTTTCTCTATTCACCAAAAATTAATTTTTTCTAATATAAAAAAAATCAATCATAAGATAATATGACAATAATTAATCTAAAAATGATGTTTGTTTTTTAAAATTATAAACATACAATTTTAAAAAATATCATTCAAATAAAATCAAAAAACATCGTGAGAAATTTTTTTTATAAGAAATCATTCTTTTGCATAAAATGTATTTTTTAAAATTAATAGTAATAAAATTTATATAAAACTGGAAAATATCCATTATATAAGATAAATTTTATGTATATGATGATATTTTATTCTATGTGTAGTCTGAATATTAATATCTCTAATTAGAGGCAATATTGTGTTTTATTGTCCTTTTATTTTAAAAGTATATTTATTTATTTATATTTTATAATTTAATAACTAATTTTTATACATTATAATTTATGGATATCAATTACTATATTTTTTGTTTTTATTTTTCAGATTAATTAATTAATCAAACATGGTATTTTATTAAGGGGAAAAATCTGGTCAATACATGATAACACTGGTCTACTACCCTAGCCATCAACACTCCATCCACATTTGGTAATACCCCCCAACTATCCTTCTCATACATACCTTTTTCCTAATAGTTATACACTCCAACCAAAATTCATTTCATCAACTAGTTATGCACCCCATCTACAAGCTCGTCCATCATCTTTTCTAATGAAATATATATTGATTTCTTTATCAGATGTTATTTCCCCACAACAATATAGGATCACCATCTCTTGGGTATAATATTCATGATATTAATCAACTTACAAAAGATATTTTTTGTCAAAACATTTTATGGGACTTGGAATGATCAAGACAACATAATCTCACAATAAGAAAACATTATCGAGAAATTTACTTCAGAAAAATTCAATTTGATCTCGAACTATCTTATATAGCCTCCTTTCGATAGGTATCAATATCCATCAAATATTCCAACATCTATTAATCCTCAAACAGTACATAATTATTGACTGATACCTTCAGAATTAGAAATTTAAAATTATAAGATATATGAAATTTAGTTTCTACCACATTTAGTTACTTAAATTTATTTTACAATCATATTTATCTGATGAAATTCATCATTAAATATCAATATTTATTGTTCTACCAGTTAATTCATTTTTTAACATATTAACACATATAATTTTTTAATATAAATATAATTTTTTATTATAAATTTATAACATTAAAAAATCATTTAACACATAAACAATATGTTTCAATAACCATATACTGATAATAAATATTTTTCTGGTTATTGAATAAATAATTATTAATAATTTATTGAAACATTTATTTTCAAGATAAAAAACATTTTTAACAATTAATTTCTAATATTAATAATTTAATAATGTTTCAAAAAATTATTATATATATATATATTTATAATAAAAAATATTGATAAATGATTCGAATGATATATCAGCAATAAATTTAAAAGATTCCCAAAAAAGGTTTTTCCTGAATTATATATAATGTTTTTTGAAATAAACAATTTTCAATTATATATAATTTCATATTATATTCACTTATTTCATAAATGGTAAAATATAATATTTCACATGAAAAAACTCTATTCAATAACCTTAATTCCCTAAAAACAATTGCAATCAGTTGGTCTATCCACTATTTTTCACAAGCATTTCATTTCCATTCCATTCATCACTTCTTGTATTTTGTTTCATCAACTCTAGAGATCATCATCATGGGTTTTCAACACACCATTTTTATCATATATATTTTGTTGAATCTTTGTGTTAAACTTACTAGGAGATCAAATTTCTATAGTCTGTTTATTTTTTATTTTTCTAATATTTAGGGTTCTTCAATGAGGCTATGATGGTGGTGGGTATGTCCTTCCATGACTATTCCCTCTTTGGTCTTGTGTTGTATTCTTTATATATTTCATTGATAGAATATTTTTTTGGGACAAGATATGTCACCTAGATATTTTTATTTTTTAAATTTCTATTTGTGGACATGGGTTTTTGTTCTTTTTAAATCATTTTTTGCTCAATTGATGTGATGATGAGGGATTTTTTATGTTATTATTTCAGCTGATGTGTTTTGTTATGAGATTGATTGGGTTGTAGTTCAGATTTTTTCATGATGTTTTTTGTTAGAACCATGATATGGTTGATCCTCCCTAAGGTAACACTTTTTCTCAATGAATTTTTAGGTTTCTTTATAAATTCCTTGTTACATTATGGGTGTGGTTGGGTCTACCAATCATCCATTTTCATTATATTCTAATATTATTTATTCAATTCAGTTTTTTCCTATATAAAATCCCACCATTAATCATCTTCTATTCTTAAACACAACATTGATATCCAGTCACTGTATGTTTTGTTTTTTCAAATTCCCTATTTTATTTAGGTCATATCTTCCATATCTTCCACACATTTCCACTTTATGTGTCCTCTTAACACACCCTCTCTTACCATCTAATCAAAATTCGTCATTGATTAATGATAATTATTTGTAAATTTCTTTTAGTGTATAGTGTGTGCTTCCTACATGTCATATTTGAATCGTTTTCTATCCCAATTTTACATTGCGAAAAATTAATCAACGAGAATTAATTGGGGAATACCTCTGGAGTTATTTTTTCATGGAAACCATTGTAACATCATTATATTATAAAATTAGAGCCTATAATTTTTTAGATAAATGATGTATACAATAATTTATGAAAAAAAATTCAATATATGAGTGTTAAAATTTTTTCAAAACCAAATATAATAACTATGTGGTTACATTGTTCATATTTTTGTTCATTGCTGTAAAATGATTTTTCACAATAAAGTGTTTAAAATTTTGAATTTTAATGCTAATATTGATGTTTTTTGATCATATATATAACAGATACTTATATATACATTTTGAAGTCCCAATATTATAATTCCACTTCATATAAGTATTTATATGATGGTATGTATCTTATGAATTTATTTTCATTTGACATATATAATTGTATAATATTTATTTTTTATTTTTTTTACTGATTTTTGTTCAAGCGTATTTTGGAAAATTAAATGAAATATACTTCACAATGAAAATGATCACATGCTTTTCACTAAGTTCCTCAAAATATGTGGAATGGTAGAAAGATATTTGGAATTATGAGTTAATGAATATTTCAATGGAAATAGTTCATCCAATAAATCCATTAAACAATCATTAAAAAAAATATTTCCATCAATGAAAAATGAGTGAAATATATTATATAATTTAAAAAAATTGAGAAATATTTTATATATATAATTTTTGGTGTTTATTTTATGTACTAGTACATGGTTTTACCTTTTTTTGGTTGTGTTGGATTAAATTTTCATACTTACATATGAACCTAAATTAGTCCCAAAATCATGGAATGTGAATCCTTAAATCTCCTCAATAGTTTATTTAATATATTTTGGTGCCTGGTTTATATGATTATATCTGAGAATTTTCCTATTAGATAAAAATTGAATCCAATTTGGAATCTCATATCATTACCCATTCCGTTTAAAGTTATAAAACCAAAAAATTGATTTCCAAATTCAAATTCGTTATTTACATTAAATAATTCATGACCAAATTTATTTATTTTACCATTTTAAAAATTATTGTGGTTGATGTTGAGATTTTTTTCTTGAAATTCATATCTATATTTTTTTAGTTCCCACATTCTTTTGGATACTTCATTATTTTATTATAATCTTATATATGTTCTAATAACACATCCCCCACTAATATTTCAAAATATGAGTATGTATGGTTTATAATAAATAACAATTTTTTTATATTGGATCATTATTTTCAAAAAATCTTGATACTCTTATGATTAAAATAAGAACATTTGGAACATATAAATATGTTAATTATATATAATATTCTAATCATAACTTATATTATTGGATTTATTTTCCAAACATCTCTGTTTCCCAAATCTACATGGATGAATCCCACCCATCACTATTTTTAATATTTTAATCCGGTATTTTCTATTTAATCATAGATGGATGTCTTTTTACCCACCACATCATTTATTCTTGTACATGGATGTTTTTGGTCACCCTTATCTATAGAACTCCCATTATATATTCTTTCATTCATCATGTGCATGCATATATTTATTTGTGATGATTTAACATATTAATTTAGATAATTTTTTTTAAAAAAAATAAGATATTGTCATGTTTTAATTAAATATTTATGGATTGTTCATTATGTAATGAGAATTAATTGGGGTTATAAAGATTAATGGTTCAAATATCAAGAATTATACCATGTTTCATGTTAAACATGTTACGTATTTGTTATAAATTATTTAATTGCCTAATTTTTATTATTCCAAATTAGTCACACCTAGAGAGAAGTAAATAAAATTCTAGTTTCTTTGAAGGTATTTTACACAGTATAATTAAATCATGAATATGTAAAAAATTAATATATTTTTTTATCCGTAGTGATTTATGGAAATAAAACAAAGGCCATTTTATTAAAACTCTGTTATATTTTTTTGGTGAAAAGAATAATGATTCAGAAATGATGATGATTTTACATTATGTTCACAAGGCTAGTAATGATAAATGTATTCTTTAATAATTCATATAATGAATAGCAAAAAAGTTGCAACCTTAGCAGTTGGTGATGTAGTGTGTGCACAAACTAGGGAGTTTTTTTAAAGAAATATATTCACATCTCATATTTTTCCGAAATACATTGTTTTATTTATGTATTTGGAAGAGTGTACTGTTATATAACCTATTTTCATCCAAGGTTAAATTCAGAGGATTTTAATCTATTCTTGATAGGATGGTCCATTTTTAAAATCAAGCTCTCTAACATGGTTCTCATAGTTGAACAATAAAATGTATATTTTTGGGACTTAGGTGATGGCTTAATAGGTCCCTTTTTGGACTCATTGAGTTTTGGGAGTGATATGCTCCATAAAATATGGTGTGGGTGCATTGAAAAGGGATTTTGGTTTATCTGAAACCACACTATCCTCAGAAGAAAAATGGTATACCTTCAGTAGTTGGATAGAGGTGGTGTGCATAGAATGTTCATGTTTTTTAAAAATATGTTCATTTAACAAATGGTTTGTTCCATTAAGGAAGTACATAGACAATTTTACTACATTTTATTTCAAATGGTTAGTCTAGCCATTTGGGAAGAACCGTGTGTGGTGGATTACAGTGTATGGGTGCCACATGGTCAGCACAAGGTTTGGATAACTGTATGACCCAAACTATTCTGTATATTTTTTTAACTTTAAATTAGTAAAAATAAAATAAAATAAAATCATAAACATAAATCTACCCCTTCCCCCTCCTAATCTGTAGGATGTACCCCCTCGAGCCCTCGGCCTTGCTTAACTCCCCTCTCCATGGCTCCTCTTTGTTGTGCCAACTCAAACAAGAATTCTTAAGGTTTCCCCTTCGATCTATTAAGGTAATACCCATGGATCGCTTCTCTTACCTTCTTTATGGTTTTTCTTCTCCCTATCAACAGACTTCAGTTTTTCTAAACCCTATGGTTTGGGTTAATCCATATTTGTTTATCCATTGATAGGGCATGTGTTGTGTCTCCTGGGACTCTATCATTCATGTTTAGGAATTCTCTATAGAACGTGAAGTGGTTCATATCATTTTGGTCTAAACATCATAAACTTTGGGAATTTTTTCCTCTACATTTCATTATTTCCCAATTATTATTTGTGTCATTCATAGTATTTGATCTTTTCATAATTTCCATTATGTGTGCTTGAGCTTTCAGCATTGATTTTGAGTTCCTAATATTTTTTTGTGTTTGTTCATCTATAAGGTAGGATTGAGACACCAAACTAAAAGGTCACATACCATTTATGAATAGATATTATTATATATTTTTATCTTCCACAATTATATTTATATTCACCAATGTTATTGAATATATATATATATATATACGACGCTATGTGTGCTTATATATATATATTTGAAAAAGGACTATGGGTGTAAGTTGAAATGGGTGTATGCATATATAAGAATATATATAATCATTCTCCTGTACACATTCATGGTCATGCGAACATTTACATATGGTATATATTTCCATATTTATATATGATGTGGTATATTCTCTATGGTGGGAAAGGGTAGCATTGAGTGGTTGTCTATGAAAACATCAAAATCCTATGTGTCCATCTTGTTTCACACTCCTTTGAGGTAGGATCCCATTCCTTTTCACTTTTAATTTAAGAATGATTTAATAGATCACATTAATCACCTTCCTTTGTTATTAACTAGTGTCATATGAGTTTTATAATTATTGATTCATTAAATTGAATTGGGATATGACTTTATTTTCAAATGTGTTTTTTTGATTAAATAATTTTTTTAATGATGAATATCATGTTTTTAAAATATAATCCCCTATGATAAAAAAGAATTATATTTTAAACTAATTTTTTTTTTCATTAATACATGCTTGGATATATTTATTTGGTTTTATTATTTCTGTAATTAATTTTTGACATAATACACATTCAGTATGTATCCTCTTTTATGATCTAAATGTAATTTCCCACATTCTATTTAATATATTTAATGATCCAAGATAGCCCTTCTAAATGGGTGGCCCAAATTGTAATTTTAATAACCTATTTAGTAAATTTCAACTTTCCAATGACACCTCCTATGTTATCGTGGAGCATTATTAATTACAATACCTTTATTTAGTAATTTAAATGACATGTTTATGACATTTCATTTCATTTATTCCTAAATAGGGGGTTTCCAAACTATATGGTGAGTATTTAATGAAAAAATAAACTTCTAAGTGTTGGGGGTGTTTTATAAACTTAATGCCTTAAATTATAAAATGGGATTCAGTATGGTGGTATGACCAAACCTCTTATAATTAAATTAGAACGGAATATGTAAAATGATTCTATGATATGACTTGAATATATTCATCTTAATGCTTATTTGTGGTTTCATTCCTCGAAACAAATTTATTTGGGATTTTTGATCATTAATACTAATATTATTGAATATAATTATTCATTGTGGTTTCATTCATTGAATAAATTAAATTTGGAAATTTTAATGTGATTCCTTTATTAGTATTCGGGCTTATAAAATTCCAAGAATGAGAGGAATGGTCTCATGTCTTGTATTATAAATATGACTATGCCTTGTAATAGGATGTGTACGATGGTAAGGGGTGTAGATCATAGTGGGAAAATCAGAATCCATTACATTTGGTTTTGAGTATGGAATATCACACCCTTGATACTATACATGATGTGGGATGATGTGTTAAGCTCCATATTCCTAGTTTTGATAGGGGTCACACAAGACATCTGGAGTGAAGGGAATGGATACCACAACACTATTGGGATTTAGGGAATTTACCCCTAGACTTGGCCTATTAGATTCATCATACTAGTCATGGGTAGTGTGAGTTACCCCCGAGTCCAATCAGCACTGGTATTCCCAGAATATGTCTATTTGGCATTCCACACACACTTTACTCATATAGGTGGATTAAATATATAACTAATATATATATATATATAATTAATAATATATTTATATATATCTTTATTATAATTTTATTTTGGCTATTAGAGAATCTTGGTATAGCCAGTAGGTGTCCCTTATGAACTCGGGCTGGTTATTGGTTTTTTATTCTACACTAATTTTTATTTTTATTCTTAATCCTTCTCATTATCATACATTACATTTCTCACAATGGATTAGGCTAGACACCATGGGTACCTTCCTATAGAGATGATTATCTCAAACCCTTCTAAGGCCACCATTGCACTGATGTACCCGAGTAGTCCTTATTTTTTAAGGATTGTGGACTATGGCTTGATCATTATGGCTTTCATTTGGGAGTTAGGGGCAGAAAACCAAGATAGTTCTAAAGAAACTCACGGATATAGTCATTGGGATGTTTTCTTTTAATACTATTTCCGACGCTATCACCGGGGCGCGCACATCCGTCTGCGGAGGATGCGCTGCTTGTTGCCCCGCATTCCCGCTTTCCAAAGGTGGGCGGCATTCGTTCCTTATTCAGGGACGTCTGCTCCTTGATCAAAACGGTATGATAGGATGTCGGTTCTTCCTTATGTGTATTCCTCCTCAGAACTCGTCACATAGTCCGGGTCCCCCTCATAGATTTAATATGATGTTCGTGAAACTCTTCCCAGTGCCATGTTTCCATGGACGCCGGTTAATTACACTGCTTTTGTCGGGACATTCCAAAGGGTCCAGTCAGGGTAGCAACCTTCAGTCGGGGGAGTAGTCACGTTGAGGCATCAGTAGCGTGTCTGGATGCTGGGGAACCTTGCATGTATGTCTATTATCTCTGGTCACAGGGCTTCTCGAGGGCGTGGAAGCCCGAGGCTTCCCACATCGAGTGCGGGGAATTATATGCCATAGACACATATATGAGGTTTTCCTCAGCTTCCCGTGCTTAACACAGGGTATGCCGTGAGTTTAACGTCTAGCAGAGACGGACCAGGCCGATTGGAGCATCAGCTAGAATGGATCGGATTGAGGGATCTCCCTTGAAGGGGTGCCGATACCGGGACTAGCCCATGGGTGGCTCTAAAGAGGAGCATACCGACCTGATCTCATTGGGATATGAGGGCTCGGGCGAGAATCAAGGTGGATGATGGATAGAAGAATGATGTGGAAGGGGTAATGACAAGGAACCATCGCAAGGGAAACAGTGAAGTTGGGCTTGAGCCTTGAAGGGGGCTTCCCACGTATCCCTGTGGTAGGGAATCAAAGTCCGCGTAGTTCGGGATGGTGGCCGTGGACCGGCACGAGGGTGGACCTTGGTCCGATGGGCATCATCAGCGAACTGACGTGGATGGGGAGGACTTGGAGGGTCCTAGTGGTGGTGGGATTGGACCTCGTGGAGGCTTCCTACGTACCATCCCTTGACATGGATCAAAGACCACGGAGTTCAGAGGGGCTTCGTCAGTGAACCGACGTGAAGGTGGACCTTGGACCGATGGATGTCGTAAGGGAACCAACGTGAAGGTGGACGTTGGTCTGATGGATGTCGTCAGCGAACCGACGTGAAGGTGGACCTTGGTCCGATGCGTCGGCGAACCGACGTGAAGGTGGAACTTGGTCCGATGAGGGATGGGCTTGAACCTCAGGGAGGCTTCCTACGTACCATGCCTTGACATGGATCAAAGACCTTGTAGTTCAAAGGGTTTCATCGGTGAACCGATGTGAAAGTGGACCCGTGGGTCCGCTAGTGGTGGGCTTGAACCTCGGGAAGGTTTCATACATTCCATGCCTTGACATGGATCAAAGTCCTCGTAGTTCAGAATGGTGGAATACAATTTAACATCATGTGGGACGATAGTGAACCCTAACGTGAAGGAACGACGGGCGGTGGGTGTCGGAGAACCGACATGAATGGGGAACCTTGGTCTGATGGAGATGGGCATGAACCTCTGGGAGGCTTCCTACATACCATGCCTTGACATAGATCAAAGTCCTCGTAGTTCGGGTGAAAATAGGGGGGGCTTGGCACACCGACAAGTAGACGGTCTGGGCCAATGATTGTTGGGCTTGAACCTCGGGGAGGCTTCTTACGTACCATGCCTTGACATGGATCAAAGTACTCGTAGTTCAAAGGGTAGTCTCAACGGCTTGTTGTCGGACTGGAATGTAGTTTAACGTCATGCTGGACGCAGGTATAACTCGACGTGAATTGGATGACTGGTGGGCTTGAACCTCGTGGAGGCTTCCTATGTACCATGCCTTGAAATGGATCAAAGACCTCGTAGTTCAAATGGGTGTACGGTTTAATGTCATGCGGGACAAGGGCATACAGTTTAACGTCATTCTGGACGAGGGCATGCAGTTTAACGTCATGCTGGACGAGGGTGGAACTCGATGTGAATAAACGACCGAGTGGTGGGATTGAACCTCGTGGAGGCTTCCTACGTACCGTACCTTGAAATTGATCAAAGCCCTCGTAGTTCAAAAGGGTGGGGGTCGGGGTCGGTGCTCACTCTAAGCCCACGTGAGTCATACTCGGTGTGAGAAACAAGAGGTTGTAGGGACCTGACGATCACGTCACGAAGGATGCATCCGTGAGAAGCGAAGAGGGGCTTATGAATTAGGCGGCCCATGGTGTTGGGACTTACTCCCGGATGGAGGCCTGAGGTGCGGAAAAGCGCAGCGAAAGAGGGATTTCGGACCAATGATGGGGGGTTCCTCATTCCCTATCACGCCCTCCACTGACCTTGGTAGTGGGGAAGTACGGAGATGCAGGGGTGCAGCCATCCGTTGGGGAACTAGGGTCTCCCTTCTCCTGAGAACATAAGCCACTCCAATAAGGAGGATATCAACCCTTGTGGATGGGTGATTCCACTCATTTAGAGACGAGTGGTGTAAAGAATATTCGAGCTGGGGGGGGACCCTTCATGCGAGGCATGAGGTCGGGTCACAGTTTAACGTCATGTGTTGAGGACGTGATGCTTTCCCGTTTAACATCCTGTAGCTTGGACGAGGTGGGTTCACTCCACACCCCTAGGACATACATAACTGGTACCCTCTACTCCTTGGGGGAGGGAAGGTACTGGCAAGGCCATGACCAAGGGGGGTTGTGGAGCGAATCCTCGAGGGGTCCACATTAGCGTGGCTATGCGAAGAAGCAATAGCTGTTACCGTGCCTATGCGAAAAAGCATTAGGCGAAGCAATGCTACGAGTGGTATTGTCCGTGGGACTTTGAAATCACATCGTGCATACCTGGAGGGTCGCATGGGAAGGGGAATTTCCAAGAAAAGGAGTGTGCTTCGCGAAGCGGAGTGCCTTGGCCTTATAATGGGGCATATGTTTGAGTGGAGGGTGCTTCGTGAAGTGGAACAGTATTTGCGGAGCACTACCTCGTGAAGAAGAGGTGCCTCGCGAAGCAGGGTGCTGCGAAGCAGTGTGCTTCGCGATGTGTAGCGATCCTGCCTTAGCATAGGGATCACTAGTACAGGTTGGGTGTTTCGCGAAGCATAAACGCTCTACGGCTGCCCAGGTTCCCTTGGGAATCCCCTTCCTTCGTGAAGGCCCTGGAGCTTCTCGAAGGGCATCCCTCTAGGAATAGGGGCTCAAAACGAGACAAAGCAAAGGCGTCAGGCAAAGTAGAAGTACCTCGCGGAGCTCATGATTCCCAGGGAAAAGAGTGCTTTGCGATTCGGGAGAGGAGAAGCCGAAAGGTCGGATTGTCCGTCCCCGGGACTTAGGGGGAGTCTAGTATTTATAGGCAAGGGGTGCCGCGAATCAGAACTCGCGCTCCGACTCAGGTGCTTCGCGGCACGCTTGTGAACGTCAAATGCGGTCGTGGAGAGTTACCGCCTCTGGAGCATCGCGGCGGGCTCGCGAACGTCAAATGTGTTCACGGAGAGTTACCGCCTCTGGAGCTTCGTGGCGGGTTCGCGAACGTCAAATGCGTTCGTGGAGAGTTACCACCTCTGGAGCTTCACGAGACCGCGATGCTCGGGGTGCTTCGCGTCGGTGCTTCGCGTCGGTGCTTCGCAAGGCAACATGCCAGCCTTCTTTTTTGTCCCTTCCTTTCATGCAATATTTTGGTGCCAATAAATTCCCCCCTCATACATGGAGCCGCGGAGGGTGAAGGTTCTAATTCTGAGGGAAAATCACCAAAATTGTCGGTGGTTCACTATGCGGCTTCGCAGAGGGGGCCCACGGTGCTGACCGGGGCCACGGATCCAGACGCGCCTTGATGCTCCGCGCCGGTGAGGCACGCCGTGATGCTCCGGGGTCACCGCCTATAAATAGGGGGGTCTACCTATTTTGTCTTCACGTGAAATCCTTGTCATTTTGTGCTCTCGATTTCGCGAAGCTCCACATACTCCGCGACAGCCCTCCGCGAATCGAGCTTCTGGGCGAACAGCGGGTCTTCGACTCCGCGTCCGCGCCAAGAGAACTTCTGTTTGTCGGCCTAGTCCAGACTTCGCGGCTTGGTCTCGTGACCGACCTTTGCGATCCGGCTTCGTGATCCAGCTTCGCGATCCGTTCTGAAAAAATTCTTTTCTGAGGGCCGGAATCAAAATGGCCCATCAAGAAGCTGTATTGGGGGTGATTTCAGATGTTGCCCGTCGGGATGAGATGGCCAACCATCCAGGACTTGGGGAGATGGTCCGAAGCCATTTAGACCATGCTTCTTTGACAGATCTGCTATCGGAGGGCCAGAAAGATTATTCACAGTGTAAGAAGCTGCCATTGTACAGCTTCGGGTTGAGGGATGACGTCTTTATCCCTGAGGTGAGTAGGGACGAACCAGCTTGCTGGTTCCGGAGTACACCATGTCGGCACCAATGGTTCCGGGCGGCCGATGCTCATGCGCAGGAGGACTTCACACCTGTCACCACTGACTGTCTCTACAACCATTTGAACAATATTGACGGGAAGCCACTGCAACCAGAGATGTCCCATCCTCTCTATGGTACCATGATGAAGGTGGCTTTGTAGGATTCGAAGAAGGGATGGTCCGATGAGTGGGACCTATGCCAGGGCGGCAACTTCACTGATGACTGGGCCTGGGCCTACTGGGTAGGCGCCTCATGCGAGGAGTTTGGGGCCGAGCTTTCACCTGCATCACGGGGAGGTGGGCATCAGCCTGTGGGATTTCCACCAGATTTCTGGGGTTCCGATCTTGGGGGCCATGTATGATGATTTCCTCCCCATCATGAGTGCGTGGGAGGATACAGAGAAAATGTCGCGACTGGTGTCAGTGCTGATGGAACTCGTCCCTGGAGAGGACAAGGAGGCAGTGAGGGATGTCCACATTAGGAGATGGTTCAAGTGCTTCCTGAATTTCCCAGAGAATCGAAAGTTCCCTCCGAGGCCTCGAACTTGTCCAAGGGCGGCCAAACGGGGTAAGGGGCACTCGTATTGGCGGGTCTTGGAGGACAACCAATGGAAAATTTGGGGTTTTAGTGTCAGCACCGAACAACAGCCGATAATCAGGCTGGCGAAATTCATCGCGGCTCTCATCTGCGGTTGGATTCTACCGGTGAGGGATACAAGCATGGGGGTGCGGCCCAGCTAGTTTATTATGGCGTCCATGTTGGCCATGGGGCAGCGGATCAATCTGGGGATTCCAATGCTCGCCAAACTGTACAGAATGTTGCGGCACATTAGCAAGGGAAAGAAGCCGCCAAGAATATGCGGGCCCTTCCACCTCCTATATGGGAGGATCGCAGTGCACATCAGGGGGATTTATAAGTATCCAAACCCTATTTCGCCATCGGGATCAAATTTCCACCCCTCCATCCTGAATGCAGTTGGGAGCTTCCCCTTCAAACTAGCCATGCCGATGGAGCTGAATCGGGTGTGGAGGGCAGATGAGTTTAATTTCCACCCCTTCCCATTGCCGACGGGGATACTTACTGACGATGGGCGGGGAACGGAAGAAAATCGTGCTTACCTCCTGGCCTTTTGAGGTGGAGTTTTGGTGGCATGAGTAGATCGTGATCCACTCTGCGAACCGTACACCCCACATCGGTTTGCGAGGCAGTTCTGGTGCCTCCAGCGACTGACCCCGCAGGTCTACTAGGAGGAGCGCCATGAAGAGCACCCGTGTGTGATGAGGCAGCTATGGCTCATGTTCACACGGGAAGACGGGAAGATGCGAATTGCATTGCCTCCATCCACCTCTGCCTTCGGATTGGTGAGGGAGTATGCCATTAGTTGGGAGTCTGCTTACCCAGTATAGATGTTAAAGCAGCCGACTCTTCGGGTCGGTGACGGTGGGCCTCTTCTATCTCGAGGTCGGGGCTGGAGGGTAGCTAGGTCCTCTCACGGTAGTGGGGCTGACATGGCGGTGAGAACCACACCGGCCGAGGGTGCGGCAGCAGTGGCGGATCCGGTGATTCCGGAAGAACAAGGTCATCTGGAGGGGCATCCACCGAGGGGATTTTGTAGGATATCCACTCAGGCTCCGTGGAAGCGCCTGCATCATATCGACGTGGCAGAGGATGTCGTCTTCCCGGAATACTGGGAAATTTGGGATGTCAACCGGTAATTCCTCAGCCCACTTGAGATATGGGCCCACCTGAATCCCCTCGAGATGGAATTACCAGGCATAGGCCCAGTCCGGGCTGGATTCATGGCGTCTCCGATGGAGGCAGAGCAATACCTGGATGAGCTGGAGGATTACATCCACTCCAGTGGCATCCCTCACCCAATGATTGACCGGGTGAGGGTACTGTTGAATCAAATGGTCCCCCCACAGTTATCGGCTGCCGATCTGAGGGAGCACATCCCCCTGCCAGAAGAATCAGAGGACTCCTCTCGGGAGGATGAGGCTGGAGGAGGGAGCCCATTGGAGGAGGGCAAGGTCGGAGATCATGGCTCAGATTCCGATGATTTCGCAGAGGCTCTCGAGGTAGCATTCCGAACTTCTTTCCTTATGGTCCGTTCTCGGGCCACTATGGGCTTGTCACCAATGTTTGACCCATGCAGGAGGAACTTGTTCGTAGGCCTCGTTCTCGCCCCTCGGCGGGTGATGATGCGGGACCTTCAGAACCCGCGCCTATGGCTGCGTTCAGTTCTGCATCTGGTGGGGCCAGAGCACCCGAGGTGGTTCCTCCAGAATCTCCAGACCTTCCAATAGTATACGGAGGGCCTCTCCTCGGGGTCCCGTCAGTACCGGCTCAAGAGCAGCGCCGGGAGGTCGATCTCCGTAAGTTTCCTCTACCGGTTTCCCTGTCGTCACATGTAGACTATGCCATCTAACGTTTATGTTCCTCTCTGTCGTACAGTTCTCTGACTGGTGTGGGCTGCTGCGACAAGACTAGTCGGGATGTCTGGTGGCGTCCCTCCTTGGGGCATGCCGGTGATGGTGGCGATAGTCCCCCCATCTCCTCAAGCTGCAACACACATCATCACCGGCGGGACTACCAGCAGGGTCATGCCTGAGGTCATCGAGGTGGACTCTGATGAAGAGGATCAATCGGTCAGTCCCAGTCCTGTCATGCCTGCTTCGGCGCCAGGTGACGTACTGGATTTGACACCAGATGAAGATCTTGCCGAGGATTTTTTGCGGGCGTATCCCGCGTATGAGCCTGCCAATCACGCAGACTCGGACGAAACGGCCTCCGACGAGGAAGATAGCAGCATAGTCTGTCGCCGGTCGTGGAAGCTAATCACACGCTTCATCAAGGACACCCCCCAAGCGCAATGGCTGGCCGAAATGGACAGACTCCACTCACGGTTGTGCGAACTGTGCGCTGGGGGAGTGGATTCCCAACGTCCTCACGCACTCATCCGAGATCTTATGGCTGAGAAGATCTGGGAGCATGATCGTGGGCTCAGCATTGGCTGGCAGCGTAGGAAGGCGACCAACATCAAAAAGATCCAAGAGGCTGAAAGTGAGGTCCAACAGATGCAGACCCGGGCAGATGAGATTTCAGCCTCCCTTAATGCACAATCTGGGCTGATCTCACGGTTGAAGGCCCAGCTGGCAGAGGCAGAAGAGCATATGAGGCAGGCCTCTGGAAAGATGGCTTCCATTAATGCTGGCGTAGAGAGGGCCAAAGCCAAGGCGGACGAACTGCGCCCCGCCGCTGCTGAGGAGGAGCGGGAGCTGAGTCAGCGGCAACAAGCCTTGGACGCCACAAGCCAACGGGTGGCAGAGCTGCAACTCCCTTTTGACGGGGTCAACCCGTCCGTGGGGGGAGTCGACCCACGGGTATTGAAACAAACCAAAAACCTATTATTGGTACATTCATGCTTCAATTTTTTTCTTTATTTGTTTTGAATGTCGTAGCGCGCATGATTTCCACTATTTGAATCGCCTCGTTACATCATTACAATGTTTGCGGGACGTTCGAAAATAATTCCCCAAGCCCACGTGGGTCGAGCCCGATGTGAGAAACATGAGATAATTGCCTTCTCGTCCCACCACATAGGAGTGGAGACCATACTCCAGGCATCCAGGATGCGGATTACCAGTCCGGATTTCCGAAAGATGGGAGAGGCTTTCCCGGAGAAGGAACTTTTCTGAACAGCCAAATTACCGTTTCTTCAGCGTGCTCTTACGCACGAATGGTGCAACGCAAGGGGCGCTGAAATCGGTCCAAACATATGGAAATGGGAAGTGTGAATCATGAAACCTAAGATTCGGAACACTGTGGGGATGGCGTGACAATAAGGGACAACCGTTAACCATGGAGGAGGAGCGGTATCCTTACTGCGTTAGCTTGAAATTGGGAAAAAAATGAGGGTCAATTGTTGACCATGTTCGAAACACGGGACCATGTCACAAATGATGTCGGTCAATCTTTCGGGACATTGGCCTAGGACAGTAGGCGGACCCCAGGTCAAGCATCCATACTGTTAGGGGGGTCCTTCCAAACATGACCAGTCTTCCGGGACATTGGCCCAGGACGGTAGGTGAGCCGATGCGGCATGAGACCCGGCCGTTAGGGGTTCCTTTAGACATGAAAGGGGACGAGGGTCCGAATTAGGGGCACGCAAAGCGTGGAATATGGAGTGATGGTTTGTCCGAACAGAATCCAACACTCATGTAATTACATCACCGTGGTGGGAGTAGCCATATGGGCACATTGATCTGATCATGGATCATTCCTTCTTTGGGAAAGGGCCTCTCAGGAGAGGGGGCCTGCCGCTTCCCAATGGGATCTTGGGGCATCCTGAACTTGTTTAGGGAAAAATCGCAGCTACATAGTTCCCCCCGAGTGGTCCGGCCAGAGGGCTGGAAATGGGTAGGAACATGATTTTGCGATTCCTGGGGCTGGACCCTAGGTTAAATGCCTGGGTAACCCTACGTATCCCATAAGGATAGGAATCAATCCATACGTAGTTCTGGGGAGGCAGTTTAACGTCATGCAGGACGAGGATACATGGACTCATGTAGTTTAACGTCATACGATAGGACGTGGAATAAAAGGGGAGATCCCAGGGAATGTGTGGTGCGGTAGGTATGAAACTGAAGTGAATGAGGACTTGGAGTCCAAATCGCACCATGTAACCCCAGGGGAAACTCTCTAGGTCAAGAGACCAAGAGTGGGGATTAGGCTGGGCCCGAAGCAGAGTGGTCAGTCATTCCTACGTACCCCATGAGTATGGGAATCAAATCATACGTAGTTCTGGAAGCGCAATTTAATGTCATGCGGGACGATGAGAAGCCTGACTGTGTTGGTACACATCACGCCAATACTACTAAGCCTATGTGAGTCGTTCTCTGTGTGGGAAACAATAAGTAGTGGTGGGAATTTCCCGACACAAAAAGGGGCAGGTTAGGGAACAGGGACGTTCGGTGAATACTGACCCAATGACACTAACATGATCATTTAGCGCACCTAGATGCGCGAGGACAAAAAGCCGAGTATGATGGAATTCCACTTGAACATGAGGAAGTGGAAATTTGTGAATCATGGCGCTCGAGATTCAGATCACGATGATGGCGGCGTGACGATGGAGGATAACTATTGACCGTGGAGAAAACCCAGCATCCATATCGCTTAAGCCTATATTGGGGACGATAAAATGAGGGTTGACCATTGACCATGTTCGAAACACGGGGCCATGTCACAAATGTTGTCAAATATCGGTAGGGATGTTGACCCGAAATGATTGGAGGACCCTTAGGTCCAGCATTCATGGAGAGCCCTTAAGCCTAGTATCCATGTCGTCTGATGGTCCTTTTGGATGTGGAAGAGGATGAGGATCCAACTAGCGTGCTCACGAAGCTTGGTCGTGGGACGAAGGGAATGTCTGTATGAAAGTCCCACACATCGGTATCTTTGCCGAAACACATCTGAATACGACAACGAGACGTATTAGAGAGAGGGAGCAGATTCCTTTCTCATGGGGAGATCTTGGTTTAAGGTCATAGAAGTCGGACCATGGATGGGAGGAGACATAAGAGGCACATGGTGGAGTAACTCAAACACCCGACATGAATGGGAATAGGGGGTGTGTACGGTGTGGTGAACAACCTGACGTGAATGAGGACGTAATCCCACATCACACCGCACGACCCCCTTGGGAGAGGCTTTAGGTCAAGGGACCAAAAGAGAATGTTAGGCTAAGCCCACGGGGAAGTGCCCGGACGCTCCTACGTATCTCATGAGGATGAGAATCAAGCCATACGTAGTTCTTGACGGACCTTAGACCATAAATGGGTAAAGGGAGCAGGGGACACATGGAAAAAAAACCCAACATGAAGGATGACCTAAGCCCTACTTACCATGCGTTCTCTGGGGAAATGCTCGAATCGAGGGACCAAACACAAAGGTTATGCCGGGCCCGCGGGGAAGTTCCTGCACGCTCCTACGTATCTCATGAGGATGAGAATCAATTCATACATAGTTCTTAATGGTGACATGGTACGATACTAGTGCCAGAGGAAAAGGGGAGTGCGGGCATGGCCCTTGCAGTAAAAGAAGCGGAATTTGATAAACCTTGTTTGTTCTTTAAGGTGAGTGGTTTTTTTTCTGTGAAGCGACATGCCTATTGTAGTAGGCCGTGGTGTCACCACAAGGATCAAGCCATGATAGGCGTTGACAAATGGCATGGCATGTGACCAATACCCAATGTGATGTCCTCTACAACAAGGTTTCCACAATGAAGTGCCATTTTTTCGTCGTGTGGTCATGAAGATAATGTCATAATTTAGGGTCATATGATAGGACCAAGCGTGCATTTTATCGTTATGCAGCGTAGACGTAGCAGAGACGATGCTAGGAGGGGAATTTGCATAGTGTTATAAAACACAATTGATGGAGACATGATCCCGCATCACATTGTACGCCACTCAGAGAGGGAGACCTTATGCCAAGGGGCCTATATAGAGGTAAGAGGTGAAATAGGGGGAGAGACTGGCTCCCTAAATGGGCTGTACCCGAAGACAGGGCATCCGGGCGGTCCTATGTATCCCATGAGGATGGGAATCAAGCTGAACGTAGTTCTAAATGGATCTTAGTTTATGGTATTAGATCTCGGACCATGAATGGTAACAACATCCCAAGTTACCGCAGACGTCAACCCGATCCATAAGCCCACGTGAGTTAAACTCGTTGTGGGAAACAAGGGGGGGGGGGAATCCTCATCGCAATACCTGGAGAATCCATAAGAGGGGAGTCGGCAGAGAGCCCCGAAAGACACCATTGATGCGGCTTGTTTCCCCAACGTGCAGACGTGCACAGAGGAGAAGTACCAAGAGTTCCGAGACTTTACTTGGACATGATGAAGTGATGAAGGGTGTGAATTGGGTACCCGACATTTTGGGCTTAATGGATTGGCGTGGCGATAGAGGAAAAAAGTTAACCATGGTGGAAACGCAGTATCCATATCGCGTTAGCCCGAGGTGGGAACAAAAAACGAGCATCGACCACTGACCATATTCGCAACACTGGATTTTATCGATTTATTGTCTAAAACCCTCGGGGGCGTTGGCCCGTAACGGTAGGAGAGCCCTTGGGCGTAGTATCCAGGCCGTTCTTGGGGGTCCCTCCAGGTGTGAAAGATGATGGAAGCCCTGATGCAGGGGTACAAAAAGCCTGGAGAGGGGGTGCGGACGTGTCTGAGTAAAGCTTGGAATTCCAGGTAATAAACCAGAGTACTCTTAGGCACATTAGTGAGCCACCAAAAAGGGATCGACGAAACAGCTTAGTAGGGAGAGGTACATGGCGTGGTCATTATGATACTGACATGAATGAGAAAATAACCTCACACCACACCATACACTCCTATAAGAGAGGACCTGAGTCGGGGCCCGGAAAGGCCAAGGGGACTGATGGTTAGACATTGGTCAGGAAAGCCTGACCTGCTTGCAGTTTAACGTCTTGCAGTAAGGACGAGGGCCGGGGACCCGAGGAGGCCAAGGGGCCTGAGGCTGGGGCTCGTAAGGGAAGGCGTACAGCATGGTACCTGATCCCTACGTAAATGAGGACATAGTCCCACACCACACCGTACACCCCTATGGGGAATCGAGGCTGTGGGCCCGACCGCTAGCATCTCCCTAGGGAAAGTTTGTCACTTCGGGATAGGGTAGAATGAATCACTGCACTCGATGTCTGGGACATCTCGGGGCGGACCCGAAGATCCAGGACACTGTTGAACATGTTCAAAACACAGCGTTATTATGGTGACCTAATATGGGAGCAACAAATGAGCATTGACCGCTGACCAAATTCGCAACGCGGGACTTGTATCGGGTTGTTGCTTGAAAACCCTCAGGGGCATTGGCCCGTATCGGTAGGACAGCCCTCGGGCGTAGTATCCAGGCTGTTCTTGGGGTCCTTCTGGGTGTGAAAAATGATGGAATCCCAGTCAAGGAGTGGGTGAAGAATAGCTGTATCCATCCAAGAAAGAGGCAAACATCTCTAGGGGGGATGTGCAGCCGGGTCGAGGCTTGCTCGATGTGAGTTGGGGAAAAAGTGTGCACCCTGCCATATGTCTTGACCCAGGGGGATGATTTTGGCTTTTGGGCTGGGCCAACGGACGAAATGCCCGGGTGTTCCTACGTATCCCATTAGGATGGGAATCAATCCATACGTAGTTCTTGAAGGCCATGCAGTTTAGCGTCATGCGGTGAGGACGTGGGAGGATAGAAGAACGGGAGTGGGCACATGGTGCGACCCTTACAATCCTTCTGTGAGCGGGGTTGTATGAGTGGGGCTAAGAAAGCCTACTCCCTGATACACAAAGATCCTCCAAGGAAACTATTCCCAAGGGGGGATAGTGGAAGAGAAAATCTTGGGGCTGGGCTCAAGATGAGGCGTCTGAGCGTTCCTACGTATCCCATTGAGATGAGAATCAAGCCACACGTAGTTCTTGAGATGCAGTTTAACGTCATGCGGGACGAGGATACATCTCATTTGGTGATATGTAAGTTACGGCAAGTAATCCGATGTGAATGAGGAAATAACCTCACACTATACCGTACAATCCTGCAAGAGGGTAAGTCAGGGAAAACCAAGGGGCCTGAGGCCGGACCGTGGTCAGGGATACCTGAACAGCTTGCGGTTTAACATCTCACGATGAAGATGGGGGTCGTGGGCCAGAGGAGGCCGAGGGGATGAGGCAGAGCCTTAGTCAAGAAGGCCTGACTGGCTTGCAGTTTAACGTCTAACAGTAAGACGGGGGGCCGTGGGGCCTGAGGAGGCCGAGGGGCCTGAGGCTGAGCCTCGGTCAGGAAGGCCGGAATGGCTTGCAGTTTAATGTCTTGCAGTAAGGACGGGGGCCGTTGGCCCGAGGAGGTCGAGGGGCCTGAGGCTGAGCCTCGTTCAGGAAGGCCTAACTGGCTGCAGTTTAACGTCTTTCCATAAGGATGGGCGCCGTTGGCCTGAGGAGGGCGAGGGGCCTGAGGCTGAGCCTCGGTCAGGAAGGCCTGACTGGCTTGTAGTTTAACGTCTTGTAGTAAGGACGGGGGCCGTTGGCCCGAGGAGGCTGAGGGACCTGAGGCTGAGCCTCGGTCAGGAAGTCCAGACTGGCTGCAGTTTAATTTCTTGCCGTAAGGACGGGGGCCGTTGGCCCGAGGAGTCCGAGGGTCCTGAGGCTGAGCCTCGGTCAGGGAGGCCTGACTGGCTGCAGTTTAACATCTTGCAGTATGGACGGGGGCCGTTGACCTGAGGAGGCCGAGGGGCCTAAGGCTGAGCCTCGGTCAGGATGGTCTGACTGGCTATAGTTTAACATCTTGTAGTAAGGATGAGGGGAAGATCTTAGTTTAAGGTCATAGAGCTCGGACCATTTCGCAGTTTTCGTCTTGCAAGAAGAAAATGCAGTTCAAGGTCGTGCAGGACCTTACAGTTTAAGGTCGTGTTGGACCTTACAGTTTGAGGTTGTGTTGGACCATAACATGCAGTTTAAGGTAATGCGGGACCATTTTGCAGTTTATCATATTGCAGGATGAAGATGCAGTTTAAGGTCATGCGGGACCCTTTTGCAGTTTATCGTCTTGTAAGACCCTTTTTCCCTAGGCAAAGTATCGCTTGAGGAACTTGGCATTGGTGGGAGGGGTTATGCGCTCTCCATCCGTGGTCACTAAGGAGTATACTCCATTGGGGTAAACCTTATGGATGATATAAGGCCCTTCCCATTTGGGTTCTAACTTGGGCGGTTTCGTACCGGGAATCATTGGCGCTCGAAGGGCCACTACTAGGTTGCCCTATAGAAAAGAACGGAGATGAACCTTCTTGTTGAAGGCCCTCACTATCTTATCCTAATGCCTTTCCAGATTTTGCAGGGAATGAAGACGGTTCTCGTCCAGTGCATCAAACTCAGCTAGACAGATTTCGGCTACCTCATTTGATGTCTGGTGATCATAGACTACAGTGCGTAACGATGGCAGCTGGATCTCAAGGGGTAGGACGGCCTCAGCTCCACACACCAGGGAATATAGGGTCACCTGGGTAGAGTTGCGAGTCGTCGTCCGGTAAGCCCAGAGGGCATTGGGGAGCATGTCCGGCCAACTTTTCTTGTTCTGACCAACCATCTTCTGCAGAATGTTAGAGAGGGTTTTGTTGAACGCCTCGATCTGTCCGTTTTCCTGCGCGTGGTAGCAGGAGGTATGGTTCGAACGGATGTCGTACTTGGATTACAATTTCATTAGTTCAGCCGCTCGGAAGTTGGTGACATTATCGGTGAGAACATCGTGGGGGAACCCAAACTAGTGGATAATATTGGAGCTCACAAAGTCGATGATTGAACGGGCCTTCACCTCTTTGAGTGGAATGGCCTCTGCCCACTTGGAGAAGAAATCTATAGTAGTCAGGATGAACCTGCACTGGAGGGCTGTTGCCGATGGATACAGTCCCACTACATCAAGTCCCCATACCACAAATGGCCAAGAGTACTTTGTGGGGTGGAGGGGCTCCGGCGGCCGATGCAGGAAGTTGGCGTGAACTTGGCACGCATGGAATCTCTTGGAATACCCAATACAATCGTGGATCATAGAGGGCCAGAAGTACCCCAACCTACGGAATTGATGGGACAGCTTCGGCCCAGCTTGATGGGCGCCACAGGAACCGGCGTGAACCTTTTGCATAACTTGAGGAATCTCTACACCTTGAATGCAACGGAGGGGGACACCATCGAAGGTCCTCTTATAAAGGATCTGTTCAAGACTGGGGCCACTCTGGAGGGTAAATTGCAGTGCGCGGTGTCGGATTCGCTCGCGCTCGGCCCGGTCATCTGGTAGGCGACCATTTTAGAGATACTCGACAAAAGGTGCCCTCCAGTCGGGAGTGGCTTCATCCGATGTGTCTGACGAACTCGGGGCCCCTGACGTAGAGGGTCCGACAGTGAGATGACTTATCCGCAGGCCATAATTGTCCTCTTGGGTTACGGGGGCAATGACTCTCCGGTGTGCCACATGTATGATAAAATCATCTTTCTCGGGTTCTGCGAGCGATGCGGCTAAGCCAGCCAACGTGTCCGCTTGACCGTTCTGTGACCGTGGGATATGGGTAACCTCTGGTCGAGAAGAGAAATGGGCCATTAGGCGGAGGGTGTACTCCAGCAACGGTACAAGCTCCGGCTTCCTGACGATGTAGTCGCCATTAAACTGTTCGATTACCAGCTCGGAATCTCCTTTCACATGTAGATGGGGAACATGGATCTCAAGGGCCAACTCGAGACTGGTGATAAGAGCCTGGTACTCTGCCTCATTGTTCGTACAGCCTTCCGACAACAGGAACGAGTATGGCATGACACCTTTTGGCGGGGTAATGAAGACATTACCCAGGCCAACTCTATTGAGCTTAGGATCATTGATCCGCCTACCAGTGGGGCTCCGGGAGGCGCAGTTGAAATGAATCTTTCAACACGGGATGGCATGATCGACTAACATGATCGTCTCATCAGGAAAATTCAGGTCCAGGGATTGATCCGCGGAGGTTGGATGGGCAGCTAAAAAGTCTACCAACACCTGTCCCTTAATGGCCTTCTGAGGCACGAACCTGATATCAAACTACTGGAGAATAAATGCCCATCCTGCTAGTTGTTCAGTCAGCATGGGGCAGTTCAGGATGTACTTCAGTGGGTCTACCCGGGAGACCAATTGCACCTCATGGTGCGGCAGGTAATGTCGCAACTTCTGTACGGAAAATACGAGCGCAAGGAAGCTCTTTTTGATAGGGGGTATCTTGCCTCCGTATCGAGAAGCATGAGACTGAGATAGTAGAGACTGTTCTCAGTACCCTCGTTATTCTTCTGGGTGAGCAGTGCACCGAGGGATCTTTCCAGGGTGGTCACGTAAAGGACCAGCGGCTTTCCAGAGACGGGTGGCATCAAAACCGGAGGTTGGAGGATATACTGCTTGATTTCCTCGAAGGCGGTCTGACACTCTTCATACCATTCGTTGGCAGCGCCCTTATTCATGAGCTGGGAAAAGTTCTTACACTTGCCGGCCAGATTCACGATGAATCAGCGTATATAGGCTAAGCGGCCTTGGAGGCCTCAAAGTTCCCGAATGTTGCTCGGGGGAGGCATTTGGCTGATGGCCTTGATCTTCTCTAGGTTGATCTCAATACCTCGGTATCTGACAACAAAGCCCAGAAACTTCCCAGAGGTGACCCCGAAGGCACACTTCCACGGGTTCATCTTCAGTTGACGAGAATGGAGGAAACTGAACACCTTCTTGAGGTCTTTTAGATGGTCCTGGTGTTGACATGATTTCACCACTAGGTCATCTAGGTAGTATTCCACCAACGTTCTGAGAATCGGCTTGAATATGCGGTGCATGGCCCTCTGATATGTGGCACCTACATCTTTCAAACTGAATAGAATAACCAGGTAGAAAAACGTACCTTGGGGAGCCCTGAAGGAAGTGGAATCCTCGTCTTCGGGGGCCATCCGGAACTGGTTGTACCTGGAATACCCGTCCATGAAAGAGAGAGCTCGGAACCCGGCCGTGGCGTCAATCAATAACTATGTCACCGGGAGTGGGATGTCATCCTTTTGGCAGTGGCGATTAAGATCGCAGAAGTCGATGCAGACTCTGATCTGCCCATTCTTCTTCCTGACTGGCACAATGTTGGCAAGCCACTTGGGGTACTGGAATTCCTTAACGAAGTTGGCTTTGATAAGCTTGTCAACATAAGCCTCAACCATAGCACCATGAGAAGGGTTCATATTCCTGGGAGGCTGCTTAATTCCATGATGGTTTTCTAGGAGGCCCATACGGTGAACGACTACCTGGGGATCTAGTCCTGGAATCTGGTTGTAACTCCAGGAAAACACGTCATGGTGTTGTTTGAGGAAGTCTACGTACTGCTGCCTCTCCTCGGGGGACATGGCTGCACTGATCAATGTGGGATTCGGATCTGCCTCGCTACCAAGGTTCAGTTGTACTAGTTCATCAACCGTGGTAGAGATGCCTTCCTCAAAGGCGGGGGGAGCATCATCCAGGTCTTCCTGCCCACCCGTGGGGGGATTTACCGCGACGAGAGATACTTTTGGGCTATCAAAGCCTAAGGGACAGCTGGTGTCGGCTCGGGCAACAATGGTCATCATATCAAGAGACTCACTCGCCATTGAGACCATAGCAATGAAGGAAGTCGATCCTATCCCATCTGGCCTTCGGCCTAAGGGGCCACGTTTGATGATATCGAAGCAGTGGTGAAATGTCGGCCTGAGTCGGTGGATTCCAGCCCGACGGAAGAGACACGTATGGTGTACCTTCGTTGTCATAATCCTGACATTCCGGTACCGTACAGGGGTAGGAGGTTTCGGGATCACCTGAGCCTGGTTGATGTTGGTGTACGGGGTGATTTTCCGCCGTCGCATGGACATGGGAACATGCCTTCCTTGTATACCCGAAACAACAAAACATTTCCCCATGTTGGGGGTCGTGGCCTCCAATCGGTTGATCAGGAGGATGTAGGCGTCATCCATGCTTGCCCAGGGATCACTTGTGACTGGGGCGGGTTCATCCTCACTTACTAGGATTTTCTTATCCTTACTTTTGTAATAACCAGCATCCAGATAGCAGGCCTCACAAGAAGCGAAATGGGACGCATCTCCATGGAGCACGCCTACTCGACCGTTGAGTGAGTATTTGAGGCACTGGTGATATGAAAAAGGGACCGCTGCATGCAGATGGAGCCATGGCCTACACATCAACGCGTTGTAGGCGGTGTCCTGAGAGGCTACCATGAACTCGGTGCTAGAAATTAAGCCACCGAACTGAGTCTTCAGGTGGATCTTTCTGACTGGGGTTTTCTCGGTCCTGTCATGCCCTTGGATTCGGAGGTCAGAGGGAGTTAAATCACCTTCAGACAGACCAAGCTTTCACAATGCCCGAGTCGGAATTAGATTGATTCTGGAACCCGTGTCAATAAGGCAATGGCGGAATTCCACACCATTGAAGTGGCCAGTGATGTACAGCGGGCGAATATGCCCCAGTATAGGAGGGTCCTCATCTTCACCAGAGAACAAGAAAACCGCCTGACATTCGGCGTTCTCAATTGTCTCGGTATGGAAGGCCTTTGTAGCTGCTACCTCCATCTTAAACTGGAGGGGGCTCCTTAGGGCCTCAGGAAGTGCCTCACACATTTCAGATGACAGGCGAAGGGCCTCAAGGATAGAAAGCCTTGCCGGAATTCCAACCAGGTGCTTCAAGACATCATACTTACGTGACAAACGCGAACCTCTTCCTGGAGGAGGTCGTTTGGAATTTGGAGGCATAGCGGGTCCTGCCGGTTGTACCGACGATCGACTAGTACTGGGTACATCCTGCTGCCTACTAGTAGAAGCCTGCAGAGTAGTCACCAGACTAGGATCGGATAGCAGAGGCAGGCCTGTAGCTGGGCAAGACTGATTGTGATACGAACGGGGCAGCTCTCCCTGATCTAGTAGCACAAACAGCGGTGGAGGTAGAGACGAGGGCGTTAGATGGGGTTGCGCGTGCTGAGCTCTACGCTGAGCCAACTGCCTAGTCTCAGTAGCGTGAACGGCTTGGATGAATGTGCCTGCTGACGTACCTCGATGACCGGCGCGGTTGCGATTCCGCTGACGTTGACGTTGGCTGGAAACATTGGGGAGGTTCACCTGGCGCTCCCCCTCGTCGAGAGTAATATAGGGCTTTACCAGCTCCACGGTGTTAACCGAAGCGTACCCCTAGTTGTCGCTCGAGGAGATATCCACCACTAGGTGGATTCTGGGAGGAATCCCCATTTCAGGGGGCATAAAGTCACTGAGAGTATGGGATGACGATGGCACCGGTTGTGCGCATTGCTTCTTCTTGCGTCGCCGCTGCTTTCCCTTTTGGGAAGAGGTCGACTGTGATGACGATACGGAGGTACCAGCTACTTCTTATGAAGGTTCCAGCTGTTTCAGGTGCACTCGGATGATACTATGGACACGGACGATGGTTTTTCGAGTCATCCAGTCGTCGTATTTCTGGGATCCGCGGCTGGGAACCAGCTGCCACTCACCTTCGCTGTCACTACCGATCTCTGACCCTGCAAAGACACCCGCCACTTGTGTTGGTTTCGGGCCCAACCTAACTATGTTTTTGTTGACCTGGTCTTGAAGCCAATCTTTAAACACATAGCATTGCTTGTGGGTGTGCCCCAAAATCCGATGATAAGGACTGTAGTTGGGGTGATCGATGAGATTTGCCTCTGCCTGCCTTCTTCACTCGGGCAGGCGCACAATCCCTTTCTCTAGAGCACTTCGGAAGTAGCCAGGGACCTGATTTTCATTGAAGGAATAAGTCTGGTGCCTTCTTTCTGGATAGGGGGCCTGGCCCTGACAAGGGTCCGGAGGGGCCTGCTGAGGAGACGGCGCCTGATTGTCTCGCCTGGGTGGTGGTGGTGCGTTGTGCGGGGGAGCCTGGCGGTTCTAAGGCGGTCGCTGCTGGGAAGGAGCCTGTGCTTGAGGTGGAGGACCTCTATGGGGTTGCGGGGATGGTTCCGCTGGCAGTAATTCCAGCTGTCTAGGGGCTTCTATTTGGGCCACTGCAACAGGTTCATCCATGGCGGTCCTCCTGGCCGGGATCATAGGGGGAAACAAACGTGCCTGACTAGCCTGTTGCAGAGCTTCCTTAAGGTGCTGAGCCATATCTGAGAAATCCTTGAACCCTCCAGGGTAGTTCTGGTTAATTAGTGAGGGTACCAGCTCTGTCTTGACGTTCCCCACACACATCGTTAGTAATTTCTCCTGAGTCAGTGGCATGTCGAGGGAATACGTATGTCCCTTCCACCGGGCGATGAAATCTGCGACTCGCTCATCAGGCCTTTGCTTGCACATGAAGAGGTCTGCAATGCTAGTCTTCCGCATGGTGGAGCTGAACATGTATAGGAATTGCCGGAGGAGATCCTCCCTACTGGTCACCAATCCGATAGGGATCTGGATGTACCAGACGAATGCTGGACCTTCCAATGACTGTACGAATCATCGGATCTTGGCAGCTTCGTGCTGAGCCGGGGTCCCCAGCATTGGGCCACACCTGGAAGAAAAATGAGCCATGTATTGTGGCGGGTCCCCTGTCCCATTTAAAGGCGAGAAAGTGGGGTTTCCAAAACCCGGGGGTGCGGGCATAACATCCACCCACGCGAGATACGGCTTGCCATCCGGTGGGACCGCTACCTGCCGCGTTTCCAACGCTTCAAGGCGGGCTGTGAGTGCTGCTATAAGATCATCCAGGTGGGGGTCCCTGTCTTGACGGGTATCCCTAACCACAAGTGTGTTTCCAGGTTCCTCAACACGGTAGATGGCTTCGTCAGCTCGTGGATCAACTGGCGGAATAACCTGTGGGGTGACTGGGGGAACCCGGACTGGATTCTTCAGATTGCGTCGTTGCTCGGGGGGGGGGGGGGGGGGGGGGGGGTTGGCGAGACGTATTCCGCCCTCTTGCAGTAATTTATGGCTTCTTCCCTCTCTGCGGAAGTAACATGACCAGGGTTGCCCAGAGGCATCTCATCGGGGGGAAATTGTTCCTACCCCTGCTACCCCAGCCTGGGATTACCATTGTCGGGTCGCCGCTCTGCAGCGCGCTCAGCCAAGAGTTCATCAACCAGCCTCTTCTGCTCAGCAAGATGCTGGCGTAACATGGCCTTCTCGGGATCTTCGTCTGTTTTCTGCACAGAGGCAGACGGGTTGGAGTGCTTGACAATTCCGACGTGCTCCTTACCCTTGCCGGTATTTCGACTGAGTACCAGCGACTCGGTGGGTACGGGGAGTCCTAGCAGGTTCCTCTACTGACGGGTAACCCTCCCTGATGGGTCCAGTAGTGGCGGTACTCCCTCGGGGGGTAAGTCTCTATCATGGAATTAGAGCTCTTCTTCCTTGTCCACTATGTCAGCCATGTGGACCGCGACTCCTCTTGAGGGCATGTCCTCAATGTCACATAGTGAATCGGGCTGTCGTCGAATAGGGTCGAAGAGGATAGCGGTATAGTGTCCCCAACCACAGACTTGCACATGGGGGGTAGCTTCCCTGAAGTTTATTTGGAGTACTTTGAAACTCTGAACACATTTCCGTTGAAGGGCGCTCTGGAGGCCTGGTGACTTAGGGTGCTGGGCCACAAGGTGTGCGGCCAAATTGATCAGGCGGCATTGCTCGCCGATTTATTCGAAGTGCTCTCTTCTTCTAGGGTAATCCACCCGCTCGTAACGAAGGCGGAAGTGTGTCTCCCATAGGGTTCGACAAAAGCACCCCACATCTTCTGGGGTAAGTGACTCCGGTGCGCGAAAGTTCAGCGCTGCCGTCAGCCAGAATTTCTCCGGGAAATTATCCGCTGCGAGAATACTCCAGAAGCTCCTGGGTTCAAACACGGGGTCTGGCCCTGTGTTTCCCCACTCGTCAACCGGGGGCGGCTGAGGGACCGATAGCGGTACTGAGGCGGAACTCTGGGATAGTAAACTCGGTGGCGGACAATACGACGAACGAGCTAACTGGCCACCGAATTCCGGCCATCCTCTGAAGACTGAGGTGACCTGGCCACGATGTCACGATACTATGGGCTGATAGCCACAGCTTCCGGCACAGGAGTCGCGGCTACCAATGATAGGTCATGTCTTCGCTCTACCGCCGTTGGCCCCCAAAATATCTCTCCATGATCTCTGGTAGAGGTAGAGGGAACTTCTGGTGACAATGGCGGTGATTGCGCGGTCGAGACTTGCAGAATTCCCAAGACTTCTTCCTCCTGGATGTACCTGCGGAGAGAGATGAGAATCTGGTGGACCTAATATTTCGGGAGAATGAGGCCAATGCGCCTGGTTCCTTCCCCAGGCCTTAATACGGAGGAGCAGGGAGAAGGTTCCACCGCTGAGTCGCATTCCGCTTCAGAATCGGAGAAGCGGGCAGGTTTGATCTCCACCCGGGCCTTCACAGGACTCTTCTTTTGGTGGCGATGACCCGCCCTCCTACCCCCGGGGTGGCTCTTCGGGACACGGTTGATTTTCATCATGTAGCCTCGGGGTGGCGCTGGCGCCGTGGCGGAGGGGGGCCCCACTCAAGATATCCGAAGTGCAAAGGGCACTAGGGAAAATGTCGAAGGTTACATGGGGAGGACCTCTATGGACAGCACCCATGTGGGCGGATCCTCTGTTGGAACCGGCAGGAGCAGGAGGACCTCCATGGTTGATGCGGGCGGAGCGAGGCTGACCTTCACTCCTCGAGTTTCCGGGGCGAGGAGGACCTTCGCCGGTTGCAGAGAGGACGTAGGGAGGTACCCCACATTGGAGAAGGACCGGATGTACGGTGCCTTTATATCAGCGGTCGGGGGTAGGAGGATGGACTCCATACCCTGTATGGTGGGCACGGGAAAAGATTCCACACTGAGCGTCACTGCCGCGGGGCAGGTCTTTATTCGGGATGGGGGTAGCACGGGGCATACCTCCATAACGAGATTCGGAGTGGGGAAGGCCCTCGCTCTATGGAGTTGTGGTATGGGGAGGGCCTCCATATGGGGGGACATCACCGTGGGTTAGTTCGCGGCGATCACCACTCAGGCCTGCAACCCGGAGAGTCAACCCAGCCTGCCCGTGGGGCGGTTGGGGTATCGATCCTGGTTGGGCGAAGGAGTGCCCCTGCTCAGTGTATGCAGGGGCCCCATGATGCACATCAGCGGTGGCTCGGGCCACTATAGCTGTTGATGTCGACGCACCTGGGCGAGCGTCCTCAGCCTGGGCCCGGCGCTGACGTCGGGTCAGACGAGCTAGCGCAGGTGGTGCAGGGGCATGGCCTGCCTGCTCTTCCTGTGGAGTCGGACGGTGGCGCTGACGTGGCCGGACGGGAGCTCTTTCCTGGAGCCCTTGGGTCGGGACCCTAAGCGGGCTGAGACGGACGTCGCCTGCCTCATCAGCATAAGGCGAGGAGTCATCAAGGTGTTCTAAGGATAGGCTCCCAAAACGGTTGAACGTTGGGGTGGGGAGCAGGGGCTCCCTACGCGGCCTGTTAGGGTGGTGTTGACAGTGGGGTCTGGAGGCCTCCAGGTCCAAGCGGACCATATCCCGAGTTTGTATGACCCCTTCCTCCTCATACCTGCGCATGAGGTTGTTGATCACCCTTCGCTGGATGACCTCTGATGGGGAAAGGGGACGTGGGCGCCCAGTATTCCACGATGTGGAGGCCGTTGTGGCGGTATCGATGCCATGCGAGGTGGTTGTGGCGGTTTTCCCCTGCCCCTGCGTAGGCGAGCGGGCGGTGATCGTGTCCCTGTAACAACAACCTGGTTCCTAGGAAACGAAGGGATAAACTCATCAGCATTGCGAGGAAAAGGATTGACAACCATTTCCCCAGCGTCCTTCCATTCTCCACGTCTGTAAGAAGGATCCACGCCAACATGTTGCAGATGGGAGTGCCCCACGTTCTACTGCCCCGACTTTCGCTGAGTTTCACGATAGGCCCACCATTTTCTTGGCGGGACCAGGCACCAGATATCTGGATTCGGTGACAGGTCAATCTTATGGTGTCTCGAATGCTACTAGTCCCCACAATGAGGAGAAGAATTTCACGTCGGGTTCACCAATTCTGTTTCTGACGCTTTCGCTGGGGCGCGCGCATCCTTCTGCGGAGGACGCGCTTATTGTTGCCCCGCATTCCCGCTTTCCAAAGGGGGGTGGCATTCGTTCCTTATTCAGGGACGTCTGCTCCATGATCGAAATGGGATGATGGGATGTCGGTTCTTCCTTCTGTGAATTCCCCCTCATAACTCGTCACCTAGTCTGGGTCTCCCTCATAGATTTAATACATTGTTTGTGAAACTCTTCCCTGTGCCATGTTTCCATGGACGTCGGTTAATTACACTGCTTCTTTTGGGACATTCCAAAGGGTTCGGTCAGGGAAGAAACCTTCAATTGGGGGAGTAGTCACGTCGAGGCATCAGAGGCGTGTCTGGATTCTGGGGAACCTGGCATGTCTGTCTATTATCCTTGGTCACAGGGCTTCTTCAGGGCGTGGAAGCCCGAGGCATCCCACATTGAGCGCGGGGAATTATATGCCATAGACACATATCTTAGGGTTTCCTTAGCTTCTCGTGCTTAACGCAGGGTACGCCGCGAGTTTAACGTCCAGCGGAGACGGACCAGCCCGATTGGAGAATTAGCTAGAATGGATCGGATTGAGGGATCTCCCTTGAAGGGGTGCCGATACCGGTCCCAGCCCATGGGCAGTTGTGAAGAGGAGCGTACCGACATGATCTCAACGGGATATGATGGCCCATGCGAGAATCAAGGTGGATGATGGATAGACGAATGAAGTGGAAGGGGGAATGGCAAGGAACCATCACAAGGGAAACCGTGAAGTTGGGCTTGAGCCTTGAATGGGGCTTCCTACGTATCCCCGTGGTAGGGAATCAAAGTCCTTGTAGTTCGGGATGGTGTCGGTGGACCGGCATGAGGGTGGACATGGTCTGATGGGAATCATCAGTGAACTGACGTGGATGGGGAGGACTAGGAGGGTCCTAGTGGTGGTGGGACTGGACCTCGTGGAGGTTTCCTACGTACCATGCCTTGAAATGGATCAAAGACCATGTAGTTCAGAGGGGCTTCTTCGGCGAATCGACGTGAAGGTGGACCTTGGCCCGATGGATGTCGTCAGCAAACCAACGTGAAGGTGGACCTTGGTCCGATGGATGTCGTCAGAAAACCGACGTGAAGGTGGACCTTGGTCCGATGCGTCGGCGAACCGACGTGAAGGTGGACCTTGGTCCGATGAGGGATGGGCTTGAACCTCAGGGAGGCTTCCTATGTACCATGCCTTGACATGGATCAAAGACCTCATAGTTCAAAGGGTTTCATCGGTGAACCGACGTGAAAGTGGACTCGTGGGCCCGCTAGTGGTGGTCTTGAACCTCGGGAAGGTTTCCTACGTACCATGCCTTGACATGGATCAAATTCCTCGTAGTTCAGAATGGTGGAATACAGTTTAACGTCCTGAGGGACGATAGTGAACCCTGATGCGAAGGAACTACGGGCGGTGGGTGTCGGTGAACCGACAAGAATGGGGAACCTTGGTCCGATGGAGATTGGCTTGAACCTCTGAGAGGCTTCCTACATACCATGCCTTGACATGGATCAAAGCCCTCGTAGTTTGGGTGAAAATAGGGGGGGGGCTTGGCACACTGACAAGGAGACGGTCTGGTCCAATGATTGTTGGGCTTGAACCTTGGGGAGGCTTCCTATGTACCATGCCTTGACATGGATCAAAGTCCTCGTAGTTCAAAAGGTGGTCTCAACGGCTTGTCGTCGGACTGGAATTCAGTTTAACGTCATGCTGGACGCTGGTAGAACTCGACGTGAATTGGATGACTGGTGGGCTTGAACCTCGTGGAGGCTTCCTACGTACCATGCATTTACATGGATCAAAGACCTCGTAGTTCAAATTGGTGTGCGGTTTAATGTCATGCGGGACAGGGGCATATAGTTTAACGTCATGCTGGACGAGGGCATGCAGTTTAACGTCACGTTGGTTGAGGGTGGAACTCGACGTGAATAAACGACCGAGTGGTGGGCTTGAACCTCGTGGAGGCTTCCTAAGTACCATGCCTTAACATGGATCAAAGACCTCGTAGTTCAAAAGGGTGGGGGTCAGGGTCGGTGCTCACTCTAAGCCCATGTGAGTCATACTCGGTGTGAGAAACAAGAAGTTGTAGGGACCTGACGATCACGTCGCGAAGGATGCGTCCGTGAGAAGCGAAGAGGGGCTTACGCATTAGGCGGCCCATGGTGTTAGGACTTACTCCAGGATGGAGGCTCGAGGTGCGGAAAAGCGCAGAGAAAGAGGGATTTGGGACCAATGATGGGGGGTGCCTCATTCCCTATCACGCCCTCCACTGACCTTGGTAGTGGGGAAGTATGGAGATGCAGGGGTGCAGCCATCCGTTGGGGAACTAGGGTCTCCCTTCTCCTGAGAACATACGCCACTCCAATAAGGAGGATATCATCCCTTGTGGATGGGTGATTCCACTCCGGTAGAGACGAGTGGTGTAAAGAATGTTCGAGTTGGGGGGACCCTTCGTGCGAGGAATGAGGTCGGGTCACAGTTTAACGTCATGTGTTGAGGACTTGATGCTTGGCAGTTTAACGTCCTGCAGCTCGGATGCGGTGGGATCCCTCCACACCCCTAGGACTTACATAACTGGTACCCTATGGTCCTTAGGGGAGGGAAGGTACTGGAAAGGCCATGGGAAAGGGGGGTTGTAGAGCAAACCATCGAGGGGTCCATGTTAGCGTGGCTATGCGAAGAAGCAATAGCCGTTAGCGTGCCTATGCGAAGAAGCATTTGGCGAAGCAACGCTACAAGTGGTATTGTCCATGGGACTTTGAAATCACATCGTGCATACCTGGAGGGTCGCACGGGAAGGGGAATTTCCCTGAAAAGGAGAGTTCTTCGCGAAGCGGAGTGCCTTGGCCTTATCATGGGGCATAGGTGTGAGTGGAGGGTGCTTCGCGAAGTGGAACAGTATTCGCGGAGCACTGCCTCGTGAAAGAAGAGGTGCCTCGCGAAGCAGGGTGCTGCGAAGTAGTGTGCTTCGAGATGTGTAGCGATCCTACCTTAGCCTAGGGATCACTAGTACAGGTTGGGTGTTTCACGAAGCATAAACGATCCGCGGCTGCCCGGGTTCCCTTGGGAATCCCCTTCCTTCGCGAAGGCCCTTGAGCTTCGTGAAGGGAATCCCTCTCAGAAGTGGGGCTCAAAACGAGACAAAGAAAAGGTGTCATGCGAAGTAGAAGTACCTTGCAGAGCTCATGATTCCTAGGGCAAAGAGTGCTTCGCGATTCGGGAGAGGAGAAGCCGAAAGGTCGGATTGTCCATCCCCGGGACTCAGGGGGAGTCCAGTATTTATAGGCAAGGGGCGTCGTGAAGCAGAACTCGCGCGCCAACTCAGGTGCTTCGCGGCGCGCTCGCGAACATCAAACACGGTCATGGAAAGTTACCGCCTCTGGAGCTTTGCGGCAGGCTCGCAAACGTAAAATGCGTTCACAGAGAGTTACCGCCTCTGGAGCATCGCGGCGGGCTCGCGAACGTCAAATGTGTCCGCGGAGAGTTACCGCCTCTAGAGCTTCGCGAGACCGCGATGCTCGGGGTGCTTCGCGTCGGTGATTCGCATCGGTGCTTCACGAGGCAGCGTGCCAGCCTTCTTTTTCATCCCTTCCATTCGTGCAATATTTTGGCACCAACAAATACAGTGTATTTATATCGTAATTTTCATCTATTTTACTTTTATCATGTACTCTCAGACTTGTATTTCTTATAATTTGGGGTTGTAAACTTTTTTATTTAGTTATTATACGATTCTTCCATGATTATGAAATTTATTTTTTAGTGCTTCTTCTATTATCCACTATCAATAATCTGATATACATCTGCTCCACATTGATTATAAGGGTATTATCGCCCTACAATCACTTCCATTGTCACTCACTTCTAGTCAGAAGACTCTCACATATGGGGAGTCATGCTTTGAGACCTTACAACCCAATGGTTTGGCCAACATCTTATTTTTGATTCATTCCAATTTATTACGAAGTTGTATTAGAGCTACTATGCCTTTGTCTTACTATTTTGGGTTGGATGAAAGGAGACTAAAAATTTGCCAATGTTTTGTATATAGTCATTTATGGGAATGATCACCCAACCCATGGGGAAATATCCAATTTATCAGGGATGGTATTGATGTTTCAGATGTTTTCAATTATAGTTGATTATGATTTTCTTCGACTAACTGGTGTACTTTCTGCCTCTTGTTGATTACTAGAGTTTATGAAATTTTTCCATTTTCCTTGTATGGAGACGATGATGCATTGAATGTATTATATTAGTAATTTAAAAAATTCACATGTCTTTTATATGCCTTTCTATATAGTTTCATTTCTAGAATTCCGGTTATGTGAGATGATAGGTATTTTAGTATCATAGTTAAAATTCTGCCTGGTTAGGTAATTATTCACCATGCATAATTTTATAACATGTTTATTCGATTATAACAAAAGCATTTGTTATTGAAAAATGCATTCCAAGTTATCATCTTGTAGTGACTTACTAGTTTGGTTTGATATGTAAATAGTTTCCTGGGCTTATTATAATTGATATGGTTATTTTGGAGGCAATTTTGAATTATAATATGTATATGTGATTATAATTGGGTCAAGGTAACCCAAGTACTCAAACCATATTTTGACAATTTATATAAACCTACATACAATTTTATAACATTTAATTGATACACTATTCCTAATTTTAAAGGGAGTTGGTTTGTAAATGAGAGCCAAATTCCAAATTATATATTGTTTGGGAACTTTATAGGGGTGTATGTTTTCACACAAATAACTTCAAAATTAAATATGTTCAATATATATATATATATATTTAAATTCATCTAAATCGAAATGCTTCATGGTTTTAAATTGAATGGTGTTTTATTTTTGGATTACCCTGAACTTGATTATGGTTTGTAATGTGTATTTTCACTTTATAGGATGCAGAATGGGAGAACATATAATAAAAACATGTATATAGCCATGTTATATTTTGAAATGGTTATAAATGTGATAGTTGTTTAACATTGATCTCCATGGTGTTGATTAATTTCTAAAATTCACTAATGGAACCATGTAGGTTAGTTGGGGTATGATACTTTTGATACAACCCATTTTTGGTGTTTAAAAACATTTTTAATTAAGAAACTCTTATATGTTTTCATTCTGATGAACTCTGGTAGGCTAATTTGGACCGTCATAGGTCGCATTATCCATTAAAAATGATGTTTTGATTGGATTTCTTCTTATGTTTGGAGTTTTTCTTTAAATATTTTAAATAACAAATATTAATTGTGAATAAATGGAATTTACCATAAATAGATCCCAAGGGGTTTCCTTCATTTAAAACCTCGTATAAGGGTCGATTAGACATGCCTTTGATTTTACATGCAATGGAATTAGATGTCTTATTTCTATTGCACTTATTTTTTTAAACATTTTTTAGATGATCGTAATATGTGTCTAGATACTTTTTTGGCGTGACCTATTTTCTAAGTCAATGTTTTTACTTCATAATGTACTAGCCAATGGTGTATAGAAACCTATTGGATTAAATACCTTACAATATACCATGCTTTTCTATGATTTGTAGTGTCATGCTGGAGTCATTCTCCCCAGAAGGACTCTTAGCAACACAATGACAACCTTATTCAGATGGGTTTTCATGATTTCTTAGACCTATATTGATAGTGATCAATTAGTAATGCTCAGTTTCAATAGGATAGATATACCTCGTTCATAGTCGGATGCTTCAAAGGTCTCTTGACTATTTCGTTTTTCATTGGGTTTCCCAAGAGGTCAATAGTTTCAGGAATCCCATATTGGAAATATGACTTGGGGATAAATCTCATGCATTGGCCATCTAAAATAAGAATTAATTGGGAGGATAGACTCTTGTTATTATCCAATATTTTATTTTTTCTTCTATAATCTCATGGTATTATGTGTTGTTATACATTCTAAGAGTCATTTTTCTGAATGATATAATGAACCAATCGATTTTAGAGAAAGATTTGACCCTTTTTCGGTTCCGTGTGGTCTTATATTTTCTCTATCATGGGTGACCTAAGCGCTAAAGGAATTATGTGCATCTCAATTCACAAGATGAATTTCAGAGACAATGGTATTTAACATGATAATCTATTTTTTTTGTTTTTATTCCAAATGTTGTTATGTGGTGATCGTGACTCAAAGAATAAATAAACTCCCATTTAATGTGGTTTTGATCTATCATGCTTATGAAGTGGATGTTATAACATTATCTTCTTTTAATGACTATGAATCTCCTACGGTCGGTAAAACCATGTCAAATCTAGAATAATTGACCTTCAATCTATAATGAACACAATCAAGAAGGACCAAAAATAAATTGTGGATCATATTTAATGCCTATGAATATTGAACGATTTAATGGTGTTGATTAATTATCAATATCATGACATTGTTGAGGATGGTTCTGTATGTAACCTCTTGAAACGCTATTGGTTTTGGATTGAAATCCATGGTTATGTTTTAATGATCATGGATCCTAGGTGATAAAAAAATCATTGATTGTTTAATGATTGTGAGTTTTTAGGTGAAGTCTAACTCCTTTTTGGAAGTTGAAAAGTATTTTTTCAATTTTTTTTCATATATTTTTATTTGTGTCTACTTTGTGTAATCTATTTTGTTGATGGAAATGTCCCATTTTTTTTAATTCATCCGTGATGCGCTTTGTGAGCATCAGTCATACGTCAGGATGTAGTGTACAAGATGGTGGGCTTGTTTGGAGTTTTTCACATTGTTTCATGATGGATGTTTAGTTCTTACCACGGAATGGTTATTCTTTAGTATAACTTGGGTTAACATGTAGTAACGCCTTGGATGGGATCTTGGACACTAGACTTTCCATTTTGGGACTCGATCAACAGTTGGATGCCACTTTGGGCTCATTCAATTATCTGAAGCAGAAATTTTGGCCTTGTACCAATGTCATAGATGTATTCTTGTAGTATGGACTAAATTGGGTTAGTTCCTTAAAATCCATTTCGTTGAATCAGAGGTTTCATTGAATAGTTTCATTCATAGAGTTGTAGTTTGAGAAAGAATGAAGGTTCTAGTTGGGTGGATAATGAATACACACTTTTTGTGTAGTATCATGTTGAATTTAATAGTTTTATTGATTTTTTAACCAAGGAACATCCCAAAGAAGACATGTGTGGACTTCAGTTGGCTTGTTCGTCGTAAATGCATGATGCCTTGGATAGAGGTATTTTTGATCCATTGTACAACACTAGATTTCTAAGCCGTGTTTTCTGAGAAATGAAAAACAGAGCGGTTTGACATATTGTTCCGCTTTTTTTATGAGTATGGTCGGTAAGGAAATAATTTCAAATAACAGATTCGGGTTAAGGTGTTGGTGGTTTAAAGGGTCACATAAATCATTTAAGTAATGTGATCATGATCGATTTCAGTTAGGTCGATGGGGATTTGACCATTCATTTTCAAAGTGGTCTATGATATGGACATAGATGTGATTGGTTCCGCCCAAATCATTCCAAGACCATCTCTATAACTCATTGAGGTATTCTTGGTAGGATATTTAGATAGTGGAGATACGATGGATCATAATTTGACTGTTTATATTGTAATAACCAATTGTGGGGACCAACAATATTCATATATTTTATGAGATAATGATGTAATCATGTCCCTAGAAAAACATGCTCTGGTAGGCACTGCCTACATGTTTTGGGTAGAACATTTATCTTTCATGAAATATTCTTTCCCAATTTTTTATTCATTTATCCTCACTAACAATTTCATTCTGTATTTTTATTATTTTTCTCAATGCTAATGGAAAAATTATAATATTAGGGGACTCTCCTTGATATTATAATTTCAATTTTTTAATATACATTCTTTTATTCATGGTATATATAGTTTTATAAATTTTGTATTATTTTTTTACGTTTTTAATTTTCTCAACAGGGTTTCCTTCCAACGGCCCAAAGGACGTAATTTGTTATTGATTTTTGATTTTAAGGGGTACGGTGGAATATTTACAAGACCAGTTGTTGTATGTATTACGTGGACTATAGACCACAAAGGAATTCATTCCCGTAGGCATCACACATTACATACAACCCGGACTAACTACTTGGAACTGTTCCTCCCTAGCATTTTCATTGTGAAATCAGCTCTCCACCTTTGCATGGATGTTTGGCTAGGCTTTCACATGCATGGACATGCTTGTTCCAATGGAAGGTTCCATATCCTCTCATTCTTGTAATCCAATTAGCTTCTTCACTATTGAAGGAACCTTTCTCCTCCCCCGTCTTAATCTTTTTCCATGTAGTTTGTTTGGTATATATCTACACATAAGGTGGCCTGAAGGACTTGAGGTGGGATGAAGTCCTTACTAACCTGAAGGATTGGGTGGCCCAAAGTCCATAATGTACTTTGGGACAAGATTAATGGACCAATTTCTCAAATGGGGGAATATTCTCTACTCCTATAGTGCCAAACAATGCCTGCTACAGTACCTGCTATAGTAGTGAAAAATTCCTTCTATAGTACTGCACAGTACCTACTACAAGACTGCACAGTACCTGCTATAGTATTGCACAGTACCTGCTACTGTACTGAATAGTACCTACTACAATACCTCTAGAAATTAGCCTCCTCCTGGATTTGATCCTGGGTCATATGGATGCACTTATGGAGTCCTCACCAACTAGGTTGAGGCCCATGTTCTTTCAATAGGGTTTCTATTTGTTTTTATATTATTATTAAATGATTGTGAATTGATTTTTTAGGTATTATTTAGAACATTAACTATTTATCAATCAATATCCTTTGTTTTACTTTTATAAAAATTCAATCTAAATAAATGATGGTCTCAGTTCGATTCCTCTCAATGGCTATTTCAAGGGATATAATTGCTAAAAAACAGTTCACTATAAGTTTTTCCACTATTTATTCTTTTATTCCGCTACATTTTTTATATTAACTCGTAAAAAATATTATATATATATATATATATATATATATATATTGATCATAAAATGTAATTTATTTTCAGTTCATCTATTTTTCCGGTTTATTTTCACCATTATTCATGTAAATATTGTATTGATCTAATGAAACATGCAACTAATGAATCTAAGTTTGTATGAAATATGAAATATTTTATAATGGGGAAATCTATGAATATACTAGTAGTGAATTTAGCATAATCCATAACATTTTGGAATCATGAAACTGAAGGCTCTTTCTATACATTTCAACCTTTTTTATATTTTAAATGCTGGTTCCAGACATTAGACTATGTAGCAACATGATTTTACATGAGATAGAGTAATTGTGTTGTTTTAGATTAGTCCATTTATTTCAGATACACATTATTTCAGTTTATTACAATAGTTATATCATTCTAGGATAGTTATTAATCATAAATAAAAGTCTATAAATACCACTAATTGGCAATTTTAAAAAAATTTATTAATTCTGATTGGAAATTCATATAGAGACAAAATTCACTCATTCCTTTTTATATTGTTTTACTTTTTTTTTCACATGACTTATTTAAATAATATTTCATTAAAATGTATATGATTTATGATTTATGATTTTTATTTTATTTTATTTTTTGTTTCAAAAAATTTGATATGACCTATTGAGCATCCAAAAATTTTCAATTCACATTTGTGTTTCATTTCATTATATATATATATATTTATATATATTCATATTTTCATATTTTTGATTTCTATAGATCATCAGGGACACATTATTTTATACATTATTACAAATTATATTTTAGTTATTAAATGTTTTTTGTGAAGTGGACTCCCTTTAAATAGATTATGATCATCATTATAGACTCTTCATAAATCACTATTGTAGGTGTATCAAATATTTGGATGCTATGGATGAGAATAGTTAGTTAAAAAAAGACTAGTGGAGATTCTATCTCCAAATATATCATTATTTTTCAATATATTGATTTCATGAATCTGATGATCGAATCCATGTATCTAATTTCAAGTTAAATATTTTTACCACACAAAATGGAGAAAATGGTATTGGAAAAAATCTATAGGGATTGGACACGTTATCAAGTCATTTCCAATGACCAATTTCATGATGATCGGTGTTGATGTGTCTAAAGAATGTATTTTATTTTTGGATAAGGGAATCACATACTATAACCTATCATTTAATGTAATTCATCCTCACAAGATGTTGAAACTAGGTGGTATTTTTGATTATGAAGTAATTGGTGTTTACAATGCGTGTTAATCATTTTTAATACATTTATGTACCAATAGTTTTCCAAAAAAACTATTTTTGTTACTAGTTCTATTTTTTATCATTTCAAGGTGAATTAATTGTTTGGGTATCCCTCTACTAAGGAATTACAATTTTTTGGAAAATAAATGATTATATGTCGAAACCATTTCCAATATAAATTTAGAATTGTGACTTCATCCATGTGTCCAGCATCGATTCAATAATTAAAGACCCAGTTTCTAGTATGTTATGTTATCCACATTCTCCACTTCATTGATTCTTTAATGTGTTTCTATTGAAAATTATCCTAAAAAAACATATCCTTATTTAAAATCATTTGGAGATGTTGAGTGATATTGATTTTAGATTGATGAACCAAATGTTAGAGAACGACTTAATGTTATGGTCGGTGGGTTTTGTGGTTTTTTGAGACTATCTTGAAGTCATTATCATAGTTAGTCACATCGCACATACTGTATGGTGAAATATTTCCATGCATGAAATGGACTAGATCTCCTGGATGATAGATGATCTTTTCGCATCCAAAAAATGGAAGATCCAAATTGAATCTCCTAGAAAAAAATAGCTGGTATATTTTCTTCCTTGCATGTATAATTTTTCACCATAGCGTAAAAACAAAATTTCATAACCTAAATGAACAAGTAAAATATATTTCACTAATCATAACTATTGTGACCTTATTTATATTTCAGTAATTCATAACTGACCATGTTATAACTTTGTATCACTGATTTTAAAATTCTATATTTATTCATAAAATTAAATCATGTTTTAAAATCTGCGAAATTATATGCATATTACATTTTCCATAGTGATATTGGGGTAAATCATCTTCTTTCTAGATTTTTATGGAATTACAAAAGTGCTAGAGATGTGAAATACTACAAATTTAATGAATGGGACATGTTTTGTGAACTATTACAGAGAAAATTATGTCATAGATGTCTACTTTCACCCTAATGTGCATGAAAAGGGACCTATAAGAATGTTGGATTGATTACATGCATGGATACCATCGAAATAACGTTCAAGGATGGAGGATGTTGATACATGAGAGAAACAGGTTGATAATCCACCTATTTTTAAATTTTTTTAGAGATGTAGTTCAAAATAAATATGCGGTTTGTTAGATTTTAATATAATCTAAATTTATAATTTTTATATAATTTTTATAAAAAATATATTATATCCAATTATATTAATATACATAATATATAAATTTATAAATAAATATTGGAATATTCTTTTATAACCTTATATCAAATATATTTTAAAAAAATGAAAACTATTTTTTAGTATTCCTTATAATGTAGTTAATAATATTCCCAATGGAAGGATAAATGTTAGTTATAATATTATCAATATATAAATTTTAAGGTTGAATTTTTTTATAAACATTTTACTCAACATATATATTATATTTTATTAGTATTATAAATTCAACAGAACAATTTTATTTGTTTCAATAACATTTATCGACATTTATTTTACAAAAAGTTTAGTGACATGACAATTTTTTGGTTAAACACAATACCAATAGAAAATAAACTTTTACTAATGGACATACTCCTATTATAAAAATATAATTATATTTTATTGAAATTAAATATCTTTTTTATAGTGAAACATTGTTTGATAAAACTTGGTCTGATTATCATTCTTCATCTTGTGCACGTCCATCAACTTTGTCGATTCCCACTAAATAACTAAGGATGATCTTCTTTTCAGACTGATGATACCCAGTCTGATAGTTCCCTCTTAAACAGATGAAAATCAGTATGATGTTCTTATACTCAAATCTACGTGGTTCAATGCACTACCATGAACTATATAGAACCATGGTTCAATGATCATGTCCCAAATTCATCATCACTTCATTTCCTCAACACATAAATAGTGTCTCAAAATCTTTCAATCCCCCCCATTTATAGATGTTCCCCTCAAATGAATGAGATAAAACCTTTAAATATTTTCCCATTCAAAGATAAATAAATTTTGAGTCTTCTGATAATTTAAATTTTTGGGACACCTAAATAATATTAAATAATATTTCTTAATCATCTTAGAAACTCTTCCTAGGAAACCTTTTGTCAATGTCCATAAACTATGTGTTATGGAGATTAATCAAACATAAATTACCTTTGAAATCTAATTAAATATGAATGAATGTATCTGCTATATCATTTTTAAGTAATATACAAGGACTATTAAAATATCCTCAAAATTATATTCAGAAAATGATTTCCTAATGTACAGTGTAATAAATCCTTTTTCTAAAGGTACATCATCATTATTCCCTATCAGATGGACTACTGTTAAAGATATGTATACGGTGGTCTCCAAATCTCTATTTCCAATCAACACAACTTTATCCAAAATAAATATGTTCTCAACCAATATTGGGGAACCTATATCCTATGGAATTCCATTTCTCCATCTGATAATATGGTAATACTCCATACATTTAAATTTTGTAGCTTCATTGTGATATAACATCATTCAATATTGCCTCATAGAGTTCACTAACAATTGTACATCACTCACTATCTTGGTCTAATAGCATTGAAATTATATCCTCCATCAGACACATCCAGAAAAATCATTCTTATACAAACATAAAATCATTTAATTTCCAACACAACATCATATTTATGTTTATGTAAAGCCTTCATCTGGAATTTATAAATCACAATTTACAAAACTTTTCCTAATTTTTGGAACATCCTTTATTCATCAACTAGCTTTCTCTAGTTTTCTTCGATCTTTTATGAATTTGATCATATTCTTCTAGTAAGATTCATATAATTCTTAGAATAATGAAAAACATAGTTTTCTTCAATCTAGTCATTCTTCATCTCATCCCAATACCTTTGTAATTAATATTCCGACCATTGAAATATTTTAGATCAATATATATATATTTTCATCATAAAACATTTTAACTTTGACTACATACATCATTGTCAGTTAACATTGATACTTTCCATTCAATAACAATTTTCAATATCATACATCCTATAGAACAAACATTATGTAGAAACTAACCGCTCACATTTCATACAAAATATAATGAAATTCATCAATGTCAACTTCATCCAACCCTATGACTTGTAACGTCGTCCTTGATCATTTTGGCAATGTTTTATTAAATCAGACATTAAAATTATCTACCACTGTGATAATATTTAAAAATATCTCAGATCAAGTTTATGTTCCTAATTTTTAGAAAATGATGATCAATTTAATTATTTCATGACATGTGTACTGTTTCTAAAAATAGGTAATTAAACATTTTTACACCTCATGAGGGATTATCCTTACATTAATCTAGATACATATCTTCTCTAAAACATAAGTAACTTTAATTGGTAGAATTATCTTCAATTCATATTTGTATATGAAGAATATGAAACTAAACTAACATTGCAGAAATAAAAATTAATAATAGTATGTCAATAATATATCATGGATTTCCTAAACTCTATGTTGTTTCTAAAGAAGTCTATCAATGAAATCCAATTTATAAAAATATAATTATATCATAATTTCTTATAATGTTACATTATACCCAGAAAAATAATTTTCCGCCTCAAATTTGATCACTCCAACACTTACAACTGAGGAAACATCTATCTTATCATATCATCAGGTACCCACATTACATCCTCTAATTTGTAGTTTTGTACAAAACATGGAGAATGTAACATTTCAAATTCCCCAACACTATATCATTTTGATAAATCATATTCATAGGTTGTTCCTCAAAGGAAATATCATGTTGGTGTGGTAAAACCTGTGAGTTCAATAAGTATGAAGGAGTTGGTATGTACTTCTTGAAATGTTATAAATTGAACATATCATGAACATGAGAGGGATTTGGTGGGAGAACAAAGTGATAACTTTCTAGATGCAATCAAGACTCAAAAAGGTCCCATTATACATTGGGAGGAATATTCCATTATTTCTAAAAGGCATAAATTTTTTCTAGGGAGAGATCAATATGAAATCCTTATCTCTGAATTTAAAGTCCAAATCTCACCAATGATTTACATCATAACATTTATATCATCTCTGTGCTGACATGATGTGATGTGAAAATGATGTAACACTCCCAAAAATATCCATACCTATCTAAAATCCAAATAAAATTCATTCTACAACATCATATGGACATTTTAGTGTTATAAACATGTTTCCATAAAGGGATTTATATGAGTCCATCTGATTTTTCAAGTGAAGGAGAATTTTTTATAAAAATTTTAAAAAAAGGATGGTGTTGATACTGACATCATTTAATATCCACATAGAACTTTATCAATATATCATTTAAGGTTTTATTTCATTTTTTCAAAACGTAAAATCTACATGACGATGATATGAATTACAAAATATCAATTCTCTTTTTAATACAGCTGATAAATTCCCTCTGACATCAATTAAATTGTTACATTGTAATCAGATACAATAATATTTTTTAATATATACAATATTACCAATTCCTTGATGTATATCTTCGAAATATAATCATGATAGAAAAATTTTATATGTGAAATAAAATGTGTTTATTTCATAAGGTGATCAACAATGCACAAAATGGAACTGTGCCTTTTAGATGTCTCATTGACTACAAAAATTAAATCAATAGTAATTGTTTTCCATTCCAAATATAGTAAGAATAATGGTTGATACATTCCCTTATACTTTTATGTATCATCCTTTATTATATGAAATACTTCGTATTGATATACATACTCTAAAATATCATTTTCCAGTTATCCTAATATAAATATTCTTTTATATATCAATTCATATTTTTTACATCTTGGATTAATAGAGAATGATAAACTATATGTTACATCCACATGATCCTTCATCAATTCACTTAATTATGGGACACATTAATGACTTCCAAGCATTAACATTCTATCACAATCATGGTGGAACATAAGAACAATTCTCAACTTCTTACTTATATTCCTCCTTAATCCTCTCATGGAAGGATGAGTGAACCTTCAACTATAATAGATATAATATATCCTATTTTTTCTTTATTTCTTTTTATGTATTATTTAATACCATATGTACTATATGACTTAAAATCAATTTCATTGAAAAAAAGTAATATTTTTCATCTCTCATCATCAACCACCAGGTTTTTCTTCCTAGGATATTAGTGTATTGTGTAGTAATAATCATTAATCACAGAAAACCAAATGATTTAGTGCATATTAAACTATTTTATTGGAATATGTACATCTAGATTTTATTATCATAATATATATCACAAATTTCACCATAAAATAGTTTATCAATATTTTCAAATAAAAAATTACAACAACAGACTCCAAATCAAAAGCCAGATAATTTTTTTCTTTATTTTTCTATTGGAATGATGCATAAGAAATCCCAATATAATTTTGTTTTAGGATTAATCCTATATTATTATTTTATACCTATCTATTAATCACAAACCCTTCCCCATTATAAGGTAGTTTGAAAATATTTCAAATGAATAAACTTCTCCTCAGTTCCATGAAATATTTCTCATATTTATCTATCCAAAAGAACTGGGATCACTTCCATGTCACAATGTTTTTTGAATTTCAAAGAAATATAAAATCACTCATAACGTCTCATTAGAATCTATTCAACACATGAAATCCATTGATCTCATTCACCATGGTTTGTATAGGAAATTTCATAACAGCCTTCAACATTGTAGGATCCACCAATATATGACCACATGAGATTATATGAACCCCAAAATTAATCTCTTAATTGATATAATAAACAGATTAAATTTTTTTAAAAGAAATTACCCTTCCAAAATTTCATCAAAAAAATCCTCAAATAATCCCCGTTCTCTTCTTTTATCTTATAATATATAATAATATCTCCCATAAAGACTACCACATATTGGAAATGTTAATATCTGAAGTCTATAGTCATTAAAACTATTATGAATTTGGGGTATTGGTAAGTCCAACTTTAATCACTAAAAATTTATAATGACTATTCCTCGTATATAAGGTTTTCAGGGTTATATAATTCTTCTTGAATTTGAATTGATATTTTCAAAAATGAATATTATTCGTAAAATAGTATTCCAATCCATGTGGTTGATAATATAATCCACCAATATGGGATAGAGGGTACTTGTTCTTGATATTTATCTTATTATGTTCTCAACAATCAGCACAAATATACATTGGCCCCTATTTATTCATAATAAAAAAAATAGGTTAACTCCATAGTGACCCAATAGGTTGTATAAAACCATTTTTAGGATTCACTAAATGTTTATTCTCCAATTCCCCCAACACAATTGGGAGCTTTCAATCTGGATTTATAGAAATTAGTATAGAAAAATGTAAATATGAAAACTAATCATATACAAAAAATACATATCAATAGATTAATATTCCTTAAAAAACATAATTATCCATCAATGTTTTTTAGGTCTAGTGTCTTTGGAATCTTGGACACATAAACAACCGGTCCCCAAGTATTTCTCTAAGTGTTTATTTTTCAATTACCCCAACTCAATCAGGATAATTCAATATGGATTTATTGAAATGTGTATATCATAATATAAATACCCAAACATATAATATACACATAATAAAAACCAATAGAATAATATTCATTATAAAACATAATGATCCATGAAAAAATTGTTGAGGTTTAGTGCATTTGGAATCATGGATATATAAAAAACTGGCCCATAAGTATTCTATGTCTTTTACCATTATGATATTTATAACTACCACCCATCTTTGAAAAGTCGTATATAATTCATTACTTCATATCTTGGTGAAAGGAAACATAGGAAAGGTTCACATGGATTCTTTAAAGTGGTAAACAAGAGAGATACCAACATAAAATGAGCATAAGAGTATGGGAATAAGAGAATAACATTTGAAAAATCATACCATGTATATCATATATCAAAATCATGATTCATAGCTTAAATTGTAGTTGTTCGTAAGAAATGATTCATAATAAATTATGGATCCTGATCTTGGAGATCATAAAAATGGAATATGATATAGATTTGGTTCATACAAATAAAAATAGATAATGTTATGTCAATCCTATCAATTAACACATTTCTAACATGTTAGGCTTCTGCAGCAACTCATTTACCAACATTAGTCTTGTGATGAACACTTATGTACCATCATTCATGCTTTTGAAAACCCCATGTGTACCCTATTTATAACATTGGATAACCTATCATGTACATGTTGATCTCAAATAATATTAATCATTATACATGGAATTCAACAAGTATAATTTTCCCTCCTAGCCTCAATGAAAATCATACAAATGTGTGATATAAGATCGTAAATAATTAATCATATTGGTATTGATGAATAAAAATATCCATAATAAGTCATTAATTATATCATAAACCTTGAAATGAAATGGGTTTCATGAAGATTTACCCAAAGAATAAAATTTTAAAATGGAATGGGTTTTGTAAACATTAATAATCACAGTAATAAACCCTTTAAAAAATTAATAATAATGGAATCAGTTTATCACGTCTCCAACAAATCATAGTTATATAAAATTATTTCCTCTTATATAGAATATTTTTGTAAATCACATAGAACAATTATTGAGTAAAATAAACATTCATTGAACAACATATTTTTAAAATTATAAATTCATAAAATATTTTATAATTACTTATTATATAAAATTATATTGAAAATGTGTATAACAATCCTTAAAATATTGAGAGGTACGGATTGTGAAAAGTATCGTTCATGTCATACATTTTAAAATAATTTTTTCTTTTACATTTATGTAAAAGTATAATGGTTTTTGTATGGAAAAAATCAAGAAGAGTCATTTTAAATTGTTTTATAAATAGTTTTACAAGTGAAAAAATGAATTTAAAAATAATATTTGAGCATTAAAACATTCTAAATTGTTTTATATAAAATTGATATTGAAGAAAAAGGGTTTCTGATTGAAGAGTGGAATAAAATACATTTTCTTTAAAAACATTCCATTTGAATAGTGAGTGCATAAAGAGAGTAAAATGAAGGGAAATATTTATTCTCAAGTAATAAACATATGATAATACAATTTATGATTTTATTGAGAAATATATCATAATATTTCATCATCAAATGTATAAACATAAACAATCACGATAAAAAAGTGAGATTATAACATCAAACCCTTAACTCATAGGTAACTATTGAATCACAAGACCCAATAATGGTATAAACATATATAGACATTTATATAACATAGTTTTAATGAAACTATTCATAAAATACATTCATGGGAAATATATACATCATATAAAAGAAACAAGTGGTCTATAAGGCATGTGTCCCACAGAAAAAAGGGGAGTCAAAAAATACATTACAGCTTTAGTAATCATTTTAATTGAAAGGAAAATTAAAAAATTTAATCAGATGAAACCAAAAATAGAAATAAAACAATGATATTGATGGTATTAAATTTCAAAGGGAAACTACATACACCACAATGATGAAAATAGTGGTGAATTTGGCCTATGTCACACACAAAAAGTTAGTGGAAATCCCTTAACATAATGTCAAATTAATTCACACACGTTAATTCCTACTGTAAAAAAAATATTGGTTTATTATAATTATAGAAAATAAATAAAATAATATTTATGTTGTCATATATGACTGACTTATTAAATTTTATTACCTATTTATTAACAATCCTGTATTAATATCTTGTTTTGTGTAAGAATAGTTTCATTTATCTTGATTGTATCGGTCTGGTAACATATGTACATACATTTTTATAGTGGATAAATAATATATATAATATTAAACTTGATAAAAACATCATATATATTCATTAAATAAGTATTTATTATAATCCATTAATGTTAAATATATAATATTAATGCAAAAATTCCATGAGACTATAGGTCAAACATAAGCATGAATGTTGTTTATACTTCATCGGGGGATGAAAAAAATTAATGTTAAATAATATATCACCATTCTATTATAATATTCAGTTCATATATATCACATAAATTAATTAATTTTGCCCCTATTACCATATAATCCACACATTAGTGAAAAACGAATCGCGTCGCATTGCGAGGTGGTAGTCCGTCATACAAGCGAAGGCCATTATCATATATGCCATTGATTGGAATTTTAGAAGGTATATGTGATATAATAATTATAGATCTATAAGTAATTTATAAATTTAATATCTATTAATTTTATCCACGCCTCTTACATCAGGTTACCATGATCGGTTATGTCTTCTAATTTTTTATGTCCCTTTTAAATAAAACGTAACCCATTTATGTGTTTTTTTTGGGTTTACAATAGATTTTAGAATACGTATATCGAATGTAAGTAAAGTACATTTCATGTACATGGTGTTGGATTCTTGTCATGGACTGAGAGATCATGTCCTAAAATTAGAGGTCATGTCATGAGCTGTTAAATATCTTTTACCCGAGGTACACATTTTGTAGGTGTTTAATAAATGTTTTCAACCTAAGGGGATGGGTTATTCGATGAACTTATCCAACGAGGCCTATATGTTGTGACCTCAGGGTACAAATCATGACTCGGCCTACACTAAGCCAAACATAATGTGTTTGGAAGCACTACTTGTTCTATTATTCCCAAACCTCTAGGGTATTAACCCTAGACTCTCTCTAAGCGTTTTTTAGTGGTGCCCCGCCCTGGAGATTGATATGACCATCTTTCGATCATCTTTTTTCTTGTGGTGTGATTCCAATATAAGGGTTATCCTTCATTCATTGACATTCTCTCCTTATATCCTATTGGGTTTTCAATGGATTATCTTGGGATTGATGGATCTATTTCATTCAGTGTTGCATATTTATTATAGGTTGTGTTTCAATATCTCCATCACCTTCATTCTCATTGTCTCCTATCATTGTTTGTGTCTTTCTTCAAGAATGAGGTAGGTGGTTCTGTCCTGATTTTCCAATTAATTAACATTGTATTTCTTAACTTATTTCAATTACTTATTTAAATTCAAATTCTCAACCTTATGTTAAAATTATTTGATAAAACCCAATTCCAATAAATTGGAATATCTGAATTGGATTTGGCACGAAAATTTGGAAAAACACCAATTCAATTGAATTGGGTGGGTTTAGTGGAAATTGTGAGATTTAAATTATTTAATTTAAATAATTTATTTAGTGGAATTGTATTTAATTAAAATTTTGAATTTAATTAGGAAAATGAATGGTGAAAAGCATGGAATTGGTTTTGAATGAATTACAAAATTGTGACAGGCTTAAAATTTTATTAATAGAAACCCTGTGGTATTATATTGTGAAAAACGAATTTCATCTAATAAATCCTATATTGGATTTAGATAGAAATAAATTTTAATTTTAAAAATTGAATAATTTGATTGGTCATATATTAACCAGTCTTAAAATAGATCTTGCATCATGGCAAAGTGCATGCAAGCCTTGGGTAGTTAGTGTGTTTTTTGGATACACACTATGCTCTGACAACATTCTAAAACATAGATGTTATGGTTCACATCCCTAATGGGTTAGTTAAGAGTATCCTTTGGAAAATTTCATAGGTACATGTGTCTTCACATTTTCTTGAGTTCACATAGAAAGTGATGAATCTTATAGTTGGTTAATACGGACATACATTTAAGTAGATGACCATGTCTCTCACGTGAATTTTTATATTTGAGATGCAAATGTATGAAAATGATTTTTTGAATTTCTCTACATTCCTTATAAATTTATATAAACTATTTTATATAAATGATTTATATATTTTAATATTTTAGAAATATTCCATCTCTTGTAACATAAATCCTATGCTTTAATGGAATTATCCACCAATTTGAAAAAATTTAGCACGTTTTGTTTAAATATAACATTGTATTTCAAAATCTGATTACATTAAAAATTGAAATCATTTATTTTGATAATCTATATTTTGAATCTTTTATAGAATATTTAGGGTTATCCAACTGGGATTATCCTCAAACCCTTCTTTTTTCCTTAGGTGTTTATAGACTTTGTCCTTCTAGGCTTGAGCATAGGGAAGTGATAACTTGGAGGTCGATCCTGTACTTGGGAATTGGACATATTTAGTTGTTTCCATAGGGACCTTAGGGATATTTTCCAATTTTAGTACATGGGAATCAATACTTTGGCCTCTAGGACTTTTGGTAGTCTGTTAATTTACTCCATGTGGAGTCTACCTTTGATATGTCTACTATCACATTATCTTTTTTGTATAATTGGGGGAAAATCATTCAAAATCTTATGTCGTATGATTATAGGTAGTAGTTTCAAACATATATGGAATTGGAATGCACTTCAGGCCATGTAAGGGCAGACTTAGTTATTTTGTTACCTGGGTACTCGAGATGGTTTCTGAAAAATTTGTATCAAAGGAGGATGTTGATCCTTTTTATTGATGTTTGTATATATTTTTTATATCATTTCAAGATTTTGGTGGTAGTTGCGATTGAGTTCCTAGCTGTATCTCACTGTAATGAATTTAAGGTCACTAAGGGTGGTTAGAGAAAAACATCTTCTAGATTAGTTCTAGTCCTTTCCAAATTGATATTTTGATATATTGAAATCCTAATATTGTTTTTTACCTTCTATAGAAATGATTTTCTTTTTCTACTTATTTTATGTGTTAATATAATTTCATCCTATTGTCTATTAATGTTTTCTAGTGTCCTTCTCCCATGAAGATGTGTGATTAAAATATCAGAAAAGGTTACTACCGAATGCGAGCATGAAAATCATTTTGTTGATCCGAAAATAATTGAGGTTATCATGAGCACTGTCCAAGCTCTGGGAGAAGCACCACCTTTAGTGCCTAGTCAGGCTCACGTTTTAGATCCCCAGGGGGATATTCTATGGAATTTTAACCAATACATCCTTCACCAGAAGCCATTAGACTTCATGGGATCCTCTAATACTCAACATGATGAGGAATGGTTTCCCAGGATAGAATGTCTTTTTGAGTTCTTGGAGATGTCAGATGTTATCAGAGTAAAGTCTGGCATGTTCATACTAGAGGGACCAAAAGGATATGTTGATGGTAGGGAAGCATGGGGGAATAGAGTGGAAATAATTCATGGTTTTGTCAGTAAATAGTTGTATCCAGAGTCAATAGTGTTGTCCATGGCTGTGGAGTTTTTGAATAGCGAGATAGCTGAAAAAACAATGATTGAGTATTCAAATAACATTTCAGAGATGGTGCGTTTTTGCCTAAGATTGTATTTAAAGATAGGATAAATCCATAATGGTTTGAGTTGTGACTTCAATCATATATCCAATCTCACGTTTTCCTATCGAAGATTCCCACATATGCTTATGTTCTTGATAGGTAGATAATGGTTGAGATAGACTTTTCTATAAAGTAAGGGTTGATGAGAGTTCCTTATTCTCATTCATTCCTCCTTGGTTCCATCAAATGGAAATGAAAGTGTGATGACAGTCACCACATTTCATGATTCCAGGGTAATTAACAACTTCCTACAGCTCCACGAGGAATTTCATTGACTTGAAATTATAGTTGAATGAAAGGATATTCTAGGATTGTTTTCACTAAGGCACCCAAGAACTATAGCTCCGGTGGATGTTCATGGCACTTTTATAGGTTCTTCCACCACTTCTTTTCTTCCCATAGTGGGATAAGATCATCAAATCCTCCTAAAACTATGGGGAATTCAAATTCATCAATGAAAACTGGGTTCCAGCCATTGGCATCCAGAACAAAGCTTCTTCAAGTAGTGGAAGTTCCTCCAGAGGAAAAAGACATGGTTCCAGCGACTTTGAGAGGTACCATTACCATTTTACCATCATTATTGACCAATATTTCTTATACTGGGTCATCTCACAATTTTATTTCAACCCACATCATTATCATTAATAATATTCCTATGGAGGTAATTTCTTGTTCGATGGATATAACTAAACCCCTTGGTACGATGAGGGAGTAGGGTCTCCATTGTCCAGCATGTGTATTCTCTCTCTCAGATGACGTGCTATCTTTAATTTTTCTTTTTCATTAAAATAAATCTCTTGGCAACATATTCAGGATGGATTGGATCATTTCAAACAAATACATGAACAGATTTTTATCTTCAATGGGTCTATATTACTAAAACACGTGGTGTGCCTCTTATCTTTCATGGAGAATTGGACCCATGGTCTAGAAGATCCATGCCTTATTATTTGGAGGTGGGGAAAGTGATATTAGTGTTTTCATTTGTCTTGGAGTGAAATTAAATTAGTGGTGATCTTCCCCTTGTTGTCGCTGACTTTTTTGATGTGTTCCCTCTAGATTTCTCTAGTCTGCCTCTTGTGATATAGGTTGAGTTTTCTATTGACCAAATTCATAGTACCCAACTAGTATTTATCCCCTCGTACCCCATGACAACAGTTTAGAAGAAAGAGATAAAGTCTCATTTGGATGATCTTCTTGAGATAGTATTTATACATCCATGTTTGTCATCTTGGTTAGTGCTAGTTCTCTTTTCTAAGATGGGTGATGATTTTATTCTCTTATGTGTTTAATATCAAATGATCAATCGAGATACGATAAATAAAAGTTACATTTTTCCATAGATTGGTGATCTATTTGGTCATCTAAAAGTGGAGAAGAGGTTTTCAAAGGTCGATCATTGATCCGGTTTCTATCAATTTGATGATAAAATAATTTCACAATCATAAAACCACAATCTATAGAAGTTACATGCACTTTGAGTACATTTTTATTCCCATTAATTTGAAAAATGTTGTTGCTGTCTTTATGGATTTAATGAAAAATATTTTATATGAGAATATATATACCTTGGTGGTAGTTATTGAGAATGACATTCTTTTTTACACAAAGTCAGAGGAGGATCATCCTCAACATATGATAATATTTTTGAATCTGCTATAAAATCACTAACATTTTTCAAGCCTTCAAATTGTGATATCTCAATTCTATATATAATATTAATGGGACATGTGGGATTTGAATAGAGTATATCAGTTGATCATGAAAAGGTGAAGGCTATTTTAACTTGGGAGAAATCAAAAAATGTATTAAGGATTCAGAGAGTCTTGGTCTTTAACGGATCTTGCCATAGGTTTATGAAATACTTATTGAAGATGGCTTCTATGGTGACTTCTTGGACTCAAAAGGTGGTGATGTTTTCAGGGGATTATAATGTTCATAGTTCTTTTGTCGAGTTGAAATTACTTTTGACTACTATGTCAGTGGTGATGGTTCCCAATGTCGGGCAGGGCTATATAGTCTTTTGTGATGCATCAAGTTCTGTCTTGGGTAGTATTCTCATGAAGGGTGATTATGTTTTAGTATATGGATCTTATTAGATTAGGTCCCATGAAAATAATTATCCTACCCATGACTTGGAACATGAAGTTTTGATGTTGGTTCGTAAGAGTTGGCGACAATAGCATTTTGGTGAAAGGTTTAAGGTGTATTCAGACCATAAAAACCTTAGTTATATCATCTCCAAAAATGATTTGAATCATAAAATGAGGCATTGGGTGGAGTACCTGAAAACATTAAACATTGACATAGCCTATAATATGTGGAAAGGTAATGTTGTTTCAGCTATTTTGAGTTGGAAGCTACGAAGCCCTTCAGTGACAGAATCATCAAAAGAGAGGAATTTAATGGATCTTTTTTCACAGTATCATATTGAAGTTCTATGGTACCATAACTACTAATCTATGTTTTTATCGGAAAGGAATGTTCTGTTGGTATACATTAATAAATATCAGTTGGCTATGGACCCAGGAACCAAAAAAAACAATTCTACAACATTTTGCAGTAGGTCTAGTGATGGGTAATGAGATAAGACATTGTTGAGTTTTCCCTCATTGTAATACATGTCAACAAGTGAAATATGAGGACCATAAATAATCAGGTTTTCATGAAAAACTTCCAGTAACTACATGGAATTTGGGAGATATCTCTATGAACATTTTGGTTGTGTTTCCTCATACCCAGAGAAAGAAGAATTCAATTTGGGTTGTGATCAATAGGCTGACAAAGTTGGATTACGTTATACCCATTTGTGATATGGCCAATGTTTTGGAGATGAGAAATTTCTTCATGAAAGATATAGTTCCCTTTAATGATGTTATACCATCTATAGTATCTAAAAGTTTTCCTCATTTCACTTATCTTCATTAGAGAGGGCTTTTGGAGGCACTACGATCTCAGGTTCGTTTGAGAACGACTGACAATCTACAATCGGATTTCTAGAAATAAAGTGAAATATAGATTCTTGTGGATATAAATCACACATGTTTCATCAACATCATTGGTGCTTGGGATGATCACTTAGTGATGGTTGATCTTTCATACATCAATATTTAACCGTCTTCAATCGGAATAGAGCCTTTTGAGGCCTTGTATGGCTAGCCTTGTGAATGTCTGTTTTGTAGGTTAGAATTCGGTTACGATTCTCTGTTTAGACCAGGATTTGTGTAGGATAAAATAATAAATAACAAGATTATTATTATTTGGATTTTAGTAGCCCAAAGGTGATTTATGTCATATGTTGATAAAAATCGTAGACCTTTGGATTTTTTTAGTTGGTGATTAGGTGTCTTTAATGATTTCATCCTGGTTAGATCAGCGATGGCATCAGAGGCATGGAATGCCTAATCCTCATATTTTGGGACCTTTCTAGGTAGTTGAGAATGTGGGGAACGATGTGTACCATTTGGAACATCCACTGATACTAACATCAATACATAATGTGTTCCATGTATGACAACTAAGAAAGTATATATCTGATACATCTCACGTTTTGAGCTTGAGTGATCATGAGATTGATCTTGATTTATCTTTTCCTGAGCGACCATCATGGATAGTTGATTCTGATACAAAGGTATTTTACTGGAGTATGACATATTTGGTCTTTATACTACGAAAAAATGGATCTGATAGTCTGGAATCGTGGGATCGTGATCCACTAAAGATAGAGAAGTGGACTCATATTTTTGGCATGGAATCTTCTTCATAGGCATTATGGGGGTAGAATTTTTTTATGGTGGGGAGGTTGTAACATATCATTATGTTTATTGGGAATTTTTTCCACATATTCTATGTTCCCATTACATTAAAAAATTATATTTTGTTTTTTATGGGTTTACTATAGACTGTAGAACATGTACACACCGTGTACCAAAAGTACATATCATGTACTTAGTTCTAGTTGCATGTCGTCGATTGGGAGATGTTTTCGGGAATAGGGAGATCATGTAATTTGTTGTTACCTATTGTGTACCTAATTTACATGTCGTTTATGGGTTAAATAGTGGGTTTTGAACCTGAGGTGACAGGTTTTTTGGCATACATATCCAGAGTGGCCTACACATTGTGACCTATGGGTACACATCGTGACTCAGCCCACACCTAGCCTAAATTAATGCATTTGGAAGTACCTATCAATCTATTATTACAAGACATATTGTCTCTTGAACACAGACTCACCCTTTGTGGTTTTTAAAGGTTCCCCACATTCGGGAACGATTTGATCAGCTTTCGATCATCCTTTTTCTGGCAATGTGAATCTCGGGTAAGGGTTCTCCCTCAATTTACAATTATATATCCTTCTCTACTCATTTTTTTTCAATGGATTATCTATGGATTGAAGGATATCTTACATATTGTGTTGGATCATGATTAAAGGATGATTTTCTAGATCTCCATCACCATCATTCTCATTTAATAGTTTCGTTGTAAATGTCGTTCATCGGGAATGAGGTAGGTGGTTTCGTCGAAATTTTAAAAATTGTTAACCATCATATTGCACGACTTATTTCCATAGCTAATTTAAATTACAAAGCTCAATAATGTTTTAAATTTCTTTGATAAACCCAAATTCCAACGAATTGGATGATTTGAAATGGTTTTGGAATGTAAATTTGGAAAAATCACAATCCCATTGAATTGGGGTTGTTTTAATAGAAATTGTTTGATTTAAATTAATAAATTTAAATTTTGGATCTAATGGAAATGTTTTCAATTAAATTATTGAATGTAATGAGAAAAAGTAATGTTGAAAAGGATGGAAATGGGTTTGAATTAATTTCAATATTTAGAATGGATTAGATTGATTTGATAAAAAACCTATGGTTTTATCTTGTGAAAATGGTGTGTTTTAGAATAAAACATGTTTTGGTTTTAAATTGAATGAATTTAGAATTCTTGAAATGGAAGAATGGGATTGACTGTATTTTAAATAGTCTTAAAATAGTTCTACCATAATGTAAGAGTGTAATAAAACATTAGGTAGTTAGTGGGTATTTTGGATACACTCTACGTTATGACAAGGTTCTAAAACCTATAATAAGTGGGTTGTATCCATGACGGGTTAGTGATGAGTCTCCCATGGCTAGTGTCATCAGGATGTGTTTATACACAATTTTATAAGATCACATAGAGAGTGTGGAATCCAATTTCTGGTTAATACTATCGTACCTTTTGGAAGATGACCATGTTTCTCACTTCATTATTTATATATTACAAATAAATGTATTCCAATGTTTGTTTGAACTTCTCTACATACCTACTGAATTTATATAAACTTTTTTATAAAATATTTACGTAAGGAATTTTTTTAGAAATACTCCATCTCTTGTGAAGTAAATCATATTAATAAAAAGAATTTTCCCTCATGTTGAAACTATTTAGCATGTATTTATAAAATAATATTTTGAATTTCTAAACTAGTTAACGTTAAATATTAAAGTATTTTATTCAGATACTCTACATTTTTGCATATGTTATGGAATAATTGGTGGTATCCTTCTAGGATTATGATAATACAATACTTTTTTCTTTGATAGTTTTTTATACTTTCTCCTTCCATGTTAGAGCATATAGAAGGGATCTCTGGGACATGGATCTGGTTGTTGAGATTTGGACTTTGTGAGTTGTGTCCTTTGGGACATTGAGTTTATTTTCCAATTTTAGTACATAGGAATCAATATATTGGCCTTTATGAATTTGTTTCATCTGGTACTTTACTCCCAGTGGAGTCTTCCTTTGAAATTCATAGTATCATGTTATCTTTTGCATTTGTATTCCTATGAAAAAAATCGTTCCCACTTTTATGTTGTATGATGCCAAGTGCTAGTCACCAACCATTGCGGATAAAGAATTCCCTTCGTGTCATGTTAGGGATGGCTTCACAATGGGTTTATTAGGGTACATGGGTTGGTTCGTGAAAAACCTTATTGTTATCCATGTAAATCAGAAATGAATATCACATCACATTGGTTTTAGAGGCAGTAGTTTCCAATACCCACAAGTGATATTATTTTTTTACAACTGGTTGGGTGGTAAGAAGTTATATGTGGAATTAAAATTCCATAGGTATAATAATATCATATATATAACATATATATATATATAAACATTAAATCCATAATTAAATCCATCCCTAAGAGTTGGTGATGGAAAACTAAAAACATCAGTTCGTGATGTGGTAGTATATTGTAAACAAGATCTACTATTTCATTTCCCATTTTATAGATGAGGAGAAGGATATAGGTTATTCCATTAACATAATAAAATATAACAATATGTTACATAATGTTCATATTATATCAATATTCTTTAATTTTATTTGATGGAAATGGAGGTTGAAATGAAATAAAACACATGGTTATAAAATATACATCTTCTTTGGAGATTCAGATTAGGTCTAAATGTAAATATATAATAAAAGGGTTTAAAAATCAACCCAAAAACTCTAGGATATTTATATATATGTTAGGCACATATTGTGTAATTATTTTCATAAAAAATGTTTTTAAATGTAATATTTAGAGGAGAGGGAGTATCCTTTTATAACTAGGGGACAAGACACACTTGGATGTTTTGAAAAAGATAATGTGTACCTACATTTTTGATATGATAAAATATTTGAAATGTTAATAATAAAACCTGATAAGTTATATGTTATATATATGTTTATACAAGGGGTTCTCGATATGTTTTTATGACATGTTTCCCCTTATCTATATATTTTAACCACCTCTAAACTCATTTTAAACTTATACGTGGTAATTCCATTTTTCGGTATTTAATTGTAAATTTGCCCCAAATTTAATTATACATTGTTACAATATACTAATTATATTGACTAAAAATTTTTAATAGATTTTTTCAAATTCCATTATAATAATTGGTAAAATTTATTTTATATTAATCCCATAGATGGGTCAAAAAAATTATTTAATGATTTTTTAGAAATATTAAAATCTATTAATATCAAAATTGAAGATAAAATTGATTAAAAAACAATATTGGATTAATTATAATATCATTATGATATTATCACATTTTTTAAAAAAATTAAAAAATATTTTTTACAAATTCATTAAATGGAAATGCATATTTTTATAAAAACTATCATTTTCAATTTTCGTCAAATTACTAATATTTTAAGTGAAATAGCCAATATTCAGCCTATGATAATTTAGAAAATTTGATTTCAAATTATGTAGTGTATGTTTTCAAATTCAACATCTAACGGTTTCAAAATTATTTGTATGCCATGGTTTAAAAATGTAATAGAAAAGATTTTTGATAAAAAATATTTTTCGATGAAAATTATGACTTATCTAAAAATTATGTACATTGTTATCAATATAGTTAGTTTTTGAAAGTCTATTATATTTAATTTTTAAAATCATTAATTCTTATCCATTCATCCTTGTTTAATGTATAGCTATTAATTTTTATTTTAAATATTAATTTTAATAGTTTTTTGTGGATCGTTAAAACTCATTAATGTGTGTAACAAAGGCAACCAAAAAAATTAAATTTATTCGAAAAAAATATATTCCATAAAATATGGATTTGATACATTATAAAATCCATAAATTTAATTTCACTCATTATATTATAATATATTTGTACAATAAAATATAGCATATTACTTCGTTATTAGGTCCTAAGGATCCCACGTGGCTTCCACATGTTGGTGGGTTCACCAAAAAACATTGATCATGTGAGTAGTCTTATTTCATATCACATTATTTGTACACTAAAAAATCAAGAAGGGTTATACCGCATAAGAAATATAATTTTATTCTCATATTATTTAATATTTTATTATATATGATGGATTAAATATATTGTTCCTAATGATAGATACAAAAAACACATCATGAACCTGATAATGGTTTGCTAGAAGTGTCGGGCGATAAGTTATGGCCCAGATAATATCTAGATTTTAAATGGTACTAATATTCCTAGGGAGTGTATTACATTATTTACAAATAAAAAATAAATTTTACATGGATAATTTCTTAGAATAACCAAGTCATGGTCATCAAATTACAGATCATGTGTGTGACTGTCAGCAAAAAGTTTCTACCGACTCAGTGATTTCCTAAGGTGTTACTGAAGAAATCTATCCTTCTCGGTAATTTTTTCATCCATATAATGTTCTAATAAATTCATCTCACCAATTAAATCAAAGTACATTGGATTTATACACATATTTCTATAATGTGATTCATAACGAATCATTTTAATTCTACCATAATAGCAATGGATTTATGAAAACAAAACTAGAGGAATGCGTAGATCTAAAACACCTTTAAAATAGATAGAAAAAGATCTTTACATATTCTATAAGGTTTTAAATATTCTCATAGAATAGATATCATTTTGAGTGTGATACATAGCTCTGAATCATAGATCTGTATCCATGTATTTTTGAATATTTTTACATAACATTGAGGAAAGCCATAGAGCCCAATCAAATACATTATAATTTTGTACTTCATGTAACATTAACTATTCCATAATGTATATCCTTGATATCTATTTATATGAGAAATATTATCTAATATAGATTAACTGTTATAAATTCATTATGAAATTTTCTACATATGATATAACGTTATCCCCATTTGATGATTTTGGGAGTTTGATGGAAAATACCTTATCGATATTTCCGACATTCATTCTGGAATGAATAACTGTTATATGGTCCCCATTATCATATTTATCTCATAATTAAAATTCTAGCATACTAATAACAGAGATACATATATTGAAATAATTGTCTACATGTTGTCAAGACCATAAATATTATTTCACATAGTATATTTGTGGGTGCTTTCCACTTGTCTCCCTTAGGTTGTGGGTTTAAGATTCATTAGCTTTCCTTAGGTAATAAATTGTCCCCTTCATTATGGGTTATCCTTTTTTAGACAACATTGTTATATTTCAAAAAACAATATGAAATTGTAATAACCCCTAATTAACATAACATTAAATATACATTATACCCTAAATGATAAAATAAATTTAACCATTTCCCCAAAAAAGTAAATGCATTCCTCCTCAATTAATTTATCCCACCAAAAAATTTACTAAAAAAAGGCTTGTAGTTTCATATATTTATCCCAATATATCCTTCATAATGATAAACTCCCATCACATAAAACCCAAAAATTAGTTTCTAGAAAATAAATCATTTGATCATCCTTGATCTCATAAACCCTTGATGGTGTAAATAAAACTTAATTTAATCTTAAATGGATACATATACACATTCAGAAGACAATTCATCCCTTATTCCTTAAAAAAACTTCCATTAGAATATTGTATTCATCCTTTCACCGATAGAATATTAAATTCGATTTTTTTATTCTAGAATCCATTTAAAGGGAGAGAATCACTTCTCAAAATCACATCAAATTTAATAATTTAATCATATGAATAATTCATAAAAAATACTATATGAACTTCCAAATTAATGAGTGAAGGATAAGTATGCCATAATTTAAATAATTCACTTTAATCATTGTTATTAAAATATCATTCACTTTTCCTTATTTTTAATTAGAGGATTTTGTGTCTTATTATTTTTATTCAGGAAAAAATTTGGGCATTGGTTTTCATAATACCCATACTCTTTATATTTAAAACATGGGAGTATGGGTTGATCATTATTTGGATTTTTCACTCCATTAAAAAAATTAGCTATCATATTCCCATCAAGTCTACAACAAATTACTCAACGACCTTTATTCCCTCACATAAATATTATAGTAGTACCCTTATGATAATTTCATCCCCATTTCCTACCACATGTCAAGAAAGAAGGAATATTAATCTTCATTAATCCATGATTGTTAGAGTTTTTTTTGAATTCCATATTTATTTTCTTATCAGACCCTTTATATTGATGGGTAACACCAATCTCCATTACAACCATGACATGACATAAAATTATTTTTTTCATATCTACTAATGTCCAGTATATATAATTCCAACAAAATAGTTCATTTTAATCCATTAATTTATCGATAAACATTATATTCATGTTGGATGATAATACTAGAAGTGTACCTAAAAAATATACTAAAATTTTCATCATATGTTCCCATAGATTCATCATCCTTATACATTAACATATTTAATTCACTCTATATTATATAACAAATAATATGAGTGTAGTACTTATTTATAAATGATAACCAAAATTAATCTCACTCCACGGAGTCAATTTCTTCTTATTTCCACATATTATAAAAAATATTCCAATTTTGATACATTTCGACATCCCAATGATAGACATCAAAATTGAATTATTCATGTTCCATGAACAGGATAAAGGAAAATATATTTTCATTGATAGTAATACATTTCATATAAATTGGTGGGTTAGTCGATACACTAAAAGGTATTTCACACTACCTCAAGAATGAATAAATGGATCATTTTCCCTCATTTTATTATTTGTATTTTTTCATGATTCATAGATTTATAATTTTTTTGAGAATAAAAATGATATTTTATATTCTATGTCCCATAAAACTTGGTTTCTCATGGTGAAAATAATTTCATTTTTTGTTTTATTAATCATTAATGTGGCTCATTTGGGTTATACGTGTTGACTAAAACAAAAAATCATTGAGTGTGAAGAACAAATCATAATCATGACATATCATTTATAGAAATTGTATATAAGGTCACCTACATTTCAAAATTTCACATCATAGGATTGTCATAGGTTATTCAATGTTATTATATATAAAATCATTCATGATGTTTGGTAAAGAGTTTTTTAATTTCCTAATAATATCCCCTTGGAGTATCAAACACAGTGTATAATAATGCCCATTTTCAGGCACTAGGTAATGATCGAGTGATGCTTGATGCACCTTATTCAGAGCTATTACCCAAAAGTAAACATTTTCTAGAATAACAACATCTTTTAGTTCCCATAAATGGATTTTATTTCCTATATACCAATCACTCAATCCAATAGTAAAATTGAATGTTATTTTTCAGCACATAGAATTTTACATAGACTTAATCATAGATATATCCACAGGGATATCACTACTCTTTTCTAATCCTAGATTCCAATTATTAACTCAACTATTCTCTGATTCCAACTATAATTTCCCAAAAATATCATTAATTTATACTACATATTAATAAATGAATATTCATTACATATCATAATGATGCATGTATAAATCATTTAGGTGTAGTGCCTTCAAAAACATGGAAACGTAAATAAATTATCCATATGTGATCCACAATATATCCTTCTAATATATATAAAATTATATACCCTTGTATAAATTTCACACATAATACCTTTATTTATATCTTTTTTAGTGGATACATAAAAGAGGGTTAACTTTAAGGATTATTAAAGAAAAAATGGAGATATAAACACAACATGAGAATTTCTATTGGAGAACATGAAAATATCATTCCAAAAACTATACCATTCATATCATAGATCATAAACATGAGTCATTTTATAAATTATTGTAGTTAATAAGACAACAATCATAAATTAATTAAACAACCAGATACATTAGATCATAACATTGGAAAAAGATATTTTTTTTTTGAAAACAAATAAGAATAGAATATCCTAGGTTAAGGATATCCACCAAGATATTCAAAACATGTTGGGATTGGGATAACCACCAATGTACATTATTTGGTTTGGTGATAAAACCCATGGAACCCTCTTTAGGATTTAATTAACATCCCATGTACCCAATATTATGTTTGGTAAAATCTATCATGAACCCATTTATCCCATATAACATTAATCCTCAAGAAATGCATTTTATGTAGATATTGGCCCTACCTTCCACTAATGAAAATCATAAAAACCTATTCATAAGATCATAAAACATTCATCATATTCAAAATCATGATTATAAATGGGCATAAAAACATATTTATGATTTAACAACCTAAAAAAAGAAATGGGGTTCATTAAAATATCATCATCTCGTGGCTCATGGGAATGGAATGATTTTCATAAAAATGTCAATAACTTATTCATATACCATTATGTGAAAGAATAATAATGGCTTCTGCGAATCATATCCCCATTTAATTATATCATATATATAAAAAAAATTATTATAATAAAAATTATTTGAAAGTATACTCACATGGACAATTTATTGAAGAAAATAACAATTATTATCAAACCACCATTTTAAAAATATATATTCAAAAAATATTGTTGAAATCATTTTTGTTGATTGTAAACATGAATTCATATAAGAGAATAAATAAAAAATTTAATGGTCATGTTGATGGATGATATTTTTCATGATATACATGATAAAAGATTGATTCTTTTCACATTTTTGGTAAACTGTAAAAAGTAAATATTTAGATGATGACATGATGATTCCTTTGAATTTTTTTTTAAATTTCATGAAAATATAAAATTACTTCATTTTGTAATAACCCTAGATGTAATGATATGTTCATCAAATAAAATTAATCTTTTCGATATATTTAATTACATGAAACACATAGTTTGACTTGAATTTTATGAAATGTTGAATTTAGCTTGGTTTACATGAAACACTGAGTGTATCCTATGATACATGCAATACCAAGACTAAATAAAACATGAAATACTATTAATTTTTTAATTTATTTTGTTAGTTATCAGTTAGAAATTGGAATATTGTATTTGATTCAGATTAAAACATTTTTAAAATAAATTTTCTAGACATGTATTTAAAATAAATTCTTTGGTGACGAATTAATTATAAATTTAAATAAAAACTATTTCAAAATAAATAAAATATTCTTCAAAAAAACTATTTTTGATCAAAAAAATGTGTTTTGTCTCAATAAATTAGACTAATAATTTTTGGAAAATAATTTTATTTTAATTTATATATTTTATATTAAATAAAATTCTTATTATTCATATTGTGTGATTTATAGCCAAGACATAATAATTAATATAATTTTTTTCTTAAAAATATGTTTTAAAAAAATTGATTTTGTCACCTTTCATGTTATTTTTTAAAAAATAAATTTCGCTAAATTTATCTAAATTATTGGAAAAAATAGTCACATTTTTCAGTCAGCATGTAAAATTAATATTTGGGTTATTTTTCTATTATTTTATAGGACGTTTTAATTTTTTATAAATTATTAAAATACTTGTTTTTGTTTAAAACTGTCATTTATTTTATAGAATTTATGAACACTAAACATAATTTAATATTTAATAAAAGGAAAAATTAATTTAAATATATATATATATATATATTAATTCAATTTAATTCATTATAGTTTATTTTTTATTTAATATTTATAGAAAATATTTTTAAACTTTTGATCATTTTCTCTCTGGAAAAAAGAATTATAATCGAGTTTATAGAATTATTTTAAAATAAAAATTTTCAATTTCTTAATGGATTTTGGAAAACATTATTCCATAATTTGGATCAGAATATTTTTAAAAATAAATTATTTGAACTTCATTTTTGAACATAATGAATATTAAGAATAATAAAAATTATTTATCATGGATAAGGTACTAATTATTTTCTTTGAGTGGTTATACTAAATAGATTATAGCTAAGAATGAATAAACACTGGTCCAATCCCCATTTTATGAAAGTATTTATATCTTATCTCTTATAGTTTCTTTAATTGTCCATTGTTGGGCATGTTGAATTATAAAGAATGTGGTAAAACCTTTTTCTTTTCAAAATTACATGTGTGACACTCAACTTACTTATAAAATGCCACACATTCATCTCTCTAATACAAACTTCCAAAATTATTTGCTTAGGCCACGAAGAATGTAAATCACATATTTTATTCTTAGTTATCATTCTAGAAATCATATTTTGGTCATAAAGATATCCTATGAATCATATTCATCAATACTTGAGAAGGTTACCCAAATAAGAGTTAATATTCTTCAACAAGAATTTTATTTAATTTCATCCTCTACATCAAATAAATATTTATTTAACCATGATGATGTAACATACTATATATCCTCTATATAGTTATATATTTTTTTATATTAAGGGAATAAATTAAAAACATCTTCACTTCCATCGAATAAAATATTTAATTAATTTTCATGTGTCTGGGGGACAATAACCTCTTGAAACAATGTAATTTTTTTCCCTTCACCACATCTCACTGTGAGATATAATGATGGAATATATGCTAATATATTAAATTTATAATATCATTATATTATTTAATTATTATATCTCATATACCCAGTTGCATTCCATTCTGTGGGAATATGATACTGTCACACATGTGTACAACAAACTACCACCTAGTGAATAGAAGTGATTCATTCCTGATTTTCATGAAAGTTAATAAGTATGTGTTTAATTAAAACATTGTTATATATTCAATAAAATTACTCTAGAGTGGTAATATTTTATTTATCTTTATTTATGTCAATACATCAAGAAAATGGGAACAACATTCATGTGTATTTATGACCTACTATCTCCATGAACATTGTATTTAATTTTTTATCTCTAGCATTATAGATTAATGTAAATACATATTTAATATAAATATTAACATATATGATATTTATATCATGGTTAAACTTTAATAGATGTTTGATCCATGATCAATGTATGATGAACAAATATAAATAATCAAAACATACACAGAAAAGAATGAAATTATAACATGAACCGTGATATTAATAAGGAATTATTCATAAATGTGCAATAACATTTCATATATAAATTATATATTTTATGATAAATATGATAAAGTTTTGGTAAAATATATAAAAAATTATATTTTTTATAGGAGATTTTAACATGTACTTCCAATGTTGGGACATAAGGTAAGGGATTTTTATCTCACTTTTTTTCTATATTCGCCAAATGTTTAATTTTTGTTGTGTATATGCATCACATGAAGGTATTTTATAGCTATTAACCATAAAATTATAATAATATACATTTATATTTTATAATCTCTATTTTTTGGTGTTTATGGTTCAAATATTTCCCAATCGGTATGAGATTTTAGTCTCAATTTGGTGTTTTGGGGGCGTAAGTTAGATTATGAGCCTATGCTTTTCTATGATGTGAATATAAAACATAAATTGAATATTTTTTATAATTAATATAATTATTTAATTATTATTATAACATCCACTTAATGTTATTTCATCATGGGGATTATGATTCAATTTACCATAGTGTATGATTTTCACGTTGTAACCTCATCATTTATTATGATTTTTATGATTATGCTTCGAAGAATGAAATGTTGTGATCTATATTTAGATAAAAACACTACTATCATATCATATGTTTATTTCATAATAATATGTATTTTCCCTTTATTCTCCTTTATTTATGCACTCCAGAGTAAAAACAAATTGTTTTATGATATATATTTTTTATTTAACTCTTTGGTCAGAAACACTTTTTCTTACCAAACGATTATTGTAAAAAAAATTCAGAAATATTTTTTTCATTATTGAAAATATTTTTTACAAATATTTTCACATTTTTTTACCTTATTATTAAATGTTTTTAATGGAATCATCTGGTTGTTTTCCAAATAATTCATGTTTTTATTTTACCAAAAATAATAAGAGAATCATTTTATTAATGTGTATGGAATGAAACAAATTTCCCACCGATATTTCCATTATATTATTTGATGGTTTAATTTTATCTTTTCAATAATGCATTCAGTCAAAATGTTTTTTATTATTTTTATTTTTTAATATGTTATTTCAATTAAAAGAATAGTATTCTCCTTATGAAATATTTAAAATTACTAATAATAATTAATTTAAAATTCATCAAATTAGTTTTCAAAGAAAATGATTTGTCCTTTTTTTATTTTTAGTTTTAAATTGATATGTTTAATGAAAATTTATTTTCCTTTAGAATTTTTCATGTTTTCTTTGAAAACAATTTACTATCTAATATAAAATCTGTTGATGTTACTTATGATTCACTAGGGATATGATCCATGAATACCATTCTTATTATTTATATAGATATGTAATAATTATAATGGAAAAATATTTATGAATGTCTTTTCACTTCCATGGTTTACACCATAAGAAGATTCTTATGAATACTACTTCTTTTTCAATGAGTTATGCTTTAATTAAATGATGAAATTATTATGAAACCATATTACTTTTCAAAGATTATGTTATATTGAATTTTTTATGAAATCAATTCCTTTTCATGGAATTCCATATGATTAATATTTTATTATTTTATCTAACACATATGTATTATTTTCATTATTTGATTTTGTTTACATCCTAACCAAGTATTGTGGTTTCATTAAATCCATTGAGGATGGTTATGTTATATCAAAATATGGGTCGAACTGATATCTCCCTCAAATGCATGGTGGTAATGATTGATATATCAGGATATAAATTAGTCTAGACTAGGGAGTAAACCTAGTTATATAAATTAATTCTTTCACTATGATAGTCTATATATTAAACATTAACTATTACAATGGTTTGGGAAGTGAACTCATTCCACAATGATTATTTTGGAAGTGATCCCTGAATACTATTGAAGGGATTTTATATTCCTATATGTATTCAATTGTTCTATGTATTATAATATTTTTTTCTCTTATAGATCTTGTTCTATTATTTCCTTATGATTCTTGTCTTATAATCTTCCATGATTTATTCCATGGCTCAAGATGATAATTCTTTATATGTTATGAAGTGTTTTAAAATGTTATTAAAATGTTCTCTTACACTTATGATCATTTTGTTCTTAGGTACTATTATATTTCCCTCTTTTTAATAATATGATATCACCACTTGTTATGAATAATTTCAATAGGTTATAAAGAATGGTTTTAAGTAGGTAATATGTAAGAAGTGTACTATTTTGAAAGATTAATATGAGATATTTTTAATATTTTTTGAGAAATAATAATATTTTCTTTTTATTCTCCAAGGGAACTATACCATCATGATCTTCAGTCATATTTTTGTGAAATTTAATGAGTGTTCATTAAAAAGTTTTAATATATATATTTATTATATTTTTGGGTTATTATTATTGTTTTCAATGTATTTTTTCATTAAACTTTGGAATATGGGATGATTAAGCATTACTAAGATCCCTATGGATATTTATAATGATATATCTACAGATATGTATGATGATTTGTCTAGGGATGATTCAATGTATAGTAAAATGTCTTGGAATTATAGAAGAGGGTATAATGAGTGGTTTCTAGGCAGTTAAACCCATAGATGTATACTGAAAGTTGATATGGATGTATCATAGTTGTGAAAAGGAGTAATAACTCAGAAAAGGTCACATTGACCTTGAATTGGCCATCACATCCGGTGCATGAAAACATGGATTGTGTCACACCCAATTTAACACACTTAAGGGATATAAAATGAAAATTCATGAAAACATTAACAATCATCAGGAAGGGTTTAAATAATGACTAGGAATGATCTCGGTTATGCCTAAGACTTCATAGATTGAAATTATGGTTCCATGATTTTGACATATTATATGTGATTTTTCAAGACTATGTGGTTTTCCTATTTGGTTATGGTAATCACATTACTTAATATGGTTTTAATTAAAAGAGGGAACCCTAAGGAACTGCATTAATGTGGAATTTGATAGAAAATATGTTGATGAAAAATAAAATGGTACGATTACGAGAATTTATGATATTTTTATTATTCATAATCATATATCATGATATTTGATTAACAACATGTACCTCAACCAAATATCCAACAATCCAAAAATTTGAATTATTGAGTTCATTTAGATTTTGTGTTGTGGATACCAAGTAGGATTGATGATTTTGTTTCCAATGTGTATAAAATGTTAGAATAATCACCCCAAGTGAATGTCTGAGAGGGAAAAAATATTTTTTGACTATGGAAAGTAATTAAAAAATGAATGTAATTTCATAATAAATATGAATGTTTCATTGAACATAATGGATGAAAATAATTTCAACCCTAAGATATAATTGAGAGATTAATGATTTAAATATGGGGTGTTTGAGAATTAGGATAATTTATATACTATAGGTAATGATCATGACGTTACTTATCAATAATGTATGATAAATGTTTTTTTAAGATAAAGATATTAGAAATTACACATGAAAAAAAATAAGTGTTACAGAGTAAGATAAAAAATCGTAGTTAATGGTGTTTGAGGAAAATTAAATAGTTGATGTGTATATGTTTTAGGATTCAAATACTATTATTTTTCTATTGTATTTTTCTTATTATAATCATGAATCATCAAAAGATTAATCCAAAATATTATTTGATTAATTATTTTTAAGAATATATTAAATTCAACTGATGACCTGGAAAATTTATTTATTAGAAAACATATAATTTATGGACCATACATGATTAATGACTTTAAATATTATTTAAGTCCATATATTGAGATAATTATGTTGGGATAAAGAGATTTTGGATCTGAATAATGTAAATTATATAGTGTAAATAAACATAGAAATGGTAATTGATTTGATCAAAATGTGTTTTATGTTATCCTTGAGGGAGTTTAAAACATTTTTGTTTAAATGATATATATTCAATAATATGTGATTTTATATAAGAAAAATATAAATTGTTAATTTATTAAAGCAGGTATGTGTTCATTATGTTTTTATTGTAATTCACGTTAAAACCAATATTCAGGATAATATATTATTAATGTATTAACATATTTGGTAATTGACATTAAGATGCACAAAATGTTGCTTTGTAAATTATGGTAATATAGATTCATTATAATTTAGTAGCTGTATTTATAAATTTTGAAATTTAGAACTACTAAATGGTTTAACATTTATGGAATGGTTTACATATAATTTTCCATGAGGTTTTATATATTTATCTCACTATATGATGATTTATGCATAAACATTAGTAACCTATATTTTGATAATGCCTACAGACTAATACTTATTTTAAGGATCGTATTATCTATTAGTGCTTCAGACATGATGACTTCATCACGAATAGTAAGAGATGATGTAAAATTTTATCAAGAAACAAACAAATGAAGATATTTTGTCTAAGGCCCCACCCTTAAAAATTTTATAATCATTAGTTTTTTCAATAAATTAATTTATTTACATTGATGATCTTTTCTTGTTTAGAGTTTTCAGAAATTAGTCCATAACTCATATATACCAAAACCATAAAAATAATTGTCTAAAATTTTAATTAGTATCCATTTTTTATATAATGTTATATTTTAAAATAAAAAATGATCACTTTTATGAATACTTTTCATGACATTCAACATTACTTATTCCAATACCTTCCTCATGCTTAAGTCCTATGAAAAAAATTAAAAAATTTATGTTGATCATAAAAATTCTCAGAAAACTATATAAAAATATGGAAAACCCATTGACATTTAGTAACATGAAAACCCATGAAAACATTACCAGAAAGTAATATTATTCACCATTACTATGTATTAAAGACATTTAATTGAAAAAAAATATCTTTGGTTACCCTATTTATAATTACAATATTTCAATAGACCCCCTAGCAATCAAAGAAACACATAAACATATCTCCGGACATCATTATACTTGTAACTCCTATAAATGGAGTAACCAAGATGTATACATCCATACATGTCACTCTTAAAAATGGAATCCAAATGCACCTGACTTCTATAATGAATGCATTGGAAGGCCATCAGGGATCCACCCATTGTTGGTTAATTATAGAACCACCTTCCATTGATTTATCATGAAAACACCCATAAAATGTAACAGTAGCATTATATAATCATAACACACAAAATATTTCAATTTTCAAAATTTCAATCAAAAAATTTCATTTTCAGTCACAACAAAACATTTCATGATCTTGAAATAATCAATGAATTAATAATATGGAGTATCAACTATGTTAACATATGAATTGGAAACCACAAAAGTAATAATCATAAAATGTAGAATTTAAAGACACAGAATATAAAATAATTAATGGAATAGTGTATCAAAAGGAGATTTATATACAATAAAAAATTTTGTAACTGGTGATTTTGAAATTTATCTCATACATGTAAAATGTGAGATTAAAATTTCATTCCTTAAGTAGGAAATGTCATGTGTGTCCTAATATTCGTGAATAATAAACTTATTTTATAGATTTTAATTATTCATAAACAATTTAATGGTTATTATTACTATTATATCCCTTATTACAATGTTATATACAACTACATAATCAAATATGTTTAGGTCTGGTGTTTTAAACATTTTAGGTTATTGTGTCATTATGACTATATGATTGTATATGGTAATGGTTTCATTATATAATCTTCTCTTGAATAATAATCTTGACATAGTTATGATATTTATACATCAATTATAATTTCAAAAAAATAATGAATTTATGATACAGAAACTGAACCAATATTACAATCATAGAGATGGTATGTCGTTGTATGATTAAGTAACATTCCCCTTTTTCAATGATCAATATGGAATAAGGGTAAGTAAATTATATCTTTTTATAATGAAAATTATATCATAAATACTATATTATTTAATTACATGTTATTATATATATAATTATTGTGATTTAAAATTGACACACCTGCAGGGTTAGTTTAATTCGCATGGGCTGTAGTTAGATTAGATTTATGTTTCCTAAACTAAACATTCTACTTAGGAGTAGTGCATTGGTAGTGTGGGGATAGTCCCATAATAATCATTTATTGGATAGAGGTAAATATGATTATAACCCTTTAGTGAATGATTCTTCATAGCGTGGTTGAGTTTGTGAAAATCAATACAGTTAATAGTTTTATGAATAAATATCAGAGATAGGAAAGGGATGAAGATTGATTTCAGGGGTCAGGAGAAAGGATGATCTTTAATTCTAAATTATTATAGTCCTAATGACTAGTATGTGAAGAAAACATAGTTCAATCAGTGGATATGTTCAATCCTACAACATCTATCCAAGATAGAGCTATTCCATGTTCTAGAAATAGCTGAAACCGATATGCATTAAGCCTAGATTGAAAAGCTGATATTATCGAATTATATTGGTCATATCCTATTCTACTCCTATCAGAGTAGTTTAATTTATCAATGATAATTTTGGTTATGTACACATAAAATAATTTGGTTTATAATTATTATTTGACCTTCTTACTATCCCATAATATTACCACATTGAGAAATAATGATTGATTAGGTAAAACCACAACTACTCTTGATCCCTACCATAAGCAGTTTAACTACTCAGTGTTGAATTTCTCCCAACTAAATAATAAATTGAAAACATAGTGAAAATACCTAAATATATTAAAATTAAACGATTAATGTATCCAATTATTAGGATTAATCAATCAATAAAATTAAAATTGTGATTAAGAAATACAATCTTTGGGTAAATCACAATCTAATAAAATACATGCATGAAATGATAATGTGAATAGGAATAGTATAGGTTTGATAGAGAATTTTTATTTGGATTAAAACACACATAAAACGGTGTTTATGATGCAATAAGGATGAAGAATGCAATAAAAATCAACGATTAGGGCTTGGGTACTCATAAATCATTGAATAAACTTAATGCAGATTGAGATTTAGAGAATATGAGGGAGGAAATTGGAAGAAAATCTATCATTACCCATCCCTCGGGGCCCATGCCGTGACTACATCAAGCATGCCTTCCATAGGCAAGGGGAGGGAGAATATCAAAAAGGCGCAATTCTCTAAAATTGGGAAAGTGATGCCTTTGTAACCTATAAACACAAGAAATAGTGCACAAGATGGAAATAAAACTCTAAGTAAAATTGTATAACAAAAGTGTGCTGAAAGTAAAAGGGGTCGAAAATACAAGACCAACTATGAAGTACAAGAAATTGAAAGTACAACTAAAGAGAATAAAAATTGTCACTGGTTCATCCTCCAAGGTTCCTACCTGAAGGGTGGGTACATATCACCTCCTCACCACTCCAGGTCCATCTGTCTCCTCTGTGTATCGTTGCGCCGTATGGTCCACCATTGGGTAACGTCCGGTGTGGGTGCTATCATCCACAGTCAGCGTTGTCTGTCGTCTGCATCCAACACAACGAGGTGCGGACATAGCCAGTGCAGGGGTGAGTATAACGATACTCGGTAGGGACCCCGAGACCATCAAGGTCTCACAAAAACCAACAAGGATAAACCAAAACTTATGTAATCAATAGATAACCACACTTAGGTATGTGACAATACGTATACCTATGTTAACATGTAATCCTTCACAATCATGAGGAAAACACAAAAGTTACGGACTCTGCACAACCAGGATTTTTATTCACATTACCGAAACCTCTGCTACTGGAGAACTCCTCCTCTATCTAGTACAGCGGGACTGTTGCGACACCAAGGCACTTTCCACTAACCTTGGAATGCTGAGGTACTCCTCCTGTTGACTACCATGGGTCTGCTACATCACAAAGAGGTGCTCCCCACCATGGTTCTGCTGCCACAACCAGGCACTCCTCCAACCTGGGTCTGCCACCACAACTAGGTGCTCCCCACTGGGAGAGTTTAGTCACTCTGAGTCAAAGAGTCAGCAATTGTCAAGTCTCGGCCAGCAACAATGTCTATGCACTCTGTTCGATCATGTTTGGAAGGATCCGTTCCACGTGCTATGGTTCAACACTTACACAATCACGATTCCCCATTAAGAAGTATCTCAAACGTTGGCCACGTCATAGAGGACTCAACGCAACAGACGGTGTGTCAATCAGACGCTCGGTCTGTGAGTTATTAGCCTTTTAGTCCCGGGGGTTTGGTTGGATTCATGCATGATACAACCTGACTCTATCTCAAATATAAACAAACTGTAGTAGGGTATACTCAAAGGTACCATCATGATCCAAGATTACATGGGCCGCTGATGGGTTTTCAAATGGATGTCTGGTGCTAATGATATGGCCAATGAAGTTAAAGGGTCGTAGTGGGCCGGGGTCCAGTCCGACCCGGCCCGACCTAGCATGGGCAAACCCAGTCCGGGTTGACCCAACCTATGTATTTGGGTCTGGACCAACCCGTTAGGCGGGCCATCCCATTTGGTTTGGCCCGGCCCGCTTGGCCTAGCATAGTAGGCCCCGAGGGGTCGCTGAGGGCCGCCATAGCATGGACTGGTCGCGATGGTACGAATCGGCCATGGGTCGGCATGAGGGTGATTGATCCTGGAGGACACCATGTGGGTGGCTCGGCCCGGAGGGCACTATAAAGGCTTGGCTTATCTCGAAGGGCACCTCTAGGGGTCATCTCAGGGGGCTCGTTCCAGGGCCAGGGTGGCGCGGCCGGGGCAGGAAGGCCAGCTCTGCCGGGGCACCGCAGGGTGCGCGAACGGTGGATCCGCAGAGTGTGTGGGGTGTGGGGAGGCCAGTGGCCGATTCTACCAGCAGCGACGTGGGGAGTGCGGGGTGCATGAGGTGCGTAGATGGTGGAGCCACAGGGCGAGCGTGGTGTGAGCGGAGGCTATCTCGGCCGAGGCTCGAGAGGGCAATGTGAGGGGTGTGGGAGGTGCGGGAGTCACGATGGCTGGGAGCCAGGGTGCGGTGCGGCTGGAGCGTGGCTCGTCTGGGGTATGGCACGACTCAGGCCAATTCGGTCAGAGGGGGTGCGGCTGGTTGGCAGCGTGGCTGGGGTAGTAGGGTTCGGCCCGGGGCAGCGAAGCATCACGGGGGCGGTGCAGGTTGCCTTCATCGCCTTCGACATCTCGTCGCCTCATCGCCAGGCCGAAGAACATCATAAATATGAAAGGTTGAGGGGGGTCAGGCAATGTTATTTTGGCCCACACCCTCTATGTTGTGGGTGGTAGCAATCAGTTCATCATGAACATAAACATAGAATGAACATGGAAGATATCTTAAAAACATCAATGTCCATTAATCCCTCATTAACAATATATTCCCAACCGGCAAGGAATAACATCTGTGGATCAACTTGATAATAAGTTGTTCCACGTCCTTGTTTTTGAAAGAAAGAAAAAAGGGAAAAAATCAATCAAAAAAATTCCCAAACTTTGTTCATTGTTTGCTGACAGAGTTGTGGGGAAGAAAATGGATTTGTCGTCATTCATCATGTCTGCCGCACACTTCCAATACTAAGCTCGTGCATCGGTTCATTGATGATGATGAGGAGGGAAGGTCGGTCGCCGAAGACTTCCCATGTCTGTTGCTTCCAAAATGTGCTTCCGAGGAAGAAGTCGAAGACGTATTTGGCAGCGTTCTTCGTTGGAAGAACACGTTCTTCGTTCTTCGTTGGCGAGATATTTTCTCTGAAAATCATTTTCCTCCTTTGCCAACAAAAGAATAGGTGTCCATAAATAATATATTATTAAATATATTAAGTTGTTGGAATAAGAATTCAAATTGGGAGAATTAATTATGTTGGCTCCACTTAATTACATAATGACTTTGGCACAATTAATAGAGAGGAAGGGTTGAAACCATTAAAGGAGGGGGTGGAGAGACTCTCCCTCATTAATGGGGGGAGTTGAAAGGTATTCCCAAATTAAAATGGTGGTTTAGTCTCGGGTGGTCCCCACCACCGTAACCTCTTGTGGGAGGTTAGGTTCGGGTGGGCCCCACCACCATATCCTCACATGGGAGGTAATGGTCGAGTGGTCCCCACACTTCAACTCCCATAAGGAGGTTTAGTTCTGGTGGACCCCACCTCCAACTTCCACAAGGTGGCTCAAAAAATAAAATATATTGTTGTTCATTTTATTTTATTATTTTCCACAAAAACCCAAAAACTATCTTTTATTCTCGACCCAATGTCGTCAAGGTGAAAGTGTCCTTATGCGAATACTGGTGTTGTGTGTTCAATGGTGCCCTCATATTTCAATTGGGAGCACTAGTTCAAAAGTTATAAAAACTCTCTCATACATTTACTGAATGTACCTGAAAAATACTTCAAAAATTGATTCAGGGGACACCGGCTCTCAGAATTAGGCACCATCAATTTTCTCGTACTCGTAAAGTTCCCATTTATTTAAAAATAATTACATGGAAATTCTAGGTCATTACATTCTCCCCACCTCAGGAATTACATCCACATAATCCACAACTCAAACCAAGGGAACAAGTGGGGGTATAGAGCACACATCTGAGCCTCCCGATCCCATGTGATGTCCTGAAGGATCCCGTGCTGCCAGCCAACATGCACTAGAGGTATTGAACATCTATTAAGGACCCGCTCTTGTCGATATTCAATCTCTATAAGAACCTCCGTAAAAGTCTCACCATCGTTAACGTCCAACTCTCCATTGTTGATGATATGGGAAGGGTCATGCACGTGTCTCCTCAGCGGGATATGTGGAAGACATCATGCACCCGATGCAACTGTGGTGGAAGCACTATGCGGTAATCCATCTCACCAACTCTGCTGAGGACCTGAAATGGTTCGATCAATCTCAGAGATAACTTGCCGCCTCTGCAAAATCTTGGTAGACATCGTCAAGGTGAGAGCCATAGAAAGACATGGTCTCCATCCTCGAACTCCACGGATCTCCATATCCTATCATCATATGACTTATGCCTGCTCTATGCAGTCTTCATCCATTCCAAGATGATCTGCACCTTCTCTCTGGTAGGCCATACCATCTCTGGTCTGACTAGTGCTGACTCCCCATGGTCAGTCTAGAAAAAAGATGATCTAATAGGTCTCTTGTACAAGGCCTCAAAAGGTGTTATCCCTATGGTGTAGTGATACCTGTTGTTGTATGACAACTCCACAAAAGGTAAGTGATCCTCCCAGCTATGGCCTAATTCAAGGACACAAGCACGGAGCATGTTCTCGAGGGTATGAATGGTCTTCTCAATCTGGCCATCCGTCTAAGGATGGAAGGCAGTGCTCAAACGATGTTGCGTCCTGAATGTTTCCTACAACCCCTTCCATATCTGGGATGAAATGTGTGCAACACGATTGGAGACAATCATCGAAGGTACTCTATATAGCCGAACAATCTCATTTACGTAGAGGCATCTGAATCTCTCTACTGAACCCTGCTCTCTGATCTTTATGAAGTTGGCCAACATGGTGAGTTAGTTGACGATCACCCAAATTGAGTCAAGTCCTCTATATGTACATGGACTTCCTGTCATTAAGTATATGGATATCCCATCCCACTTCCACTCTGGGACCTCTAATGTCTGAACCAAGCCTGCTGGTACCTGATGATCGGCCTTCATTTGCTAACAAATGGGGCACCGAGAGACAATATCTACAACAAATTTCTTCATTCTCAGCCACCAATGTTGTCGTCTAAGATCCCGAAACATCATCACCAGTCATGGATATAGCACTATATGTGATGTGTGGAACTCCCTCAACACTTCCCCCTAAAGTTACACTGGTACCATGGTACATCTTCTGAAGAGGATGACGTGCTCCCGACCTTCGGAAAATCCATCAGGTGATGCCCTGTAGATATCTGAGCACATCGTGTCTCACAGTCAGCATCCCCACGTTGCGCCTCCCTGACTCGCTGAAGTATTGGGGGAGTGACTGTAAGAGATTGAAGAAAGGCTGCTCCATCACTATCCACAAAAGATATCTATAAAGAATCCATCTGCTTTGTCACCTCACATAGAATCTATATACCAGATCTCCTACTGAGTGCTTCTGCAACAATGTTCCTCTTTCTAGGAGTATAGACTATTTCGATGTCATAGTTTTGGAGGAACTCAAGCTAGCTTTTTTGTCTCTGGTTTAGGTGCTTCTGGAAGAAGATATACCCGAGACTCTTGGGATCAGAGTACATGATAAAATGTTCTCCCATCTGATAGTGTCACCACATTATCATGGCGAAGAACACTATTTCTAACTCTAGGTCATGGGTAGCATATTTCTTCTAATGCGGTCTCAGCTGATGAGAGCCACATACGATTATTACTCACTCTTGTATCAGTTTACATCTGAGTCTAGTCCCTGATGCATCACAGTAGAATACGTACCCAACACCTTCTTATGGAAGCCTCTTGATGGTGGCACTAGTCAGCCTCTGCCTAAAATCCTAAAATCTCTACTAGTATCTCTCCGACCATGGAAAGGGTTTCCCCTGCATGGTCAGGGCTGATAGTGGTGCTGCAACTCTAGAGAAATCTGGCACAAATCTCCGGTAATATCCAGCCAAACCCAAGAAACATTGTACTTCTGTCACACTCCTAAGAGGCACCCAACAACATACCACCTAAATCTTCCCTGGATCCACTGCAACTCCAGCCTCCAAGATGACATTTTCCAAAAAGTGAACCTCTCAGATCCATAATTGGCACTTCGAGAAATTACCATAAAGCGGGTGCTCTCAAGGTGTGTCCAGTAGTACCTACAAATGATAGGCATGCTCCTCCTCAGTAGTCGAGTAGATCAGAATGTCGTCGATGAAGACTACGACAATACGATTTAGGTATGGAGAAAAGATCTTGTTCATTAGTCCCATGAACACTACTAGAGCATTGGCTGTATCGAATGGGATAACTAAGAACTCATAGAGGATGCATCCACCTCAGAAGGACGTCTTTTTCACATCCTCATCTCAAACTATGGGTTAGTGATATCTTGATCTGAGTTCTATCAAAGAGAACCATCATGCTCTCTTTTGCTGATCAAAGAGGATGTTAATCCTTTAGTGCGGGTACTTGTTCTTCACGGTCACCTAGTTCAGGAACCGATAGTCAACAAAAATCCTCATGCTCCCATCCGCCTTCTTGGTGACCAGAATTGGGGCTACCTTGGGAGAAACAATGTATCAGATGAATCCCATCCCCTGCAAGTCCTCTAGTTTTACCCACAGCTCGCAATGCTCCGCGGGAGCCATCCAATATGCTGGAGTAGATATCGGTGTCGTCTCGTGGTACAAGTCAATGTAAAAGTCCACCTCTCTATGAGGAGGTCGACCAAGGACATCGTCAGGGAAAACATCTCTGTACTGGTCAACCAGTACAGGATAGCTTAGACACTCCATATCAAAAACTCTGAGGGTAAGGCTAGCCAACTAATTAGTGATCGGCTGCACCCTCCTCCGGATAAGTCTGTCATGTGCTACAAAGGCTCATTCTCTCCGATGAAGTTAAACCTAGTCCCAGCCATACAGACACACCACACATTGTTCTTAATACAGTCAAACTGAGCATGGACTATAGATAACCAGTCCATACCCAAGATGAGGTCATAAGGCCTCAACGCTATTACTAGGAGATCCCAGCTGATGCTCTCGCCTCCTAGAGTAAGCTCACACTACCGGCACCAGGGCATAATCATCGAGTATCCTCTCGTAGGAGTCTCTAGCCATAAGGATCGAGCCAAAGGCTCCATCAGAATCTACGAGCTCCGAATGAGGGTAGTGTAAATTAAAGAGTGACTAGAACCTGTGTCTATAAGAACAACAACTAAGGTGGAATATACATAAATTGTACTTCTTATCATCTACGAAGCACCATGATCATAGGCCTCAGCTACGTGGAGATGAGTTTTCCCCTGTCCACCTGCTCCCAATGGTCGGGGTGGACCTCCAAGTGGTGGTGGTCGTAACAGCTCAAAACGTCATCTACCGCCAACTACACAACCAACTCCTCTGCCATGTCTACCTTCTCCCTTCGGACTGCCTCGATTGACTCTCTTTCTCTACCTGGGAGGTCCTTCGACCATATTTTGATCATCTGAATGGTGGTTCAGATAGTCAAGGGCCATGTAACCCTATCCACTGCATGTGAAACACCGCCCGCTCCTATTAGGTATGTCTCTAATCAGGGTGCCCCGAACAACCGATCCGGAGTCATGTGGTTGTCCACCTGTAGGTCTGGTCATCTTGGACCTCTACGACATTTGTCTACTTCCAGTTGTAGAACACTATGCTACGTGTCGACTACTAGTTGATCTCATTATTGGAGACTGTTTAGCAAGGAAACTCTCCACTATGAGGGCTCTCTCTAGCATCCCCTTTTGTGTCGGGATGTAGAGTTAGATAATCAGAGATCTGATCTCCCATCTAAGCCCTGATCAAAGGTTCGGCCCGTAATGAATGGGTTCTGCTCCATATTGGTGGATTAGCAGGAGAGGTCAGTGAACCTCACTGAGTATTTAGCTACAGTAATTTTTCCCTGATGTAGATGAAGTACCTCTTGTATGTGCACTGCGCAGAGAGTCATGGGAAACAACTCCGCCCGAAACATGCTCTCGAAATCTTCAAAGAGTAGCGTCAACTCATCATGAACCTGAAGCATCAAGATCCACCATCTTTATGTTGCTGCATGTAGAAGGCTGGAAGAAAGAATCACCAAGAAATCACCTGGTGTCCCCACCAGTCAAAAAACTCTCACCACAGCCTCCAGCAAATCCTCAGCCACCTTTGGGACTATCTCTCCCCAGAACCTGAGTGGCCTCTATTGCTAGAACTCGTGCAATGTGCTCAAGTGGCGTGATTCATCTAGTGCTGGGGCTGGTGGCATCGGTGGCCCATAGGGGTGTGGTACCATTGGTGCCTCCACTGGAAAAGGGCACTGCACCAAGGCCTCGTCGCTCGGTGGGAAATCTATTCGTACAACTCTCAGGACAATAGCAGGTCATCCACGGGGAGGCATCCTGAAAGAAATAGATGTGACACTATAAAATGGTTATACCTGGTGAGATAACCTAGATGAGGTAACTTAAAAAAAACCTTTGAAAACACACATGAAATCAGTGTTTCCGTTCACTGAGTAAGAAATCAGACTTCTGTGTCCTGGTGTATGGATACGTCGGTCGCCGCACCAACACTGGATTCCCTAAAATGAGAACCACACCCACTACTCTTAAAACTATTGCTTCATAGAAAAGAATGATCAGAGTACTATGTTATCTGGATGAACCGAGTCCTATGATACCAATTTTACATGACCCATCCCCTGGGGCTCATGCCGTGACTACCCCATGCCTGCCTTCCATAGGCCCGGGGCTGGCGACAAGCATCAAAAACATAATTCCGTAAAACTAGGAAGGAATAGCCATTATAACCTGTAAACACACACAACAGAGCACAAGCTAGAAACAAAACACTAAGTAAAACTGTATAACAAAAGTGTTCTAAATGTAAAAGGGGCCGAAATATAAGCCCAACTATAATTTACAAGAAACTTAATGTACAACTTACCAAAATAAAAACTGATGTTGGGTCATCCTTCGAGGTTCCTACATGAAGGGTGGGTATAGATCGCGTCCTTAGCACTCATGGTCCATCCGTCTCCTCCATGTACTGTTAAGTCATATGGTCCACCTCCAGGTACCGTTCGGTCCTGGTGCTCTCAGCCTCAGTCAGCACTGTCTGTCATCTTTATCCAACATAACGAGGTGCGGGCATAGCCCGAATAGGGGTGAGTATAATGAAACTTAGTAGGGACCCCATGAAACTCAATGTCTCACAACATCCAACAAGGATAAACCATAATGTATGAAATCAACTGATTACCCCACTTAGTTATATGCCCAAATGTGTACCTAAGTAATCAAGTAATCCATCTAAATCATGAGGAAAACACAAAAGTTAAGGACTCAAATCAACCAGGATTTGTATTCATATTATCTAAACCTCAGCTACTTGGAGAAATCATCCTCTATCGAGTATAGTGGGCCTTCCAAATTACCAAGTTGCATCCTACTAACCTTTTACTATTGAGGTACTCCTCCTGTCGAGTACCGTGGGTCTTCTGGGTCACATGGAGGTGATACCCTTTGTGGGTATGCCTTCACAACCAGGCGCTCCACCTAATAGCATGTAGAGGTAATCCTCATTTCAAGTATCATGGGTCCGCTTCCACAACCAGGAGATCCTCCTCCGTGGGTCTACCACAAAAACTAGGCACTTCCCACTGGGCTAGTACAGTCACTCCAAGTCAATCGGTCACCAGTCATCAAGTCTCAGCAAGCTACAAGGTCTCTGCACTCTGTCTGCTCGTCTCTAGAAGAATCCACTCCATGAGAGACTAGTTGATAATCCAACTGTCATGAAGTACCACAACGAAGTATCTCCAAGGTACGCCACGTCTGAGTGGTCTAAACACAGCAGACGACGTGTCAATCAGACCCCCAATCTTTGATTTTTTTGCCTTTTAGTCCCAGGGGCCGGGTTGGATTCGTGCACGATCCAACCCGACCATATCTCAACTATAACTCAAACTCTCATGAGGTATATTCAAAGGGACCGTCATGCTCCAAGATTAATAGGACTGCTGGCGGTTCGTCAAATGGACGCCACGTGGCAATGATATGTCCAATGAAGGTAAAGGGTCGTAGTGGGCCTGGGTCCAGTCTGACCCAGCCCGACCCATGATGGATTGACAGTGTCCAGGTCGACCCTACCTAACCCGTTGGGTCTGGCCCGACCTGTTAGGTTTTCCAGCCTGTTAGGTTCAGTCCGGACCACTGGGCCCGGCCCAGCATGCCGCAAAGGGTCACGGAGGACCGTGAGAGCGTGGACCGGTCGCGTGGTCCCGGACCAACCACATGTCTGTGCGAGGGCAGTTTGGCCTGGTGGACACAATCTAGGCATCTCAGACCGAAAGGCTCCCTGAGGGCATGGATCGGCCAGGAGGGCACTGCAAGGGGCAGGATCAGGGCGGCTCGGCCCGGACATGGGGGGCGCAACCGGGGCTGGGACGCCGGCTTGACCGGGGTGCAGCGGGGCACACAGACGGCGGATTCTCGGGGTTCGCAGGGTGCGCGGAGGCTGATAACCAGTTTTCTCAGTGGAGACGTGGGGAGCGCAGGGTGCGCGGGGCGTGCAGATGGAAGATATGTGGGGAGTACGTGGAGTCCGGCTCGTTCGGGGTACAGGAGGGCACAGCGAGGGACGCAGGAGGCGCGAGAGGCATGGTGGATGAGAGCTGGGGTGCGGTGCGGCTGGAGCACGGCACGACCGGGGTGCGATGCGGCCCGAGCCAGTTCAGCCAGCGGGCAGCGCCGTCGGAGCGGTATAGTTTGGCCTAGGGTGGCAGAGCATCGTGGGGGCGGTGTAGGATTCCTTTGTCATCTCATCGCCTCGTCGCCATTTCTAAGAACATCACAAAGAGGAATGGCGGAGGGGGGTTGGGGCATGTTAGTTTGGCCCACACCCTCGGCGTTTACGGTAGTATCAATCGGTTCATCAAGAACATAAACATATAACGAACAGGGAAGATATCGTAAAAACATCAATTCCCAATTATCCCTCATTTACAAAATATTCCAAACCCACAAAGAAAAACATCCACGGATCAACTTGATAATAAGTTGGTCCTCATTCTTTATTTTGGAAGGAATGAAACAAGGGAATAAACGCAATCACAAAAATCCCTTACCTAAGTTTTTTGTTCGCTGATGGAGTGGCGGGGAAGAGAATGGAGTTGTCGTCGTTCCTCGCGTCCGCCGCACACTTCCAATACTGAGCTCGTGCATCGGTTCGTTGATGATGATGAGGAGGGATGGTCACCCATCGAAGATGTCCCACGTCAGTTTCTTCTACAAGGTTCTTCTGAGGAAGAAGTCTAAGAAGCTCGGTGCTGATGTTCTTCATTTGAAGAACGTGTTCTTCGTTCTTCTTTGTCTAGAGCTTTTCTTTCAAAATCTCCTTCCTCCTTTTCCAACAAAAGAATAGGTAACCAAGAATAATAGATTATAAAATCTATTAAGTCGTTGGCATAAGAAATAAAATTTGGTGAATTAATTAAGTTGGATCCACATAATTAATTCATGAGGTTGGCACAATTAAAAGAGAGGAAGTGTTGACACCATTAAAGGAGGGGGGTGGAGAGACTCTCCATCATTAACGAGGGGAGTTGAATGGTTTTCCAAAATTAAAATGGGGTTTTAGTCCCGTGTGGTCCCCACCACCTTAACCTCTGGCGGGAGGTTACGATCGTGAGGGCCCCCCATCGTATTCTCTCATGAGAGGTTATGGTCGGGTGGTACCCACACATCAACTCCCACAAAGAGGTTTAGTTCGGGTGGACCCCACCTCTGACTTCCACATGGTGGTTCAAAAAAATAAAATAATGTGTAGTTCATTTTATTTTATTATTTTCCACAAAAAACCCTAAAACTGTATTTAATTCTCAACCCACTATTGTCGAGGTGAAAGTCTCCTTAAGAGAATATCGGCACTGTGAGTCCAACGGTGCACTTAGATTTCAATTTTGAGCACCAGTTCAAAAGATTTAAATTCTTTCTCGTACATTTAATGATCGTACCCGAACCAAACTTCAGAAATTGATTACGGGCACAACGGGACCCAGAATCACGAGCCGTCAATTTTCGCATACACGTACGATTCCCATTTATTGAAAAAAAATACATGGAAATTCCAGGACTTTGCAAAAATTATAGAAAAATAACATAAAAACTAAAAGAATGTGGAATAATTATTTCCTCGGTGCATGTTCTCTCATTTAATAATTGGGATTTTACATTACGTGTAATTGTGTTTCAAACAATGTAATGTTGATCTGAGTTTTCATCCCTGATTTTTCAATCTGCATGAATCATTCATGAATCTTGTTTGGAGATTTGGAACTTGTTCTCCTATCATGATGTGTATCAAGGTCTGTTAGGTCGACTTTTTTATATTCCATGAGGGGGGGGGGGTAAATCATGGTATTGTAAATTAAAATAACTTCGGCATTTTGTTCTTGTTTCACTATTAGAAAAAAACACTCTTATATCTCCTTCCTATTACAGAGTATGAAAAAATCAAAATTCATGCATAGGAAGCTAAAATTTAGTGGTTTCCATGAAAAAACTCACAATATCAGTTCATTAGGCGGTAGTCAGCCTTACACATGAATGATGATTTTTTCCCCATATGATAGAAATGTGGGCTATTTTAGATCATCAAATTAACATTAAATTTTTTTATTATATTTAATATAATTTTTTATTATATAATCATAGTAGATTAATTATTTAATAAGGATGAGGAATATATAAAATAATGACACTTGTGGATGAACATTTCCTCTCCTTCAGTTAGCCTCCATAAATTTACACAAAATCTGTTATTGGATTGATTAATATCCAAACTAAGACATTAAGGATTAGGGGAAAAAATTTGGTATGTTATTTGGGAAGATATTTAATGATTTTAACTTTTTATATCTGTGAATATGTGGGCAAACTGGGGCCCATTTATAGTTGAGGGGGACTGGAATTCTTGTAAATACTCAAAATTATTAATAATTGGGAGGCCACACTTACCTAATGTGGATAAAAACTACTAATTAATGTTTTTAAGGAATATATTTTCTATTAAAACCTCCACCACACATTAAAAAAGGTTTTTAAATATTTCATTCCACAACATCTAGGTTTTCCCAATTTTTTACAATTTCGGGTTTTTACTCTAGTAACTAGATTCCTATTCATTTTAATTTATCTATTAAGAATAAATTATAATTAAGAATATTAGATATTTCTGACCCACTAATTATAAATATTATATCAGATTTATATAATATAAATTATTTGTCTGTATTAGAAATTAATTGTAATAGATGTGCATATAACGTGAAAAACACGGCTTTAACTATAATCATCCTAACCATGTTTTTACAATTAAACAGTCAATGAATTAATTTTATTTGAAAAATTTCTCATGGAATTGGGAAAATAGTATATTTATTGACATAAAGACATCATTATATTGAATACATTATTTTATGAAAATTTAATTCATTTAATAAATTGTAAATGTTTGTAAAATAACATTAATGCTAAACTTCTCATTATTCATTTAAATTGATTTCTATGAAATAGATATGATTATGTAACTTGAATATATTGTATTAAGACATTTATAAAATGTTATATTAAAATAAAAAACAATTTAACATAATAATTTATTCAATTTACATTACTTTTACAATATTTAGTATAAATTATTTTATTTTTCTATTAACTAAATTACTACTTTTTTGAAATTTTATAAGAATTTTATGTGTCTAATTCATCATAAAAAATTAAATATATATTTTTATTATCCAAAAACTAAATTATCATTCAAAATAATCTACCCAATAGAACTAGTGATTGTTTCTCGGGATCTATATGCACTGTAGATATTAAAATATAGAGAAAACAATTATTCTTATTCATTACAGAAAATATTATTTGTGTCATATTCAAAGGAATGTAGAAATTAATTCCCATATTTCCAAGAATATTATATAAAATTTTGATATAAATTAATTCAATTACATTTAGTTAACATTTTAGGTGTCATTTCACTGTTATCATTCATGTTTAACCTTTGGTAAATTCAATTATACCTTAACCATAATAATTAATTGTCACTACATTGACTATTAATATTGGTAAAAATTAATTTTCACCTAATTAAAAAAAATCTTATTCTATATACATAATCCATTTTATAAAATTTCATTACTATAAGTTCAAAAAATTAATTTAAAATTAAACACAATGACATGATCATTAAGCCAGTTATTAAAAATAAAACATTTAAATGTTTCCAATATTTTTATGCCCCAATTGAGTATTAATTTCATTATAAAATACTAAATTAGATTTTTGGGTATAATATTGAAGTAAATTTATACTAAAAAAATATGAAAATATTATTCAACATTACAAAAAAATTAAATGAAAAAAACAAATATTCAATTAAAATTCAGTACGATTCACTCTTCAAAAAAAACTCTAACATTTCTGAAAAACAGAAAAAGTTCACCGAAATATATTTTTGATAGTCCAATTTCAAAAAACAATTCTCTTAAAAAATTAATTTCATAAAATTTGAGTGTTTTATATTTAAAAATAGTGCACCATAAAAAATGTGACAAAACAATTTTTTAGAAAAATAGAATTTTTAAGAATGAAATGGAAATTATTCTTATAAAATGTTTAGAGACACATAAGATGAGTGTTAAAAGAATTTATTTACTGTATAATATAGAAATTTCATTAAATTCATTAACCCAATGTTTTATAGATAATTTACTGTTATATGACACACTTTGGTGCATAAAATTTATTTTAAAAAAAGTACCCCTTTTGTTATTTCCAATTGGTCGTATTCATATTTCAATTTAACATTTCACAGGAAAAAATAAAAACATGGGGAAATAATATTTTCATAATTTATTCATCCCTATTCATAATCCTCATTCCAATTTCTAGTTTATAACTATCATATTAAATAATAATATTTACAAATAAGTTTATGTTTTGTTTATGATTGGGGTTGCATGTAATGTATGCTAAACTAAGAATAGTGCGTAACAAAAGCCAAACATTGTATTACAGGTAACTTATGCTAAGATAAAATTTTACATGTATCATAAAATATTCCAACGATAAAATATATTTGTAAAAATATATATTTCACAATGTCTTGGAAGGTTACATTATACCCCATAAAAATGAATTTCAACTTAGAAATTTATCTCAATCATCAATTGTTTTACATTTAAAAATTACTTCATATAAGCCAACACAATACCAAAAATAATAAAATGTCCCTTAATATGGGTTTTTTGGAAACATAACTACAAGACAAAATAAAACATAACTAGGTTTTCCACATATGAGAGAATAGGTGCTTTGTCAAAATTTGGACTTGGAAGAAAATAATTAATAATTATAGATTGATAATGATCACTAATTACATAAAATTTAGTGATCTAATAAAAGTTGAAAACCACAAAACCATAAATCTGAAATGATATTATGGAAATTTTTTTCATCATAAACAAACGTACTATGATAAATTTTTTTCATGATCATTTTCCTAACGATAAATAATTTGTATATACTTAATTTATTTCCTTCCATTTCGTAAGCACAATATTACCCAATGGTTGTGACTTTATCAAATTAAACATCATCTCTTACGCTGAAAACATAAGTTGAATCAATTATCCTTGAATAGTTAATCAGATCATAGGATCAATAAATATAATGATAATTCAGTCCATCTATAAATTTTTTTATAACTATTAATGCAATATGAAAAAAATCAACATATCATGATGTAATCTCTGAAAACACATCAAAAGAAAAACAAATTCCATAAATGATCATCATTATAACCCAACCAAATATAAAAAAAATAAAATAATGGTATCTAAATGAACTTTTTAATAACCCCTATATTATATAAATTGGGTCTTGATTGTCACATACAAAAAAATATGAACACCTTCATCATTAATTATCATGATCCATGGTAATAACCTGAATTACCATAAATACATATTAACAACACTCAACTTTACTTATTCCTTAAATAAAAAATATATTATCAGATATATTCCTTAAATACGAAAATGATATAATCTTCATCTATGATATCCTAATCTCTTTTTTCAAAACACTCTAATTTGCTCTTAGCTAATCAGTATTGTCTAATTTAAATTATTCTTATCCAAATTCTCTTCAACTAAACTAGTAAATTTTTTCTAAACATTAGGTAAATATTAAGGGTTAACTTCCCTTGATAATGTGTTTTCTATAATATATTTTACTTCAATTAAATCACTATTCTATGTCGTCAATACGACTCAACTTTTTCTATAATACCATTAACGAAAAAATATGAAAAAATACATATATATTTCATAATTTATATAATAAACTCATTGATATCCAATATATAAATAACTCATTCATCTTAATTACTTCCCAAACAATTATCTAGAATTGATCGTCTTATTCTTTAACACTTTTTTCTTTTCACATGACATCTATAGTCTCTTCATCGTCAGCTACAGATTCAATAATGGTACCTCCTTGATGATTATCATCACATGAATTCCATTTAATACATTTATCTTCATAATTTATAGACATTATACACATAGAGCTTCAATAGTAGAGGATAATTTAGGGAGACAAATATTCATATATATTGTGTCAATTGAACTTTTAATTTTCCCTTTATAGTTACATGCTTCATGTCAATCTTTTCAACAGACAAATCATCTTCAAATTCCTCTATGTAAGTCACATGGGTGTTTCTTCACACATTCTCAACACATTTTAAATATATTTTTTGCTCTGGTGTCCATTAACCAAAATCTCATAATTTTATTTATTTCCGTTCTTTGATGCCTCTACAAGTTGGTTGAGAAAAATGTTGTTAACCGAGTTCAGTGACACTTAATTATGAATTATTAAAATTCACATCACTCATGTGACCATAAAATTTGATTTCTCATAATAAAATTCCATAAAAATCAAAGATAACACTATTCCTTATTGTTTACTCAATTTACTAATGCCAAAAAGTTTAATGTGAGGAACTCTTATCCAATGGTGAAACCACATAATCATGTAAATTTAAATATAGGATGTCCAAATCATGACCCCTTATTTTAAATAAAAGGAACTTTAACATTATCCTATATCATTTATGATCATAATTTATTTAAATCCTTAATGATAGTTTATAATGATTTTGTTAATTTCAAAAGCATATACCCTCAATGGGTCAATCTAGGTTTGCAACATGACCCGTTGTAGTCTGCCAGTTCTTTATCGAGTCTCGCTAAATATATTATTTTTATGGTTGTTATTCATAGGTATATATGTTCTAAAGAAATATCCACTTATAGTATCCATACATTGATGTATTTCAAGTGAACCAATCACTATATACTTTACCAAAATTGTAGGACATTTTCCTATATGATGAATCGTCCTTAGACTTATCCATAGAGGTATCCCATGACATATCTTTAAGAATCATACCTTGGTATCTCACTAATGTTTCATCATACTAGTTTCTAAATGACAAAAAACATTCCTTGGATACCAACTATAGGGACCCAGTATTTTCATACTTGGATATTAAATCATTATTGAAAAATATTCCTTAGATCACATTACTACATGATTTAAGGCTGTAATAGTTTAGTGTCATCTGAAACATGAAATAAAAATTTATAACATGATTAGATATATTCAATGTTTCACATAAAGATATTCCCCTTTAATCCTCCTACATGAAACCATTATTCATAACATGGGTTTATATAACATAAAAAAGGGTGGGCTTAGATACCCAATTATTATAAATAATAGAGATACTTAAGCATAACATGAACATAAGGTTATGATAACATGAAAATAATGTTTGAAAAAAAAACCTTGTATTTCAATTATCATAATCATGAGTCATAGGATATAGATTGAATGTATATAATACCAGATACATAAGGGAATCAAAGAACCTGAGGCATGATATCATTGGATAACGAAATTGTGGCATTCACATAAGGAAATAATAACATTTCTATATTAATCAAGCATTGCTGCCAAGACCATCATAACAGACATAGTCCTTTATGTAATCAGGTTAATACTTATTCTATCCTAGTATTAATGATCTAGGTTCACAACATATTTTAAACATGTATTAAGGAACTGAAGTCATATCATGTTTAATTCCTATATTACGAAACAGAGTTCACATACTATTCACTTCTTCTATGTCTTATTAGATATAAATTTTTACCCAATTCATTGGATAGAGATATATTTCCCTCCCATTATATTATGAAATCATACATCATCATTCCATAAGATAATAAAAATTAAACATATAATGGCACAAGAAATTAAATGGGTATCATTAACATTTCATCATATCATAAACTATGGAAAAGAGACACATTTTGTAATCATTTAATCATTGCATAACCTGTGAATAAAATACTATTTCATAAGAATTTCATCATGGTAATACCCATGGAAGGCAAATGGGATTCATAAAAATAGTTCCATAAAAACATTAACACTCAATAGAAATACTATGGTTGGTATTCTATGATTATACTCTTAATATGGAAAAGATATCACCAACAGATGTCATCTGAGATGGAAGATAATACTAAAACAACATTTAAAAAATTTCATGAGAAAAATATTGTTTCCACTAAGAAACCCATTTTTAAAAATAAATCATTTTTAAAAGTATTTTCTTTTAAATTAAACATTGGAACATATAATGTAATATTTTAAAATAATTTAAACACTTTTTAATGTGAAATTTTTTCAAAAATAATTTTCTTTAAAAATTACCTTTTAAACTTATAATGAAATCATGATAAATAAGTTAAAACATTTCATAAATTATTAAAAAAAATTAAAATAGTTTTCCTTCAAAATGAAAATAAAAAATAATTCAAAATTTGTTATTTTTTAATTAAAACAATGTTTTGGAATAAGATATATTTCCGACCGAATGGATAGATAATGTCATATTTTCATTAAACATTTTGGAAATAAATTTATGTATCACAGAGTGGAAAAATAATACTGTTACATGAAGATATGATGAATAAATAGATAATAATAATAATAATAATAACTTGGATTGTTGATAGATATAACATGATTTTTCATCTTTATGTACTTAATAATAATCAATCTCAATAAATGATGAGATTCTAGCATAAAATATTTATCCATTTTGTAAAATTTAATCACAATTACCATTAAGGAATAACATAAAATGTGATATAAAATGTATCGAGAATAAAAAAAATTTAAATTCAATTTAAAATGTGTTTTATATACACCTCATAGAGGAATATATGTTCATAACATAACATTCATCAAAATGACGGAAAATTAACACCAAATCGCTTTACCAATATAGTGACTTTTGAAGCCTAAACCCCAAAAAAGGGAGATCATAAAAGATATATATAAATATCAATAATATTATTTATAATAATAATAAAATAAATTCATCGGTATTATATGTTGTAAATATAATAAGTAGGTGCTGAGAATGATATGAGTCTCATGGAAGTAAAAAGTGAGATGGAAATCCCTCCCATAATGAGTAACATTTGAATCATAATCATTATGACAAAATAAAATAAATGGAAAAATTAATTATAGTTAAATAAGGTATATTAATGGTATATCATGTAATATTTCAGTATATTTATTACATAATATAAAAGATTGTATAATATTTCAGAAGTCTCTCATAAAAAATAGTGAGAAAAGAAATTCCCATACCTTTAGTCATGACTGTCATCATACTCATTAGAAACTACTATATAATAAATATTATTTTTTTTATACATCTACTACAAAATAATGTTCACATATATCATACCATATATTATTTTCGCATGCCATTTTATTATATATTTATTAACATTTCCATGTTAATGTTTTCTTTTGGGTAATAACCATAGTTTTTTATATGTTTTGATTTGTTCTATTATTTATCCTCATACATTAAAAATGATTTTATCATTTCCAGAATGATAATGATGGAATATATACCATATAAGACCATTAAATAAATATATTTATAATAATGTATTTGTTATGTCCTCTAGGTCAGATAACCTAATAGGTGGGGGGTGAATCAGGATGTGATAGATTAAAACAACATCCTTTTTTACCATGTTTCATTGTTCAAAAAAACACTCGTCTCTCTCTTTGTCATTGAAAAGTATAAATAAAAATCGAAGAATGCATGAGATACATCAATTTCTATATGGTTCTCCCACAATTGGATATGTCAAAGGAGCATTCAATGATAATGTGCTGATGTACCGAGTTTACTAAAAGGGAATTTTTTTACAATGATGGGAGTGGACACACTGTCCCTCTTTATTTAAAACGAATCACAATTTGAAAGATCAATTCTATTTCAACTAATGTGTTCAAAATTATAATTTATAATAACCATAAATAATTATTATACATGTATATCAATTCATTATCTCTAATGAATGCATCATCCACTTTTGTACATGCTCTATTGTCATCCCACATTCATCCATTGATGAATACTGATTTACCATTAATGTACTTGGAACCTACAAATATTTCACCAACCCTTACTACATCTTTCATGAAACAATCAGTCCATGCATGTAAGATTCATCTTTTTCTATGAAACACCTCTAGTGTGAAACTTCAATCTTATGCGCATCTCAAATATTACGCGCAACTTCCTTAGTGTGTGTAAAACTCAAATTCAGTCACAGAAATCACTTTTCCTAAAATTATTATGTGTTTTAGAGCTCGTATTTCTTAAATATCTTGAAATTATTCAAAATTGGGGGTCACCTATTATTTTTTGGCATCACTAAGTCATACACGTTATATCATTATGTGTGGTGCAAGATCCCCTCTGAGCTTGAAAAACATAATTTGACATCACATTGCGAGTGCATGTCTCTTTTGTGCAACCTCATCTTTCTCAGACATTTTTCAATACTTCTCAAACTTCCATTCCTTTCCATATTTCTACTTTCTAATCCTGAATCATTCATCATGCACATGTTTTAAAATCACCATCAATCTTGTGTCTGGATACCATTGAAAAAAACACCTTTCTTAATTTTCCAGATTTTGAGGCCCAAAATTTCAGCAAACACTGGAGGATGGTGCCTCCATTGACATGTTATTTTTGAACCACCTCTAGATCATCTATTCCTTTTTCATGATAAAATTGTCAACATTACTTCTTATGATTAAATATATAACTCTACAACTTCCAATGGAAACCCTCTTTTTCAATAAAAACAATCAACCCAAAAATGATTCAATATATCCATGAGGGATTTATTTTCTAACAATATACACCTTTTGGTTTGTTGAAAACACTTTCATAAATTGATACCTATTTATAGCTTCATCCATGTTCTACCACCCATTTTCATCAGGAAATTCAGATAGTGATCATATATTTACTCAAAAAAATACTGTAAGCATGCAAGATCAATGCTCGGGGTGAGAAAAAAGAGTACAATAAAATTTTCAAAAATGAATCACTTCATTCTTGAAACCAATTCATGAAACCAATGATCATATTTCATCATGAACCTCAATTCTGCTGATATATATTCTGTGATCAATCACACCTAGAATCATCAGATTTAAAATATCCCCTATCTTGATGGTCCCCCTATTTAACTAGTAAACCTGTCAGCTTCTCTATGTGTCTTAACAAATATATTTTCACCCCCTTTCACATTTTCTCCCATTTTTCCATGAAACTAAAGGACATTACAATGAAGTATATAATAGGTTAAAACAAATTAGCACATTATAGAAAAAATAAACCATACCTCCTGGAGTTGGGGTGCCACATCAACAATTTTTTGAAGTGTGGTGAGTTGACTAGACTCAACGAGCCTGTTGATGCCTCTCATATTGTTATTGGGTAAGGCCTTTTTCAAAATATAAGCTCCTTGTTGTTTTTTTGGCATATACTCTGACATCACTAGCCCTTTCTCCACCTTCACCTTGAATAATTATATTTTAATTCAATGTTCTTTGTACTTTATTGATGTACTGGATTTTTACCAAGATTGAATGAAATTGAATTATCACGATGGATAATGATTGAATACTTCACTTCAACTCCAATGTCATGAAGATTATACTTCATCCACAATATCTTCGTGTAAAATTGACTGGCCATAATATACTCAAATTATATGGTTCTAAATAAAATGAAATATTGTAACCTAAATAACCTAGAAATACACAATCCACCACGACAGAAAGCACCTCCTGAAATTGATTTCCATCCATCTACGGAACCAGCCCAATCTGTATTTTTATATACCAATAACTATTGGTGGGATTTTCCATTATACATCAATCTGAAATCCATAGTTCCCTTGATAAACCAAAGTATTCTTTTCAGTACTACCATGTGACTCTCTTTGGCATTTCATTAATAGGAAGGTGTATTATAAAATATCTAGATTTGTTGAACTCATGTACATTGAACATTGAATGATCTGCCTATATTCCTTGATTTTAAATGAATTTCTATAATCTTATTTTGATTGTTTCATCTTTGTAACAACCAAAATTTTTATATCCTTGGTATTTTCCATTCCAAATATGTTCAGAACCTCCTTGGAATATTTTGATTGAGAAATAAATGTTATATTCCTTCCTTATGTAACTTATAAACAAAGGAAATTGTCATCTCACAAATCAATTGAATTTCAAACTAATTTTTCATTAATCCAGAAGACTTTCTACACTACACTTTATCTAATCCACTGAATATTATTCCCTTTACATATACCATCACCATTATCCTTTTATTATAATCATTTTTCCAATATAAATTATAATCAACTACACCAAGCTAGAAACCAAGATTCTTCAAACACTAATATTTCCTTGAATACCATGCACTTAGTACTTGTTTTAATCAATATATGTCCTTCTACAGTCAAAAAATAATGTTATTGTCATCATGAATTATAAATTATATGTATTATCAATTTAAAATTCTTCTTCCAAAAACTCCTTTAGAAATTCTTACATGACATCCATCAGGAAACCCTAGACCTTTAATTGCACTAATATGGACTAGAATAATCAAATTTTCTCTATACTTGAAATAGGTGAAAATGTTTCATCAACATCAAAACCCTCTATATCAGAGTACGCTTTTCACACTAGTCATGATTTTTTCAAATCACAACACCATCTTCATTTATTTTCTTGAAAAAATACAAATTTTTTCCTAATGATATTTTTATCAATTATGCAAGAAATCATCCCCGGCTTTTGATTCTTCTAAACATGGTTTATATCATTAATTATTATCTGAACCAAGTATTCAACTCCAGCTGCATCAACAAAAAATATTTTTCTACCTTGGATTGGAATGATTCCTATTGTAAATACATCATTCATCTAGTTTGAACTGAAAATGTCTGACCCCCCAATTATATTTTCCTATTAATTTTGGCTCAACTCTTTGGGTTCTTTATAGAAACTGATTTGACTTCCGCTTTCTCATCATCAATGTCTTATTCTGAATTAGTACCTTCCAATTCTACACCCCCTATATTGATATATTCCTCATCTTTTTCGTTAGGAAGTTTTTCACTAGGTTTTTGAATATTTTGTTCATTTTCCACTATAGTGATATAATTTTTCTCAACTACTTTTCCCAGCTTCTTATTAAATCTTTTGTATACTTTCGTTTTTCATAGAGATCTGAAGAATATTCCTTCATCTCCATGTGACTCAAATTTCCTATGTTTTTATTTTTTGAGAATAAAACACTTCAAAAAATTAAAAAAAATTTACATTGTATTCTTGTTTTACCACATCTCATATTGAGTCATTCTATCCACCAGAAAATGTTGACCCCTTATAGAAATGCAGACTGATTTCAATACTACTTCCATCCATAATTTTTTTAGTAGGTTTTTTTCAATAATAAACATTCTTACCATGTTTTTTATGATCCAATATCTTCTCTAAAACAATCCATTTTTTGGGGATTTGTAACTAAATAAACTTGATGCCTTATAACGAGTTTCTCAAGACATTATTCCCCTTCACTATTTTGAAATCAGGTACCATTCTCATTACAAAAAATCAAAATTTGTTGTTCCTGAATCCTTTTAGATTACCTCTAATAGTAATTTATGAAACTGAACACATCTTACTTATGGTCAATGACAAATTCCCATTCTATTCTACTATAATCATTAATGAAGAGAATGTTTCATCTCTTCTCGTCAGTGGATATTTGTAAGGTAGGTCCACATACATCATCATGCACCTATTCAATAACTCTTGTTGAATTCTACTCCACTTCCTTATAATTATTGTTTATGATCTAACCTTATTAACATTTATTGAATATATGAGTATGAACACATGATAGTTTAGGGAGGTCTCTAGCTGGGTCACCATTTACCAGATCATCTAGGGATGGTTGGGAAAGTTAACCATGTTTTTAATAACACAACTTCTTTTCTTCCTCTATAGATAAATGTCCCATATCTTCTTCCCAATTTTTAATGTATAGATTTCCCTCTGTCCTTTTTCCTTGTTGAAAAACTGCACCCTCTCTTCCAATAATGATACACATCTTCTAGGTAAATATTATTGTATTACCTAAGTCACATAGTTTACCAACACAATTAAATTTGTGACTAATACCTTCTACTACTAAGACATCATAATGTCTCGTTTGTCTTTCCCCCAAACATATCCTTCCCCCCAAAAAATATCTTTAGACCTTCATCGTTTCCACGTTATATGGGGTGTGAAACCACTATTAATGATCCATACAGTAGAATGATTTGATTAGCTAAGGGAAATTTTACTAACCAACACCATCTCATCACTCTTATTCTAGATCTATCATTTTTCCTTCACACATCGTATAGAATGAAAATATTAAACTTCCTCCAATTATGACAAGCCAACATCATTTTATAAATTTATAAATCGATTTTTCATTTTCATCTCACCTATTGGTTATTTGATTTGAAGGTTGCAAACACTTTGGTGGTCCTACATTGGAAAATTCCTTTGAATGTTTGATTTATAATTTCAAGCCATGTGGCCAAATATCTTGAACCAAAAGTAATTTCCCTTGAATGATATTCTAGAGTATATTGTTATATTTGGATTCCACTATTGTTCTTGTGTCCTTCGATATCTACTGGCTATGGAAGACATATTTTTGTGAATATCCAATATATCCATATCAATAACACTAGATTTAAGGCACATTTTTGTGTCTTATATTTGTACTTATTATTGTCTTGTTGGTTCTATGAATGTTATGATTCTGATCTATATCCAAATAAATCATTAGTCTCAGAGAAGATGCTTTCAGCCTGACATCAACATTGACTTCTTTTTGTAAATGATAGAGCCCCATACTAGCCTTATCATTTAAAATTTTCTGCTTATTTTGATTTTCTAGAACACTATGCTCCAATTCAATATTTTCCATCTTTTGAGTCATCTTCTTAGCTAATGTCATATTGGGAGTAAATGGTTTTTCTCGATCCTTAACTTATCTTCACAAATTGAAAACATATTATTAATTTTCATTAATTCTTTTGATTTTATCTTTTAGTATGTTATTTAACCCATCAATATCACTTCTCTATTATTGAAACATGAGTTTATGCTCACTAACTATTTTGAGTCCACTGGAAAAGTCGACATGATATTGTAAATTTCTTCCATTAACTCAGGCTTCTCTTAATATTATTTCTGCATGTAGAGTTTATCATTATGAATCACATTGTTCTGTTTATTCAGTTTGGATCTCCAAACATCTATCTACCCAAAAGATTCTTCTAATTAAGCCTTCGTATCAATTTTTCCTTCAATTTTATCCTCATCAATGTTAGTTTCCTCTATTTTCGAAGGTCTACTGACCATAGGCACCACAAAAGTTTCCCCACGATCATTATAGTGCCCTATATCCTCAAACTTTACTACCACTATTTCATCTAAACTGTCACATTCTTGTGAAATAACATTCTTTTTCAGGAAGAATTTTCTATTAAATTTTTTCTTTCCATTATCATAGACATACGACTTCTTCCTAGGGACTTCAACATTATCTTCATCATCTTCTTAGAATTTCATGGGGCACCTTTCTACAAGATGAATAACCCTTCCACATATAAATCAATCATTTGGATGTTTCCCCTTAGACACTCTATTTATTATTGTATATTTGAGTAAGGTAATAACATCACCTCGTCTATCTATTCTTCTTTCTCATAAAAAAATAGTGAGATTCTTCATGGCCTTGAATGAAACCTCATTGGATTTCCCCATTTCGACAACATTATTATAATCATTTATCATTTCACATGCTATAGTGGTATAATTATTGTTAGCCAGTGGTAGCTGTTTTAGATTTTATATTCCAAGACTGAAACATTATGATTGTACCAAGGTGGATGTTTCCTAAAGATAGCATTCACAATATTTATATCATCAATGAATTCTCTTTGACCTAATATGTCTTACATTATAACATTTACCCTATCAAAGAATACACCCACAGATTCATTTGGGTTCATTATCATATCTGTGTACTTGTTCTACAAAACTTTTTGCTTTTCATCAATGACCATTGAACCACCTTCATATATATTCAACATCTTTTCCCATATAGCTGGTGATGTTTTACATTACATCACCTTTTTAGAAATGGCATTGTATAGGTCTCCCCCTAAATCATTGATACATTTGGAATCAACATCCAATTCCCTACTTTCATCTTATGATAAAGAAACATTATTGATATATAATGAAATTTCATGCATCGCTGCTATGAATACATAAAATCCTCAAGAATAGAAGTGTTGTTACATCCACTTTTTCCATATATGAAAATTATTTCTGTCATTGATCATAACACCCTTGTGATTGATGAGCTCCTTTGATTGAGAAACAATAATATTATCCTTTCCTTATATTACCAATTGTATGGTCCACGAGGTCAAATACCCTAAGAGGAGGGGGGATCCAGATAAGATTGATCAAAACAACGGACCATTTTTATCTTGATTCATTGTTAATAAATACTATTTCAACCTCTTTTTCATAGCTATGATTGAACAGAAATTAGAGAATACACGAAACACATAATTTTTTTACTTGGTTAAACCTCAATGGGATTATTCTATGGAGAATACAATGATAATGTATCGTTTTAACAAATCAAAAAATGAACACTATTGTTTACAATTTTTGGAGTAGACTCGATATCTTTCCTGGTTTATAACCAATCATAATTTAAAATCTAAATGCTCTCTCAACAGATGTATTCCCACTAAATATATAGAATATCCACTCACAATTTATAGACATGTAGGTCCCTTAATTATCTCTAATGAATTCTTCATCCATTGTCTGTAGATGCTCTATTGATGTCCCAATTTCATCCACAAATGAATAATGCTTTACCATAGATGTACTGAGAGACTCAAAATCATTCACACAACATTTAATATGTCTTCCATGAATGATTCATCTATTTCATGACAGATTAATCTTTTTTCATGAAACACATCTTTCACGAAACATCATCTTATGCTGAACTCAAATATTACACACAACGTCCTTAGCTTGAACGCAACTCAATATCATTCATACAAATCCCTTTTCATAAAATCATTATGTGATTCATATCTCAGATTTCTTTTTTGTCTAGAGAATCTTCAAATGAGGTGGTCACCTGTTATTTACAGGCATCACCCCAACACTGTGGAATATCTTGATCTGTCATGCATGAACTCCTTAGGGCGCAAAACCGAATTTGACGTTGCATTGTGAGAGAAAGAATCTTTTTCACAAACTCATATTTCACACACATATTGCAATATTTTTTACACTAAATGCCTTTTCTATTTTTTGACTTTCTAATCCTGAAACATTCCCTACGCTCAAGCATCCAAATTTCCTTCAATATTCCATGTAGGTTTCAAAATCACTTTCAATCATGCACGCAACATCCTTTTTCTAAAACACGTTTCATCATTTTCCTAATTTTGAGGGCCAATATTTTTGTAAATATTAGAAGACAATTGCACCTTTTACCTATTCTCTTTGTCCTTCCACTTGTTCATCCATTCCAATTTCATGGTTCGTTATCTACATTTCTTGTCAAAAATCTCTCTGGAACTCCATAACTGACAATAGAAACCCTATTTTTCAACAAACACAATCTACCAATAAATACATCAATGTTTCCTGGATGGGTTTTTTCCAAAATTATAAAATATAGAAATATGATACAAAATACATGATTCATGGAGACAGTAGGTCATGAAAACACATGATTGATGTTTCCATTTTATTATTGTATTGATTGAATGAAGTGTTTATGACATATCATCCTTATATAATGGTTTTTATTTCTTATATTTCTCATATTTTTATTAAAACAATAATTATTTCATTCCATGTAATTCATGAATGAATCACATCACTTTGCATGGTAGTAGTTTTTCGTGCACATGTATGTAGTTATCATATTCCAAAAAATAGAATTATTGATGATATGTGTGATTAAAAAATACCAAATTCAGAATAAAATCATAAATATAATACATAAACACTATTTATATCAATATTCACTAAAATTAGATGTTGTTATGGAAAAACGAATAACATCGGTCTGTGAGTCCGTAGTTCACTGTATGCCAGAATGACGATTTCATAACCCATTGGATGTACATCAATGCTATTGTAGGTTTTAGACATAACCTAAAATTATAACGTTATATTTAATATACTAGGGTTATTATATGATCATATTATGATTTCATTGTAAATACATAGAGAATCATGTAAAAACCCCCTCATTGATAAACGTTACACCTTATTCAGGTATCCTCCTTATGTTTGCACTAGAGCTTTGATTAGTATACATTATCTCCAAAATATGGCATCAATGATGAGGGTAGAAATGATTTGAATTAAATGTTTTATGTATATTTGAGGAAATTTTTTTGAGAGGTGTAAATAATTGGGGATAGTGCGTGACTTTTTATAGTATAGGAGGAGAGACATTCTTGTAATTTTAGAAAATTATTAAGTATGGGGAGGTCAATCTTAGCGCAAGGGGTTCAGAAACTAATAATTAAAGGGTTTATAGGGTTATATGGTCGATAAAAAATTCTATAACATATGGGAAAACATGTTTTAAACATCTCATTCCAAGACATCTATGTTTCCCATTTTTTACAATTCTGGTTTTTCACTATGGTAACATGATTTCTATCCTTCATAATTTATCATTAAAATTAAATTTTTTGGAAATTTATTAGATAATATATTCCATTTGATTGAAAATATTATATCTAATTTATTAATTAGTAATCATGTATTTTTTGTAAATTAATTTTAAAATAAGTGCTATTAATATGAAAAAACACTACATTTACTGTAACTGCACAAACTGAGTTTTACTATTTCATAGTCTATAGATTAATTTTAATAGAAAAAATGATAAATTAATGGAAAATATTTTATATTTAGTAAAATTAGAAAATATTTTTTTAGAATTTAGGATTTTTATATATTTTAAATTATTTATTAAAAACAAATTTATCTTAAAATAACATTAATGTCAATTTTATATTATTCATTGAAATTGAATTTCATAAAATTCAATAAAATTATAGAATTAAATTATATTTTTTCCTCACGTTAGTAAAAAATTTATTCTTATAAATGAATAATTTTACACAATAATTCATTCAATTTACCTCACTTTTATAATTTTTATTATTAAACAATTTAATTTTCATTAACAAAAAGATTATTATGTTGGAATATCATGTGAAATTTAAGAAAAAAAATCATCTATTAAAAATGAAGATAAATAATTATGATAATATCACATCATTTATATTTAATTATAATATTTATAACTATAAAATTTTAAATTTTTTCCATTCCCAAAGTAGCAAAGATATTAAATGTAATAAAATTATCTTTATTGTCTTTTTGTATACTTACCTTGTGATATTGGTCATATTCAAAGGAAAGGGGATCTAAATCTTGATATTTTAAATAATTTTTGGGAAATGATCAAAAGTAACCCATTAAATAAATTTTTTATAAAAGTTTCGGTAATTTTAACTCTGATCATTCATGGTTAGCCCCTTAGTAATTTAAGGTTTACTAAATCCCGATAATTATTATTTACTTAATTAAATATTTCTTTTGGTAAAAATATAATTTTACCTCAGTATTAATTAGAAAGTATTCTAATTAAAAACATGAAATCCAATTTTAAAACAAACATTCACAATAGTGTTAAAAAATAGTTTAAAATTCATCTCATAGACTTGATGATTAAGGGTGTTTTTAAAGAGAAAATTTTTCGATGTTTAAAATGTTTTTATATCCATATTCAATGTGAAATTGAATAAAAATACCTACCTTCAACTAATTTATATAAAATTTATCCAACATTACTTTAAACTCATTTTAAAATACAATTTATTGGTATAGCTAAATGATATGATGTGGATGTTTTCAATTAATATCCACTATTGTTTCACTATTAATCCACAAATAACACTTTTAAGAAAAATCCAAAAACATCACCCTAGGATAATTTTTTATTTTATTATTTAAAAAATTATTTTTATTTCTCAAATTAATATTTTAAATGTGGAATAAATTAGTTTTATGATAATTTTTCCATAAAAAGGAGTCAAAATGCTTTTAGAAAAAAACATTTTTAAGTATAAAAGTGGATTTATTCTTATCTATTATCTCTAATACCTATAATATGCATGAAAAAAATTATTTTTATATATAATATAAAAATTTCACTAGAAAAATTAACAAATTTTGATTGTGATAATTTTCTAGTATAAAACACACTAGTGTGCATAAGAATAGGTTTTTGGAAAAGATATCCATTTAATTTCAATTGGATTTTATATTCATTTTTATGTAATTGGTTACCAAATAATTATATATAAATGTGTTAATGATATTTTCATATTTTATTATATCCGATTAATACCATCCATTCTAATTCCAGATAACAAATTTCATTTTAAAAAAAAAATATTTAAATTGTGTGTCAGGTTTAGTATAGACTCAATGTTGTGTGTAATTCAAGATAAAAATAGAATTATGTGAAACATAAGAAAAAAATTGTATTTCATGTAACTCAAGATAAAATAATTTTTTCATGTAATGTAAAGTATCACTATGAATTACTATATTTGAAAAATTATTATTTTCCAAAATCTAAGGGTGTTACACAATATTATTATTTTTTCATCCAATATTACTCTTTTTATGGGTTTTTTTGTAATACTTAATCGAATACCTTAAAGTAACTATGTAATAAATCATTTTTCATGGTATGTAAATATCATATGATTATCCCATGTATTCTCCCCATGATTTTATAACTAGGAGTTCACACTTAAGCATGTTCAATATCATCCATATTAATGATCGAGTCAATGCTAAATCAGACATTTCCTAGGTGATTACCCCAATAAGGATATGTGTCATAGCCTCATCAAATGTATAGTACCCAAAAAGGGATGTAATTACTTGGAAAACATCATACTAAATACGTCAACAATTTATTAGGTGGTAATACTATACCTATACATATGAATAGTTTTTTCTAAAAAGTTATCTTATCCTAATCCTCAAATAAAATTTTCATTATTACTTTAACATTAAATTATATTCTATCTAAAACTATTATTTATACCATTTAAATTATGAAAAACCATAAATTATAAAACCCTTACATTATCTTCAAAAAACATCTTAATCTCAAACGTTATCAAAATGCTGATCCAATACCAATTTTGACTCCCCATTATATGGTTGTCAAAATTACATGACATTAATTAATTTATTTTATTACATAAATTAATAATACCCTTTTATATTTAGATATTTAAATATTTTGGAAACAAAATAATAATGCTCTTGTATTTATATAATAATTTAATTTTTCCACAATATAAGAAATTACATAATCCATAATAAGTATTCAACATATCTAAAAAACTCACCACACAATATATCATGTTAAATATATCATGTTTAATAATTTTCTTCAAAACCTATTGAGAAGGAATCGTATAAAGGGGTGAGCTCAAACACTCTATAGGGGTAAAAAAAAGTGGTCATAATCAAAGTACATAAGTGATAATAATACGAGTCTAAATATTAGGAAAGAAATAGGTAATCAAAATTATCTTCAGAATCAATTAATACTAAGAGAATAATATACCCAGGGATAGAAATGAAAGTAAATAGATCGCATGAATAACAATAACTAAATTCATAGTGATGGATAATTTATTGTATGATATATTGATCATACTATTAATAACTCATATAGGAAATCATTGTTTTCATAATGGCCATAACCATGAAATCATTTTTTTCACCATTACAACTATCAATAAATCATTCATAATTTGGAATCCTCACAACAATGAAAAAATATAAATAAATCTTATGATACCTAACAATTTATTAATGGGCTAAAAAATGTTAGCTCCACTTATCCATTTAATGAGTCCAATGCGTTAATCATATGAGATAATTACTAAAAAATACACATTTAACATTGACAATAATCCTCTATATGGGAATTAAAATACTTTTTGAAATTTTATTTGATAAAATGGTTTTGAAAATTGAATCATGAATATATATATTTCATAATAAAATCCATTTTAATGTTTCCCAATAAAATTAATTACCATTGTTAAAAAAATTAGTATTAAGATAATAGTAAAAGAGGTATGTTGCGTTTAACTTAGGGTAACAGACATATAACATTTAAAAACGTCCATTGAATTTAATTTGGGAGATTTGGATATACCAATACATGTTACCCATACAATTTTGTCAATTTTTTGAGAAATTATACATTTAAAATGAAATTTTATTAATTAAAAACATAAATTTGTTTCCTAAAGCATCCTTGTAACACCCCAGGTAAATAGAGAATATGAAATTTTCTCATTTATACATATTTGTGAATAAAATATTAGTATTACTTTAAAGTGGACGCTCTACTCGATGGTGTACCCAATACGCAACAACGAGTTTCTTGGGAATCTTCTATTGCAATCTAATAATAAAATAATATTATTTTAAATGGTAGTTAACGCCTAGATATTGTAATGGAGGGAATGAACATAACTAACTAAAAAATGATTATATATGTTTGTCAAATATTCTCACTTTTTACAATAAATTTTAGAGGATTAAAAATGCGAATAAATCCAATTTTAAACGTAAACATTCTAATATTCTTTAAAAGGTCGATTAATCGCCTTTTGATGACGAACCTATTTTTAATCCACTTTTTGAAAATTTTATTTGTTATATTTGACAAAATATAATTCTTCTTTAGAATCAGGACATCAAAATTTACTTTGTGTAAATTTATGGTATTTTTCCGATAATGTTCATTTTTTGATGAATAGTGAAAACTGTTGTATTTTAATTCAAAACCACTTTTTACTCTAATTTATTTATATTATTAGATTAACTTTTTAATTGGTTTTAAAGTGAAATTATAATATATTTTTACCATTTAATCCAATATTGGTCGTTGTAATTAATTTCATCTTGAAATTGGACTTAAACTAGTGTCAATCTTTTGATACTTATTGTTTCATAAAAACACGCTATATGATCTGACAGTGGGAATTAATTGTTAAATTAATTAATGCAAGTTATATTTTTTGAATTTTTTTAAAATAGACATCATTTTTGAATTCGGAATATCAAATATAGCTTAGGGTGAATTTTTGGTATTTTTCTGGAAAACTTCAATTTTTGATGAATAGTGAAACCACTAAGTGGTACTTAAAAAAATTGATTTTTCGTTTAAATGAAATTTTACCACCTTTGTGTTTTAAATTTCCAAAATCCAACATACATGGTTTTCATTAAGAATTAAAATGTGGTTCAAAGGGATTAAAATAAATGTTTTGTTGAATGGTAACTTTTAAGTTTTTATCGCGATTAGAGGTAATTAGTGTAGTTTAAGGTAAAAATAATGTTTTAATAATATGAAATGACCTAGAAACATGTCCTACCATCATTGTATGAGTCATGGACGACCATGAGAACCCATGGGTCTACTTGGGGACCCCATGGAGCCACTTTTCATGGAAAATGACATTAATACATTTTTATTTAAAGTTAAAATTAAAATGACACAAACATGTGTTGTTTTACTAAAACAGTTCTTAGATGGGGTTATACAAGTCATATTTTTTACTATAAATATTAATTGGAAAGATAAAAAGATTTAATACATCATGATATTTTTTTAATAATTTTTAGGCATTAAATAAATTAATTTAATTATGACACCGTGATGATGCAGTGATTACCTCATAAATGAACGATTCAAATAAAATGAGAATATATGGTTAAATCTAAGTCTGAAACTTGTCACAAACCTATTTTATTGGTGTATTTCTAATCCTTATCACCTTATCCTCGAAATATATCCTTTTGGGACCTTTTAAATCCGAAAATAATTTTATAATAAAGTAATATTTTATAACTTTCCAAGAGTTCCCCTCCTCTCCTCTTATAAAAGGCCCCCACCTCTACCACCTTACACACACCTCTAAAGCCTTTTTCTCTGCAAAACCCGTCCCATTTAATCTCTACACATCCCTCTCTTCATCATTAAAGCCCCACATTTGGCAGAATCCTTTCCAAGGTAGCCTTTGAGCTCAAATGAAAGAGAGTTACCCGATTTAAAGGTAGTGTCTTCTCTTGTGTTCTTATGTTTTATTTTGCTTCTTCAACCCCCTAAACTCTTTTATTCATTTATTTTGTAACAACACCAGTATCATCCATATAATAGTATGTTTTTATAATAGGTATTCGAGCTACACATACACACACCTACATCTAATGGTTAAAGAACATACTATTTCTGTGGATGGCGAATTTCTGCCTCACGAAACGATGATTGTTCAACACTCATATAACACATTCAAAGGTGGCCATTAAGAAGTCACTATATTTATATATGATATATAATATGTTTATGTTTTACTTAAACTTCTGTATTCTTCATTTATGGAATACCTTTATGGCTTCCATTATGGGTACATGCGATATCTTCTTTTTAGAAAGTGCGGACTACCGCCCCCTCAAAGTGATTTGATTCATTAATACCATATGAGGTACGTATAAAACATAGATTTAATGATATTATATATGATAAAATACTGGAATTAAAATACTATTATGTATAATTATTTTTTAGTTCCATTAAATATGAAATCGAAATGGAAGTAGCGTTCATGCGTACGTACGGCTTACCGTCGCCATGAATGGTGCATTTCATTTCTTACCTCTAAATGTTATGTAATATTATAAATGCATATATATACTGGATATATATGATATATATGATATCTAAATCACGAATATAATTCTGGATATAATGGATATCTTACCACATGAACAACTTGTAATTATAAAGAGTTTATTTTTGACTCAAGTACAAATGATCGTCAAAACAACCGTTATTAACTTAAATAAAAAAATGGTGTTCATGACATGGTAATAAGTGATATAAAAGGAATAATGAACTTGAAAAAGGTTCTTAAGTAAATTTAAATTAAATCATGTTTATTATTCAGGATATTAAAGAACGATCGAGTCAAGTCAGACACGAGGTAAGGGATCCTACTCCTCTCTTTCTTTTTATGTACACTCTTTTATGTCATTCCTTTTAAGCTCATATTTTTATGATTGGGATGTTGTTTGATATTACTCGTACTGTACTTATTATTTTAATATGATTAGAGACCCTATTTTCTCTCATCAATCAATTTTGGAAGTTTTGAGTGGCGTCGTTATGCTACCGAATTTTCATAAGAGATCTAACCTCTCTCTTTCTTTTTAAGTACTCCCCTTTATGTCACTTATTTTAAGCTCCACTTTGTTATGATGGGGGATGTTCTTTTATATTTCTCTTTCTGTAAATTTAATTTTAATATTATGAGAGAACCTATTTTATCTCATCAATCCATTTTTTGAAGTTTTATGTGGCGTCGTTAGGCTGCCGAGTTTTCGTAAGGGATTTTTCATCTCACTTTTAGTCCCGTGGGATTTATGCTACATTTTCCACAATTTCCATTGAGTGGTGTTTGTACTTCCCATTATTATACTCTTTGTGTAATATAATTTCATTTATATCTATTTACATATTCATTGTATGACCCTTCTTCAATGGGGTGTACGTTTCGAAAGTTACCGAAGTCTGTAAGGGAACCTTTCACCCCTCCTCTTTTTAAAAGACTTCTTTTGTTATGCCTTTCAATTCACATACTATTATGTTGAGATATGTTCTTATATATCCTTATTGATGTAAATTTTATGTCCAAGTGATGAGATACCCTTTTTATCTCTCATCAACTCTCTTTCTGAATTTTTAAGTGACACCGTTAGGCTGTCGAATTTTTGCATGGGAACTTCTTAACCCAATTTTGATTATTTGGGATAAACTTGTACTCCTTGAATATGACGTTATATGAATATGTGTGAATGTCCTATGATTTTTTTACACTTGATATCCACTTATATTTGGTGTATTCGTTTGTCACACATAATTATGTAATTGATTTATCCTTAATCCAAGGATATCGTCTTTGTATGGGACTTCGTCTCAATCTCCTTTCATTGAGGCATATTTTGATTTATACACAACCTTATTTTATATGGTGTATAAACCCCTTTAAATTTTATGTTTATCCAAAAGGAATCTTTTTATACGAAGCGTTTTACTAAATGACAAAAGGGAATGTTTTTGTCATATGTATGCGGTGACAACGACTTCTCCGCCGCCGTAACCATTATTTGAGTTTCAGCTTCCTCTACAAGCCATAATTATTTTAAAATGAAAAATAAATACCGTGTTTTACTTTTCTTTAATTTTGGTATTGAAAATGGTTTTCATTATGTTTTTGTTATATCAATGTGTTGTATTGATATCTTGTGATTGAAATGTGGAAATGTTATGTTTACTTTATGCATGTTTTATGTGATACGATAAGGTTATGGTTCTTGGGCATTATTATGAATACGGGTGGTTCTGTGATAAACTAAGGGTGAGTGAGCCCGATATAGCTCTCCAATGCATTGGGTAACGCGAAGGGGTTAAACGTTGAGGTTTCTCCGAAGAGATTTAGGTAATATACTGTGATGGGTATTCAAAACGTAACCAAGAGGGTTACTCCGTACATAAGAATGTTATTAATGCCTCAAGTTACCTTTATGTCTTATGATTTCTATTATTTATTCATGATTTGATGAGGTATGTTAAAATTATTATGTTTTATGAGTAAAGTATGTTTTCATACATGGACTAATGTTTTCTTTTCATACTTTTATATCCCTTATTGAGCTTTTTATGCTCATCCCATGTTTTTGAAATGTTTTTCATAAGTCAAGGGAAAGGTGCATGATATGATGATAGTGTCAAGTAAGTGTCAAGAAAGAATCCATGTTTTATTTTAAAGATGTTTCCATTGATGGGAAAAAAAATATCTTTTATGTAACCACATTGTTTAAATGTGGAATGTAATTCATGATTTATGATCTAATTCTCTAAAACTCTAAACCTAAAAAGATGATCAATGTGAATTATTCATTTAATTCAATATTAAGTAAGGTTTATGGCCGGGGCCTTATAATCCTAACATTCACTTTTAATGAGATAACACATCCTCTATTCAAGGATATATATAAACCTATAATTTATCCTATAAATTATAAAATAAATTCACACATGAAACCTCTACCACTAACATAATCCCTGAGTAAATCATATTTATTCTAATCCTTTCAAATCCAAGGATTATTATAAAGAAAATTCAATTCACTAGCATGAGTATTATTGACTACAAATTTTATTCATAAATTTATTGAGGAAAATATTTTATAGAAATACAAATATAATGATAGTATTATAATTTATATATATTAATGTTACAATATTAATGGTATTAGAATTTTTTATTTACATACCCCATCAATTATGAAAAACATAACAATTGTTCATGCATAGTGTGGACTACCACCTCCATGACATAATATTTTTTTTCTTCTCCACCATTTGAGGTTGGATATAAGGATGGTATTTAATGTTAAATAATAAGTTTATGAAATAATTTAGGTTAAAAATTATAAATTATTGTTCATATTGAAAATATTTTCATTATACATCCGTCCCTAATTTAATCATTTTAAATATTCATATTGAGGGGATTAACTTTTATTGATATTGTGTAATATTTTTATAAGGACCCAACCATTAAACATTACATAATAATGAAATAAAAGAAACATTATCACCGAGGATCTTTTCATGTTTATATTTTTAGAGAATTAGGACATGACTATTAAATCTAAATGATTACAAAGTGAACACATCTACTTAGTTTCCATTTTTCACAAAATAAAAACTCTTGAACAAAAGATTCATGTCTAGTTCCATGTTTTAGAGATAATGACATTTCCATGATCCCATCCATGACCCTATTCCACATTATTCCCTGTGAAAAACATTTCAAAAACATGTGATGAGCATAAAAAGCTCAGTAAGGTATACACAATGAATGAAAAAATTAGATCATCAATATATATATAACATAAGACTTTTATCATACCTTATGGAATCATAAGATTTATGAATAACTCATACAAATCATATGACATAAAGGTAACTTGATACATTCATAGCATTCTTACATAGGGAGTAACCCTCATGGTTACATTTGGAATACCCAACACAGTATATAACCTAAATCTCTTTGGAGAATCCTTAGCAGTTAACTCCATCATGTTACCCAATGCATTGGAGAGCTATCTCGGGCTCACCCGCCCATAGTTTATCATGGAACCACCTGACTTCATAAACAATTCCCAAGAACCATATCATAATCGTATCGTATAAAACCTGCATAATGGTAACATAACATTTAAAAATTTCAATCACAAGATATCAACACAACACATTGATAGAATCAAAACATTATAAAAAGCATTTTAAATACCAAAATAAAATAAAAGTAAAACATGGTATTTATTTTTCTTTTAAAAAAATTTATGGCTTGTAGAAGAAGTAGAAAATAAAATAAAATGTAATGGCAGGAGAGAAGTCGTTGTCGCTGCATACGTAAGACAAAAAAACATTTCTTTTGTCATTCATAAAAATGATTCATGTAAAAAGATACCTTTTTAATTAAATAAAAAAATCAAAAGGGTTTTATACACCGTATAAAATAAAGTCGTGTAGAAATCAAATGATGCCTTAATGAAAGGAGATTGAGACAAAGTCCCGTACAAAGTTGATATCCTTAGATTAAGGATAAATAAATTACATAATTATGTGTGAGAAATACAGATACCCTCAATATAAGTGGATATTAAGTGTAAAATAGTCAGGGTTCATCCACACATATTCATTGCATGACATAATCAAGATGTAGAGGTTTAACCCAAATAATTGAAATTGGGTTAAGAAGTTCCCTTACCGAAATCTGAGAGCCTAATGACATCACATTAAATTTCATAAAATGAGTTAATGAGAGATAAAAAGGGTATCTCATCAATTGGACATAAAATTTACAACAATAAGGATATATAATAACATATCCCAATATAAGAATATGTAAATTAAAAGACCTATAAAAACAAGTCTTTTAAAAAGAGGAGGGTGAAAGGTTCCCTTTCCGATTTGGGTAACTTTTGAAACGTACACCATAGGAAAGAAGGCTCATACAATGAAGATGTAAATACCCATAAAATAACGTATATTACACAAATAATACAATAATTTTTGTTACATACACCACACGAATGGAAATAGTGGCTAATATAGCATGAATCTAACGGGAATAAAAAGTGAGATAAAAACCCCTTACTTCATTGTAATAAATGGAGTCATATGAACAAAAGATAATAAGAACCAAATTAGTCACATAATAACATGAATATAAATATAATCATGATAATATATATCAAATGTAACTACACAGTACACCAATTTCAATAAATAATTGGCGAACAATGGAAATCTCACGGAATTAAAAGTGAGATTAGAAATCTTGTTACCACATGTCTGACTTGACTCAATTGTATGTTCCTTGTTATTACTGAATGATAAATTTAAGTTAATTTATACATTATTAAGAACATTTTTCATGTTTTTATTTCTTTTATATCACTTATTACAATGTTATAAACATTATGTAATCATTTAAGTTAATAACGATCGTTTTGTCGATATTTGGTACTTGAGTCAAAAGTGAACTTCTTATATTTACAAGTTGTTCATGTAGTGAAATATCCATTATCTCTATCATGATATTAATGAAGTAGATATCATATATATCATATATATTCAGTATATATATGTATTTATACCAGTACATAATAGTTGATGTTATGAAATGAAATGTACAGTTCATGGAGACTGTAAGCTGTACATACGCATGAATGCTACTTTCATTTCTATTTCACATTTAATGGAATGAAGAAATTATTATATAGAGGTATATTATAATTTCAGTATAATATCATATATAATATCATTAACTACAGCCTTCATATGTCCCACATATGGCATTAACGATTCAAATCACTTTGAGGGGGTGGTAGTCTGCACTTTCTAAAATGAAATTATCACGTTTACCCATTATGGAAACCATAATGGTATGGAATAAATGAAAAATACAGAATCATAATGAAAAACTAAACATAATATATATCATATATAAATACAGTGACATCTTAATGGCCACCATGAGAGGTGGTAGGAGATAATTGAATAATCATTGTTTCGTGAAGAAGTAGTTCATTGTCCACAGAAACTGTATGTTCCACACCCATTAGATGGATGTGTGTGTAATTTTAGCACTAATCCATATCATAAAAACATCCTAGTATATTTAGGACACTGGTGTTGTTATAAAAGAAATTAATAAAAAGAGTTTAAGGGGTTGGAGAAGCAAAATAATACAAAATAACATAAGAGAATACATTACCTCTAAATCGGGTAACATTTTTTGATTTGAGCCATAGGATTCCTTGGAAAGACTTCTATCCAATGTGTGGCTTCTAGGAGTAGTAGAGGGATGTGGAGAGATAATATGATTAGATTTTAGATGAGCCAAGGGCTTGAGAGGTGTGGGTAAAGTGATAGAGGTGGGGGGGATTTTATAAGAGGGAGGAGGGTCACTATTGTAAAGTCTTGAAATGTTACTTTATTATAAAATGGTTTTCATATTTTAAAGGTCCCAAAATGATATATTTCTAGGATATGGTGATAAGGGTTATAAATACAACTATCCAATAGGTTTTATACAACTGTAATTCTTAGATTTTACCTTATCATTTCATTATATTTAAATCGTGTATTAATGAGGTAATCATTGTATCATCATGGTGTCATAAAAAAATTATATATTTAAAGTATAAAAATTAAAAAAAACTATCATGATGTAGGAAATATTTTTACCTTTCCAATGAATATTTATAGTCTAATAGATCATTTATGTAAACAAAATTAAAATTTTTTTACATAGGATATACAAACCTTTGTTATATTTCTATTCTTTTTTTTAAAAAAAATCATAAATGTCACTATCACACCCATGTGACTCCATGGTCCCTCAAGATTGGTAAAAATATTCCCATGGTCGTCCATGACTCAAAAAAGTGGATTTGGACACATGTTGGGGTCATTTTATATTATTATGATATTATTTTATTACCCTTAACTACCCGATTAATAATTAATCACGATAATTAAAGATAATTACCGTGATTACTATTCATAATGTCCAAAAACAAAAGAGTCTTAACTATATAATTTGGAAATTCTGATTCCAAATATGTAATATAGTTTAAAATATTTCAAACACAGAAATTGCAGTAATTAATTTAAAAATAATTCACGTTGCCACAACCAAAGACGGGTTTTTATGAAGTAAAATTTATCAAAAGTTTGACTTGTTTTTAAATTCAATTGAAAAGTGAAATTACATCCAATGAAAAAAAATTATTATGTGATAGAAATATAATTAATTTAAACTTTAAAACTAATTAAAATGTAAATATAACTATATAATTAAATTAGATGAAAAAGCAGTTTTGAAGTAAAATGCAGTATTTTGTACTATTCATTAAAAATGATCATTTTTCATAAAAATATCAAAACATTATCCAAAGTAAATTTGATATTCCAAATTCAAAAATTATTTCTATTTTACCAAATTAAAAATATATATGTTTCATTTATTAATTTTAATATTAGTCCCCACTGTCAAAACAAATAACATGTTTTTATGAAACAATATCTATCAAAAGATTGACACTTGTTTTTGTCCAATTCCAAAGTGAAATTAATTATAATGAAGACCATTGGATTAAATAGTAAAAAATATTTTAACTAAACATTAAACCCAATTAAAAATTTAATCTAACCATATAAATTAGTTAGATTAAAAGGTGGTTTTGAATTAAAATACTGCATTTTTACTATTCATTAAAAAATGAACTTTATCGGAAAAATAACAAAAATTTACACAGATTAAATTTTGATGTCCCAATTCCAAAGAAGGAATTTATTTTGTCAAATATAACATATAAAATTGACAAAAATTAGATTTTTAAAGGGTTCGCCATTAAAAGGCAGTTAATCGATCTTTTAATGAATATTAGAATATTTTTGCTTAAAATTGGATTCATTCTCATTTTAATCCTATATAATTTATTGTGTAATTGTTAAAATATTTACCAAACATATATAATCATTTTGTAGTTAGTTCTATTCATTCCCACCATCACAAAGGCTAGGCATTAACAACCATTTAAAATTAGATTATTATATTATTAGTGTGCAACGTAAGATTTCAATGAAACTAGTTGTTGCGTATTGGGTACGCCATTGAACATAGCATCCCCTTTAAAGTGATATAACACTTTATTCACAAATATTAATAAATATGAAAATTCATATTCTCTATTTACCTGGGATGTTACATCCTTACCCCATTTTGGAAATTGCATCCTCGCAATTTTAAAATTGGGCTCAGAAACTTCAATAAAAGCCCCACATCGAAAAAGGAGTAATTAAAACAATCACTTTAAATGAAAGAAATAGAGGTACAATGGTAACCTGAAATAACCCATAATAGGATTCCATTAAAACATTGATAGAGGGGAAAAAACAAACCATCATGTTCTGATTGAGAGTGATAGAAAACTTGTTTAGGAGAATGTTAACCTCTAGAAAGTCAAAAACTTGTGATGGGTTAAACAGTATTTTGATTCCCCAAAAGGAAAAGTTAACAGACAACTCTTTTGTTTAAAGTTACTTTTCATTAAAGAATTTATTTATGTGCTTAACTAAAACATAAGGAAACATACTCACATGTCATGTATACTTTCATCTTTTACTTGATTTCTATCACAAACTCATATTTTCACCAAACGATGAGTATTAATGATATCTTGTTTTCATTAAGACTGCTAAAATAAACTTCAAGAGAATTACATAATCCATAAAAGATAAACTATATATTTCCCATGTCTTTAGACCTTAACCAAAACCAAAATGGTTAGTAAAAGATCATATAATCCCCAGAAAGGAAAATCATTCACAAAAAGAAAAACTACTCTTAATATACAAAATTTTTCCAACAAAACCCAATGTTCATCAAAGACCATTCAATATGAATATATCCATATAATTCTTCAAAGTAATCCAAACTAAGATTTAAACCCAAATCTCTGAAGGATTTAATCACATAGTCATCCAAGGTAAATCTTAACATTTCTCTCCAAATAACATCAGTTACTCTTAAAGTATCATATTGAAAAGCAATTAACCTAATCACATATCCTCCATGATAGGTTAATCACTTCCATAGATAACCAAAAATCAACATATTATTGATTCATAAAAGCATCTAGCTAAAAAAATAAGTCATACTAACCAGGGACTTCACATTTCCTAGGGGTAGGTGATAAATACCAGTCGCACTTTGGTTGTGGGTTCGATTACCGTAGCTTCGTCCGACGCGATGGTGTGTCACAGGGTTTGCGTGTTGTCCATTTTAAAAAACTATATTATTTTATAAAATTCCCCAAAAAGAGATTAATTAATCAAATATAACCATAACATATTTTAACCACAAATTTTATCTAATAACATTTGTTTTGCATCCCAAAATGTATTAACCGGTAATTTCCTCAAATTCCAGGATCATATAAACCAAAATGGTTCTTTATAACTATATCCTCAAAATAAAATATTATTATTCCTTGAATAAAATTTTCACATATCAAACGTCAAGGTTACACATACTATAAAAATTCTTCTAATGTAATCCCATCATCAAAAGAGCCTTAATAATTTTATGAATTTCACCATCCTAAAATATACCATAACTCTTGAATCCCTTATATGTTTACTTCTTACTCATTTAACATTCTTCATGATCCATTAACCATTACGTTCCATCTTATTCTAAAATACTTCTTTCCTACAAAAAAAATTGTGAATCATATCCTAAGATTCAATAATAGGAAAACATATGTTAAGAAATAATATATATCTTTCATTGGTCATTGTCAGTTTCTTCATCCTCAATCAGAATGGCAATAGGTATTGGTAAAAAAATATTTGTATGATCCTGGTGATCCCATTCTCAAAACTTCTTCATAGGACATGTGTTTGCATAATGACCATGAACACCACATTTAAAACATTCAATTGATCCTCCAAAAGAACATCTTTCACTTTACAAGTTTCAACTAGATGCTTTCTTTTTACATAGAAGGTTCTTGCTTTAAGACCTTCATTTCCACATCAATAGCATCTTTTTGTCCCTTTGAAACATTTTCCTACGTGTTTCATTCCACATCTTTGACACATTGTTTTTTGAACACACTTTCCTTTATGATTATTTCATGAACATCCGTAGGGATTTGTTTCTCGCATATATGAAGCCTTATAAAATTCACTAAGGATAAGATGGTCAATCATGACTCCAGATAGTTGGTTGAGAATAACCACAAGAGTTCTCATTACGGCTCCCATATCATTCAGTTGCACGTTCGGAAAACCGTCACAGTTTTCTTCGCATCCATTGTTACATTGGTGCCCGCTAGATCCAGCCATTTACTAAAACCAAAAAGGTCAGTGTGAGTATATTAGTAAATAATTATATAATACTATGGTATAATTAATCATGTTATCTTAAACTCATTCACTTTATCTAAAAAAATATTACTCTTTCTGAAATCCTAACCATTATGGTAATGTCACTTGAGCTTAAAGAATACACTAACCACTAAAGTTATCTAAACCGAGGTCTGATACCATCCATAAGGATACGGCCTTAAAACATTACATAATCATGAATTAAATGAAAAATTCACATTGAGTATCTTTTTCAGGTTTAGAGTTTTAGAAAATTTGGACATAACTATTACATATCAACAATTACTGTGTAGACACATCTACTCAGTTTCCATTTTTTTCACAAAATAAAATCTCTTGAACAAAAGAGTCATGTCTAGTTCCATGTTTTAGACAGAATGATATTTCCTTTATCCCATCCTTGACCCTATTCCACTTTATGTCATGTGAAAAACATTTCAAAAACATGGGATGAGCATAAAAATCTCATTATGGGATACACAATGAAATAACAAATCAGATCATCAATATATAAATAACATTATCTTTTTAACATACCTCATGAAATAATAATATTTATGAATAACTTATAGAAATAATAAGACATAAAGGTAACTGGTGGCATTGATAATATTCTTACATAGGGAGTAACCCTCATGGTTATGTTTGGAATACCCATCACAGTATATTCCCTACATCTCTTCGGAGAAACCATAGCGTTTATCTCTTTAGCGTTACCCAATGCATTGGAGAGCTATCTCAGGCTCACTCTCTCTTAGTTTATAATGGAACCACCCGACATCATAAACAATGCCGAAGAACCATAACATAATCGAATCACATAAAACATGCATAAAGGAATCATAACATTTCCACATTTCAATCCCAAGTTATCAATAAAACGCATTGATATAATCAAAACATTATAAAAACCATTTTTAAAACCCCAAAGAAGTAAAACATGGTATTTATTTTTCTTTTCATAAAATTTTATTTCCTGTAGAGGAAGTTGAAACTCAAATAATGGTCACAACGGCAGAGAAGTCATTGTCGTTGCATACGTAAGACAAAAATAACATTCCTTTTATCGTTTCGTAAAACTCTTCATGTAAAAAAGAATCCTTTTGAATAAAATGAATATTCAAGAGGGTTTTATAAACCATATAAAATAATGTCGTGTAAAAATAAAAAGATGAATTAATGAAATGAGATTGAGATGTAGTCCCTTCAAAAGACGGTATCCTTATATTAAGGATAAATCAATAACATAATTATATGTGACAAATATAAATACACACAATATAAGTTGATATTATGTTTAAAAAAATCATAGGACATCCAAACATATTCATAGCACGGCATAATCAATTTTTAGAGGTTTAACCCAAAGAATTGAAATTGGGTTAAGAAGTTCCCTTACAGAAATTTGACAGCCTAACGACGTCACTTTAAAATTCTGAAAATGAGTTGATGAGAGATAAAAAGTGTATCTCATCACTTGGAAATAAAATTTATAGAAAAAAGGATATATAATAATGTAAAGACTCGTAAATTACAAGGAATTGGTTTTTTAATTATTTTTGGAATTTTACAAGAACGCAGTTTCTGACGGCGCCTGATTCCGAGGCCCGGTGTGCCCGGAATCAATTTCTGAAGATTGGCTCGGGTACGTCCAGTGAACGGATGAGTGGGTTTTCCTAAATTTTGAACCGGTGCTCGGAATCGAATTCTGAGGGCATCGATGGAATCACAGTGCTGGTAATTTCTTAGAAATGCCTCTTCCGGAGTTGCGTTTTCTCGGGTGTGGTTTTTAATTTTTGGGCTTAATGTTAAGAAATAAAATAAATTGTACGACAAACTTTATTTTATTTCACTTAAGCTGCTTGGAAGCCACTTAAAACAGCTTAAGCTTAGTCGATGCGGATGGGTTGCTATCCAGAAATATCCTACCCTCTTGGTAGGATATTTGTGAGCTGGAGCGCGCACGAGCCCCACCGTTTCTTTTCCGCTAAGTGACGCACCCGCAACAACCCGTCATTATGAAAGTCAACTGACGTGTTTTCTTAATTTCTTAACGCACTAATTAATTGGGAAGTTTTCTTCATTGAATTAATAGGGAGGTTTATTTTGTTGAATTAATTCTATGAATTAATGGGTCGTTACTTATCTCTTTATTCAGTTCTTAACCGGTTTGAAATCCGTTGGCGTAGTAATAAAATAATACCAACGCCACATCTTGAGGATTACACGTTGGGAGACCATTGACAGAATTCTTGTGTCTTCACCCTTTTTCGCGAAGAACACGAAGAATGCGAAGAACGTGAAAAACGCTGGCCTCCGATGAAGAACGCCAAAACCACGGAAATCGACGACGCGATGCCGTGTGCCGCGACGCCGACGTTTCCTCTTCTGCGATGTTCCTTCCTCCACAATGAAATCTTAAATCATCTGTTGGAGGTAAGAGATTTCGGGTTCCTTTTAGAACTCCTTTGTGGTTTTTATCAACACATAGATTTAATTATTATTAATTAAATATTTTTGTTCTTTAACCTCGAAGTTCGACGACGCGACGCCCTTCCGCGAAGACGCGGCGCCCTTCCGCGATGCGACGATCTCCTCCTTCCGCGGCGATCAAATCCGCGAAGAACGCATGTGCGACGACTTGACGAGGTAGGGATTTTATTTTTGGAAATACCTTTATATTCCCGTGAATGTTTCATTAAAATTAAAGAAACAGTTTCATATGAACAATTTTAATTTATTAAAATTGTTGTTTCATGTGTTGAATAAATTCTCCCGTTGATATTATCTAACGCGGAGGGTGCGGGCCAAACGAACACAACCCGACAACCCTCTACATATTGTTTATTGATGTTTGGATCGACGGGCGATGACAAACGAGGCCACAAGGTGATTTTGAGGCCTCCGCAGTGAAGGTCGGGTCCCGGGAGGACCATAGGAGAAGACGGCAGGAGAAACGGACCACTAGAGCGCATTTGGTGGTCCACGGAAGGCGGCGGCGGCGCACCGCCGGAAGGGAGGCGGTCGGCGGTTCGCCGCCGGCCTCAATCAGCGGCGAAGGGCGGGGGAGCCGCGCACCCCGCCCGTGGTGTCCGCCCGACCGCGTTGGCCGAGTCGCGTCCGGCCGGTCGGGCCGGACCAAACCGGACCGCGCCGGGCCGGGCCGGCCCGGGCCCAGCCGGGTCGGACCCCGGTCGGGTCGCCCCGGTTCGGGCCGACCCAGGGGGGTCGGGCCGGGTCGGCCAGGGCCCAGACCCCCGTTTTCGGACCACATTCGGTAAAATGCCTGTAACATGTGCTACGGGCCTCCAAACGACTCTCCGTCACCGGAAACGCGATCCTTGGATCGAGACGGTCGTTTCAGTATATCACACTCAAGGTTTCGGATTACTTTGGGTTCGGCCGGGTTGGTTCATCCACGAAACCAACCGGGCCCTCGGAGCGGAAACGCTCATATCTTCAGTTCCGGACGTCTGATTGACGTGTCGTCGACTTTTATGGATTCCTCTAAGTGATACGGATCTTTTGGCTTACTCCGCTCGAGGTTTGGATGCCGTCGGAGTGCGGTCGGGTTGGTTCGCTCACGAAACCAACTGGGCCCCTCGAACGAAAAAGCCAATAACTTCCATACCGGGCATCCGATTGACGCGCCGTCTGTTGCATTGCGTTCTTGTTGACAATAAGGAAATTTTGGCATCCTCCGCCTGAGTTTTGGATGCATTTGGGTTATAGCCGTGTTGGATTGTGCCCGAAATCCAACTGGGCCCCTAGAACGGAGAACGATGGTATCATTCAGACCAGACGTCCATTTGACGAACCGTCAGTGGTGTTGGTGATCACGTTGAGAAACGGTCCCTATGAGTATACCCTATGAGTGTTTGGGGTATAGTTGAGTTACAGCCGGATTGGTTCGCACACGAAACCAACCGGGCCCCTGGGACGAAAAGGCTAGCAACTCACAGACCGGGCGTCCGATTGACGCGCCGTCTGTTGTGTTGAGACCCCTTTGACGAGGCGGTCCTTTGAGATACTTCTTCGTGGGACATTGAGATACTTGGAGTATCGACCTATAGCCCGTGGAGCGGACCCTCCCGGAGACGAGCGTACGGAGTACAGAAACCGTGTAGACGGCTGAGACCTGACGACTGCTTGACCGACTCGACTTGGAGTGAGTCGACTAGCCCAGTGGACGGAGCGCCCGGTATTTGGCGACAGACCCACGGCGGACGGAGCGCCGGGTAGTTGGCCGCAGACCTGCGGTACTCGACAGGAGGAGTACCTCTGTAGGCTATTAGGGGGAGCGCCCGGTATTTGTCGACAGACCCTCAGCGGACGGAGCGCCTGGTAGTTGGCCGCAGACCTGCGATACACGACAGGAGGAGTACCTCAGCAGTCTTAGGTTAGTGAGCAGTACCTTGGAGTCGTGACAGGACAACTGTACACTCCAGAGACGGGACTCTTCAGCAGTTACGGTTTCGATAATGAAAATCCTGGTTTGAGCTGAGACTTTTGAACTTTGTGTTTACCACATGATTGAGATGGGTCACTTGATAACTTAGGTATATGTATGGGCATATGCCTGGGTAGTGGTTATCCATTGATTTCACAATCCTTGTGTTTCCTCATGATTGAGATGGGTTACTTGATACCTTAGGTATATGTATGGGCATATATTTATGTAGAGGTTATCTGTTGAGATCTTCTTATGGTTATCCTTGTTGGTTTAGTGATACCTTGAGGGTCTCGGGGTCCCTACTAATTATCGTTATACTCACCCCTGCACGGGCTATGCCCGCACCTCGTTGTGTTGGTTGCAGACGACGGGCAGTGCTGACGGAGGCCGAGTGTTCGAGGACTGGTCGGTACCCGGATGTGGACTACATGACGAGTCTGTACCCGGAGGTGGACTACACGACGAGACGACACACAGAGGAGGTTGACGGATGAGAGCATGGAGGAGGCTATCTGTACCTACCCTTCAGGTAGGATCCGTGGTGGACGACCAGGAGCTACGCTATCTGTACCTACCCTTCAGGTAGGATCCTTGGAGGATGACCCAGGAGCTGCTTCCTTCTTCCAGCTGTTTGTCTTTTTGCTGTTGTACCTTGTTCAGTTGTAGTTGTACTTTCTTTTTGGTTTGTATTCTAGCCCATTTACTTTTCAGCATTTCTTTAGTACTTAGTGTTTTTCTTCCGCTTGTACTATGTGGTGCTTGTTTTCTTTTATAAAGGCAATGCCTTCACAGTTATCGGGATTTATACATTTGGTGCTAGTCGCCAGCCCCTGGCCTTTGGAAGGCGGGCTTGGGGTAGTCACGGAATGGGCCCCGAGGACGGGTCGTGACAAATTGGTATCAAAGGAGTTTGGTTCTACCGCAGAACATATAACTCTGATGTTTCTTTCTGTGAAGAAATAGTGTTAAGAGTACCGAGTGTGGTTTTCAGTTCAGGGAGTCCAGTGTTGGTGCGGGCGACCGACGTATCCATACACCAGGACCCTGACAACTGATTTCCGACTTTTTGCACGAAAACACTGATTGCGTGTGTGTTTTCCAGAAGTTTTATTTAAATGTCAGCTCAAACCAGGTCAGCTCACCAGGTATAAATGTTTGACTATGTCACGATGTTTCTTCCAGGATGCCTTTTCACGGACGACCAGCTAGAGCCCAGAGGGACGTGCGTACTAACAGCTTGCCGAGTGACGAGGCTTCGGTACAGGGCCCTCTTGCAGTTGAGGCACCAGTGGAGGCACCAGCGGTACTACCATACGTTGGGCCACCGATGCCACCAGCCCCAGCAGTAGGCGATGCACGCTACTTGAGTGCGCTGCACGACTTCCAGCGCCAGAGGCCACCCAGGTTCCGGGGAGAGACGGACCCGCAGGCGGCTGAGGATTGGCTGGAGGCTGTGGTGAGAGTCTTCAGGCTAGTGGGGACGCCGACAGACTTCATGGTGATCCTTGCTTCCAGCCTCCTTCAGGCAGCAGCAGGCAGGTGGTGGAGCCACTTGTCCCAATTTTGCGACGGGATGACCTTCGCATGGGAAGACTTCGAGACCTTCTTCAGGGTGGAGTTTGTGCCAGTAGACCTACACCCCGAGCGTGTACGGAGCTTCTGCCTTTGCCGCAGGGTTTTTGATCAGTTGCCGAGTCATCTGTGGGCTGTAGAAAGATGATGCAGAGGTCCAGGAGGACCAGACCAGCAGTTGGACAATCTCGGGTTTTAGGGTCAGTGGTGCGGGGCACCCGGGGTGGGATCAGAGCCAGACATGAAACTGGAGGTGGACGATGCTTTGGGATGTTTCCACCACCACAAGGAGGCCCACCCCGACCGCAGGGGACAGGAGGACATGGGAGAGCTCATCTTCAGGCAGCTGAGGCCTACGGTCATGGAGCTCCGGAAGTAGATGGACAAGAGCGGGACTAGCTTCCGACCTGGAGGCTATTAATCCTGTTGCTGCTAGTTTTGCTGATGTTTGTCTGTAGTTGCTTCGTGTCTTTGTACTATGAGCTGCAATAATAAAAAATACACTTCTCTTTGTAAAGTTTGCTTTACTGTCCTTTTTGTTTGGTTGATATTGAGTGGTCCCGGTTAATACTGTTGACTTGACCATCACTTTCGAGTTTTCTACTGAAGGAGACCTAGTGACCACACACTGATGCCGACAGTGTGACTTGACCCTTGGAGGCGAGAGTGACAGTTGGATCTGTTGGTAGTTACGTCGAGGCCTTACGACGTCATCCATGGCATGAATGCATCATTCATAACACGATTGACTGTATTAGGCAACGAATGTGTTTCATCCAGGGGATGAGACCAGATTTCTCTTATCGGCAAAGAAGAAATCATAGCAGCTCTTGTGAGACTAAAGGAGGTCCAGGTCATCCAAGTGCGGATGCAGACTGCACAGTGTAGTAAGAAACAGGAAACCGGTGCCAGTCTTAGAGACTCGGGCGTGTTAAATGTTTCAATAAGTGGAAGCTTTAAGGATAGATGAGTTTGCGAAGCAGCAGACGTGGAGGCAGAGCTATGAGAGCAGTATGAGGTGGTGTACATCTTAACATTCTACAACCACCCGCCTTAGTTATCCCCGCCAGGCTTAGGGAGCTGGAGGGCGGTGGAAGAGTGCGTCTGCGTGCGGTCAAGGAATGTGACCCAATGGCTCTAGAAATGATTCAAGGGATAGTATGTGTCCACTACTAGCTGCTATAGTAACGGACGTCAATATGAATCATTCCTTGCTTTCAAAAATATTGTTCCAGACCTAGAGTTTCCGGTAAGCCGTGGACATGACCCTCACTCCTGGAGATACCTTGGGAGGAGACTCGATAATCACACTTACGCCGACGGTGTGGTCAGATCCTCAAGGCGAGAGTTTCGGTTGGAATCTCTTGGTGGAAGCGTCGAGGCCTTACACGTTGGTTTGAGTATGGACTGGGCAATCACAGTTCATACACAAATTGAAGGTATTAGGCAAAAATGTTGTAGTTTAACTACAACATAGGGACGGGTTTTCCTTGGTCGACGAAAAAGGAAACCCCAGGCAGCGCAGGGTAACTCTTGCACAGGAGGGTGCGACCGATCACTCTTCAGTCGGTCAACCTTACCCTCATAGCAGCTGTCGTTTTGAGTTTCAGTTCTAACAGAAAATGGAGACCTCTGGAGTTCGAGGATGACGACTATGTATTCTTATGGGTCTCACCTCGATGAGGTTTACAGAGAGGTGGCCAGGGATGAAAGTTATCTCCAAGGTTCAACGGACCTTTCTAGGTCCTCAGCTGGGTAGGCGAGGTGGCTTACCGCTTGACCTATCCACTTTAGTTGCACTAGGTGCACGGCGTTTTCCACGTATCTCAACTGAGGAGATACGTGCTCGACCCTCCGCATATCATCGACCTTGAGGAGCTGGATGGTGGCGATGAGGTGACTTCTACGGAGGTTCCTGTGGGGATCAAGGATCGACAGGAGCGGATCCTAGGAGAACGGTCGATTCCTCTTGTGCACTTTCTTTGGAAGCACGAGAACCTCCAGGTGAGAATATGGGAGCGGAAACTCAGATGCGTGCTCAGTACCGCCTTTGTATTCCTATGTTTGTGGTGAAGCTTTACGGGGACGTAAAGCCCTGTGGTGGGAGTAATGTAAAGACCTGTAAATACCAAGGAATTTTTTTTTCTTAATTTTATTTGGAATTTTACATGAACGCAGTTTCTGACGGCGCCTAATTCTGAGGCCCGGTGTGCCCGGAATCAATTTCCGAAGTTTGGCTCACGTACGTTCAGTGAACGGACAAGCGGGTTTTCCTAACGTTTGAACCGTTGCTCGGAATCGAATTCTGAGGGCACCGATGGAATCGAAGCGCTGGTTATTGCTTAGAAACTCCTCTTCCGGTGTTGTGTTTGATCGGGTGTGGTTTTTAATTTTTGGGCTTAAAGTTAAGAAATAAAATAAATCGTACGACAAACTTTATTTTATTTCACTTCAGCCGCTTGGAAGCCACTTAAAGCAGCATAAGCTGAGTCGATGTGGATGGGGTGCTATCCAGAAATATCCTACCCTCTTGGTAGGTTATTTGTGGGGTGGATCCCGCACGAGCCCCACCATTTCGTTTCCGCTAAATAACGCACCCGCGAAAACCCGTCATTATGAAAGTCAACTGACGTGTTTTCTTAATTTCTTAACGCACCAATTAATTGGGCGGTTTTCTTCGTTGAATTAATTGGGAGGTTTATTTCATTGAATTAATTCTACGAATTAATGGGTCTTTACTTATCTATTTATTCAGTTCTTAACCGGTTTGAAATCCGTTGATGTAGTAATAAAATAAGACCAACACCACATCTTGAGGATTACACGTTGGGAGACCTTTGACAGAATTCTTGTGCCTTCACCCTTCTTCGCGAAAAACGTGAAGAACGCGAAGAACGCCGGCCTCCGATGAAGAACGCCGAAACCGCGGAAATCGACGACGCGATGCTGTGTGCCGCGACGCCGACGTTTCCTCTTCTGCGACGTTCCTTCCTCCGCAACGAAATCATAAATCATCTGTTGGAGGTAAGAGATTTCGGGTTCCTTTTAGAACTCCTTTGTGGTTTTTATCAACACACAGATTTAATTATTATTAATTAAATATTTTTGTTCATGAACCTTGAAGTTCGACGACGCGACGCCCTTCCGCGAAGACGTGACGCCCTTCCGCGACGCGACGATCTCCTCCTTCCGCGGTGATCAAATCCACGAAGAACGTGTGTGCGACGACTTGACGAGGTAGGGATTTTATTTTTGGAAATACCTTTATATTCCCGTGAACGTTTCTTTAAAATTAAAGAAACAGTTTCATATGAACAATTTTAATTTATTATAATTGTTATTTCATGTGTTGAATAAATTCTCCCGTTGATATTATCTAACACGGAGGGTGTGGGCCAAACCAACACAACCCGACAACCCTCTACAGATTTTTTATTGATGTGTGGATCGACGGGCGACGACAAACTAGGCCGCAAGGTAATTTTGAGGCCTCCGCAGTGAAGGTCGGGTCCCGGGAGGACCATAGGCGAAGACGGTAGGAGAAACGGACCACTAGAGCGCGTCCGGTGGTCCGCGGAAGGCGGCGTCGGCATGCCGCCAGAAGGGAGGTTGCCGGCGGTTTGCCGCCGGCCTCAATCAGCGGCGAAGGGCGGGGGAGCCGTGCACCCCGCCCACGGTGTCCGCCCGGCCGCGCTGGCCGAGCCGCGGCCGGCCGGTCGGGCCAGACCGAAACGGACCACGCCGGGCCGGGCCGGGCCCAGCCGTCCGGTTGGGCCGGACCGAACCGGACCGCGCCGGGCCGGGCCCATCCTGGTCGGACCCGGGTCGGGTCCACCTGGTTCGGGCCGACCCAGGGGGGGTCGGGCCGGGTCGGCCCGGGCCCAGACCCCCGTTTTCAGACCACTTTCGGTCAAATGCCTGTAACTTGAGCTACAGGCCTCCAAACGACTCGCTGTCAGTGGCAACACGATCCTTGGATCGAGACGGTCGTTTGGGTATATCGCAATCAAGGTTTCGGATTACTTTGGGTTCGGCCGTGTTGGTTCATCCACAAAACCAACCGGGCCCTCGGAGCGGAAACACTCATATCTTGAGTTCTGAACGTCCGATTGACGTGTCGTCGACTTTGATGGATTCCTCTAAGTGAGATGGATCTTTTGGCTTACTCCACTCGAGGTTTGGATGCCGTCGGAGTGCGGTCGGGTTGGTTCGCTCACGAAACCAACCGGGCCCCTGGAACGAAAAAGCCAATAACATCCAGACCGGGCGTCCGATTGACGCGCTGTCTGTTGCGTTGCATTCCTGTTGACAATACGGAACTTTTGGAATCCTCCGCCTGAGTTTTGGATGCAGTTGGGTTATAGCCGGGTTGGATTGTGCCCGAAATCCATACGGGCCCCTGGAACGGAGAAAGATGGTATCTTTCAGACCAGACGTCCTTTTGACGAACCGTCAGCGGTGTTGGTGATCATGTTAAGAAACGGTCCCTATGAGTATACCCTATGAGTGTTCGGGGTATAGTTGAGTTACGGCCGGATTGGTTCGCATGTGAAACCAACCGGGCCCCTGGGATGAAAAGGCTAGCAACTCACAGACCGGGTGTCCGATTGACGCGCCGTCTATTGCGTTGAGACCCCTATGAAGAGGCGGTCCTTTGAGATACATCTTCGTGGGACTTTGAGATACTTGGAGTATCGACCTATAGCTCATGGAGCGGACCCTCCTGGAGACGAGCGTACGAAGTACGGAAACCTTGTAGACGGCTGAGACCTGACGACTGCTTGACCGACTCGACTTGGAATGAGTCGACTAGCCCAGTGGACGGAGCGCCCGGTATTTGGCGACAGACCCACGGCGGACGAAGCGCCCGGTAGTTGGACGCAGACCTGCGGTACTCGACAGGAGAAGTACCTCTATAGGCTATTAGGGGGAGCGCCCGGTATTTGGCGACAGACCCTCAGCGGATAGAGCTCCCGGTAGTTGGCCGCAGACCCGCAGTACTCGACAGGAGGAGTACCTCAGTAGTCTAAGGTTAGTGAGCAGTACCTCAGAGTTGTGACAGGACCACTGTACACTCCAGAGATGGTACTCTTCAGTACTTACGGTTTCGATAATGAAAATCCTGGTTTGAGCTGAGACTTTTGACCTTTGTGTTTACCTCATGATTGAGATGAGTCACTTGATAACTTAGGTATATATATGGGCATATACCTGGGTAGTGGTTATCCGTTGATTTCACAATCCTTGTGTTTCCTCATGATTGAGATGGGTTACTTGATACCTTAGGTATATGTATGGGCATATATCTAAGTAGAGGTTATCTTTTGAGATCTTCTTGTGATTATCCTTGTTGGTTTAGTGAGACCTTGAGGGTCTTGGTGTCCCTACTGAGTATCGTTATAATCACCCCTGCACGGGCTATGCCCGCACCTTGTTGTGTTGGTTGCAGACGACGGGCAGTGCTGACGGAGGCCGAGTGTTCGAGGACTGGTCGGTACCCGGAGGTGGACTACATGACGAGTCAGTACCCGGAGGTGGACTACACGACAAGTCAGTACCCGGAGGTGGACTACACGACGAGTCAGTACCCGGAGGTGGACTACACGACGAGACGACACACAGAGGAGGTTGACGGACGAGAGTGTGGAGGAGGCTATCTGTACCTACCCTTTAGGTAGGATCCATGGTGGACGACCAGGAGCTGCACTATCTTTACCTACCCTTCAGGTAGGATCCGAGGAGGACGACCCAGGAGATACTTCCTTCTTCCAGCTGTTTGTCTTTTTGCCGTTGTACCTTGTTCAGTTTTAGTTGTACTTTCTTTTGGGTTTGTATTCTGGCCCATTTACTTTTCAACATTTCTTTTTTACTTAGTGTTTTTCTTCCGCTTGTACTCTGTGGTGCTTGTTTTCTTTTATAAAGGCAATGCCTTCCCAGTTATCGGGATTTACGCCTTTGGTGCTAGTCGCCAGCCACTGGCCTATGGAAGGCGGGCTTGGGGTAGTCACGGAACGGGCCCCGAGGACGGGTCGTGACAAATTGGTGTCAAAGGAGATTGGTTCTACTGCATAACTTATAAATCTGATGTTTCTTTCTGTGAAGCAATAGTGTTAAGAGTACTGAGTGTGGTTTTCAGTTCAGGGAGTCCAGTTTTGGTGCGGGCGGCCGACGTATCCATACACTAGGACCCTAACAACTGATTTCTGACTTTTTGCACGAAAACACTGATTGCGTGTGTGTGTTCCAGAAGTTTTATTGAAATGTCAACTCAAACCAGGTCATCTCACCAGGTATAAACGTATTACTGTGTCACAATGATTCTTCCAGGATGCCTTTTCACAGACGACCAACTAGAGCCTAGAGGGACGTGCGTACTGACAACTTGCCGAGCGACGAGGCTTCGGTACTGGCCCCTCTTGCAGTTGAGGCACCAGCGGAGGCACCATCGGTACTACCATACGTTCGGCCACCGATGCCACCAGCCCCAGCAGTAGGCGATGCACGCTACTTGAGTGCGCTGCACGAGTTCCAGCGCCAGAGGCCACCCAGGTTCTGGGGAGAGACGGACCCGTAGGCGGCTAAGGATTGGCTGGAGGCTGTGGTGAGAGTCTTCAGGCTAGTGGGGACGCCGACAGACTTCATGGTGATCCTTGCTGCTAGCCTCCTTCAGGAAGCAGTAGGCAGGTGGTGGAGCCACTTGTCTCAATTTTGCGACGGGATGACCTTCGCATGGGAAGACTTCGAGACATTTTTCAGGGTGGAGTTTGTGCCAGTAGCTCTACACCCCGAGCCTGTACAGGAGATTCTGCCTTTGACACAGGGTTTTCGATCAGTTTCCGAGTCATATGTGGGAAGTAGACAGATGATGCAGCGGTCCAGGAGGACCAGACCAGCAGTTGGACGATCTCGGGTTTTAGGGTCAGTGGTGCGGGGCACCCGGGGTGGGATCAGAGCCAGACGTGCAGCTAGAGGTGGACGACGCTTCGGGATGTTTCCACCACCACCAGGAGGCCCAACCCGACCGCAGGGGACAAGAGGACATGGGAGAGCTCAGCTTCAGGCAGCTGAGGCCTACGGTCATGGAGCTCCGGAATCAAATGGACAGGAGCGGGACTAGCTTCCGACCTGGAGGCTATTAATCCTGTTGCTTCTAGTTTTGCTGATGTTTGTCTGTAGTTGCTTTGTGCCTTTGTACTATGAGCAGCAATAATAAAAAAGACACTTATCTTTGTAAAGTTTTCTTTCCTGTGCTTTTTGTTTGGTTGATACTGAGTGGTCCTGGTTAAGACTGTTGACTTGACCCTCACTTTCGAGTTTTCTACTGAAGTAGACCTAGTGACCACACACTGATGCTGACAGTGTGACTCGACCCTTGGAGGCGAGAGTGACAGTTGGATCTCTTGGTAGTTACGTCGAGGGCTTACGACGTCATCCATGGCATGAATGCATCATTCATGTCAGGATTGATTGTATTAGGCAACGAATGTGGTTAATCCAGGGGATTAGACGGGATTTCTCTTATCGGCAAAGAAGAAATCATAGCAGCTTTTGTGAGACTAAAGGAGGTCCAGGTCATCCATGAGTGGATGAAGACTGCACAGTGCAGTAAGAAACAGGAAACCGGTGCCAGTATTAGAGACTCGGGCGTGTTAAATGTTTCAAGAAGTGGAAGCTTTAAGGATAGCTGAGTTTGCGAAGCAGCAGACGTGGAGGTAGAGCTAGGAGAGCAGTATGAGGTGGTGTACATCTTAACATGCTACAACCACCCGCCTTAGTTATCCCCGCCAGGCTCAGGGAGCTGTAGGGCGGTGGAAGAGTGCGGTTGTGTGCGTTTAAGGAATGTGACCCAATGGCTCTAGAAATGATTCAAGGGACTGTATGTGTCCACTACTATCTGCTATAGTAACAGACGCCGATATGAATCATTCCTTGCTTTCACAAATCTTGTTCCAGACCTAGAGTTTCCGGTAATCCGTGTACTTGACCCTCACGCCTGGAGATACCTTGGGAGGAGACTTGATAATCAAACTTACGCCGATGGTGTGGTCAGATCCTCGAGGCGAGAGTTTCGGTTGGAATCTCTTGGTGGTAGCGTCGAGGCCTGACACGTTGGTTTGAGTATGGACTGGGCAATCACAGTTCATACACAAATTGACGGTATTAGGAAAAAAGGTTGTAGTTTAACTACAACATAGGGATAAGTTTTCCATGGTTGGAAAAAAAGGAAACCCCAGGCAGCGCAGGGTAACTCTTGCACAGGAGGGTGCGACCGATCACTCTTGAGTCGGTCAACCTTACCCTCATAGCAGCAGTCGTTTTGAGTTTCAGTTCTAACAGAAAATGGAGGCCACTGGAGTTCGAGGATGATGACCACGTCTTCGTACGGGTCTCACCTCGACGAGGTTTACGGAGAGGTGGCCAGGGAGGCAAGTTATCTCCAAGGTTCAACGGACCTTTCTAGGTCCTCAGCTGGGTAGGCGAGGTGGTTTACCGCTTGACCCATCCACTTCAGTTGCACTAGGTGCACGACATTTTCCATGTATCTCAACTGAGGAGATACGTGCTCGACCATCCGCATACCATCGACCTTGAGGAGCTGGACGGTGGCGATGAGGTGACTTCTACGGAGGATCCTGTGGGGATCGAGGATCGACAGGAGCGGATCCTAGGAGAACGGTCGATTCCTCTTGTGAACATTCTTTGGCAGCACAGGAACCTCCAGGTGAGCACATGGGAGCGGAAGGCTCAGATGCGTGCTCAGTACCACCTTTGAATCCCTAAGTTTGTGGAGAAGATTTACGGGGACGTAAAGCCCTGTGGTGGGAGTAATTTAAAGACCCTTAAATTCCAAGGAAATTTTTTTTCTTAATTTTCTTTGGAATTTTACAAGAATGCAGTTTCTGACGGCGCCTGATTCCGAGGCCCGGTGTGCCTGGAATCAATTTCCGAAGTTTGGCTCGGGTACGTTCAGTGAATGGACGAGCGGGTTTTCCTAACGTTTGAACCGGTTCTCGGAATCGAATTTTGAGGGCACCAATGGAATCGCAGCGCCAGTAATTTCTTAGAAATGCCTCTTCTGGAGTTGGGTTTGCTCGGGTGTGGTTTTTAATTTTTGGGCTTAAAGTTAAGAAATAAAATAAATTGTACGACAAACTTTATTTTATTTCACTTAAGCCGCTTGGAAGCCACTTAAAGCAGCTTAAGGTGATTCGATGCGGATGGGGTGCTATCCAGAAATATCCTACCCTCTTGTTAGGATATTTGTGAGGTGGAGCCCTCACGAGCCCCACCGTTTCTTTTCCGCTATGTAACGCACCCGCGAAAACCCGTCATTATGAAAGTCAACTGACGCGTTTTCTTAATTTCTTAATGCACCAATTAATTGGGCGGTTTTCATCGTTGAATTAATTGGGATTTTTATTTCGTTGAATTTATTCTACGAATTAATGGGTCGTTACTTATCTCTTTATTCGTTTCTTAACCTTTTTGAAATCTGTTGGCGTAGTAATAAAAAAAGACCAACGCCACATCTTGAGGATTACATGTTGGGAGACCTTTGACATAATTCTTGTGCATTCACCTTTCTTCGCGAAGAACGTGAAGAACGTGAAGAACCTGAAGAACGCGAAGAACTCCGGCCTCCGACGAAGAATGCTGAAACCGCTGAAATCGACGACTCGACGCCGTGTGTCGCGAAGCCGAAGTTTCCTCTTCTGCGACGTTCCTTCCTCCGCAAAAAAATCTTAAATCATCTGTTGGAGGTAAGAGATTTCGGGTTCCTTATAGAACTCCTTTGTGGTTTTTATCAACGCACATATTTAATTATTATTAATTAAATCTTGTTGTTCTTGAACCTCGAAGTTCGACGACGCGACGCCCTTCCGCGAAGACGCGACGCCCTTCCGCGACGCGGCGATCTCCTCCTTCCGCGACGATCAAATCCGCGAAGAACGCGCGTGCGACGACTTGACGAGGTATGGATTTTATTTTTGGAAAGACCATTATATTCCCATGAAAGTTTCATTAAAATTAAAGAAATAGTTTCATATGAACAATTTTAATTTATTAAAATTGTTGTTTCATGTGTTGAATAAATTCTCCCGTTGATATTATCTAACGCGGAGGGTTCGGGCCAAACGAACACGGCCCAACAACCCTCCGCAGATTGTTTATTGATGTGTGGATCGACGGGTGATGACAAATGAGGCCGCAAGGTTATTTTGAGGCCTCCGCAGTGAAGGTCGGGTCCCGGTAGGACCATAGGCGAAGACGGCAGGAGAAACCGACCAACAGAGTGCATCCGGTGGTCCGCGGAAGGCGGCGGCGGCGGGCCGCCGGAAGTGAGGCGGCCGGCGGTTCGCCGCCGACCTCAATCAGCGGCGAAGGGCGGGGGAACCGCGCACCCCACCCGCGGTGTCTGTCCAGTCGCGTTGGCCGAGCCGTGGCCGGCCGGTCGGGCCGAACCGAACCGGACCGCGTCGGGCCGGGCCGGGCCGGGCCCAGACCCCCGTTTTCAGACCACTTTCTGTCAAATGCTCGTAACATGAGCTACGGGCCTCCAAACAAATCACTGTCAGTGGCAACACGATCCTTGGATCGAGACGGGCGTTTCGGTATATTGCACTCAAGGTTTTGGATTACTTTGGGTTCGGCCGGGTTGGTTCATCCACGAAACCAACCGGGCCCTCGGAGCGGAAACACTCATATCTTGAGTTCCGGACGTCCGATTGATGTGTCGTCGACTTTGATGGATTTCTCTAAGTGAGACGGATATTTTGGCTTACTCCGCTCGAGGTTTGGATGTCGTCGGAGTGCGGTCGGGTTGGTTCGCTCATGAAACCAACCGGGCCGCTGGAACGAAAAAGCCAATAACATCCAGACCGGGCGTCCGATTGATGCGTCGTCTATTGCGTTGCGTTCCTGTTGACAATACGGTACTTTTGGCATCCTCCGATCGAGTTTTGGATGCAGTTGGGTTATATCCGGGTTGGATTGTGCCCAAAATCCAACCGGGCCCCTGGAATGGAGAAAGATGGTATCTTTCAGACCAGACGTCCGTTTGACGAACCGTCAGCGGCGTTGGTGATCACGTTGAGAAACGATCCCTATGAGTATAACCTATGAGTGTTCGGGGTATAGTTGAGTTATGGCCGGATTGGTTTGCACACGAAACCAACCGGGCCCCTGGGACAAAAAGGCTAGCAACTCACAGACCGGGCGTCCAATTGACGCGCCGTCTGTTGCGTTGAGACCCCTTTGACGAGACGGTCCTTTGAGATACTTCTTCGTGGGAGTTTGAGATACTTGTAGTATCGACCTATAGCTCGTGGAGCGGACCCTCCCGGAGACAAGCGTACGTTGTATGGAAACCGTGTAGACGGCTGAGACCTGAAGACTTCTTGACCGACTCGACTTGGAGTGAGTCGACTAGCCTAGTGGACGGAGCGCCCGGTATTTGGCGACAGACCCACAGTGGACAGAGCGCCCGGTAGTTGGTCGCAGACCCGCGATACTCGACAGGAGGATTACCTCTGTAGGCTATTAGGGGGAGCGCCCGGTATTTGGCGACAGACCCTCAGCAGACGGAGCGCCCGGTAGTTGGCCGCAGACCCGTGGTACTCGACAAGAGGAGTACCTCAGCAGTCTTAGGTTAGTGAGTAGTACCTTGGAGTCGTGACAGGACCACTGTACACTCCAGAGACGGGACTCTTCAGTAGTTACGGTTTCGATAATGAAAATCCTAGTTTGAGCTGAGACTTTTGACATTTTTGTTTACCTCATGATTGAGATGGGTCACTTGATAACTTAGGTATATGTATGGGCATATACCTGGGTAGTGGTTATCTGTTGATTTCACAATCCTTGTGTTTCCTCATGATTGTGATGGGTTACTTGATAACTTGGGTATATGTATGGGAATATATCTAAGTAGAGGTTATCTGTTGAGATCTTCTTGTGGTTATCCTTGTTGGTTTTGTGAGACCTTGAGGGTCTCGGGGTCTCTACTGAGTATTGTTATACTCACCCCTACACGGGCTATGCCCGCACCTCGTTATGTTGGTTGCAGACGACGGGAAGTGCTGACGGAGGCCGAGTGTTCGAGGACTGTTCGGTACCCGGAGGTGGACTACACGATGAGTCAGTACCCGGAGGTGGACTACACGACGAGTCAGTACCCGGAGGTGGACTACACGACAAGACGACACACAGAGGAGGTTGACGGATGAGAGCGTGGAGGAGGTTATCTGTACCTACCCTTCCGGCTAGATCCGTGGTGGAAGACCAGGAGCTGCGCTATCTGTACCTACCCTTCAGGTAGGATCCGAGGAGGACGACCCTGGAGCTGCTTCCTTCTTCCAGTTGTTTGTCTTTTTGCTGTTGTACCTTGTTCAGTTGTAGTTGTACTTTCTTTTGGGTTTGTATTCTGGCCCATTTACTTTTCAACATTTCTTTTTTACTTAGTATTTTTCTTCGGCTTGTACTCTGTGGTGCTTGTTTTCTTTTATAAAGGCAATGCCTTCCCAGTTATCGGGATTTACGGCTTTGGTGATAGTCGCTAGCCCCTGGCCTATGGAAGGCGGGCTTGGGGTAGTCACGACACGAGCCCCGAGGACGAGTCATGAAAAATAACATATACCATCATAGGAAGATGTAAATTAAAAGACCTAATAACAAGTAGTCTGTTAAAAAGAGGAGGGTGAAAGGTTCCCTTACCGATTTGGGTAACTTTCGAAACATACACCCCATGAAAGAAGGTTCATACAATGAAGATGTAAATACCAATAAATTAAAGTTTATTACAAAAAGAATACAATCAGTGGCAGTACATACACAACATAAAAGGATATAGTGGAAAATGTAGCATGAATCTCACGGGAATAAAAAGGGAGATAAAAACCCCTTACCTCATTGTAATAAATCGAGTCATATGACCAAAAAATAATAATAACCAAACGAATAACATAATACCATGAATATAAATAGAATCATGATAAAATATTTCAAATGGAAGTACACAGTACAGCACATGAAATAAATAATTGGTGAACAATGGAAATCTCATTGAATTTAAAGTGAGATAAGAAATCCCCTTACCACGTGTCAGACTTGACTCGCTCGTATGTTCCTTGTTTATCATGAATGATAAACATAAGATAATTTATACTTTCTTAATAACCCTTTTAATGTTTTTTATTTATTTTATATCACTTATTAACATTTTATAAACATTATGTAATCATTTATGTTAATAACGATCATTTTGTCGATATTTGGTACTTGAGTCAAAAGTGAACATCTTATATTTACAAGTTTATCATGTAGTAAAATATCAATTATCTATAAAATTATATTCAAGGTGTAGATATCATATATATCATATATATCTAGTATATATATATATATGTATTTATAGCAGTACATAAAATTTGAAGGTAAGAAATGAAATGCACCGTTCATGGAGACAGTAAGCCGTATCTACGCATCAACGCTACTTTCATTTCTATTTCTCATTTAATGGAATGAAAACATTATGATATAATGGTATATTATAATTCCAGTATAATATAATATATTATTTCAATATCTACATCCTTTATACATCTCAAATATGGAATTAATGATTCAAATCACTTTGAGGGGGCGGTAGTCCGCACTTCCTAAAATGAAATTATCACGTTTACCCATTATGGAAACCATAAAGGTATAAAATAAATGGAAATTTCAGAATAATAAGGAAAAAATAAACATAATATATATCATATATAAATATTGTGACATATTAATGGCCACTAGGAGAGGTTGTAGGAGATAATTGAACAAACATGGGTTTGTGAGGCAGTAGGTCACCGTCCACAGAACTGTATGTTCTTGATCCATTAGATGGAGGTGTGTGTAAGTGTAGCTATAATACATCTCCTAAAAAATAATAGTATATTCAAGATACTGGTTTTGTTTCAAAATAAATGAATAAAAATATTTTAAGGGTTTGGAGAAGAAAAATAAAACAAAAGAACATAAGAGAAGTCATTACCTCTAAATCGGGTTACTCTTTTTTTTATTTGAGCCAAAGGCTTCATTGAAAATATTTATGTCCAAAGAGATGATTCTAGGAGTAAGATAGGGATGTGTAAAGATAATATGATGAGTGGTTAGAAGATCCAAGAGCTTTATCGGTGTGGGTATGGGGTAGAGGTGGGGTCCTTTTATAAGAGGAAGGAGAGTCACATTTGGAATGTCTTGAAATGTTACTCTATTATAAAATGGTTTTGGTATTTTAAAGGTCCCAAAATGATATATTTTGAGGATAATGTGATAATGGTTTGAAATAAACCCATACAATAGGTTTACTACAAGTTTATGTATTATATGTTACATTTTCTTTTCATTTTATTTAAAGCGTTCATTAATAAGGTAATCACTACATCATCATGGTGTCATAAATAAATGTTTTTATTTAATGTCTAAAAATTAAAAAAAATGATGTAGGAAATATTTTTATCATTCCAATTACTATTTATAGTCTAAGAGATCATTTATTTAAACAAAATTAAATTGTTTTTACTTAGGATATACAAACCTTTTATATATTCATCGTCTTTTTTGAAAAATAAAGTCATAAATGTCACTATCATACCCATGTGACTCCATCGGCCCTCAAGTTTGTTAAAAAGCTTCCCAAAGTCGTCCATGACTCGAAAAAGAGGATTTGAACACATGATGGGGTCATTTTATATTATTATGATATTATTTTATTACCTTTAACTACCTGATTACTAATAAATCACGATAATTAAAGATAATTACCATCGTTACTATTAATAATGTCAAAAAACAAAAGAGTCTTAATTACATAATTTGTACATTCTGATTCCAAATATGGAATCAATTTTACCAAATTCCAAACAGTGAAATTTCAGTAAGTAATTTAAAAAATAATTCTCATTGTCACAACCAAAGACGGGTTTTTAAGAAGTAAAATATATCAAAAGATTGACATGTTTTTACATCAAAATTAAAATTGAAATTACTTCTAATGAACAACATTGTATTAAGTGATAAAAATATAATTCAATTACACATTAAAACCAATTATAAGGAGAATCTAACTATAAAATTATATTAGACGAAAAATCAGTTTTGAAGTTAAATGCAGTATTTTTCACTATTCATTAAAAATGAACATTTGTCAGAAAAATACCAAAAAATTATCCAAAGTAAATTCGATATTACAAAATATAAAATGATTTCCATTTTACAAAATTCAAAACATATAAGTTTCATTAATTAATTTTATAATTAATTCCCACTGTCAAGACAAATAGCGTGTTTTTAATAAACAATATCTATCAAAAGATTGACAGTTGTTTATGTCCCGCTTCGAAGTGAAATTAATTCCAATGAACACCATTGGATTAAATGGTAAAAATATATTTTAACTACACTTTAAACCCAATTAAAACGATAATCAAACTATATAAATAAATATGATTTAAAGGAGGTTTTGAATTAAAATACAACATTTTCATTATTCATTAAAAATTGAACTTTATCGTAAAAATAACGAAAATTTACACAAATTAAATTTTTAGGTTCTGATTCTAAAGAAGGATTTTATTTTGTGAAATATGACATATAAAATTGACAAAAAGATTATTTAAAATGGGTTCGCCATCAAAAGGCGGTTAATCGACCTTTTAAAGATTATTAGAATATTTATGCATAAAATTGGATTCATTTTCATTTTAAGCCTCTTTCATTTATTGAGTAATTGTTATACTATTTAACAAACATATATAATCATTTTTTAGTTAGTTCTGTTAATTCCCACCATTATAACGGCTAGGAATTAACTACAATTTAAAATAATATTATTATATTATTAGTGTGCAGCGTATTATTTCAAGGAAACTCATTGTTGTGTGTTGGGTATGACATCGCACATAGAATCCCCTTTAAAGTAATATTAACATTTCATTCACAAATATTAATAAATATGATAATGTCATATTCTTTATTTACCTGGGATGTTACAATTTTCATATCCATTATTTATTTGTATACATTTTTAAATTGTGATATATGAAAATAATAAACACTCTAAAATATAATTTAGACAATATTATTCTTATATTACAAAAAAACCTTATATTCATTCATTAAATCTTGGTATGTCTAGGTTTGGTCTGGTTTAACTACCTAATGGAAAAATACTGGGAATTTATACAACATTTGACCTTAGTAACATAATTAATATAAAAATAATATAAGAATAATTATATAACCCTTTATTTTTGGTTTTGGATATGTTATATTATTAATTAATTTAATAAATGAGAATATACACTCTGATCATCATCAATCACCATATATACTTATAATCAATTTTAACTTCAAGGATAATTATATAATGAAATTTGAAATATATTAAAAACATATAAATGATAAATAAAATGAAATAATCTTGTAATAATGATATTTTAATGAAAAATGAACATGTAAACCATCATTAGAAAACTAGTAGAAACGATCAAAACTATAGACAACTAATTTAGAATTTTTTTTGAATTCATGTATTGAATTGAAATTTATGTAGTGTATGAATGTTAATATATATGTGTAAGGATATTAATGTGATTAATATATATATGATAATGATACACGAGGTTAATGATCAATCAAGGAAGTCACAACATGAGGTAAGTGTGTTTGTCACAAATTCCTCTATGTGGAACATATTTGGTATTATGCACTTAGTTTCGTTTACATGGTGTGTATAATGACTATGTGAGATATCATATCATGAATAATATTTTAACAATGGTATTTAATTATCAATTAAAATATATCTAGATGAAGGGGTTTTATTAAATTTTTAGTCAAGTATCAGTATTTTTTGTGGTCTAAATTCAAATTCATTGAGACTATATACATGATAAGTATCATGTTTCTTCTATATTGTGTATTCACATGTCACGACCCATCCTCGGAGCCCATACGGTGACTACACCAAGTCTGCCTTCCATTGGCCAGGGGCTGGAGACTAGCACCAAAGACGAATCCCCGATAAAAAGGGAAGGCATTTCCTTTAAAACTGTAACACACACAGTCTGAACACAACATGTAGAAGCCACAAGTAGTAATATAGAAAATAAAGGTGTGCTGAAATTAAGTGGTCCAGTATACAAACCCATCTGAATAACAAGTACAAGTACAAGTACAAGTAAAAAGGGAAAACAGCTCATGGATCGTCCACTGGGGAATCCTACCCGATGGGTAGCTACAAATCTCGAACAACACATCCTGGAGGTAGTTAATATCTAGTAAAGCTTCAAGAAGCCTCTTGTTCGTCACCCTGAGCCTCGATCACCACTGACCTTCGTCTGCACAGAACACAACAAGGTGCGGGTGAAGCCCGTGCCGGGGTGAGTATAACAATACTCAGTAGGGGACCCCGAGACCCCCGAAGGTCTCCCAGAATCCACTAAAGATAAACCAAAGAAAAAGATACAATCACAAAGTATCAACCAAACCTACTTAGGTATATTCCCATCCATATACCTATGTTACTAGTCATAGTATGTCTCCAACCCTCGAGCCCAAGCATAACCCAATACATAAAGGAATTAAAGACAATCACCTCGATGATAATGACTGTAAGTTAAGACTAATCTCACACAGGTATAAAACATAAGTTGAGGGGTAGAGATGATTATATGTAGCCTCTGAATCATATCCTCTGTCGAACCCACCTAGGATACTAGAACAATATCAGCACTGTCGAACCCATGGAGGATCCCAGTACAGATGTCATCATAGTTGAACCCATAGTGGATCCCAGTACAGAAGTCAACACTGTCGATCCCATGGAGGATCCTAGAACAATATCATCACTATCGAAACCATGGAAAATCCTGGTAAAATATCATAGCATTCGAACCCATGGAGGATCATATCATCTTAGTCACAGCCAACCATAGGGTTCTCTCACCCAGCCCGCTCGATTCCGGGAGGGACCACTCCTCGATCCAAGTGTTAATAAATAAAAAACTATGATGTCTCAACATGATGAATCCCATAGTTCTGCTTCATAATATGGAACCCAACGCGACAGAGGGCGCGTCAACCAGATGCCCGGTCTATGAGTTATTGGCATGTCCATTCTAGGGGCCGAGTTGGTTTGTAGGTTCAAACAAACTGGACCATACCACAACTTTATCCAAACATTAAGAGGTGTATTCCCAAAGATTCATCCTACTATAAGCCTTCCGTAAAATTAGACGGTTTGACGTCCAGACACTCGTAGCCCAAAATACGGATGAATTGGTGATTTTGGGTTAAACGCGTCCAGACGGGGGTCCGACCTGGTCCGCGGGTCTGACCCTGTCCAATATAGCAGCCTGACCTGACGGAGGCCCAGCCCGATGGCCATGTGGCCCGGCCCAGATGGCCATGGGGCTGGCCCAGTGGCAAGGCCCGTTGAGCTGTGAGGCCTGGCCCGGCCCGTCTGGCTGTATGGCCCAGCTCGGCTAGCAGTGTGGCCTAGTCCAACTAGTGGTGTGGCCTGGCCCGGCCGACAGCAGGGCCCGGCAGCTAGCCATGGGGCTTGGCCGGCTGGCCACGAGTGGTTGTCCATGTGGCCCGGCAAGCCACACTGTGCGGGGGGGGGGGGGGTGCTGCCCCCCGACTTTAGAAGGAACCGGCGCCTATCGCTGGTTCGGAGTGTCGCGGGAGCCTTCGGGTCCCGCCTTGTGGAGGTTCACCGATGGCCCGCTCAACCAGCCTCCCTCCATACAATGCGGCCTTTGGCCGCGAGTCTTATCCAGCGTGGCGCACTGGCGCTGCACCCTCTTCATCAACCGTGGAACGCATGGCCTTGGCCCACTTCCTCCGGCACTGTGCGATGGAACTGTGCCCCTCCGGTGCCGCCGCAGCCTGCCTGGACATGAACCGGTTCTTTGCATGGTGTGATAGCGCCGCTCCCCTTCGGCGACCTGGTGGCCCTTGCACCTCCAGTTCTTCTTGTGGTTGGCTCATTGCTAGCTGTCGATGCTCCACCGTGGTCCTCTCTTCCGGTGGCGCTGTTGTGCCACCACCATCGTCAACCAAACAAGAATCAACAGAGGGAAGTCAGGACGTGTTTATTCGGCCCTCACCCTCCGCATTAGGTGATAACAATTGGCCAACATTGATCCATAATAATTGATGAGGAAGGAGGATTTAATTTCATCTAAGCAAACCCCTACCTCAAGTTCAATTATCATTGACAGAGTCGCGGTAAGGCGGACATCATTCCGTCAACGTCAGAGGAGGAAGTGTTCGGAGAAGATGAGTCGAGTTGGCTTCATCGAAATTATTCACGGGTGTTGATGATTCCCTTTGTTTCCCCGGTTGAAGAATGTAGAAGACGGTGTTCTTCAATCTTCGGTGATTCTTCATTGGAGAGAAAAGTATCAACCAAGTCGCCAACCAAAAATAATAGCGAAAAAGTCTATTATTTGTGTGCACAACAACAAAAAGTGTTGTGTTTAATTAAATGAGACAACTCATTTAACTAATTGGGGTGGAAAGGATTCAAAATTAAAATAGGGGAGTGGGAGAGTTAGAAATAAATGAAGAGAGAGTTGTCACAATTATGGGGGAAGTCCAGGAGTACAAGGGATTAAAGGGGGTGTTAAAGGAGTTAAAGGACAAAGGTGGGCCCCACCTAATAACATCCACCCCAAGGAGGTTTTGTGCTGGTGGACACACCACTAACATACTCTTGGTGATTTAAACCACCATCAAAATAAAATAAGCATAGCTTATTTTTTAAAGTTTTATTTTAAAGCCCCAAAATTTTACTTTATTTCTCGTTAGAACACAACTGCGGTGAAGGTCTCCTTAAGTGAATACCGGCACTGTGAGTTCAATGGTGCCCTCATATTTCAATTCTGATCACTGGTTCAAAAGATATAAAATCCCAGTCATACGTATACTATATGTACCAGAAAAAAACATCAGAAATTGATTCTGGGCACACTGGGCCTCATAATCAAGTGCTGTGAGAAACAGCAGGCTCGTAAAATTCCAATGTATTTAAAAAACATTCGATGGAATTTCCAGGAATTTAAATTCTCCCCACCTCATGGATTTACATCTTCTAAAGCTACAACTCACACTATGGAATCAAATGGGGGTACTGAGCACACATCTGAGCCTCCTGCTCCCATGTGCTCTCCTGGAGGTTCCCATGCTGCCATCGAACGCGCACCAGAGGTATCGATTGTCCACGCAGGACCTGCTCATGTCGATCCTCAATCTCTAATAGAAGCTCCATGACTGTCTCCCCGTAATTGATATCCTGCTCCACATGGTTGATGATTTGGGATGGGTCGTGCACGTATCTCCCCAGCTGAGATATGTGGAAGACGTCGTGCACCCGGTGCAACTGAGGTGGAAGAGCCAGTCGGTAAGCCACCTTTCCTACATTGCTGAGGACTTGGAATGGTCCGATGAATCACAGAGTTAAATTGCTACCTTGGCCAAATCTCGATAGACCACATTGAGATGAGACCCATTGAAAAACCTGGTCACCATTCTCGAACTCCAGTGGTCTCCGTCTCCTATCAGCATAGGACTTCTGCCTGCTCTGTGCAATCTTTCTCCGCTACTGGATGATCTGCAACTTCTCCATCATAGCCTACACCATCTCTCGTCCAATAAGTGCTGACTCTAATCGGTCTTTCCAGTGCAGAGGGTATCAGCAAGGTTGGATGTAAAGTTCATATAAAGGTGACATCACAATGGTGGATTGTTAGCTGTTGTTATATGAAAACTCCACCAAGGGTAAGTGATCCCCCCAGCTCCGACTAAAGTCTAGGACGCATGCACATAGCATTTCCTTGAGAGTCTGAATGGTCCACTCATTCTAACCATCCGTATGAGGATAGAAGGTGGTGCTCAAGCGAATCTACGTCCCGAAAGCCTCCTACAACACCTTCCACTACCTAAAGGCGAAAAGAGCATCTAGATCGGAGATGATCATTGATGGACCACCATGAAGCCAAACGATCATCTGGATGTAGAGGCATCCGAAGCTCTCTACTGAATCCTGCTCTCTGATGGGTAGGAAGTGGGATGACTTGTGGAGATGGTCGATAATCATCAATATAGATTAGTGACCCCCGGATGTAAGTGGATGTCCCATAACAAAATCCATGGATATCCCATCCCACTTCCACTATGGGACTCCTAAGGGATGAACCAAGCCTGCTGGAACCTGGTGCTCCACCTTCACCTGCTGACATGTGAGGCATCATGGGACAAGATCTACTACAACTATCTTCATACCTGGCCACCAATGCTATCGTCGGAGGTCATGATACATCTTCGCCACTCCTGGATATACCACTAAAGGAGCTGTGTGGAACTCCCTCAACACTTCCTCCTGAAGTGCAACTGGTTCCAAGGAAAGTCCTCTGAAAAGAAGGGCATGCTCCCCACCTTCATAAAATACATCAGGTTCCTGACTTGAAGATATCTGAGCATGACGCGTCTCACAGTAAACATTCCCACGTTGTGCCACCCTGACTCATAAATGAAGTGGAGGAGTGACTCTGAGAGACTGTACAAAGGTTCCTCCATCTCTATCCACAAAGAATATATTCAACGCGACCATCTTCTTGGTCACCTCTCCTAGCAGCTGAATGCCTGATCTCTTGCTGAGAGAATCTGCTACAACGTTGCCCTTCCCAATTGTATACACAATCTTAAAGTCATAGTCCTAGAGGAACTCAGGACAATGCCGCTGTCTCTGGTTCAGGTCCTTCTATGAGAAGATGTTCCTAAGACACTGTTGGTCAGAGTAAACTGTAAAACGTTCACCCATAAGATATTACCGCCACATCTTCAAGGTGAAGACCACTCCCGCTAACTCCAGGTCATAGGTAGTGTAGTTCTGCTCATGCTGTCTCAACTGCTGAGAACCATACATGATCAATGCTCAATGCTGCATTAGGAACACCCGAGTCCTATACCTGATGCGTTGCAGTAAACTATGTACCCAACTCCCTCCTCTGGAAACCTCAAGATGGGGGCACTAGTAAACCTCTCCCTCAACTCCTTAAAGCTCTGCTGGCATCTCTCCGACCACATGAAGGGTTTCCCCTTCTTTGTCATGGATAAAAGTCGTGCAACATATCTGGAGAAGTCTAGAACAAATATCTGATAGTACCCAGCCAGTCCTAGGAAACTCCGTACTTCTGCCACACTCCTGGGTGGCTCCCAACCAAGCACTTCCACAATCGTCGCTGGATACACTACAACACCAGCCTCTGAGATGACGTGTCCCAAGAAGTGAACCTCTAGAATCCAAAACATGTACTCCGAGAGCTTACCATAAAGCTGGTGCTCTTGGAGTGTGTCCAATACTACCAGCAAATGGTATGCATGCACCTCCTCAGTAGTCGAGTAGATCAATATGTCGTCGATGAAGAATATGAAAAGGAGATCGAGGAAGGCTGGAAGATCTTATTCGTGAGACTCATGAACAATGCTGAAGTATTGGCGATGATGAAGGGCATAACCAAGAACTCATAGTGGCCATACCGACACCTGAAGGCCGTCCTCTACACATTCTTGTATCTAAATATGAGCTGGTGATATCCTGGCCTAACGTCTATCTTCTAGAACCATTGTGCTCTCTTGAGCTGATCAAAGAGGTTGTCAATCCTTAGGAGTGGGTACCTGTTCTTCACGGTCACCTGGTTTAGGTGACGGTAGTCAACACACAGTCTCAAGATCCCATCCGCCTTCTTTGCAAACAAAATCGGAGATGCACAGGGTGAAACAATGGGTCAGATAAATCCCTACCACTACAATTCCCTTAACTGTACCTGCAACGCACGAAGCTCGGCGGGAGCCATCAAATATGATGGAGTAGATATCGGTGTCGTCCCCGGGTACATGTCAATGAAGAATCCCACCACTCTACGAGGAGGTAGTCCTGGAACATCATCAGGGAAAACATCCGCGTGCTGATCCGGCACAACAGGAAATCTCGGACTCCGCACATCAACCACTTCGAGAATGAGGATAGAAAACTGATTTGTGATCGGCTACCCCTCCTCTGGGTAAGTCCATCCTACGCTCCGACAGCTCCTTTCACACCGGTGAAGCGAAACCTCATTCCATCCTCATAGACACACGACACATTCCGCCTAACACAGTCAATCTGAGCATGATGTATGGATTACCATTCCATACCCATGATGACATCGTAAGGCCTCGATGCCGCTACGAGGAGATCCCAATCGAAGCTCTCGCCTCCTACATTAATCTCACACTGCTGGAACCAGTGCGTAATAATCGAGTCTACTCCCATAGGAGTATCTAGTTGTAAGGATCAATCCAATGGCTTCGTCAGAATCTTCAAGCTCCGAATGAGGGCAGTGACAATAAAATAATGACTCGCACCTGTGTATATAAGTACTGCATCAAGGTTGTAGAAGACACAGATAGTACCTCGAATCATTTCAGGTGCACCGTGGTCATAGGGCTTGACATCCTAGAGCTGACCTCACCCCTGTCTTCCAGCTCCCTGTGGCCTAGGTGGACCTCTAGGTGGTGGTGGTGGTAGTGCCTCAAATTGTAGTCTACCAGCTACTACTCGGCCAGTTCCTCTGCCACGTCCACCTATTCCCAGTGGACCACCATGGTCGATCCTCTGCCTCTGCCTTGGAGGTCCCTCTACTATCTGCTGCTAATCTGGATGGTGGGTCTGGCAGTCTGGAGCCATGTGATACTTCTTGCTGCAAGCGTAGCACTGCCTCCTCCTCGTATGGATAGCTTTGTCTATTGTTCCCCGCACAAGCAAAACTGTATCCTGGGGTCACCCACCTGATGGCCTGGTCCTCTTGGAACTTTATGAAATTTGACTACTTTTGGCTGCAGAAGACTCTGCTACGTGTCGCCCGTGGTGGGTCTCGCTGCTGGTGACTGCTCAGCAAGAAAACAATCCACTATAAGGGATCGCTCCATCACCCCCTCATGTTTTGGGATGCTAAGGGAGATCATCGAAGCCCTGATCTCATGTATGAGTCCCTACTCTATGTTCTAGGACCTAAAGAATGGGTTCCATGCCATATCTGTGGAGCATAGAAAAAGGTCAGTGAACCTCGCTCAGTACTGAGCTATTGTCATGCTGCCCTGTTGCAGATGAAGTATCTCCTGAATCCGCACTCCACGAAGGGTGGCTGGAACAACCTCTGACCGAAAGAGACTCTTGAAGTCTACCCAGAGTAATGATGCCTCGCCATGCACCTAGAGATCAGGCTCCACCATCAGCCTTCTACTACATGCAAGAGACTCTCGTCAAGGATTACCATGAGTTCAGATGGTGTCCCTACCAATCGGAAAACACTCACAACAGCCTCCATCCAATCCTCAGCTTCCTGTGGGTCCGTCTCCCCCCTGATCCTGGGTAGCCTATATTGATAGAACACGTGATATGCACTCAGACAGTGTGAAATCTCTACTACTGGATCTGGTGGTATCGATGGCCTAGTGGGTAGTGGTACTGCTGGTACCTCCGCTGTGATGGGGCCATGCACTGAGGCCTCATCGCTTAGTGGGCTACCATCTCGTGCGAAACTCGGAACCACAGTTGGCTGCCTTCATGGGGCCATACAGAAAAGAAACAAGTTCCCCATAGTGAAAAAATATACGTGGTGAGATGACATAAAGTAATCACGAAGAAAAAATTCAAAGGAAACACACTCACAATTAGTGTTTTCGTGCATTGAGTCGGAAATCAGAATTCAGAGTCCAAGTGTATAGATACGTCAGCGCTGCACCAACACCAGTTTCGCTAAACTGATAACCACACCCAAAACACTTAACACTATTTCCATTAAAATAAATATCACAGTCCTATGTTCTACAGTAGAACCGACTACTCTGATACCAATTTGTCACGACCCGTCCTCGGGGCCTATGTCGTGACTACCCCAATCCCGTATTCCATAGGACAGGGGCTGACGACTAGAACCAAAGGCGAATCGCCGATAAAAATGGAAGGCAATGCCTTTAAACCTATAACACACACAGTCCGAACACCAGCAGTAGAAGCAAAAAGTACTAATATATAAAATAATGGTTGGATGAGAGTAAGTGGGCCAGTATACAAACCCATCTAAACAACATGTACAAGTACAAGTAAAAAGGGAAAACAGCTCCAGGATCATCCATTGGGGAATCTTATCTGAATGGTAGGTACATATCTCAAAAAAAAATTCCCTCAGGTACGTCCCATCTATTCTAGCTCCGAGCAGCCACCCGTACATCACCCTTAGCCTCGATCACTACTGACCGTCAACTGCAAAGAACATAACAAGGTGCGGGAGAAGCCCGTGAAGGGGTGTGTATAATAATACTCAGTAGGGGACCACGAGACCCATGAACGTCTCCTAGAATCCACTGCGGATAAACCAAAGAAGAGAGATTAAATCACGATGTATCAACCAACCCTACTTAGGTATATGCCCAAACATATACCTATGTTACCAGTCGCAGTCGGGCTCCAACCCTAGAGCTCAAGCATAACCCAGCCCACAAAGGAATTAAAGTCAATCATCTTGATGATAATGATTGTAAGTCAAGACTCAGCTCACATAGGTATAAAACACATGGAGATGGGTATGGATGATTAGATGTAGCCTTTGAGTCATCCCCTCTGTCAAACCCACGTACGATCCTGGATCAATATCAGTGATGTCGAACCCACGAAGGATCCCCATACAGAAGCCATCACAGTCGAACCCATGGAGGATCCTGGTACAGAAGTCATCATTGTCAATCCCATAGAGGATCCTGGTGCATTATCGTCGTTGTCGAACCTACGGAGGATCCTGGTACAGTATCATCCTGTCAGACCTACGGAGGATCCTATTATCTCAGTCGCAGCTAGCCATAGGGTTCCCGCACACAGCACGCTCAATTCCGGGAGGGTCTGCTCCTCAATCCAAGTGTCGATAAATCAACAACACGAAGTCTTGAGTTGATCTATCATGTAGTTCTGCTTCATCAAAAGGAACACAATGCAATAGATTGCACGTCAACCGGACACCCGGTCTGTGAGTTATTGGCATTTCCGTTCCAGGGGCCCAGTTAGTTATTAGTTTCAATCCAACCCGACTGTACCGCAACTACGTCCAATCCTCTAGCAATGTATGCCAAAATATATTTCCTTCTCTAATCCTTCCGTCACCGTAGATGGTTCATCGTTCGGACACATGTAGCACAAAATACCATTGAAATGGTGATTTTGGGTTAAACGGTTCCGGACGGGGGTTTTACCCGGTCTTGGAGTCTGACCTGGTCCGATGGAGTGGCCCAGCCCGATGGAGGTCTGGCCCGATTGAGGCCCGGCACAATGGACGTGTGGCCTAGCCCAACTGGCTGTGTGGCATATCCCGGCTGGCCATGTGGCCTGGACCGGCTGGCCGAGTGGCCCGGACTGGCTTGCCCTACAGGCCAGCCCCACTGGTTGTGCGGCCCGGTGGCTGGTCGTGTGGCCCGTCCGGCTGGTCGCGTGGCCTGGTTGGCCATGCCACGAGGCCCAACTCTCCACACCATTTGGGTGTGGGGTGTCGCACCCCCCGGTTTCGAAGGAACCGGCGCATAGAGTCGGTTCGTTGTACCGCGGGACCCCTCTCGGGTCCCGCCTTCTAGAGCACCGCCAGTGGCCGACTCAGCCAGCTTCCCTCCATCTGCCACGACCATTGGTCGCAGGTCTTCTCTGGCAATGCGCACTGGCGTCGTGTTGTCTTCGTCTGCCGCCGCCCACATGGCCGTGGCCCCCTTCTTCTGGTGCGGTGTGACGGCCCCGCGCCCTTCCAGTGTCATCGCGGCCAGCCTAGCCACGACCCGGTACTTTGCATGACGCGATGGTTCGGCGCCCCTTCGGTGACCCTGTGACTCTTCTGCCGTCGTTTCATCTCGCGGATGGCCCAACGCCGACCGTCGATGCCCCATCACATTCCTCTCATCTCGTGGCGTCGTTGCGCCACCACCGTCATCAACCAAACATGAACCAATGAAGGGACGTCATGTCATGTTTGTTTTGATGATGCCCTTCACATTAGGTGATAAAAATCGGCCAACATCAAACTATAGTAAACAACGAGAAATGTGAGTTTAATTTAATTAAAACCAACCCCTACCTTGAGTTCGTTGATCGTTGACAGAGTCGTGGTAAGGCGGATGTCTTTCCGTCAATGTCAGAGGAGGAAGAGTTCAGAGAAGATGAGTCTAGATGATGTCGTCAACATTATTTGCGGGCGGCGATGCTTCCCTTTCATTCCCTAGTTTAAGAAGGGAGAAGACGATGTTCTTCATTCTTCGGTGGTTCTTCTTCAGAGAGAAATGGCTCCACCAAGTCGCTAACCAAAAATAATAGAGGAAAAGTCTATTATTTGTTTGCACAACAACACTAAGAGTTGTGTTTAATTAAATGAGATAAATAAATTAATTGATTGGGGTGGAAAGGATTCAAAATTCAAATAGGGGAGTGGGAGAGTTAGAAATAAATGAAAAGAGGGTTGGCACAATTATAGGGGAATTCCAAGAGTTACATGGGGTTAATGTGGGGTTAGAGGAGTTAAAGTTCTCCAGTGGGCCCACATAATAACATCCTTTCAAGGGAGGTTATGTGTGGGTGTTCCCCCTACTAACCTCCTCTTGGAGTTTTTAACCACAAACAAAATAAAAATAAGCACACCATATTTTTATTTTAAAACCCGAAAATTTAACTTCTTTTCTCGTTAGAACACAACAGCGGTGAAGGTCTCCTTAAGTGAATATTGGCGTTGCAAGTTCAACGGTGCCCTCAGATTTAAATACCAAGCATCGGTTCAAAAGATATAAAATCCCACTCGTAAATTTTCTGAACGTACCCAAAAAAACTTCAGAAATTGATTTCGGGCAAACCGGGCCTGCGAATCAAGTGTCTTCAGAAACTGTGGACTCGTAAAATTCTCATGTATTTAAAAACAATTCCACAGAATTTCTAGGTCATTACATCACATCTCATGAATTTGTTTTTATCATACTATTTATATTTCATGGGATTTACAAGAAAAATAATGGTCCCTTATTCAAGTGGGTATTGACATTTGTTTTCAAAGTAGTAATGATTTTTGGTATCTAAAATCCACATTGTTGAGTTATAATGTATTATATTGAACCTCTTTAATCCATGATTGGGTTCCCAAACACCTATATATTATTATAAATTATAATATTATTAGGAAACTTAGTTTTTAATTATAATAAAATTTTATTAAATTGTTTTAAATGTGGTTTTTTGGAAATTATTATATTTTGGAAATATTTAATTGGTGTTTTTTTCACTGTCATATGACTAGTTTTCCTCTACAAAATTTTAAAGAAAATATAAATATTTAAATGGAACTATTATTAATTCTGTTTTTAAAATTAATGTTTTTAGAAATCATCCATGTCACCTTTTAAAAAATTTCCTTCATAAGCGACAAGTAAATTATAATTTTACATCAATACTAGAAGGTCTTATAAAACCCTCTCTTATTTTTTGTTTCCATTTCATTTATAAATTTAAAAAGAATTTATATTAATGGGTTTATGTTTTATATATTTATCCTCAAATGAATATTTTTAATCAATTGGTTGTCATAATAAATGGTAAAAAAATATCCGTTGATCCCTTCTCAGGTGGTATCATTATATAATTATTTTGTAAAAATGTTTTTCATCAATGTCAACATCCTCATAGTAATAATTTGTTTTATTAGGGTTATTTTTTTATTGAATACATTCATCTTATTTTTATTTATGTATTATTATCATGAATATGATATTATGTATATACTTTTACATTAATTTCTCTATATGGTGTGAACCTCAAATTTTAAATAGTGGATTATGTTCAACTGAAAATATTGATATTCTATTGACATGGGGATATGTATTGGAAGAAAATATTTTGTTGTTATTATAAGGATTATTTTTCTAATTTTGATTATGTAATTTCTATCCATCTAATTTATTCTTTATTATAGGTTATGATTAAATTTCCCCTTATATTGACATGGGGGAAAGTATTATTATTCCTCATATTATTATTCCAATATGAAAGCTTATTGGTATGTTGACTATGGAAGGTTTTCCAATCCAAATTATTTCTATTGAAGTGTTATGATCATGTTATCACTTTTATATACATGTGGTTATGTATTTAAAATATTGACGATTGTTGATAGCTGATTCAGTTTTATTATGTGTTTTATTTTTCTAATTTTTCATTATTTGATAAATAAGATTTATTTATTGTCATGTTTCTTAAGAAATATTATGAAAGGTATATATGGATCTTATGGTTAATTTATTGTATATAAATTTGTGATAGGTGGATACTGGAATTATATATCCCCATAATGAATCAGTAGTTCTGATGAGACAAAATAATTTTATGTATTTGAGGTATACATTCCCAAAATAGAAAGATATACTCAGAGTGGTCTCGATGGTATGTAAATTTTCATGAAACGAGGCTTTGTAAGAAGAGTTTTCTGGTCCAACATTATAAATTCCATCTATATTATATTATAATGATATATATTAATGTTTTTCTTTTTTCAAGGATATTTATTTCTCTAAGTTTCATATTGATTTTGGATTCTTGTTTTTTACCTATTTCTCCCATATAATGTATTCCATGAATATGTTATTATTTCCATAGATTTACATTGGTTCATTACAAAGTGTTTTGGAACACTACTACATATATTTACATTTCCCAATGTTAGGAATTAGATTTTCGAATGTGATATTTTTAGATGGATAGCACATCTGTAAGAATTTATGGGAGATGAGGACGACTCATTATTGATTTTTTAGTTTCTTATAAAAAAAAATTATATTTGACACAAAAACAATGTATTTAATAGTTTCTGATGTGTAAAAATTATCTAATGATATAAACCTGAATATATCATTTTGTTGTAATAGAACCAATAATATTTATTGATTTTGTAATCAATGATGTTTATATTTATTATTTTATTGTGGATATCATAGTTTTCATATAATGCTTTTATCAGCAACCTCAAAATTAAAGAGAATGATTCTATCAGTCATAGTTGGTATCAAATGAAAGGATTCAAAAAATTTATAGATTATTCTATTTGTTGTTTATAATGTTAAGTTCGATAATTTATAATTGATCATAATTTCAAAGGGAACAATAACCATTTGGGATAGTATAGGATTTAAATTTTTTGAAATAATTAACCTTTTATACGGGGATCCGGATGAATAGAACTGTATTGAAAATCCTAAGAATAAATATAATCCTGGGATTAAATTCGTATTTTTTGGAAATGCCTTGAGAATGTGGGTTTCCTAAAAATTAAAACTATTTCTAGATACAACAGGTTGATATAGGATCTAGTGTATATGTAACCAGTGGGAATAACATGAAAAAGGTATAATTTAGTATTAACTCGATCATCACCTAGTCCACAACAATGTGTCCTAACTACACACATGGTTTTGAAATCTTGGAAGATAGTCTTAGGTTAATTCGAATTCTCATTTGGAACCATTATGAATATTTTTTTATTATTTTAACTATACGGGTTAGAAAACCTATTAGAAAAATGAAAATGGATTACCAAGTATGGAAAAATGAAAGTCATATATATTCCTAAATGTATCATATTCTAAAAAATGGTTTCAAATTGGACTTTGTTTCGGATTTATTTATTCGTATTCATATTTTAGATATTATCATTATGATGTCATTTAAAATATTTGGATGAAATTAGGTCACAAATATGAATATTAGAAAGGAATGTATCTAAGAAACCCTATGTCTATTAACCAAATAAGGGACCATACATACATGGTTAATAATTTTAGTGTTTTCAACTTATGATTGAAAATATGTTTTTCGAAGTCATAAATATTTTACTCAGGTTGATATCATAATAGTTGTCAATTAATGATACTCTTCGTTATTTAATTTTTGAAGTGATATATATTGATGAATGTTTGGTATAATATAAATTTTATTGAGAATGATATAAAATATTTAAGGATATTTATTCCTTAGATAAACATTAATGCTTTATAAAAATATATTATATGGTATAAATAACCATGAGAATTTAAGAACACTTGATTTAGGGATGGATAACTCTTACGTTTAGTATATTATTGATGTTGAAATAATAAAGGTGTGATTTATCCTTGAGAAAAATTTGATGGATAATATATTATTTTACTATATATTTAATGAAAATTTAACCCATGATATTTTTGTTGATGTTTATCTTCATTTTGGGGAAATTTTATATATTGAATGGTTGTTAAATTTTTGTACTAGTGATGAATACATTTGAGGGATAAAGGTCGTGTGAATTTCGTAATGAATTTATAATCTCATTATCCTATAATATATTTGATATAAAAATTGTTTTGGGAAAGTTATATTGTGGAGAATATATTATTAGGGTATATAAATCACTAAATATACTATTTTAGAATTATTAATGTTGTTTGAGGAATAAAAATTTGGATTTTGAGAATATGGATTTCAATTATTATTAGTATTATAATAAATTATGATACATTATGGTAATTTGGGATATCTATTTTATGTATAATGTTATTTAGTATGGGAGAACCGAACTCAATTTAACTAACAATTAACTAGGAATCATGAATGTCAAACAAAGAGTGATATATGATGAATATCTATTGATAATAGTAGTGTAGTAGAAAATATAGGCTAACATTATAATTTTATAAATTCAAACATCGTGGGGATAAATTTTCTTCTGGTTATTTGTGATAATTACCATATAAATATCATTACTCATGTTTACTCTTTTGGTTTAAATAATAGTTGACAACTGATATAACCAAGTTAACAATGGATGTCATGCACAATTTGGAAACATTCCCCATGTAGTGACTGTATCCCCAGTATCCTAGAGCTAGTCCCTTCAACCATTACTTTGGCGTAAGATATGAGGAAATATCATCCCAAATGACCACATACTGTTTTAGTTTGGGTAAACTAGATACATAGATGATTATTTTTTAAAAATTAAAACAATTACAACATAATATTTTTTCCAATAGTAACTAATTACATATTGGATATCCTTTTATATTAGTAAGAGTAAACATCTAATAATCCTAGGGAAAGGAAACAAAATCATTTTTATCTCAAATGATCTGTAAGGGCTAAAACAATAGATGGAATAATGTATCTATTAGCCTAATCAACACGGAAAGGTAAATAAATATGCACACATTCCATTAATATAATTGGATAAGCTAAAATTAATATGTAATGTTATGTAATTGAAAATGTATTCTATTTAATTATTTAAATTAAATGACTCCATTTTTTTCATGGTAAAAATATAATTGATCATAATAATTAATTTTATTAAAGGTGACGATTAGTTATTAGACATCATGGATCCTAGTAAAATGGTATCATTAACCTCAATATCTATCCTCAATATAGTTTTAATAATACTAGATAAAAACTTATACGATTGGGATAACTCTATCTATATTTTATCCTTATGATAGTTTAAAACATATTGCTTACAAATGTGTTGTGATTTTTCCACTTATTTCCTCAAATTAGAATACCAATGCATTGAGGGTCATCCATTAAATGGACCCCACCCATTTTATTCTTTTCCAAAGCATTTATAGTATATCTAATAATCGATTAAATTCATAAAAAATGGTCCTAATCAAATATTTGTACTGAGTAATATATACTTATTTATCAATATTTCCCCACTAAATCATATAAAATCCCAATTAAGCATCGTGTATAAAAATGTTATATAGTTTTGGAAATATACATCTTACAAGAGTATGGATATTTAAAATAATTTTAATTTCTAATGAAAAATGATTACAAGAAGGAGATTTTTAAATGAAATTTACCAATCAAAAAAGGAATTGAGACTATACAATAACTTTTATCACATGGTAACATTCAAGTCATAACCACTTTGATGATATAATTTTATGTAAATCATATAACTATTTGACATATGAGTGAATCATTATATTAAATAAAATTGGTTGTATATGAACCAAATTAATGTGTATTGGTCCATAATAATAAATAATTCTCAAAAGAATGTATATTGAGATGGAGTCCATTACCTTACACTTTTTTTTGGATCAATGTTCATTAAAAAAAGTACAATGGTTTTAAGAATGTTATTAACTTATAAAACATTCATATAAATATTTATAATATAATATATGATACAATTATAGCATCTTACAACTATTTAGTCATAAATATTTAAGTATTATCACTGTTTTGGGTGTTAGTTGACTTTTTTGTCAAGCATTTTTTAAATTTTCCTTAATTTGTTCCTCTTAATTCGATCATAATTTTATAATCTCTATATAATTAAGTAATTTTTTATTCAGCATAATCTAATAGGTTAAATGTGTTTGATTTTTGGTTATTTATTTTGTTTTGATTGCCCACAATTAGGTATAGTCTTCTAATGATACCTCTGTATAGCCCCACTGATAATAAAAAGCCATTGGGGTTTGGGAAGGTGAAATAGAGGTCAAATAGTAATCTAGTCAAGTTACTATTAATAGGGTGAGTTAGGGAATAATGTTATTTGAACATTCTACTAGATATATAAGATCGTGAAATACCTTTTTTTCATGGTAATTGATGTTCAATTTCAGGATCTCAATTTCTAGGTGTTTCTATTGAAATTTTTCTTAATTTTTAATCATTTTTTGAATCACAAAATTTCATCATGAAGTTAGGGAGAATATTCACCAATTTTTACCTTTTTCAAGAATATTTTCTCTGTATATTTCATTTATCATATTTTTCATGAAATTTAAAGGATTAAAAAATCCATCCCATTAACACCTATATTACATACTTTCTTTGATAATAGCTATAAACCAAAATATATAACAATCCTTAATAAAAAATTCAGTAATACTAATTTCATCTCTTACATTCATAAAATATTTTCAGGTTTAGACTATTTGATGATTTGGAAAAATCAAAAACAAAAAAACCTCATGTCCATTGTATAGAGATGTCACACCCCGACCCGACATCTTGGAGTTGTGGTTATTTTTATTTTTATTTGAGAATTTTTTTTCATAATGTTTAAAAAATTATAAAATTGAAATCAAAATAAAATAAAATAAATGGAAAACAATTTAATAATAATACTATTATTATTATATTTATAATAATATTTATTATGTTATTATGAATATTAAAAATATTATTATTTATTAATTTTTTTTTATTTTATTTTATTTTATTCATTTTTTTTCTTCCTCCCGATTCTCTCCACCTATTTTTCATGCACCTTGTGCGTCAGGAAGCACCTCCATCTCTCCCCATCACACACCTCCCTCCCTCTTGCACGACCCATTAAGGGTCCTCCCCCCTCCGCGGCTGCTCCCCTCTGTGTTGGTTCATCAAACGGTCCACCCTTCTGGTGACCTCCCTCATCATGATCTCATGTCCGCACGACCCCCCCCCCCCCCACATGCCTCCTGATATACTTATCCCGCTTGGATTTCAACCAGTTTCCCACCATATTCTTGGTTCGATCCTTCAAGGTATGGGTTTCTACCCTGTTATCCATCCATTTTCTGTCGATTTGAGGACACCATGTCACCCTACTGAAATCTTGTGGAACACTAATGTGTTTTGGGTATTTCTTATGATTGAATCTTGTTAGTTTGAGTTCGCTCTAGGATCCTTGCAGTGTAATTGGCACACGATCAATGTTTTGCATCAGAATTCAATGTTTTGACATCGATGGTAATTGTTTCTGCATATATGTGTTTCTTGATGAATTAATTTTCTTATTTTATTAATTTATCATACTCATTGATTAGTTTTCTGGTGTTAATATGGTTTTACTTGAGGTTTAATATGATTTTTATGTGTTTAATAACATGTTTATTTGATATGAATGTTATGATTTTGTGAAAACCCATGTTGAGCCTTTCGTAGTGTTTTATAAACTATTCTATTGGTTTATTATGACGCGCAAGGGCTGCGAATTATGATTTATCATTTTATTGGTGTGTTTATGGCCTTATAAGATGTTTTTGATTGGGAATTTGTGTTCATAGTCTTGTGATACCAATGGGTGTTGTTTTATAAAATTATTATGTGGTTTATTAAATCATATAAATTTTGTGAGACACGTTTGGATACTTTTTTGGTCTGCGTATGTCTTCAAAGGTGGGTTTGAGTATGCAAATGGGCTAGGAGTGGACTTCATTTGTGTTTAACAGGTGATTCCTTGTAAAAATAGATGTGTTTGATTTATCAAGTAGGAATGGGGTTTCCCTAGATTTATGTGTTTAGGATTGGAAATATTTATTCCTTCCTTTGGAATTGTGTTTGAAATTTCAGATTATTATAAATGTATTTTCAAATGTTAATAAAATGGGTAATGTCTTGTTTGGTACATGTTATGTGATATTGATTTCCCTTGTTGAACCCTCCTGTTGTAGATGATGATTATGGTTTATTTGATTTACTCTTGTGTTATAATAACTAGGTGTGCCATTAGTGCAAACCCCTGATGTGCTATTTGGAAACTTTTTACAGATACATTATGTTTTAATTGTTTTTATTAAATTATATGTGAAGTTCATTGGACCTTTCTATGATGGTTTTGGGCCACGGGTGTTGAGGTATCCTACATGTACAAGCATAGGGTAAGACATATATATATATATCCTCTTTGTAAATATTCACTCATGGTGTGTGAAATATGTGAAATGCATCTAGAGGTGTGTATATACATATATTTATATGTATGTATGTATGTATAAATGCATGTGTGTGAATGCACCAAGTGTTGGTTTGAGTGGATGTCTGCAAATAGTGACATGTTTGACGTAGGTGCTCTATGACTATGCCTTTAATTTGGTTTTCATAACTACATTCTTATTATGAAAATATGTTTTACATTTATTCTATATAAACATTCTATGAAACCTATTTGCGGTTGCTAGAAATGACTTTTTCTTTTTTTTAGAAATTGAAATATATTTTTTACGCCATTCGTCTTAGGTGACTTTTCTTGAATATTGATTTCCTAAGTGGTTTTGAATTGGTAATTTCTATTTCTAAAGGTGTTTGGCCATTCAGACAGATTGATTTAAAAAGTGTTCCATTTATATAATTAAGCTTGTTTGGTACCTTAAGAATGATTAAAAAACCCTCTCTTGAGGCACAACCCCTTGGTTTTAGAAAATGATTTATATGTTGATTGTGTTATTATGTGACTAACGTTGAGGTTTATTCATTTTGTGGAATTAAAGAGGGGGAATGAACATAATAAAGGACAATGATGGTGAGAGGTCGAATGGATTTTGGATCAAGAAAGTGTTATGTACATATATATTTGATTGATAAAGATAACTCACCACAACATGAAATTAAGGACAATGGGAAACCTGGGTATCTAGGTTGGTGGACCAAGACTAGTATGCTAGATAACACGAAATGGGTTCTTCTTGGTTTCGTCAAGAAGTATTAATGCAACAACACTAACTAAGAATATGAATGAACGAGGGTCATTGTTTCTAAGCTATGTTAACTGAGGGTCGTGGTTTCTAATACACATTTTTGGAGGTTCGGGGTTTCTAATCCATGTTACACTGAGGAATGAGGTCACTAGGGTCCAACATGTGCCAGCTACTTATAGGGATTTACCATGGTGCTCATTTGTGACAAGATGTGTGTGATGTAATTTTTCATTTTTGTTGTTTCATACTTGTTGTCTTATTTGCGAAAAAATAATATTTCAATTTAAATTTTTAACATTTCATTTTGAAAATTTAATGCATTCATGGAACCTATTTTGAAAATGTAGTGGTCGATAAATTCATCACTTGAAAATGAAAATTTGTTACATGAATTTGAATATAATTTAAAGCATTAATAAATTATGTCCTATTTTCAAACTAGAATGTTTTGGATTTCATAAAAAAGACAATTGAATAGGGGTGGTTATATTTGGGCATTCCTACTGCAAATCTCAGTGCTCACACCTAATTTACTTTTCAGATTCAGGTTCTTATAGTTTTAGATTACTCTTGAAGCGAGTGTAGTTTATGTTCCATGGTGACCTATGTGGTCACATTATATATGTCTTGTTTTTATTTCATTTTTTCCTTTCCCATGTTGTTCAGTTTATTTCCGTATATTTAACTATTTTTTTCGTTTTATGCTTACTTATCTGTCTTTTATTTTGGGAAAAATCATTCCCAATGGGTTTATTTAGTTTCCTAGCACTAATTGCCATCATGTGGGGATCCGGAACTCCTTTCGGGCCATGTCACGGACCGACTTGGGTGACCATTTCAGGGTTGCCTCATGTTGGTTCCTGACAAAATGGTATCAGTGGAGGCCCTGATTATTTGGGGTGTTAGGTAGCTTGGTAATTAGGTGAGTCGGGACATGAGAGGTAGGTGTAGGAAGGATTTCATGAACCCTTGCTCATCCCAAGACTAGAGTTTCAAGGGGTAGTTTGGGATTTGAGTTTTTCTTTTGATTCATCTATGTAGATGAAGGATGAAAAAAGAAGTGATCCGATTTTACATGACAAACTTTCATGGAGTAGCAACCCATTAACAACCTGAGTGCACGGTTAAAGACACTTCCTATGATGGATGCTCGCCCGGAGCATGGTCGGCTTAGCTATGTTACAGGGTTGGAATACCCACTAGTCCCTTATTTTTGTATGTTTTTTTAGTTATGTTTAGGATATGTTTTCAATAACATGAGTGGATTTGAAAAACAAAAATGGTTCATCGAAAATGGGGGTTTCAAAAGGGAATGTGGTTTCGGAGTGGAAAAGATGTTTTGATGTGTAAATTATTTTCTTCTATTTGAATCTGGATTCAAAGGGAAAAATGGGAGGTGTTTGGGATGTTTTTTGGGATCTTTGTAATACATTTTGGAATTTGAATTGTAATATGTTTGATGATTTAGAAATGTATTTCTTTAATGATAAGTGACATTTTCAATTTGGGTGAGAATTTGTTCTTTACGTTGAATGATCAGTTTTGAAAATGAGATGTGTTTTGAATTAACCCTTGGTAATCCTATGAAGGATAAAAAATATAGAGGTACACATGTGGCATAATGATAATAGGTGATATGTGTAGATTAGTGCATGAGCTAGAACAAGGGTATATGTATATGTGGGACTTCATGGGATTCCAATGGTGGGTACTTTTTTTTGCTGAAAAAATGGTTCTCAAAAAGGAAATTTAAATTTTTTGAAAAGTGAGTAAGCAATTGTTTAGTGTTCTGCATTCGTGTTTTGTATATTTTATTCATGGGTTCTTGGTTTTGACATACTGAATTTTGGTTTCAATATTGATTTGAGTTTTAGTTTTAGTTTTAGTTTTTTATTGACGTATGAAATATTTATTTATGATGAGTTTTTTTGGCTTTGTTCCCCTTCTTTTTGGAGTTTGCATCCCAGAAAATAACCAAAGGGTTCTAGTGAGTCTCTTCTAGTTGTTGGTCCTACCCGGACTATTAGTAGAGTGGTGTAATCGAGTTCTCTTTGGTTGTTTTCAATTTTCCATGATGAACGTGATCTGTTAAAGATAGCATACTAGCTTAGTGAAATCATTGGGGTTTTCAAGTTATTGGAAACTCCCAAAGATATGAGAGTATGTTCTAGTTCAGGTCCATTTAGAGGATCAACTTTGGATTTGTGGGAGAAGATGATCAAAGTGTCATTGCATTATGGGATGTCTTTGAAGGTTTTTGAAACAACTCTCATCTGATGGTTTACGTCTTATAGTGTAATGGTGAGGGAAGTGGCAGTGCTCGTGAGTGTCATTAAAGTCCAATAGATATTGAAGGATTGTTTCAGGCATTTAAAGGGGTCGATTCCCTTTTCTTTGGGGGTAGCATCGTGAAATAAGTTAATGTTTCTCTTTAGTGGGGTCATCCTCTAGGGTTTAAGGACCGATTATTTTTTGTGTTTGGGTTGGTTACCCATTATGTGGGAGAGAACTGGAGGAACCTGTCTAAGAGTTTTTTTCCTTTAAATTACGTATTCTATTAGTTGGGACACTCTCTTGTTCACTTTTTGTGTGGCCGGTTTGGGTACATTAAGTATCATTTTCATTGTCCTTTGAAGATGTTCCGTCGGTGCGGCCATTTGGGATACTTAGAGAGGTTCCGCTAGTGTCAATGTTAGAAAGAGTCTTGACCGGAGGATGTTAGATCCAAACTATGGGGCAACAGATGCTTCAAGACATTATATCTCTAGCCACAGGTCTCGGAGTAAAGCCTTTCATGTAGTTAAGAATCGTTGGGTGTGGGGAACCTTTTCTAACTTTTTCCTTCAGTGCAAAAATATGGATGATTTAAATTTCTATTTGGTAGCTCCCACGTCATTGAAGGTTTTCTTTTGATGTAAGAGGCATAGATGCCTCGTTTCATAGTCGTGGTATTTGTTCTTGGAATACAACACATTTTTTGTAAGAAGCTTTGGTGATGTCATTTTCATGAAATTCCAGTAGTAATGCCTGCTCAAATGTGACCCATTTTTTTAGTACGTGATCATTTTGGAGATTCTCATCTCTTGTGGAAATGATGAGTCATTGTTAAGTTCACCATTTGGTAGAATTATTTTTCGGTTCTCTCTTGTGTTAGAAGTTTTTGGTTTGGGTTGGAAGTTCCTGTGTTGGTCTTTGTTAGATTGCTTAAGCTTGTCGGTTCTAAGATGGTGGGAGACCCACCGTGAATATTTTTGTGCCTTCATAGAGATTTGGTTTGTGTGGGTGTTTTGGTATGTGTTGGCGGTTTCCTCTTGGGATCACGTTAGTAGTTCTAGAGTTTTCTCAGGCCGAGAGTCTCAAAGTTTTCTATGGTAGTTGGGTTCTTGTGATGGGGAAAACCCACCTCATTTCTTAATGGATCTTCTCTTTGCAGATTCCCTTAGAGTTGGTTATGTACGAATGATGGAGTGAACAGTCAAAACGAATTTGTGATTTTTTTGGATTTGTTCATTTTCAATCTTCAGTTTGATACCTTGTTTGGCTGGGTTTCTTTCTGGGGATAGAAAGGTTTTTTAGGGGATAATTGTCGCACCACAACCCGACATATTTCGGTTGTAGTTATTTTTATTTATGTTTGAGTATTTGGGTTTCTTTATGTTTAAAAATTTATTAAATTAAAATCTAAATAAAATAAAATAAAATAAATGGAACACAAATAGATAATAATACTATTATTATAATGGTTCATAATAATAATATTATTAACTTTATTATATTTATTGTTATATTATTTTGAATATAAATGTTATTATTATTTATTAAATTATTATTTATTTATTTTTCCCCTCTATTTTTTCTCCCCCTCTTCTTCTTCCTCACTACGTATCGGATGACACCTCATTCTCCATGCATCACACCCCTTCCTCCCTCTCGCATGACCTGCCTAAAGCCCCCCCTTCTCCGGCGCTGCCCCCCTCCTCGCGGGTTCCCTAAGATGGACCTCTCATCGGGTGGCCTCCCTCATCATGACCTCATCTCCATGCAACCCCCTCCCACTATCTGAGCTTTTTCGGCTCATGCCGCCACCTCCCAAGCTACCTCTTTGGCTCAGATTTCTATCATTTTTCCACCAGATTCATGGTCCGATCAATCAATTTATGGGTTTAAACTCTATAATACCTATATTTATGGTCAATTTGAGGTCACCCCATCACCCTACTAAAATTTTTCCAAACCCTAATGTGGTTGGGTGTTTTAGTTTTATTGATTCTTGTTATTTTAGGTTCTCTATAGGTTCCTTGTGGGGAAATTGGCGTGCGATCAATGTTTTGCATCAATATTTGAAGTTTCAACACTGAAGGTAAGTGTCTCTTTATATATTCATTGTTTTTGGTATTAATTTCCTTATTTAATTAATTTATAAAACATCTTTATTAGTTTTCTTAGAGAGAATATAGTTTTACTAGTGGTTAAATATGATTTAAATGTGTTTTGAAGTGTGTTTATTTGATATGAATGTTTTTATTTTGTGAAAACTCGTGATGATCCTTTCGTAGTATTTTATAAACATTATTGTGGGATTATTATGTCATGCAAGGTCTGTAAATACTATTTTATCAGGTTATTGGTGTGATTTTGGACTTAGGAGATGTTTTTGAATGGGTGTTTCTGTTCAATGTCTTGTGATACCGCTTGGGGTTGTTTTATAAAATTCATAAGTTGTTTATTAAATCTTATAAATTGTGTGAAACACGTTTGGATATTGTTTTAGTGTGCAAATTCTTTCAAAGGTGGGTGTTAGTATGCCAATGGTCTTGGAGTGGACTTATTTTCTGTTTAACGGGTGTTTTAATGTAAAAACGGTGTTTTTCATTTATAATGTGGGAATGGGGTTTCCCTTGATTAGTGTGGTTATGCTTGGAAATATTTATTCCTTCATTTGGAATTGTGTTTAAAATTTTAGACTGTTAGAAATAAATTTTCAAATGTTTATGAAATGGGTCAAGTCTCGGTTGGCACTCGTGATTTGATATTGATTTCCCTTGTTGAACCCTACTATTGCAGATGACGATTATGGTTTTTGAGATTGATTCTTGTGTTATAATAAATGGGTATGTCATTGGTACAAACCCATGATCTATTATCTTGAGACATTTTATAGATTGTTTTTTGTGTTTAATTGTTTTATTTAATTATATGTGTAATACATTGGACCTCAATTAGATGGTTTTGGGCCGCATGTGTCAAGGTATCCTACATGTACATGCATAGGGTAAGGCATATTTATATATATATTCCCTCTTTGTACATATTCCCTCATCGCATGGAGAATATGTGCAATGAAGCTAGGGAATTATATATATATATGTATAAATTCATGTGTCTGTATGCGCCAAGTGTCAGTTTGAGTGGTCGTCGACAAATTGAGACATGTTTGAGGTAGTTCCCCTGTGCATGTTCCTTTAATATTAATTTCATAATTTTTTTCTTGTTTTAAAAATATTTTTTAAATTTATTCTATATAAACATTCTATGAAACCATGTTGTGGTTGCTACAAAAGATTTTTCCTTTTTTTTTGAAATTGAAAAAAATTTGTGACGCCATTGGTCTTAATTGACTTTTCTGGAAAATTGATTTCCTAAGTGGTTTGGAATTGGTAATGACTATTTCCAAAGTTTTTTGTACATTTGGATAGTTATTTATAAAAAGTGTTCTTCTTATGTAATTAATCTCATTTGGCACTATAAGAATGTTTTATAAAAAAACCTCTCTTGATGCAAGCCCCTTGGTTTTGGAAATTAATTTGTACATTGAATGTTATATTATGTGCCTAACGTTGAGGCTCATGCATTGTGTGATGTAAAAGAGGGGGGATTCGCTTAATTAGGGAGAACATGGGTGAGATGTTTAATGGATTTTGGATAAAGAAAGTGTTATGTACATATATGTTTGTTTTATAGAGAAAACTCACCACCACTCAAAATAGAGCACAATGGGAAACCTGGGTATCAAGGTGGGTGGACCAAGACTACTATGCAAGATGAAACAATAGGGGTTCATCCCGGTTTCATCTATCATTATCGACACAAAAAAAACTAACTAAACCTAAGAATGACTAAGGGTCATGTTTCCTAATCCACGGTTACTGAGGGTCATGGTTTGTAATATGTAGTACCTGAGGGTCGTGTTTTCTAAGAAACATTTTCTGAGGGATGTTGTTTCTATGACATATTTCACTATGGTACGAGGTCTATAAGGTCCCACATGGTCTATCACCAATAGGTATTTCCCATGGTTCTCATTTACGACATGATTCTTGTGTTGTGATTTTTCATTTCAGTTATTTCATACTTGAGTTTTTACTTGTAAAAAACCATATTTTCATCTAAATTGGTTTCTTTTAATTTGGAAATGATAATGTATGCTTGGAACCTATTTTGAAAATTTTGTTGGACTGAAATTATTTACATGAAAAGGAAAACGCGATACATGATTTTGAAAGGAATTAAAAGCATTATTTTATTATTACATATTTTTAAAAAACATGTTTTGGATTTCATAAAAATGAAAAGGTAAAGGACATCGTTATATTTTGGAATTTCTACAGAGCATCTCAGTGCTCACGCCTACATTACATTTCATTTTCAGGATCCTCTAGTTTCTAATTGATATTGGTGCTAGTTCAGTTTATGTTCTATGGTGACCAAAGAGGTCACATGAGGTATGTATCGTTGCTATTTCATTTCTTTTTTCCATTTCCTTAATGTACAACTTGTTTCCATCTAATTATCTATTTTGATCAGTTTATTCTTACTTATATTTATTTTATTTGTAGAAAAATCATTCCCAAATAGTTTATTTTGATGTCTAACAGTAGTTGTCATCCCATGGGGATCAGGAACACCCTTTGGACCATGTTTCTGACCGACTCGGGTTATCGGTTCAGGGTAGCCCCAGGTTGGTTCGTGACATGATATGACCTTTTTTCCACTATATATGAAAATAATAAATCATTAATGAATAATAAACATGGAAAATAATTTCATTCACATGTGTTATCCTTCTAAACATGTAATCTATAAAAATTTTCTTCACAACCTATAGAAATGGAAACATAAGAAAGATTGAGATCAAATAAACAGTTAAGGAAAACATAAAATGGAGGTAATCATGGAATAAAAATGGAAAAAATATTCTTATAAAAATGCGTAAATAGTATAAAGACATAATTTAATTAAAACAGATTTAAATTATATTATATAGGTGGAATATATAATTTTAGACATAAGGTACCAAAATTCAAGGTCGTGTGCTACGAAACTATCAAGTTACGTGAATACATATAGACCAAAAAAAATATTTTTTGGTCACATGAGTTATATTTATTCATAGAGGTGATATATAATTATGTTCATCATTAGTCACTTTTTTTATGTTCATTTAATCTACCATAAGAGTCAACAAGATATTTCATACGAATCTATAAGGATTCTCTAACTAAAAAATATTGATATCTGTAGAATTAAATCTATGAAATGTTATAACACAATCAAAATATATTATCAATAAATAATCACAATTAATTTTAATTCATTTCCCCATGTCAATAAAAGAGATAAATGGTCATAACCCATTAAAATAAAAATATTTAGAGTAAAATAATATAAAATGAACTTTCCAAAAGTCAATTATATTGTTCTAATAATATAGGGTATGTTAATACTTTTCTCCATATCAACAAAGGTATCACATGATCATAACTCATCAAGAGAAAGAAGGTGGATGATCATAAAATGTATAATAAACTTTATAATAGTAATTAATATTTTCAAAACATTATGTTTAATTCCAATACATTTCAACATGTTAATAGACTAACATTCTTTCTATGTGGACATCATAAAGCCTGAATTTTATAAAATATGGTTTTAACACTTTATAAATAAATGATTATATAATTTAATAAACAATAAAGTAAAATGACCATAAACCATCTAGATAAATAATATTGATGGATTTAATGGAAAAACCCCAGTAAAACAATGGAATAATAAGAGTTCGATGAAAAAACTAAAAAACACCCTCCCAAAGAAGATTTTTTCGAATGGTAAAAAAAAGGGATGAAGAATAAAATTATTTTATAACTTGATTTCAATCCTCAAAGTGATTATATATATATATATATTATGATTAATCATGTAACATAATCCACATTTGAGTAAATTATTTTGAAATGGTAAGGGAAATTGAATCCTAAAACATAAAATATCTTTTAGGAAACATTTTTAACATAGATATAAAATAAAATTTTACATGTTTATTTAAAAATTGATGAGAAATCCTTAATATACCATTTATTTTTAAAATGATATACAATAATGGTATCCTAATTTTACATAAAGATTATCTCAGCGTGGGTTTATAATAGGAACAGAACACATGTAATAGGGAAATGAAACCTCTTATTTTTATCAAAATAACTTTTCTAACTCAAACTTTTATGGATTTATCAATAAATTAATTTATATTAAAACATCATTTTACCAAATAGGTATATATTATACCATAAAATAAAATATTATGATGGATAAAAAATATTTTAAAATAAAATTTCCAGATGAAACATTATAACTCTGAGGAAGGATATTTGATTAATCAATATCCCTTATTGGAAACATACCTAATGAAGAATGGAACATTTAAAAATAGGTTTAAGTGTTATGAATCTGAATAATGGGATAATGCGAAATATTATAATTAAAAGGATTAATTTAGCTAATATGTACAAAATAATTTTATTAGAATTATCGAAACACATTGAATGAGAATTGAGTTACAATAAATAGTAATGAATAAGGTAAAATATGAATCCAATGTCATTTTATGAGAAGGACATGATTTTGATTAATGTTTCTATTATATTATAAAAAAATATTTATATAGAATTCATGCTAATTTTAATTAATATAACACCATAAAATAGAAACATGGTTCAGGACATGTAACTTTTCTGAAAGAATCAAAACTGACAACATGAAAACTATTATGAATTGGGAAACATTTTAATCAAAACCACTAGATCAGGTGCACTTTTAATTGAACATAAAATACAATTTTTAAAGAAAAATTCCTGATTTGATTTCAAAAATATATTGTATATACACAACATAAATGAAATTAGGATCCCAATACTAATGAAGTCTCAAATAGAGTAATTTGAGATGAAAATCCTTACATCTGTGCTCATTCATTCGGTACTAGTTCTAAATGTCCTGGATATTTAATTTAGGATAATTAAATACCGAATTATGAACCTTATACATAATTATAACCTTATATATTAGCCATTTATAATAATATTATTGGAATACATATATATATATATTATTTATTTTACTTATTTTCACCATCGTGATTACGTAATAATTATAATTTTGAACATAATTTCCATCCTGGAATTCATTCAAAAATATAATCTTCATAAATAGGGGAAAATAAAAAAAATTAAATGATTTGATAAAATTACATTTAAGGTTATGTAATATGGAATAAATAATTAATTAATGAGAATAAATCAACATAGAATGGTAAGTAGTTTAGAACACATTCCATTAAAATAACTAGATAAATAATAACCAATATGGCATGGTAGATAATTGAAACACTTTCCATTCAATCAATAAACATAGAATAAAATGAATCCAAAGATATTTCTAATAAAAAATATCATGGAAAATAACCACAAATAAATTCCCAAGAAAGGAAATTCATAATTATTGGATATCATGTTTATAGAACATGAAAAACTACCATCAAGAACATTAAGAAGATAGTTTAAGTATGTGGGTTGAAACCTATCTATTCTTCTTTGAAAGAAATGGAATGGTTTGTTACCAACATAATTCATCTCATTATACTAAAGATACATCATAGGGCTTTCATTAACAATTACCCAACATATAGGTATTTCTTGAAATAGTCTCAAACCCATGTCATACATGTGAAAATCATTCCACATGTATAGAGTAATCGATTAAAAATATATTTTTAATTAAAATAATCTCATACCACTTTGATATATTTTAATTATAAGTCCCATAATAGTAAATAATTATCAAAGAAAAAATTTAATACCATTATAATAAATAGATTTAGGATATGATATTTCAAACTCTGTAGTAGGTACACAACACAAAATAAGTAAGTGGTGAATATAACATTTATCTCCCACATATATAACGTGAGAATTGTATTCCCTAACACATTTTAATAATTTATTTAAAAGTTCTATCATTTATAAGAGAAAATATTATATATGAAAATATCCTTGAAAACTTGTAAATAAATATTCAAAAAATTAGGGATTCATGAATGAAAAAAATTCGGTTTATTTCATATAAGGTAAAAATAATTCCTTTTATTTTGTAAGAAAAGTCATAATGTAGATTATTTATGAAAACAACATGAATTTTCATTTTAAATAATTTACTATAATGTCAAAATGGGGTAAAAATGACTTTATGAAATCATTGGATGATATGAAAAAAATTAAAATATTTTTTTTGTAAAAAATAACGTGGAAGAGAAATATTCACCAGTGGAGACATACACACAAATAATCCCCAATAAGAATTAGTTTGTCAACAAAACCGGAATCATGTTTAATTATTTGAATCGAATTATCATAAAAGAAATATAATTCTATGGATTTGATAAAAACCATAATAAATATAATAATAATCAGAAAATAAATTCATTATTGGTATATAAATAAAAGAAAATAAAGAAGTCATGTACATGGCATGTGTCACACATAATTAATAGTAAGACAGACATCCCTTACATCACACATCTTTTTTATTTGAACAGAATTTAACCTCATGTGTAATGGTTTAAATAATTTTATTATTTTATATGAAAACCATAATAATATTTATTATATAATATATTATATTCTTATATTATTTTAACACCTATTTGTTAATGATAATTCTTCATTTTTAGTCTTTCAAAGGTTAATTTCCTAGTTTCTTGAGTATGTTTTGACTCATTATTTGTTATTCTGATTACATTGATCATTATTTAATCATCTAAATAATTATAACCATGATTTAAAATTAATATTTATTCAGTACATTTATATTTATAAAAATACATAAAATTTTGAGATAGGATATGAAATGAACGGTTCATGGAGATGGTTGGACTCACAAACCAATGAACTCTACTTTCATATCTTTTCTGAATTAAAATAATTAAATATATATAGTATAGATGTATATTAAAATTTATGTGTAATATATATGTAATATATATCACATATTTCTATTAAAACAATCTTTTGTATGTTCCATGTATTGTGGGAATGAAACACACCACTTTGAGAAAGCGGTAGTCCAAACTTTAGCAAACGATATTATCATATTTACAAAAAATTAAAATAATTAATTTATATGTTATATATTAATTAAATAAATCTTTAGAAAATAAATATATCATAATTATCATATAAATACGTTGTTTCCATCTTAATGACCAAAAATGAGTAGTTGTAATGGTAAAAAGAACGACATCGTTTTGCTAGGCGGTAGTTCTCGGTACACGAATGTTAAATTCGTTGCACTTTTCATTGAATTTTATGTAGGTGTTTGTTGGCCATTTAATATTAAAAAATCATAGTATATTTATTATACATGTGTTATTAGATAATAATGCATTGATATGAAAGTATGGAGTGTAGTTGTAAAGGACACTAAAGTGATCATTAAATAATGTTACTACTTTTTTAGGTAACTCCTTTTGGTATATACCAAAATACATTCTTATTTTTCCTTCATCTAAGTGGTAGGATTATATGATTATGTTATGGATTTTAGGAGCATATTTGGTCCTATTATTTATGTAATATAGTTATCAATGTTGTGTGTGGAACTCAATGAGGAGGTTCCATTTTATAATTGATTTGAGGGGCACTTTTGGAAACTCTGGAAATATTTACTTAGTATAATTTACTTTTCAATTCCAAATTGACACAAAGTTATTTATTTAGAATTTATTATTTTTATTTATATAAATCCCATAATAAACAAGTTTTTTATATATATTTAGTCCACATTATTACCCTTACATTTTTTCTTTAAACCATACTTAAAACCTTTAACTATTACTGTGATAACCTTTCTTTTTACACTATACGAGTTTATATAATTAATACAAAATCAAAAAATAAAAAAAATGTTTCAGGGAAGATCTAATAATATTTATAGCATTAAATTTTCTAAAAAAATTTATTAATATTATATCTTTTAGTTAAATATTATTTATTTAAAAATATCATTAACATCAATTTTGTTACTATTCATTTTAGGAATTCTTAAAAAATATTAATACACAATATATCATCAAACAAAGAAATTCAATACAACCTAATATTTCTAGGTCATCTATAAAATTTATATATAATATTAATTATATAAAATTTTATTTACTTTAAAATTGTTAACTAATTTTATTTGATATGTCTATTAATTAAACAATTACTACTCCATTATTATTCAAGGCCTTAATTTAATATTTTTTTCCATGAAATTTAAAATTAAAATATCCGGATTAAGATAATAATTTTAAATTTAAAATTAATATATATAATAGGAAATATATTATTATTAACTATACATAAAAATTTAATACTTTTTAAAAACATGAGTGTGACATATTGGACATCCTTAGTAATATAATACTTAAAAGACCATAAAGTCACCCAAATGGATTCAAGGGGTGATATAATCAGCCCAAGGAATATTTTGGGAAACACTAAATATATAATAAAATTATTTCATTTGTCAAGGTTATTTTATAATACATATAATATTATTTTTATCCTTAATTTATATATTTACCCTTAAGCATGGGAATAAAAAATATTAAAGTTAGTATTCATGTTGCCCAAAAATAAAAGGGACCAATTTACATAAAATTTTCCCAATTATTAAAAAAGATTATTCCATTTAAAAAAATCAAACCATAGACGTTTTAATAATTATTTAAATTTAATCTCATTAACATAATGAGAGAATATGTTTTTAAGGTAAAAACATTCAAAAAAATGAATTATTTATATATATATATATTAAATGTGAAATTGATTCCAATGGCCAATATTATATTAAATCAAAAAATATTGATATAAATATATATTTTCATTTATTAGAAATAACATTTAAAATAATAAATTATTTAGCGGGAAATTTGTTTTTTATTTAATTGAAATATTTTCTCAGTATTCATAAAAACATCAAACTAATCTATACAATAAAAAATATTAATAAAATTTAAATCTTATTTTATGATTTAAAATAACTTTTTTATTATTTCAAATAAAAATTATTAATGTTTCAAAAACTTTTATATAAAATAGTATTTCCATTAAAGGAAGGTAAAACTACCTTTAGATGAATATACGTTTTTATGCATAAAATCATGTTTGTTGTTACATTATTCCTATTAAATCAATTGTATGATTATAAAAAATAATTTTTTGAATATATATTAAATTAATGTCAATTCATAATTTTATTTATTATAATATATTTATATAAATTGACTTTGTGAACATACAAATAGTTCTTTATAATGACATTTCTTATAAATTCAGTTGGTTCCTATATTAATCTCTAAATAGTTTGTAATCAATGAATTCAACCATATATTTTCTTATGTTAGTTAATAATATTCAGAAACATAACCATAATGGATGTTTGATATATTATTTTATTAAATTATAATAACTAATAATATATTGTTTTTATATTATACTTGGCCTTTCGAGTAATGCAAGACAACTCAAAATTGTGTGCAGTGTACGATTAACTTGGTGTTATGTATAAAAAAATCAAGTTGAAAAATAAAACATATTGAAAAACGAAAATATTATAAATTCATCGGGTGTTATATTCTCCACAACTTATTAAAATTTCATTATAACAATTTAAACATGATCACTATAGTCCGGGGATTGTTATTTAAAAATAAAAAAATGTTGAAAAACGTACATCATAAATTGGGATAATAACCCAGCATCATTATAAAAGGGAAATAGAAATGCGATTTTAACCCCAAAACAAGAAATTAAAATATGAGATCATTAGTGAAAACATGGATGTTGAATAGAAATATAACCATCATGGTCTGATGGTGAATGTAAGAGAACATGGTCATGAGAAAGTCTAACTACACAAGACTATAAATTTTTTATGGGTTAAAGAGGATGATGATTTCCTAGTAACAAAACTAAACATAACATGTTTTTATTCTAAAATAATTTTCCTAGAGTAATTTAATTCATATACATCATTGAATAAAAACATAAGGAATTATATTAACATAACAATTAGAGTTTCTTTTTTTAATCTATTTCCACTACAAACTCGTCTTTTTCTCCAAAAAATGACTATTTAAGGTGAACATTTTTCTTGAAAAAAAAAATTGAATCAATTTTAATAGATAATAAAATAAAAAGAGTATACCAATATATTACTCCATTAATTTTACATTAACCAAATCCAAAATTTTGGTATAATATAAGTTCATTCCCCAATATAATAAACCTTTATATAATGAAAAATAAATTTAACCTACAAAATTCAATGTAATTCCCAAATTTCAACATATATCAATCAAAAAATATCTATCCTACTTGAAAAATATTTTCTGATTCTTATTGAAACAAAAAATCAAGAAGTATTTTATCATCTAATATTGCAAATAACATTAATCACTCAGAATGACTTATAGAAAAAATTTATTTTCCTAAATTAGAGAATCTCTAATATATGGGAACTATTTACATAAATTAATAAAGTCACAAAAAGACCACAATATCATCATATATTTTTCAAAAATAGATTTTATCATTTAATTTTAATATAAATGCACTTTTTACACAATTTACCTTTATCATATATGATTTCTAATAGAGTGAACATCATCCAAAATTACATTAATAATTTAATCTCCAAATCATTTTCCCATAACAATGTAATCTATTTAATAAAAAATTGTCCCTAAAAACAAAATAAAACTTATCCATTTTATATTTTAACTAAAAACAATCATTATGAACATGAGTTCATGTTGGATAGTGGTAGGTGATGCACCCAATACACACAATTTTTTCCAGATCATACCATATGTCGTTGTTGGACGTGAAGGGTTATCACATATCATGCAGGTGGTATTTTTTCAAAAACCATATTAATATTATCCAATAAAATTGAGATGAAAACTGAAAAAAATAACTTAAATATATTCAACATTATTTTAATATTTTAACCTCATATGTTATCCCATATGCAACTTTTTGTATTCCCAATAATATAGATAACCATAATTACCTTAAATTCAATGATTATATAATCCCTAATGGTTAAATCATCCATTAATCTTATTTCTATATTAGGAATAGTAATCATTCCATAAATTAATTTAAAAAAAAAACTAATCCAACAAGTTTTGTTCCTTAATGTATGTTCTCCTAAATCTAGTTAAATAAGATGATATTAACCTTCTAATGATATGAACTGTAGTGACTCAAACACTGTATGACTGGAGAAGTTGTCACTATGATTACATTAGCATAATTACAAGGAAAGTATCCCCAATGGACCGATCAGTTTTGTAGTCTTTAAAACTAGATACATGAATATTTCTCATATTAAATTGGTAAAACATAAAACATAACTATGAAAAATAATTTTCATCCTTAAACTCATTCAAAAATTCAAATGTCGTAACCTGTGAAAACAACAAAAAATGGTGAGATAAAATGATCAGCAAGGGAATATAAAGTGGAATAAATAATGAATTATTTAAAATAAATAAGTCTGGAAAGGTAAATAGTTTAGAACACATGCCATTTAAAAAGTTGGATATGGATTAACTAATACGGATCAATAGATATCTGAGACACATGCCATTTAATCCATGAATTGGGAATTAAAGGCATCCATATATATTACAAATAAAAATATAATGGAAAATAATATTAACTGAATCCTTAATAATTTAAATGGCTAACTATTTGACCTCTACTATCTATCACTTGAACTACTACCATCTAGAACGTCTACCTGATGTTTTATGTCTTTTGGTCAAAACACATTTATTTTTCTTGAAAACATACTCGATGGGTTTATTTCCAACTAAATTCACCTCATTACACTACTGATAATTCATAGAGATTGTATTAGTCGATGAAAAATCCATATGGATTTCAATAAATGGTCCCCAACCAATTTCATACATGTCTAATAAATTCCTCAAATATTTAATAATCGGATTTAAAAGATATTTTTAAACCAATGTGTCCCATAGCACATTGAAATATTTTAATCATAATCCAAAAAAGTAAATTATTGTCATAAGAAACATTGTATACCATAAAGATAAAGTGATTAATGATATGTTATATCAAACAGGGATGTAGATACACCACCCAAAATATTAAGTAGTGAATATTATATTTATCTCATATATGTAAAAAGTAAGAAGATAATCCCTTACCACATTATAATAATATATTTAAATGGACCAGAATTTTAAAAAATATTTTCTTGGAAAATAATATTTTGAACATATGAATTGAGCTTCAAAAAATATTGGCATCATGATGTCAGAAAATTCTGTTCACTTCATTCAAGAGAAAATAATATTCCGTTTAATTTTGTAAGAAAATTCCTAGAGTATCTTTTTTTGGAAAATAATAAGAAGATACAATTTAAGAATTTTTGTAGAAAGTCAAGAAGCGGTAAAAGGTTCTTCAGAAAATCATAGGATAATATTAAAAAAATTGATTTTAAAAAAAACACTAAAATGGAATAGAAATATTCCCCAGTGGAGAGTTTAACACAAAAAACATCAGATAATGACAAGATTGTGAAATAATTACATATCACATTATAATCATTATAATCATATTCCCATGAAATAAAGAAAATTATATGGATATGAAAATACCATATTATTCATAATAATACTCACAATAGAAATTCATGGGTGGTATAAATAGAAAAGAAAACAATGAAGTAGTGTATAAGGAATGTGTCCCACAGAAATAAAAGTGAGACAAAGATCCCTTACCACACACTAGATTTTTAATTTTCCATTATATAAACTCTGATATAATGTTTTAAAGAATGTTATTAATTTATAATATAACCTTATTAATATGTATTTTATCACATATGATCCTATTATATTATATTATCACACATCTATTAATTATCATTCATCATTTTAACAATTTGGGTGTTAATTGTGTAGTTACTAGAGTGTGTTTTGACATGTTATTTGTTATTCTTCTTAACAGTATAATTATTTAATAACAAATATAATATAAAATATGAAATAAATAACATATTTATTATGAATATATATATATTTACAATAAGTCGTCATATTTGGATATAGGAAATCAAATTAACTATTTATAGAGATAGTAGGAGGTATGTACGCATGAACGCAACTTTCATTACTTTTAAATAGAAAAATAATAAAAGGTAAATGATATAAATTTCTATAAAAACTAAATAATCATATATTTTTCCTATATATTATATATAATTGTTCAAACTATCCTTTATAATTTCCATATATTTTGTCAATGAATCACATCACTTCGAGGAAGTGGTATTCCACATTTCCACAAATGATATTATCTTAGTAACACAAAATGAAAATCATGAAGGTATGTCTTATATAACAATTCAAGAAGTAACATAAAAACATATATAACTTATATATCATATAAAAAAATTTATATCAAAATGACCATCCATGATTTGTGTTAATGGAAAAACTAATGACATCATTTCACGAGGTGGTAGTCCATCATACACAAACAATAAATTTGTTACCCCTTTGATGGAAGTGTGGGAAGGTTTAGGAAAAACCCCTAAAATTATAAAATAAAAGAATATTTAGGATAATTCAGTTATTATATTATAATTTTGTAATAAAAAATGAAAGATTAGTGAAAGAAATAAAACTAAAGATATTTTTGAAGAACACTACCTCTTATTTGGGTAAATCATTTGGAATTATTCAAAAATCCTCACCGGGTTTTCTCTATGCCCAAAGCGAGGCTTCTCTGATACGTTTATGTATTTTTAGATATTATTTCACTTGGTTTTTTATGAGCTATAAATCACAATGTGGTGTGAGGAAGTGAGATAGGATGTTCCCTTTTATAATTAAGGTGAGGTACACTTTTAGAAAATCTCAAAATATAAAATTAATATAAATTAATTTTAAGATAAAAATAGATCAAAAGAGAGTTGTATAGAATATAATATTATTAGTCATCTCAACTCCCTCATAAAAAACGTGTAGACTAGAATATGTCACCTTTATTCCCATATCATTTGGCATTAACCCTTAGTTAAACCCTTTAACTCTTACATTGAGAACATGAGTTTTTAATCATTTTGTCTTAATATAGTACTATAAAATTCAAATAGAACCATAACTGATTCATGGATAAAATTATAAACTCTATCCCATTAATTTTCATGAATTACTATTTTTTGGAATTTTATATCATTTATTAAAATATTTTTAATTTTAAAATATCATTAAAGTCTATTTTGATAATGTTCAATTATTTCCATTTAAGAAAATATCAATACACAATATAACTTCAAACTAAAAATAATAATACATCTAGAATAGATATATTGTATATATATAATTAATTTAAGACATTAATCATATCAAATTATATTTATTTTAATATTTTAATTAACATTTTTTTGATAGGTCCATTAACTAAAAAATTTCTACATAACCATTATGAAATATATTAATTTAATTATTTCCACTATAATAATTGAAAAAAAACATCATGATGAATGTAAAAATATTATATTTACAATTAATATTTATGTCGAATATTTCTTTTTAATTATAAAATATAAAAAAATTAATAATTTTTACAAACATAAGTAAGACATATTGAAATTCATGTAGAATAAAATACAAAAATATAAATAAATTCCTCAATGATTGTCCAATAGTAAATAAAATAATCCTAATGAAGTATTTGGTCGAGAATAACTCATCCAATAATATTATAAAAGCCATTTGGGTAATTTTTTAGTACTTATAAAAAAATTTCTACCCTTAATTACCTGATTTACCCATAACCATGGGAAAAAAATACTAAAGTAACTATTCATATTTCTAAAAAATAAGGGGACATGTATAAATAATTTTACCCACATATTCCAAATATTTAATCCATCTATAAAAATTAAAAACATATAGGTAGTAGTAATTAATTTAAAATTAATCTCACTGATGGAATAAAAAAAAGGTTATTAAAGTGAAAACATTTAAATGATTGAAATGTTTTTATATAAAAATTCAATGCGAAATTCATTCCAATGACCTAAATTATATTAAATGATGAATTATTGATATAATTATACTTTAAAACGCATAAAAAATATAATTTAACTATATAAAATATTTAGACAACAAACCTATTTTCCATTAAAATTCAATTTTTATCACTATTGTTCAATACATGAAACTTATCACAAATAATAACATAAAATAAAGAATATCAATTTAAATATTATTCATTAAAATAAGAAGTTTATTTTTCAAATAAAATATTTCAAATATTCATATGGTAATTTAAAATAGATTCTCCATTAAAAGGTAGTAAAACTAACTTTTGAAGAATATGTGTCACTATGTGTAAAATTTGTTTTGTTCTTAACTTATGTTTATTAAATTTATTGGATTAATGTAAAACATATTATATTGAATATATATTAAATTAATATACTTTACTAATTGTAATTAATTAATTTTATTAAGATTAAATTACTTTATAAACATAATATAGTTCTTTATAAAAACATTTCCTATATATTCAGTTGGTGTTTATATTAATTTCTAATTAATTTTTAACCGATGTATTCATCCATATAATTTCATAAGATATATATTACTATTCATAACCACAAACATAATGGCCATGTTATTTCTTATTGTATTAAATATTAATATTTTAATTATATATTATTGTTCGGTAAAACTGGGAACTGCCTGTAACATTAGGAAACTCACTTATTTGTGTAGCTTAATCATAACATGTTGTTGTAAATAAATCATGCTAGAATAAAAATTAAACTTAACCAAAAAATACTGATATTTTAATATCACGGGCTGTTACATTGGTATATATTATTTTCCCAAATTAAATAACTATTAAATCATAGAAGGTCAATTAATAGATCTTATGAGATAGTATATAATTTAATGATCTCAATTCATTGAATATTTAGTTATCACCTATGAGGAAGAAATCAAATATAATCATGTTTCATAAATTTTTAACTACAAACTGTGATTTATAATTAATTAATTTAATGATTACATAAGCGTACCAAAAACAAAAAACAAATTATTAATATATTTTTATCATATTATTCCATTAAATAAGTTCTCATATTCATTCATGATGTCAATTCATTGTATTGTTCATGTTGGTTGATAAACCGACCCAAACATGAACCTACATTGATTAATGGATGATTATGAGATGGTTTTACTTGAATAAAATTATAATATATGTATAATGGTACTATATAGTGTTTATTTTTGTGATATATCAAAAATTAAATGATTTATAAATAGAACAAAATTTATATAAAGTCATTATATAGAAGGAAAAGAACATTATCCTCCTAGTTCATTCGTCTTAAATAATAATGTTAATTATAATTTTTTGTTGACCATGTCTTGATTATTTTAACCAATTTGTAACAAAAGAATCATAATGATATAATAATGAACATATTTACTCATTAAACCATTCTATTAGCAATAAATTTTCAGTGATGATAAAAAAATTTTGTTTTTCCCCGTTGTGGTGGTGGTCTATATATATGGTTAAAAAATGATTTAATTTTTCTTAATTGTTGAGATAGATTAGTAGGTGACGATAATACCTTTAATATAGAAACATTAAAATATATAAGAAATTATAATATCATTATATTATTATGGATATAATAAATTTCAATTAAGATAATTATGAATAAAAACAATGTATTTGATAATACTCGCATGGAGTTTGTGAATTTTTCTAGGAATTATACCTTGAACTGAAGGCATTTTTATCACTAGTGGAAACCAACTTATTTTTACATTTTTTAGAGTTCTTGTATCAGAAAAAAATTAATATTCTAAAGGATAAATTTTAAGGGTAGGTGTGTATTTATGTGGTTTAAGGGTAACCCATTAATATGTGCATGGAAGGATAGTTTGGGGAGAACCCCTATCATTTTCAATTTTGTAATGTTACTATTCCAAGGTTAATGGTTAAAATATTTTAAAAAATAACATTTGAATTTTATAAACATGACCCATGAAGAGGCTCAACCCACACATACCCCAAGCTCCCATCCATAGGCCCATGGCTGGGGACTGGCACCGTAGGCACAAAAAGAATGGGTTGTCCTCTGCCTAAGAACCTATACACACACTCAACCAACTAAATGAAAAACTGTAGTGGAAAATGGAAAGATACAAAACTTCTATATATAATCGACAAATATGTGCCTACCTCTAAAAATTACTACTACAAAAATGTAAACTAAAAGAGAAAATTTGGGAAAACACATGCCGAACAAAAAACGTGCCCCAACATAGCAACAAGTAGAAAAGTACAATAGCTGAGAGTGCCCCACTCCTTGATCTAAAGCTAGTAAAATTTCATGTGGTCCTTACACCCTGTACCCATATGATGCTTTAAATTCATGATCAACTTGTTCATCATCAACAACGGCACACAAAGTGCCAGAAAAGGCCAATCATGGGTGAGTAATAAAATATAAAGTAAGATTCCATGATGGATTAAGGGATCATAAATATATGTACTCAATAGGGGAGATGTAGATAGAAGAAGGTACATTAAAAGAGAGTAAATATCAACCCCCTAATATAGTGATGTAATATCACCCAAAACATAAGGATCTTGAAATTTGGAGAAGATGAATTTCTCGTTGATTCTTCACTAAAAATAGTGGGAGATTAAACATGTCAAACCCTGAGAAGCTAGATACAGAGAGCACATGTCATACCATGCATGTCTTCACCAATCCTATAAGTACTATAACCAAAACCCAAGGAGTAGATGCCAAAATAGGATACATATATATGGTCAATCAAAGAAGGCCAAATGAGAGAGTAAGGGGATCTCCATTTCATAGCTTATCCTAGGAAAAGAGTTACATGAAGATGCATATGTGACCATATACAATGCTCAGAATCATTCACATATTCCCTAAACACACAAGTCAAATGGAATAAATCACCAAACCTTGATACAATCTTCATTGGGTTGATCTGTCTCACCCACACAGTTTTAGGTCCCATTACAAGGACGCATCTCTGGGGGGGGGGGGGGGGGGGTAAGCGCCCCTCTTACTCATGAATCCAATGTAACATCAAAGCATGTCTCTTTAATCCTCTGAAGAAGGAATGGGTAAACCCAATGTAGAGGACCCATAACCTAGTGTTTTGAGGGGATTCAACATTAATTGTCATCATAGAGTACCCACACCCTAATGTGTCATGGGGATTCCACTATTTTTCATAAACGACCCTCACGGAAGTGCATCTTCTGGATTCGACTCAGAAGTAGCTTATATAGAAACCCCACAAATTCCAATGGGGTATTCCAACATTATGATCATAGAGGACCCACAACCTAGTAAATCAGGGGCATTCCATGCTCATTGTAGTTGTAGAGGACCCACACCCATGATGATGGGATATTCCACTCTTATTGTTGTAGGGAACCCATGCCCTGGTGCGTAAGGGGTATTCCACTCTCATAGTAGTCTTAAAGGACCCTCAACCATTCATATGGGGGATTCCGCTCTAGTTCATTGAGGAACCATGCAATACCTAGTTAAGGGATTCCACTCAGAAGTTATTGAGGAAGTATATTGGTCATCCCTACTAGATGGGACCTCTTAGAAAACACTGATATGTCAGCACCTGATCACTTCCATCGTCGGACGTCATTTGAATTGGAATCACATAAAAAATATCTCACATAACATATTTGAATCCACTAAAGTGGGAACCATCTTGTTCTAAATGGAAATAATCTCTGGGTAGCTTACTCATCTACCAAAATCTGAGTCCAAAATAATGAGATAAAATATGTAGAAGATTTGTAGTGTAGTACACAGAGTGTGTGGGGCCCACATGACATGTGGCTCTGCCTCATCGCCTGGTCTTGAATCGAGAAATTATTGGGTACTAATATGTGAACAAGTACCCCCTAGGTATGCCAGTGTACTCCCAGATTACATGGAACCTCTGGTCCAAAATACTGACAAGTACATGATTCTTGTTATTTTATTTGAATAGTGAAAACATAATTCTACTGACATGATTATTTAAATGGTATTGGACAATTAAATGGATCACATCATCATGATCCTTCTGAAAAAATGCACAAGACAGACTATTCATTCACCTGGATAAGATTCTTGGTGAAGAAACATCATTTCACAGAATTGTGAACGAACCCAGCATTGTGGGTCCCACACCACGATCCGAAAACACATCAAATCGATTGTGCCAATGTGATCCTCTTAGAAAAGACCATGGTCTTGGGTATTATTTCATCCCAAATAGACACCATGTGAAAAAGATGAATTTCACAACAAATGTCTAAATCAAGACTCATGGTGCCCCCAACTCCATTTCAGTTTAAGCTGCTAAGATCATTTTTTAAATGTATTCCTCAACTATTGGCTCGCAACTCCTCTAATGACGTTTCAATCAGATGTCGTATGTAGATACATTGTCTGATATAAGATTCCCATATAATAATTATTATATTATTATTATTGTAATAAGAAATTTCTGCCACCACGCCACATGTATGAATGATAAAAAAACCCAAAATATCCTCAAACGGTCTGCCTCGAATCAAGGGGTCGTATTTCCACTGACAACATTTAAATCAGATGTTTGGTTTGTAAGCTTGGCCCAATTCAAGATTTATTATTTATAATTATTGTATATTTATTATTAAACTCAGTCATTTTGTGGAATCGAGACATGAAACCAAAACATAAAAGGCATGAACTGGTTTAAAATGACCTATCTCGATAATAGGAAATTGTGGCCTCAAACGGCATGCAAAACAAATATTTTGTTTATGATTCATTAGTGTTTGAAACTACCCCGACATAGCCATCATGGCTTGGATTGATCCTCTATGCCTCATCCCACTCCACCATGGCCCACCCCGGCTATGTCGCCTCACCGCACCGATGATCTATGGTGCCACAGAAAACCCTAGCCAATGTGGGTTCTGTTGTGCACCACTTCTGGCCTCCTAACCCGCTGTCGCGCTAGTGGTCCATCCGCAGTCCACTGGGAACACCCTAATTTTCCAAATTTCAGTTTATGACCATATATGGAATCCTTGGGGAATGATAATCCCTAACACAACCTCTAGTATAATATCCATCAACATTTTGGTGTTTCAAAATGTATATGTCACTTCTGCTCTCCATCAGGCCTCCTATGGTTCCTGAAACTCAAAACCAAGCGTAGACCTGGACTACTCAGATGAAGGGATTCATAGATTTATAATTCTCCCCATATTTATTCTACTTTTGGAAAAATTTAAAATTTTATGATGAATAAAGGATGAAGAATAAGAATAACAGTTGATTAATAAATTAAGAGATCGTTGACCATTTTTTGTTTGTCAATCAACAAGGAATATCAAAGGACTCAAAATGACCAGAAGTAAAAAAACAACAACAAATTCTAAAATTGGGGAGGTGAAGAATATGAAACAGAAAAGAAAACTCTATTTTTGATCTTTCGTTGTGTTTATTTCACTCTAATCTTCTAATTCCTACATTTTTCCTGTTATCGAATGATTTTCATATGTCGAATTTCCTTCAAAAATAGATAGACAGACCTCTTCTATCCACAAGAGAAATAAGCACACTCTATCTCATTTATCTAATATCCTATTTATATGATACTACCAGTAGTCAAATAATTTTAACATCCAACACCATCTCACTTTAGGACTCCGATAGGGGACACACCCCGTTACAAACTAAATGGTGATGTCATATTTTCAATATGAGTCCTCGTTCAAGAGTAATTCAAATTATCGTCCAAGATAAAAAATTAATTGGATTATTTTATAAATGTTTATCTCCTGCATGTCTTTTTTTATGGATGGAACTCAATGAGAAATATAATATAACACTTAGGGTACACACCATGCATTGTAATCAATCATGGCCTTTGATTTGTGATCCAATCAACTATTTGAGACATATCTCATTTCCATCATGTACATAGTATAAGATATTATGAATATTTATTTTATAATTTATTCTGGGCACACTGAGCCTTAGTATTGCATGTATTCTCAGTGGATAACTCTTGATATATATGTAGAAAAATCACAATGTTGTATAAGGGAAGAAATGGGTCCCAACCTCATTCCCTCCATTGATATTTTCTTCCCTAAAAATCAACACAAGGGAAAACATATCAGGTTTTTAAGATCACACCAAGCTCTCCCACTCATACAATAACCTACACGTTTCCATATTGGAACATCACATGACCGAAAGGGATGGTACATAGTTTTAGTAACATCTCCTTTTCATGACATGCATAGGATTATGCATATATCTCCCCAATTGAGATACATAGAAGGACGTCATGCACCCTCTTCCGCTACGTGGTTTGACAAAGTTGGTATGAAACCTCACCAACACAACACCCAATCTCAAAAAGGAATGAAGATACTCAATGATAGCTTGTCTACACAACAAAAAATTATCATGAAAGCCATCATCATATCCTCCAACACTTGGATCATGCGCTCGGTCTACACATTGCTATATGAGCGAATATTTATACTCATCCGTATTTGGATCCCCAAAGCCTACTAAATGGATCTCCACAATCATGAAATTAATATCACATCATGATCAGACACAAATGTCAACGAAACCCTATGAAGGTGGATGATCTTCCAGACATACAACAGCCCCAAACACTCCCTGGAACTATGCTCCATGAAAACAAGGAAGTGCACCAACTTTATGAGTTGATCTACAATCACCCAGTTGGAATCATGGTCATTTACTATATTTGTAATCCCTATGAAGATGTTCATGGATAGGATTTACCATTTCACTCATGGATTTCAAGAGGTTGAAACAAACATTCAGAACATAGTGCTCAACCTTCCCTCGTTGATAGGTGAGACAACGTGTGATGAAATCAACTATTCTCCATCTCATGTTGGACCCCCAAAACTTCTGATGAAGATTTATGTACATGTTCCCCACCAGGATGTATAGCTAAGGGAAAAGAGTTGAACTCATTCATCACATCCTCATGCATCATAACCATAACCACTCTATTCACCTAGAATAAGGTCTCGTGATTTCCTCCATCAGAATATCCATCTGGTGAAGCACTAATGGTTATCTTCTCACACATGATTTCATAGTCATTGTCTCACAATCGAGACACTCTTACACACTCGTGGAGGAGATGAATCCACACAATTTACTAAATAAAACTATACCCTATTACTCCACTAGGGTCATCTGTATGGAGACTAACTGCACCAAAACATCCCACATTTGGCGAGCCTGGGACTTCCTACTTTGGGAATCTGCTACAAAAACTACTATTTTCAAAGTATAGACTATCTCAACGTCATATAACTATAGTAATTTCCAACCAGCATCATTATCTCATCTTCATTTCTCTCTGGGTGAAGACGTGCCTGAGACTCTAGTGGTATGAGCAAACAACATATCACTCTCCCAAAAGATATTGTCTCCACTTTATGACATCGATCACTACCACTGCTAGAACCAAATAGTGAGTCTCTTTGTTTTGTTCTCAGGGTATGTATCTCCTTGACCTGTACATTATTACTATTTAATCATGTAAGATGTTGAACAAAAAATGATGAAATGAAAATGACACGTGAGTAAACTCATCCAACCCCAAGAATCTAGAAATGGAATGTATGTGGCCTACCCACGTGTCTTCGCTTAATTTGGAAGGAGATTAATCCCCATGAAAGATACTCCACTACACTCACTAGTGGTATCTCACTAAAAAAGGGGTCAAGAATAAAAAATAAGCTGACATTGTTAGGAACTGCTCTTAAACTCCACTACACAACCCTAGCATGAACGCACAAGTTGGATGGACTCATCCATCGTACCTCTATACTATCCACATTGGGGTGATCTAACTCACCCTCACATTGTTCTCACATCACAAAAATTAATCTTGGTGGGAGAAGGAATTTATTTCTCAAGCATTCAATGATACATCAAAAAACACTGATAGAGGGTTACACAGATTACCCACATCACCTTGGAAAAATAAAAAACCAGACGTTGGGAGAAATGGTTACCTCACACAGTGTCTATCAAGTTCTACTAAATAATGGTTGAAAGGACATAAGATTTATCTATTATCATCTCATGCACTACAGGATTATAGACATCCAAAACATGTTATTTCAACCGGCCCTATCTGTTAGCTCCATGAGCCCACCGTGGGCCAGTGGGTGGTAGTGGAAGGATCTTGTAGCAACATCCACAAACCACAACTCATAACTCTACCATACTTACTCAACCACCCCAAGGATAATCGTGTCCCCACCGAGTATATTCCTAATGATGGATTCCTCTCTTCCATGGAAGTTTATTTTCTATCTACTCGGAAATCAATGCATGTGTGGTAGGGCAGTCTCGTGCCATGTGGCCTCACCTATAAGAAGCATAACACCGACCCTCCCCAGGTTGTTTGCACACTCTATGTTACCTCAGTCCCATATTACTAAATTCCATAGAACTATTATCATGATTCCTCCCATGTCAAGATATTATGATTCGTTTCCTGCCTGCTGTGGAAAACATCTCAGCTCTATTTCACCCACTACATCAATTAGTTGTATGGATCCCCACTAACATAAATATCTATGTCACTAGTTACTACTACAACACACTAACATAGGTGGGTTTGAAAAATGGTACTATGATATCTTGGATCTATCCACATAAACCATAGTCGAACATTCATGCTCAGATGTAGCCGTCATGGATCATTTCTTGAGAGTATTGTGCATGGTCTGTGAACCTAGTCACATACTCAACCACCCCCAAAACTCCCTAATGAAACAAAATGAGAATACAAATCCAGATGGAGCATAAGTTTGATGGGAATTACTCCTCATGGAATAGTTTCTAGAAGTCATCCCACAAGGGTACTGACTCATCATGTATCTATGAAACCATACCCCACCAACATCTAGCTGCTACATGGTAATGAGTGGCTTCCAAAGACACCATATGATATGTTGGTGTCCAGAAAATCCTTAATAAGTGAACCAATAACTCTAGACAAACATCAACTCCCTATGGGTATGACTCACCATGGAACATAAGTGGTCTCAAATTCTAGAACACGCAATGCGCCCTCATCTTGTACACATCCTCAGACTGCTCTACCGCCACTAAATGTTGTTCAATAGGTAGATATTCTAATACCAGTCCAATTGGAGGATGGTGGATCATATGATGGATCTTGAACTAAGTAAACGTCTCTCATAGGGTCATCATTAAGAACATGATCTAGTATCCTATCTAGCTATCCTCGCATAGGAATCATGAAACTTATCACATAGTACCATGGCCAAATGAGTATATATATATATATACATATCCACAACAAAGGGGAGATTAATCAAGAAGGATTGTCAATGAATCATTGCTAAATGATTCATGTACCAAAGTTACCAGTAGAAAATGTCTCTGCTTTAAAATTTGACATACAAGTAATCAGGGTCCTAGAAAATGGCTAGGTCGGTCACCGCACCATCACTAGACTCTCTTTCTTGAGTGCTTCATGTAAGACACATTTACAATGTTTACCTAAAACCCAACCCAGACCATTTTAGAAAAATGTACGAAACACTTCTTAGGGGTCAATCCACTGATGATAACACTTTTCATGACCCAAAACACAACGGGGCTTGAGGCGCAACTTCCCCAAGCCTGAATCCATAATCTAGGGGTTGAATCAAGGGTTGAAAGAACAACAATCATGGGGATGCTTTTTCCATTGAATTTGTACACACGTACACAACCATTTCAATGAAAACGTGCATAGGAAATGGTAATGATACTACACTAATATATATAAAGAAAAAATATGTGTTTTCCTCTGAATATTACTAGTACATAAAATTAAATTAAATGGTAAAATGGGGAAAGAACGCCCAAAAAAATATGCAAACCCTTCAACACGTGAAAATGTAAAACAACTGAGAGATCCCCTATCTTAGATCACAATCTATGACCACCACACGCGGTCCATGAACCTAGTATCACTAATCTATTTTAAAGTCAAATTCAACCTATTTTTCATCAAATAGGGCACACCATGTTCGGGTATAGTTAAAGAAGTTGTGAGTATAAAAATAATCTACAGGATTCCACAATATTTCAGGGAAGTAGAAAAATATTTCTTAAAGAAGGTAGAAGTAGATAAAACATGGTACAGTATATGATAGTACATCTCATCCCAAAATTATTTAAATATATACTCATCCAAAACCATGGAGATAGAAATAGTGAGAAGATAAACTTCTGGTCATTTCTTCCCTAACTATAGTAGGAGAGTTGGCTTATCTGACCATAAGAAGCTATAAAATGAAAACACATGGAATAACACATGTGTATTCGCCTCCCTGAAAAGGAGAGTAAAAAAAGCCCAATGTGTGGGATCCGAAATAGGATATATATATATACATACATGCTGTCATAGAAGCCCAAATGAAAGAGTAAAGGGATCTCCATCTCACAGTTCAGCTAGGGAAATGAGTCAACAATAGTTCGAGAAGTAACCACCAACCATTCTCATAATATGTCATGTCAACTATAAACCTTCAAGTTCAAGGGACTCATTCACCACCCCTTGATACTATATTGTTTGGGTGGGTCTTTCTTGCCCGCACAGTTTTAGGTCGCGTCATAAGGACACGGCTCGGTGGAGAAATTTACCCTATAACTCATGACTCTAAAGTAACATCAATGCATCTCTCCCCACTGACCCAAAATTGGAAATAGTTAATCTAATGTAAAGGACCCAAACCCTAGCAATTCAGCGAGATTCTACAATAATTGTTGTCATAGAGGAACCACGCCCTTATGTGTCAAGGGGATTCCACTATTTTTCATTAAGGACCCCCTCCCTAGTGTGTTAGGGGGATTAGATGTGGAAGAAGATGATAGGGGGGCCACTCCATTGAAGATGGGATATTTGACTTTATAATTTTTATAGATGACCCTTACCTGGAGAGTTAGGAGGATTCCACTCTCATTTTATTCATAGAGGACCAACACCCTTGACCATGGGGGATTACACCCTAAATTTGATAGAGGACCCATGCCATGGTGCATCAGGGGGATTCCTCTACCATTGTCATCGTAGAGGATCCACAAACATGTCAATAGGGGATTACACTATTTTTCATTGAGTACGCATTTCCTACAATGTAGGGGAGTTCCACTAGGAAGGTATTGAGGAACTACATTGGCAATCCCTTCTGGATGGATCCTCTCAGAAAGCACTGATATTTTAAGTCTGATAATGACCATCATCGGATGTCTCATGAATAGTAATCACATATGGAACATTTCACATCACATCTCTTATCCAATATGGAGGGAAACATATCATTATACATGTAAAACACTCAGGATGGGCTATTCGCCTAAAAAAATCAATGTCCAAATGAAAGAGATACGATAGGTTGAAGATTCATAATGTGGTACAACTGTCATGGGGGCCCACACAATTTGTGGCCCCAAACATTTCATGGATGGGTAACAAACCATACTCATGTACTAAATAGTGACCAAGTACCCCCTTGTCATGCCAACATACTTATAGGGTGCATTTCACCTCTTGAAGAAAATGTCGATGACCGCATGATGCTTGTTGTTTGATTTGATCGAAAAAACATAATTATAAAGAAAATCATTATCAAAATACCCCTGATAAAAAAATGATCACACTGTCTATAACGGCCCCTAGTTTACATACATTGTTATTACTTCAAAATTGAATCACACTTATACAACGTATAACAAAACCAGGAAAGGATCGTATAGGTATAGGGTCTTTAGAAACTGGGAAACATAAACAACTGGTTCATAAGGAATCTACTTTGCCTCCTATTTATTTCATCATATCTATAGTCCCTTTTGGAATATCCTAATTAATAACCTTCTTCCTGACCTAGGGAAAAAAACAAACAAAAGGGTGAGCTCAAATTCTCAGTAAGGGTAAACAAAAGAATTATCAATCACATCATATACATAAGAACATAACTTTTGGAAATCTTAACCTGCAAAAGAGATCATAATTTCATAACATGGGATAAATCATAATAGTGAAATGTAATCCCAATAATCCTAACATAAAACATTAAACTGTGTGGCATACGCATATATTCATATAGAATCATTTGTTATTAGTCAAGACTCATTTCCAAGACTATCTTAGTGCATAAAGTCCATTTATTGAACCGAGTTCACTCCACGTTTCAGTCCTGATTCACCGAACTGGTTTAACCTGCCGTTCCATCCATGACTATCTCAGGAGATATAAAATCTTTACCCAATGAATTGGAGGGAGATATAGTTCCCACCCATCTCATAATGATACCATTCTTATGTGTTCCAAAAAATCATAACCCATACATCATAGCATAACCCATGTAATAAAAATGGGATTCATAAAACAATTCATATAAGATAAAGGAATTCATAAAAATAATTCCATCACATCATAATCAAATCAATGTAATAATAGGGATAGAAACAGAACCCTTTATTATCTTATATGGAAAATAATTTTGATAAAACACTTGAACTCAATTCTTGAGGAAAGTATCCTTTCTACTTCAAAAACACTTTTCCTTTCTTAACATGTCATACAATTCTAAACTAAAAGAAGTTGATTAAAAATAAACATGAAAACATGTAAAGGAATCATTTTGGAAATAATGTTTTAAAAATCCATTCATGCCGTATAAGTTAAAAAAACATTCTACTTGTACTTCTGTCAGAAAAGTCAAAAAGTACCTCGTACAAAAAGCGACAAAAGATTCCTTTCATATCTTTTACTAAAAACTCACCTAAGGGTAAAATTGGATTTAAAAAATTGTAGGTGGATGAAATAATATTACATATTGAGGAAACATGGATGCGGATGATAAAATTCAACCAAGTAAATACCAAAGTATAAACAATCTCGGATAAAATGAGATTGTGATATTTTCCCTTACCTTAGGTCCGATTTGCATCGTAAGTGTCCAAACCTCCTGTATAATGATTTAAACAATGTCATTGACTTATTCCAGAATCATACTTATTTTTATGATATCATATATTGTCATATTCTTAGCTTCTCATTAGTAATATTTCATTACTACTTGTTGTTCGGGTGTTTATTATTATTTGTTCTTATGCGTGTTTTGTTGAATAAATTCTTATTCTTCTCTTTAGGTTATAGATACCTCATTTCCAGAATTTTATAAGGGTACTATATATCATATTTATTCATTCAATTCATTTATATAATCAATATGAAATGAATATCATGTAGAATGAGTCGCATCACATCGTGGAGACGGTATTCCGTACGTACGCACGAGCGATGATATCGTTCCCATGATCGTGGAATTGTATTGGAGTATATGTATACTAATTCTGAATAAATACCACTTTACAATAATCATATATAGTATTTTTTTGCACCATTATACCCATCCAAGTAAGGTGGGGGTGGAAAATAGATTACACCCCGGCGTGGAGACAGTATTCTGTACGTACGCACGCGCGGTGATTTCATTTTCCGTAGGATGGATAGATGGTGAAATAGGGTTGTTTCATACTTATAATAACATATCATTATATGATTGATACTGATGTTATTACCTCATAATGAAACAACTAAATAAGAAGAGGTGGAAGAAGAAATAATGTTGAAATAATCGGTAACAGACATTACCTCTTCTTTGAAGCGCCTTTTTGAGACCTCCTCTTGGGGCACTAAAATTGGTCTTTGAAGAATACCAGGTCCTCTAAATTTTTTCTATGGAAGTGGAGAAGAGAATTTTTCCGTTTTTGTCCAAGCTTGAAGGCTCAAAGTTGTGTGAGGAAAAGCGGGAGGAGGTGCCCTTTTATAAGGGAGGAGAGGGGCACCTTTGGAATAACAAAAAATATTATTTTATTATAAAGTAAAATTCGGTTATTAATAGCTCCAAATTGATATATTTAGAATCTAAGGTGGGGATGGGTCGAAATAATCTCATCCAATAGAATTTAGACAAGTTTAGTTAATTATATTAACCTTATCTTTTAGTTTTAACTCTTAGTTAATTAGATTGACATTTACCATGTCACTTTGTATTTTTATATAATATAGTTAATAAACATACCATATACATCCAAGGGACCCCCAAGTGGTCCATTAATGATACACCAATCATGATATAAGTATCTTGGATGATCATTAGATTTTTATGAATATAATAACAATTAATAATATAATATTTGTTTTAAAAACTATTTTATGTCAATTTTGACACTATTTGGTAATTCATTTTTGAGAAAATCATAACAGAATGATTTGTTCGAAAAAAATTAATTAATTCAATAATAACATGTCATATTAACATATAAAATTACTTTTATTCATTAAAAGTCTCAAATTACATTTATTTGTGTATTTATAACATCAATTATGTCAATATTTCATTAATAAGATAATTACTGCATCATCATTGTGTCATAAAAAAATTAAACTATTTTAAGTCTAAAAATTAAAAATAAAATACCATTATGTTGTAAATATTTTTAGCTTTCTAATTAATATTTATTGTCAAATTTATCTTATATATAACCCTAGAATAAAAATGATTTATTTATTAAACTTTGATTTTAACTATTTTAACCCTTCTTTAAATAAATTGATAATAAATGTCCTAATCTAATAAAAGTGGGCCTAAATGGTCATATTTTATTCCTAAGGTTGTTTTTGGTCGAATTACACTTATATAATAGAATTAGGACATGTGTTAGGGTAATAATAATAACACTTTTACCCTTAATTACCCTATTTACTTTTAACCGTGGTAAAAAAATGTAAAAAGTTACTATTCACCAAAAATTATTTTCATCTCATTGAACCACATTTTAGTCCATGATATTAACCGTGTATTTATTATTTTCGAAATTCCACTCACAGAAGCGGTAAAATTATGTTTTATGAAAAATTCAGTTTTTTTAACAACCACATAGTGGTTTCACTATTCATCAAAAAAAGAAAGTTTCCAGAAAAATACCAAAAATTAGGCCTAAGAAATATTTGATATTATGAATTCCAAAATGATGTCAATTTTACCAAATTCAAAACACATTAGTTGCATTAATTAATTTAAAAATTAATTCTCGTCGTCAAATCAAATAGCGTGTTTTTAAGAGATAATAACTATCAAAAGATTGACACTTGTTTATGTTTTGTTTAAATGTAAAATTACATCCAATGACCAAAATTGTATTAAATGGTAAAAATATATTATAAATATACTTTAGAACCACTCAAATTAATAATTTATCACTATTAATTATTTCGATTAAAAAAGTTTTTTTTAATTAAAATTTAGTAATTTTCACTATTCATCAGAATATGAAAGTTGTCCGAAAAGTACCAAAATTTCACCCTAAACTAATTTTGATATTCCAAATCCAAAAATGAAGTCAATTTTGAAAAATAAAAGTTACAAAATTTCAAAAAGTGGTTATTACTATTCATATCGGCTAGTTTTAATAATATTTTAATAGCATATCGTTGTTTAGTGAAACTCCGTATTGCGTACGACGCAAGCTATTGAGGAAGGCCGCGGTTGCGTGTAAATCAAGACAAGATAGTTTTGTGTGTAGTGAAAGATTCCTTTGATGATTTATATAACATAAAAACAAAATATTTCTCATAAAAGTCTCAGGTGTTACATTCTACCCCCCTTAAAATGAATTTCGCCCTCAAAATTCGTCACTTTGTAACAAATAGATGACGATAACTTTCCCTCATCATATCCTCAAGCTCCCATGTAGCTTCTTATAACTAGTGTTTCCTCCATAAATCATTCACCAAGCGAGGGGTCTTGTTCCGTAGGACTTTTTCACTACGATCTAGAATCTCTAGCGGCTGTTCTTCATATGAAAGATATTGTTCTAGAAGTACAACTTCTCAGCTGAGTACATGTGAAGGATCAGGTATGTACTTTCTCAGGAGAGATACATGGAACACATCATGAACTTAGGAGATATTTTGTGGAAGCGCCAATAGGTAAGCAACCTTCCCAACACGATCCAGTATTTCGAAAGGACTGATATATCTAGGGCTCATCTTTCGCTTTATTCCAAATCTCATTACTCTCTTCCAAGGAGATATTCGTAACAACAATTTATCACCCACTTCAAACTCTAGGTCTTTTCATCAGTTGTCAGCATAACATTTTTGTCGACTCGGAGCTGCACTAATGTGTTGTTGAATAGATCTGACCTTTTCTGCCATCTCATCAACAAGATCAGGTCCAAATAGCTTTCTTTCCCCAAATTCATCCCAGCAAGTTGGAGTCCTGCATTTCTTTCCATAGAGAGCTTCATAAGGAGCCATCTGAATACTAGAGTGAAAGCTATTATTATAAGAAAATTCCACCAAAGGTATGTGTTGATCCCAACCACCTTTGAAATCCATAGAGCAAGCTCTCAACATATCTTCTAGAGTTTGAATTGTCCTCTCAGACTGACCGTCTGTCTGAGGATGATAAGCAGTGCTGAAACTCAACTCTATATCCAGGGTATGCTGAAGACTTTGCCAGAACTTCGAGGAAAATCTCGGATCCCGATCAGATATAATAGAAAGTGGTGCTCCACGCAATCTTACTACATCCTTCTCATATATCCTGGCAAGCTGACCCAGAGAGAAATCCTCTCTAATAGTGATGAAGTGTGCAAACATTGTAAGACGATCAACTATGACCTAGATAGCATTATTGCCTTTTGATGTTTTAGGAAGTCCAGTGAAAAAGTCCATAGTGATGTTTTCCCATTTCTATTCTGGTATGGGTAATGGTTGTAACATCCCCTTAGACTTCTATCTATCAGCTTTAACTTGCTGAAAAACCAAGCATCGAGAGACATATTCCGCAACATCTCTTTTCATGCCATCCCACCAGAAGTACTCTTTCAAGTCCCTATACATCTTCGTGCATCTAGGATGAATAGAGAATGAAGAACTACGAGCCTCATCCAGCAGATCCTTCTATAATTATGGGATGGGAGGAACAAAAAGACAATTCCTGAACATTATTATCCCATCATAATCAAGGTTGAATTCAGGAATATTTCTCACCTTCTTTTGTTACTATGCATCTTCTTTCTGTGCCTCATTAATCTTCACATGTATAGATGGTTGAACATTCAATTGAGAAAGATACGTTTTTTCCCCTTCCATTATAGTTCCATGATCCATCCTTTGTAAATCCATAAATATTGGATCTTTTGTGATCCTAATCAGGGATAAGCTAGCATGGTCTTGTTGACTTAATGCATCTGCCACCTTTTTTTCTTTCCCAGGGTGGTAATTAATTGAGCAGTCGTAATCCTTAATCAGCTCCAACCATCTTCTTTGGAGCATATTCATCACCTTTTGTGTGAAAATATACTTTATACTTTTATGATCAGTATAAATATCACACTTTTCTCCATAAAGATAATGCCTCCTAATCTTTAATGCAAAGATTACCGCAGCTAACTCCAAATCATGAGTTGGGTAATTTTGCTCATGGATTTTCAACTGTCGTGAGGCATAAATTATCAACATATCATTTTGCATAATAACACACCCCAATGCCTTCTTGGATGCATCAGTGTAGATCACAAACCTTTATCCACTACAAGGAAGTGTGAGCACAGGTGCACTAGATAACCTTCTTTTCAACTCCTTGAAATATTCTTCACATTCCTCCATCCAAACAAACTTAACTCCTTTCCGAGTCAACTTGGTGAGTGGATTAGATAATCATGAAAAATCATTCACATTACATTTATAATATCCATACAAACCAAGAAAACATCAGATCTCAGTTACTGGTGTTGGTCTCGACCATCTTTCGATAACCTCTGTTTTTGCTGGATCCACAGATATCCCCTCTTTTGAGATAATGTGACCCAAAAATGCAACTTTTTGAAGCCAAAATTCACACTTGGTAAATTTGGCATAAAGATTCTCCTTTCTTAGGGTCTTAAATATAATTCTCAAGTGATCTTCATGTTCTTCCTTTCTCTTTGAATAGAAAAGAATATCATCTATAAAGACTACCATAAACTGATCAATATAGTCTCTAAAGACTCTATTCATCAGATCCATGAAGATAGAGGGGGCATTAGTAAGACCAAATGGCATCACTATAAATTCATAGTGTCCATACCTTGTACGGAATGTTGTCTTTGGTATATCCTCCCTTTTGACCCTTAATTGATGATACCATTAATGAAGATCAATCTTGGAAAAGTATTGAGCTCCGCGTAGTTGGTCAAATAAGTCATCAATGCGTGGGGGGGGATATTTGTTCTTGATAGTGATCTTGTTAAGTTCTCGATAATCAAACGAGAGTCTCATTGATCCATCTTTATTCTTAACAAACAGAATAGGTGCTCCCCAAGGTGACACACTAGGGTGTATTAATCCCTTATCAAGATTATCATGGAGTTGCTTCTTCAATTCCTGCAACTCAATTGGGGCCATTTTATAAGGTGTCTTTGAAATAGGCAAAGCACCCGGTACAAGTTCTATTGAAAACTCAACTTCATGATTTGGTGGAAGTCACGGAAATTCCTCCTGAAAGACATCCTCAAACTCCCATAAAATGGGCATATTATTAATCATGAGTTTGTCACCAACCATTTGAGATAAATAATCTTCATTTAGTGGAATCAAGACCCATAAGATGGAAGAAATTTTCACTAGAAGGTTATGTTCATCCTTTCATCGATATATGATCATAGATTGATCTAGAATATGAAATGTGACTTACCTGCTTTGGAAATTTTTATGAGCTCCATATAATGAAAGCCAATCCATGCCAAGAATCACATAAAATTCCACTATAGGAAGGATCACATGATTTTTAGGAAGCACTTTCCACAAACTTCAATCGGAGAAGAATTATAAACTTTTGATGTGACTGTTGTGCCATTAGGAGTTGTCAGAGCTAACTCAACATCTAATTGTTGAGGTAATATGGTGATACCCTTAGAAAAATCTTCAGAAATAAAAGAGTGGGTGGATCCAAAATCAAATAAAACATTTTCTACTTTAGAGTGGATTGTAAGTGTACCTTTCACCACATCGTTATCGTACTCCACATCTATGATAGAAATTGCATGTGACTTTCCTTTTTCTTTAGCCTTAAGAGTTTGTTGACTTCGATCATCATCATCAACCCTGGGATTTAGGCATTGATTGGCATAATGCCCCATTTCCTTGCACTTGAAACATTGATGTTTAGTAGGTTCATTCTGTGTATCCCTTCCGTTGTTTGCATCATTAGACATCTTCTTCCCATCATTGCGGCGTTCAAATGCCCAATGACCTTACTTTCCACATTTGAAACATTTACTTGTCCCTTTAAGACAACTCCCTCCATGTTTCTTTCCACACATTGAGCATAAGGAAAGCTCATATTTTTTTTAGTGTGCTCTTTAGATTTTCCTTTGAATTACATTTTCCTCTTCTTATCAAACCTATATGACTGATGGGTTACTCCAATCTCCATCTCAACATTGAGAGCACATTGAATGATTTCCTAGTAGCTATTGAAGTCCCTTTTGGCTAAGGCCCTTCTAAGACTTTGTTTTAAGCCACTAAAGAATTGATTGGTCTTACTCTGAGGTTGGATAATAATACCAGAAGCATACCTTGAAAGTCTTGTAAAATTTGCTTCATAGGTACAAACAGATTCATCATCCTTTTTCTTCAGTTCAAGAAAATATTTCTTCATATTTGTTCGGAGAATACGAGGGAAGTACTTATTGAAAAATAAGTTCTTGAACTCGTCCCATTCCATGGACTCAACTCATCCCTTTGCCTTGTATTCTTAATAAGATTCCACCATTGATCAGCATCACCTTCCAAACAATAAACTGCTAAGATGAATTTATCATGTTCAGAACACTGAAGATCTGAAAATATCTTTTCAATGGTACTAATCCCCTGTTCAGAAACTAATGGATCAGTTGACCCACTAAATGAAGGCGGACACTGCCTAATGACGGATTCAACAGAATGTTGCTCCTTCATTTGCTCGTTTGGAAGTCCTGCATGATTCATAAATTAAGAAAGTTTTGTGAGCATGGATACAATATTTTTCATTCCAGCTCCCATAACGTCTGGTTGCTCAGGGGGAAAATCATTGCATTGCCCGTCGCATTCCGCATTAACATGGTTCCTTCGGGTTCCAGCCATTGACTAAAACCAAGACGAATAGTGTGAGCAACACTAATTATAATAGGAAACCCACATAATCAAGAATAAAATTTCACACTTAAGGTCTTATCCTAGTTTATTCATGGCCATTTATAAAAGACAAAGATTGTGTTCTATGCTTAGACTTATCCATAGGGTTCTTACTAAGGTTTTCACATCCTAGTTTCCAAAGGTTGACTATACCTTTCCTCTCATACCAACAATAACGACCCCTACATTACATACATTGTTATTACTCCAAAATTGAAGCACACTTATTACAACATATAACAAAACCAGGGAAGGACCTTATAGGTATAGAGTCTTTAGAAACTGGGAAACAAAAACAACTGGTTCATAAGGAATCTACTTTGCCTCCCATTTATTTCATCATATCTAGAGTCCCTTTTGGAATATCCTACTTAATAACCTTCCTCCTGACCTGGGGAAATAAAACATACCAAAGGGTGAGCTCAAATAATCAGTAAGGGTAAACAAAAGAAATATCAATCACATCATATACATAAGAACATAACTTTTGGAAATCTTAACCTGTAATAGAGATCATAATTTCATAACATGGGATAAGTTGTAACGACCCAAAATTTCATTAATGGAAAATCCCTCTTGATCCAGTTAAATGTTTCTTTATGAAAAAAAAATGTTTTTATAAGATGTCAAATTCTTTATTTTTACGTTACGATTTGTGACCGTTACTTTTATAGCCGTTGAACAGTGATCATCTGGGTAGTTTAAATATAAGTCTTTAACGAACCAATTTTCTACTCAGACAAAGGAAGCGATGGCCTCATCCAGTAGAATTGCCCCTTACGAAGCCCATTTGTCGGAGCTCGGAAAGGAGGTGGCGTCTTTGGGCTTTTCCCTTAACCAAGCCCAAGATGAGCTTCATCAAGTCAAGCTCAAACGTGATCGTCTACGGGAAAAATGGAAGTTGATAGAGATTACCACTCGAGCGATGTTATCCGAGCAACCCCAAGAGTCTGTCACCATCGCACACCTTACCCTTAGGTCTTATGCGGCTATTTTAAGGGGTTATGTTACAAATAAGTAGCACCATGTTCATGTACATTATTTTTTGTATATAATAATGAATATAATTTCTAGTCATTTTTGATGCATTGTAATTAGTTTTTAAAGTACAAATGATGTTTTTAGTTATTATTTAATTAAGAATTATATTTTATTAAATTAAAGGATTTTTGAATTAAATAATATTTTAATAAAGTATTATTATTAATATTAAATTTATTTTTATTAAATATAAATGATCTTATAATTTTATGAATGCAATTAAAATTTTTATTAAGGTTTGAAAGCCATTTCTGTAAAAACCCGTGAATTTTTTTATAAATGTCGGTTTTTATTTTAAAAGTGAAAATTCACATATTTAGAAAATTATTTATATAAAATAAATATTATTTTTGGAATCAGGACGTTGAAATTATCCAACGGTGAATTTTTCATAATTTTCTGAGACAGTCAAATTTTTGGATAAAAATTAAATACCATTTAAATATATAATGTGTTTTATGACATCATAATGACCCAATGATGATGTAATAAAATACCATAATCCTTATGTTCGGCCAATATGTGTTTTATCATTAAAATAATGAGGTTTTGGGTTTGTTTGACTCACTTTTCAAAGCATTAATGGAGCCCTCAAGACTTATTCAACACTTTGCCTTTTTAAATTAATTTCCATGGGAGTGTGACTCACCTCCACATAAGCAACCCTAATTTTTTAATAAGTTCGGACATTGGACTTGTAAAATATTGTTTTCCTCTTTCCTTTTCCACAAACCATGGGCTAATACCATAGGATGGTTTGTGGTTTGGATTATTTTAATATAAGGGGTCCCAAACCTAAATAATAAAGAATTCTCTCACCTTTCCTATATAAACCCACCCAAGCTCCGACTTCCTCCTCACCCAAAGCCCTTGAAGTTCGTCCAACCTCTGAACTACTCTCTCTAGAATCCTCTCAAGGTGCCCCAAGCTCCCAAGAAGCCTCTCACAAGCCTCTCTCTAGCCTTTGGAAGCACACTTCCAAGTAAGGGGTTTTCTTCCTTTCTCATTTTTTTGTCAATTTTCTTTAAGTTGTATTTCCCTTTTTATTTCAATTATGAATGTTGGGGTATGGTTTCGCACCTCCCCCATACTGCCCTATTATTGTTTGAATGATGGGAGAACCCTTTCTCTCTCATTAAATGCCTCCCATGTACACCCGTTACTATGCCGAAATTCCGAAAGGAACTTCTCTCTTTTCTTTTACATTCAAGCAATACTTTTGTATCATGAATCTAAATTCCATTTCTATTGTTGGGACATGTATATATATGATCTCCTTACTGTCCATTACATGTAAATATGATGAGGAACCCCTTTATCTCTCATCAACATTTTTTATGAATTCTTATGTCACGCCGTTACGCTGCCGAAATCACACCGATTTTCTAAGACAATGTCTTTGTGTAGTGAATACCATGCCCATTTCTCCATCAAGGGTATTCACCTTTATGCACATATACATATTGATTTTAAAGTTTCATGTATGAATTCCACATTCCTTTATCGTGGAAGAAATGACTATGTTTTATGAATCCATGTTTTATGATCCATGTGGCACACTTATGCATGAAATGAAATGTTTAAGAAGGGTGCGCCCTTTATAGCGCTCCAATGCATTGGGTAAAGTATAGTATCATGATACGTCATGTGCAATGAGTGTTTACTCATGCTAATTCAAGTGCAACAAGGGTTTACTCGTGCTTCAAGTGCAATGAGGGTTTACTCATGCTCCATGTGCAATGAGCCTTGGCTCATGCTAATTCAATGTTAAGTGTTGTTGCCACATTTCCATGTTATGATTATCATGCTTTATCATGCCTTTATGTTCATATTTCTCTTATGCTCTATTGATATGCCTATTTCCTAACATGTATTTCACTTCTCATGTTATTCATTGTTTACTCCCTTACTGGGCTTTATAGCTCACCCTTTTCTTATGCATGTCCTCAGGTTATCCCATGCAATGATAAGTACGAAGGAATGAAGTGGTCATGTAAAGGAAGTTTTCAATAAAGATGTTGTATTTCAAGTTTAAAGTTTTATGTAATGATCCTAAGCCCCAAAGACACTAAACCTCTCGATCTTCTTTGTTGGATCAAGTGAAGTTTTATGTAATAAAGCATGTTTAAGTTGTAATAAAAAACAGGGTTGTCATAGTTGGTATCAAAGGATAGGTTTAGTTATTTTTGGGATTAGGAAACCCTAGTAAAGCCTTAGATACAAGACTAAGCATAATAAAAACATCCCTAAGTTTTGGTAAATACTAAGTAAGTGTTTTATCAAACAAATACATCCATGTCTGGATACGAGCAGGTAGAGGCGGCTCTGGCACAGATGTATCCTAGGGGTAAAACCCGAAAACACCGCTTTGAGCTAGACTCGAACGGGAACTGGTGCACGACAACGGGCCTTGCTGCACTCTTGGTTACGACACTCCCGGGGGATATGTTTTGATAAATTCACAATCTTAGTATGAGCCCTTATTAAGGAAAAAATGCCCCTAAGAATATATGTTAGAAGGAAGATCATGAAAAACCTGGATTGAATCCTATTGACTCATGAGTTAAAGAGATTAAAGTTTATTTATAAGTCATCAACTTTTGTCTTTGTATTACCCTTTTTGTGTTACCCCTAACTTTCCTTTTATTCCAGCCAATGGCCGGTAATAGGAGAACTCGGGCTAACAACCGTTGTGAAGATCAGTGTGATGATTGTACTTATGAGATGCCCAATCCAATGGGAGCGGGAATCGTGAACTTTGTCACGCTTCTCTCTCAGCTAACTCAAGTTTTGAATAGAAACACTGGTCAAGAGGAACGTTCAACCCCCCCTAAGAAAGAACAAGTCGCTATTGAAAGCTTCATGAGACAAAGGCCTCCTACTTTTAGTGGATCATCCGATCCCACGATTGCTGAACAATGGATCAAATCCATTGAAAAGATATTCTCCATCCTCCAATGCTCTGAAAAAGAGAAGGTCCTCCTGGAGGCTTATCGTATGGAGGGTGAAGCTGATCAATGGTGGACGTTGATCAAAAATACGAAGCCTGAGGAGGAGATCGAGGCTTTGGAATGGAAGGTATTCCGGAAGATGTTTTTCGATAAATATTTTCCACGCACCCTCCGTCTTAAGATGGAAAGGGACTTCCATTCCCTCAAGCAGAAAGATGAGGAATCTGTGGGAGCGTACGAGGAAAACTTTACAAGTCTTGCACGATACGCTTCCGGCTTTGTCGTTACCCCCGAATGCAAGGTTGACCGCTTCTTTGGTGGGCTGAAGCCTAGCTTGCGGAAAGCATTAGCGATCCGTGACTTCAATAGCTATGAGGAAATTGTCCGATGTGCCCTCAAGGTTGAAATGGAGATCGGAGAATCACAGGGGTATCATGGGGACAATAAGCGGAAGGTGGACTTCAATGCTGGTGGTCCGATGGATAAATCCAACGGCGCTAAGAAATTCCAGCACCCCACTTGCCAAAAGTGTGGAAAGAAGCACCCTGGAAATTGCCTTATGGGGACAAGAAAATGCTTCAAGTGTGGAAGAGAAGGGCCCCTAGCTGTTAACTGTCAGCAAGAAGGACCCGCGGCTGCGACGGAGGGGAGTAACGCTCCGTTCGAACCTCAACACGTTGTTCAATGCTTCAAATGCAAAGAACCGGGTCATTTTGCGAATCAGTGCCCTAATCCAAGGGTTATCGGAGGCAATCAACAACCTCCAAGACAGCAAGGAAGAGCTTTTGCCATCACTTCTGCCGAAGTGAACCCCGACAACGAAGTGGTGACAGGTACGCTAGTTATTCATTCAAGAATAGCGAACGTACTTTTTGATTCAGGTTCTACGCATTCTTTTATATCTTAAAAATTTAGTAGAACAATCCCTGCACCACCACAAATCATGGAAGTAAAGTTGTCGGTGAGTACGGCAAATGGGGCAATCATTGCATCCCATGAGTATAAGTCCTCCCCTGTTATAATCTGTGGATTGAATTTCCCGGCGAACCCTGTCATACTCCCTTTGGTGGAATTTGATGCAATTCTTGGCATGGATTGGCTTTCCTTATATAGAGCCAACATAAATTGTTGGGAGAGGGAAATAACACTCCATATGGAGAATCGACCCCCGATTCTTTTCAAGTGTCAGGAGGAAGATGAATCTCCTTTAGCTCCATCATCTCAAGCATGGATATTACTGCCTTATGAGCACGCATATCTGGCTCAGATGATTGAGTCCAAGGAAGAAACCACCCTTGAAGAAATGCCTATTGTGAGGGAATTCGCTGAGGTATTTCCCGAGGAACTTCCTGGTCTTCCTCCAAGAAGAGATGTTGAGTTCTCAATTGAACTTATACCTGGGGCGCTACCAATATCCAAGACTCCATATAGAATGGCTGTGGTTGAGCTTGAAGAACTGAAGAAACAACTACAGGAGAATCTGGATAAAGGGTTTATACGCCCAAGTGCATCACCATGGGGTGCACCAGTCCTCTTCGTCAAGAAGAAGGATGGGTCAATGCGGCTTTGCATCGATTATCGTGAACTTAACAAAATCACGATAAAGAACAAGTATCCTCTCCCAAGAATCGATGACTTGTTTGATCAGCTGCGTGGAGCACAATACTTCTCCAAGGTCGACTTGCGGTCGGGATATTATCAAGTAAGGGTGAAGAAGGAAGATATCCCCAAGACTGCTTTTCGTACAAGGTACGGGCACTATGAATTCATAGTAATGCCTTTTGGACTCACCAATGCTCCAGCAATATTCATGTACTTGATGAATAGAGTCTTTAGAGATTACCTAGATAAATTTGTGGTAGTCTTTATAGATGATATTCTAATATACTCCAAAACCAAGGAGGACCATGAGGAGCATTTAAGAACTGTACTGGAGACTTTGCGCAAGGAGAAGCTCTATGCCAAGTACAGAAAGTGTGAGTTCTGGTTGAAGGAGGTCTCATTCTTGGGCCATATCATCACAAGCAATGGGATATCTGTGGACCCCTCCAAAACAGATGCAATTGAGGGATGGCCGAGGCCAACATCGATAACTGATATCCGTAGCTTCTTGGGGTTAGCTGGATATTATCGACGATTTGTGAGAAACTTCTCACGATTGTCCAACCCTCTTACCAAGCTAACTCGAAAGGGAGTAAAGTTTTCTTGGAGTGATGAATGTGAAGAAAGCTTCAAGGAGTTGAAAAGGAGGCTTATCACTGCACCTGTGCTCACTTTACCCACAAGTGGGGAGCTTTTTGTGGTATTCAGTGATGCTTCGAAGAAGGGCTTAGGATGTGTGCTGATGCAGAATGATAAAGTGATATCCTATGCCTCAAGGCAGTTGAAAATCCATGAGCGAAACTATCCAACGCATGATCTGGAGTTGGCAGCGGTGATCTTTGCCTTGAAAATATGGCGGCATTATCTCTATGGAGAGAAATGTGAGATATATACTGACCACAAGAGTCTTAAATATATATTCACACAGAAAGAGCTTAATATGCGCCAGAGAAGATGGATAGAGCTCATAAAGGATTATGACTGTTCAACACATTACCACCCTGGGAAGGCGAACAATGTGGCGGATGCCCTAAGTAGAAAGGATCCAGCAATTCTATCAATGATGAGAATTGAGAAGGATCCAATCTTCTTAGACTTGATGAAGATGGACGTGGGAATCATAAAGAAGGGAACATCATCAATCCTTTCACAAATGATTTCTCAACCATCTCTTTTGGAAAGGTTAAAGGATGCTCAAAAGGGTGATGCGAGAATCCAAGAAAAAGTGGAATCTATCAAAAATGGAAAATCCTCAGAGTTTAATGTTAATGAAGAAGGAATTGTGCGGTTTGGGAAAATACTATGTGTTCCATCAAGTTCGGAGCTGAAGAAGGAACTTTTGGATGATGCACATAGTTCAAATTTCTCTATTCACCCAGGGAGCACAAAGATGTATCGAGATCTCCGAGAAAACTTTTGGTGGGATAATATGAAGAAGGAGATTGCTGAATATACATCAAAGTGCCTGGTGTGTCAGCAAGTGTAGGCAGAAAGGCAGAAGTCTAAGGGGATGATGCAACCATTGCCCATACCAGAATGGAAATGGGAGAACATCAACATGGACTTCGTCACTGGACTTCCAAGGACATCCAAAAGCAACAATTCAATCTGGGTTATTGTGGATCGTCTTACAAAGACTGCACACTTCATTGCTATTCGAGAGGATTTCTCTTTGGATCAACTGGCACAGATATATATCAGGGAAGTGGTACGGTTGCATGGAGTACCACTATCTATTGTGTCGGACTGAGATCTAAGATTTACCTCTAAGTTTTGGAAGAGTCTTCAACATGCTCTGAATACTGAACTGAACTTCAGTACGACCTATCATCCTCAAACTGATGGCCAATCCAAGCGGACTATCCAAACACTTGAAGATATGTTGAGAGCGTGCTCAATGGACTTTAAAGGAGGATGGGATCAACATCTTTCTCTAGTTGAGTTCTCTTATAATAATTGTTTCCACTCAAGCATCCAAATGGCACCATATGAAGCCCTATATGGGAAAAGGTGCAGAACACCGACATGTTGGGATGAGGTCGGTGAACGTAAGTTGCTTGGACCAGAAATGGTCGAAGAAATGGTGGAGAAGGTGAAAACCATTCAGCAGCATATCAAGGCAGCCCAAAGTCGACAGAAGAGTTATGCAGATAATCGTCGATGAGACCTTGAGTTTAAAGCCGGAGACATGGTGTTTTTACGCATATCTCCGTGGAAGAAGGTCATGAGGTTTGGAAAGAAAGGGAAGTTATGTCCAAGGTACATCGGCCCCTTCGAGATTCTTGATCGTGTTGGGGCTGTGGCCTATCGACTAGCACTTCCACCTACTATGGCCAAGGTGCATGATGTCTTCCATGTATCCCTCTTAAGGAAGTACATACCAGACCCTTCACATGTACTCTCTTCTGAGGTGGTACAATTAGAAGACGATCTTTCTTATGAGGAGAAACCAGTGAAGATCTTGCATAGTAGAGAAAAAGTTCTACGAAATAAGACAATGCCCCTCGTCAAGGTGTTGTGGAGAAACCACAAGTTTGAAGAAGCAACTTGGGAGTCGGAGGATATGATGAAGCTAAGTTACCCACATTTGTTTTAGTGTGGGAAAAGGAAAATTTCGAGGGCGAAATTTCTTAAGGGGGGAATGTTGTAACAACCCAAAATTTCATTAATGGAAAATCCCTCTTGATCCAGTTAAATGTTTCTTTATGGAAAAAAAATGTTTTTATAAGATGTCAACTTCTTTAGTTTTACGTTACGATTTGTGACCGTTACTTTTATAGCCGTTGAACAGTGATCATCTGGGTAGTTTAAATATAAGGCTTTAACGAACCAATTTTCTACTCAGACAAAGGAAGCGATGGCCTCATCCAGTAGAATTGCCCCTTACGAAGCCCATTTGTCGGAGCTCGGAAAGGAGGTGGCGTCTTTGGGCTTTGCCCTTGACCAATCCCAATCTGAGCTTCATCAAGTCAATCTCGAACGTGATCGTCTACGGGAAAAATGGAAGTTGATAGAGATTAACACTCGAGCGATGTTATCCGAGCAACCCCAAGAGTCTGTCACCATCGCACACCTTACCCTTAGGTCTTATGCGGCTATTTTAAGGGGTTATGTAACAAATAAGTAGCACCATGTTCATGTACATTATTTTTTTTATATAATAATGAATATAATTTCTAGTCATTTTTGATGCATTGTAATTAGTTTTTAAAGTACAAATGATGTTTTTAGTTATTATTTAATTAAGAATTATATTTTATTAAATTAAAGGATTTTTGAATTAAATAATATTTTAATAAAGTATTATTATTAATATTAAATTAATTTTTATTAAATATAAATGATCTTATAATTTTATGAATGCAATTACAATTTTTATTAAGGTTTGAAAGCCATTTCTGTCAAAACCCGTGAATTTTTTTATAAATGTCAGTTTTTATTTTAAAAGTGAAAATTCAAATATTTAGAAAATTATTTAGATAAAATAAATATTATTTTTGGAATCAGGACGTCGAAATTGTCCAACGGTGAATTTTTCATAATTTTCTGAGACAGTCAAATTTTTGGATAAAAATTAAATACCATTTAAATATATAATGTGTTTTATGACATCATAATGACCCAATGATGATGTAATAAAATACCATAATCCTTATTTTCGGCCAATATGTGTTTTATCATTAAAATAATGAGGTTTTGGGTTTGTTTGACTCACTTTTCAAAGCATTAATGGAGCCCTCAAGACTTATTCAACACTTTGCCTTTTTAAATTAATTTCCATGGGAGTGTGACTCACCTCCACATAAGCAACCCTAATTTTTTAATAAGTTCGGACCTTGGACTTGTAAAATATTTTTTTCCTCTTTCCTTTTCCAGAAACCATGGGCTAATACCATGGGATGGTTTGTGGTTTGGATTATTTTAATATAAGGGGTCCCAAACCTAAATAATAAAGAATTCTCTCACCTTTCCTATATAAACCCACCCAAGCTCCCACTTCCTCCTCACCCAAAGCCCTTTAAGTTCGTCCAACCTCTTCCCTACTCTCTCTAGAATCCTCTCAAGGTGCCCCAAGCTCCCAAGAAGCCTCTCACAAGCCTCTCTCTAGCCTTTGGAAGTACACTTCCAAGTAAGGGGTTTTCTTCCTTTCTCATTTTTTTGTCAATTTTCTTTAAGTTGTATTTCCCTTTTTATTTCAATTATGAATGTCGGGGTATGGTTTCGCACCTCCCCCATACTGCCCTCTTATTGTTTGAATGATGGGAGAACCCTTTATCTCTCATTAATTGCCTCCCATGTACACCCGTTACTATGCCGAAATTCCGAAAGGAACTTCTCTCTCTTCTTTTACATTCAAGCAATACTTTTGTATCATGAATCTAAATTCCATTTATATTGTTGGGACATGTATATATATGATCTCCTTACTGTCCATTACATGTAAATATGATGAGGAACCCCTTTATCTCTCATCAACCTTTTTTATGAATTCTTATGTCACGCCGTTACGCTACCGAAATCGCACCGATTTTCTAAGACAATGTCTTTGTGTAGTGAATACCATGCCCATTTCTCCATCAAGGGTATTCACCTTTATGCACATATACATATTGATTTTAAAGTTTCATGTATGAATTCCACATTCCTTTATCGTGGAATAAATGATTATGTTTTATGAATCCATGTTTTATGATCCATGTGGCACACTTATGCATGAAATGAAATGTTTAAGAAGGGTGCGCCCTTTATAGCACTCCAATGCATTGGGTAAAGTATAGTATCATGATACGTCATGTGAAATGAGTGTTTACTCATGCTAATTCAAGTGAAACGAGGGTTTACTCGTGCTTCAAGTGCAATGAGGGTTTACTCATGCTCCATTTGCAATGAGCCTTGGCTCATGCTAATTCAATGTTAAGTGTTGTTGCCACATTTCCATGTTATGATTATCATGCTTTATCATGCCTTTATGTTCATGTTTCTCTTATGCTCTATTGATATGCCTATTGCCTAACATGTATTTCACTTCTCATGTTATTCATTGTTTAATCCCTTACTGGGCTTTATAGCTCACCCTTTTCTTATGCATGTCCTCAGGTTATCCCATGCAATGATAAGTACGAAGGAATGTAGTGGTCATGTAAAGGAAGTTTTCAATAAAGATGTTGTATTTCAAGTTTAAAGTTTTATGTAATGATCCTAAGCCCCAAAGACACTAAACCTCTCGATCTTCTTTGTTGGATCAAGTGAAGTTTTATGTAATAAAGCATGTTTAAGTTGTAATAAAAAGCAGGGTTGTCATATAAATCATAGTAGTGAAATGTAATCCCAATAATCATAACTTAAAACATGAAACTGCGTGGAATACACACATAATCATATAGAATCATTTCTTATTAGTCAAGACTCATTTTCAAGACTATCTTAGTGGACAAAGTCCATTTAAGAACCGAGTTCACTCCTCGTTTCAGTCCTGTTTCACTGAACAGGTTTAACCTGCCGTTCCATCCATGTCTATCTCATGAGATATAAAATCTATACCCAATGAATTGGAGGGAGATATAGGTCCCACCCATCTCATAATGATACCAATCTTATGTGTGCCACAAAATCATAAACAATATATCATAGCATAGCCCATGTAATAAAAATGGGATTCATAAAACAATTCATATAAGATAAAGGAATTCATAAAAATAATTCCATCACAACATAATCAAATCAATGTAATAATATGGATAGAAACAGAACCCTTTATTATCTTAGATGGAAAATAATTTTGATAAAACACTTGAACTCCATTTTTGAGGAATATATCCTTTTTACTTCAAAAACACTTTTCCTTTCTTAACATGTCATACAATTATAAACAAAAAGAATTTGATTAAAAATAAACATCAAAACTTGGAAAGGAATCTTCTTGGAAATAATGTTTTAAAAATCCATTCATGTCGTATAAGTTAACAAAAACATTCTTCTCGTACTTTTTTCGGAAAAGTCAAAAAGTACCTCGTACAAAAAACGACAAAAGATTCCTTTCATTTATTTTACTGAAAACTTACCGAAGGGTAAAATTGGATTTAAACAATTTTAGGTGGATGGAAATAATATTACATATTGAGTAAACATGGATGTGTATGATAAAATACACCCCAGTAAATACCAAAGTATAAAAAATCTCGGATAAAATGAGATTGTGATATTTTCCCTTACCATAGGTCTGATTTGCTTCGTAATTGTCCGAACCTCCTGCATAATGATTTAAATAAGGTTATTGACTTATTCCAGAATCATACTTATTTTTATGATAACATATATGGTCATATTCTTAGCTTCACATTAGTAATATTTCATTACTACTTGTTATTTGGATCATTATTATTTTTGGTTCTTATGCGTGTTTTGTCGAATAGACTCTTATTCTTCTCTTTAAGTTATAGATACCTCATTTCCATAATGGTATAAGTGTACTATATATCATATTTATTCATTAAATTCATTTATATAAACATTATTCAATGAAGATCATGTAGAACGAGTCGCATCACATCGTGGAGACGATATTCCGTACGTACGCATGAGCGATGATATCGTTCCCATGATCGTGGAATTGTATTTCAGTTTATGTATACTACTTCAGAATCAATACCACTTTACAATAATCATATATAGTTATTTATTTTCACTATTATACCCATCCAAGTAAGGTGGTGGTGGAAAATAGATTACACCACGGCGTGGAGACGATATTCCGCACGTAGGCACGCGCGGTGATTTCATTTTTCGTAGGATGGATCGATTGTGAAATAGGGTTGTTTAATACTTATAATAACATATCAGTATATGAGTGATACTGATTTTATTACTTCATAATGAAAAAACTAAAGAAGAAGAAGTGGAAGAAGGAATAAAGTTGAATGAATCGGTAACGGACATTACCTCTTCTTTGAAGCGCCTCTTTGAGACCTCCTCTTAGGGCACTAAAATTGGCCTTTTAAGAATACCAAGACCTATAGGATGTTTATAAGGAAGTGTAGAAGATAATTTGGCAGGGTTTGGCCGAGTTTGAAGGCTCAAAGTGGTGTGAGGAAAAGAGGGAGGAGGTGCCCTTTTATAAGGGAGGAGAGGGGAACCTTTGGAATAACTAAAAATATTATTTTATTATAAAGTCAAATTCGGTTTTTAATAGCTCCAAATTGATAAATTTCGAAGCTAATGTGGGTATGGGTCTATGTAATCTCATACAATAGAATTTAGACATGTTTAGGTCATTATATTAACCGTATCTTTTAGTTTTAACTCTTAGTTAATTAGATTGACATTTACCATGTCACTTTGTATTTTTATATTATATAGTTAATAAACATACCATATATATCCAAGAGGCCCCAAGTGGTCCCTTAATGATACAAATATCATGATATATGTATCTTTTCTGAACCTTATATTTTTAGGAATATAATAACAATTAATAATATAATATTTGTTTTAAAAACTATTTTATGTCAATTTTGAGACTATTTGGTAATTGATTTTTGTGAAACTCATAACAGAATTATTAGTTCTAAAGGAACTAATTAAATCAATACTAACATGTCATATTAACAGATAAAATTACTGGAATTCATAAAAAGTCTCAAATTACATTTATTTGGGTATTTATAACATCAATTATGTCAATATTTCATTATTAAGATAATTACTGCATCATCATTGTATCATAAATAAATTGAATTATTTTAATTATAAAATTAAAAATAAAATACCATTATGTTGGAAATATTTTTCTCTTTCTAATGAATATTTATAGTCGAATTTATCTTATTTATAACTCTATATTAAAAATGATTTAGTTATTAAACATTGATTTTAACTATTTTAACCCTTCTTTAAATAAATTGATAATAAATGTCATAATCTAATCCAAGTGGGCCTAAATGGTCATATTTTATTCCTAAGGTTGTTTTTGGTCTAATTATACTTATCCAATAGAATTAAGACATGTGTTAGGGTAATAATAATAACACTTTTACCCTTAATTACCCTATTTACTTTTAACCGTGATAAAAAAGTAAAAAGTTACTATTCACCAAAAATTAATATCATCTTGTTGAACCACATTTTAGTTCTTGATATTAACTGTGTCTCTCGGATTTTCGAAATACCACTCACAGAAGCGGTAAAATTATGTTTTATGAAAAATTCAGTTTTTTTAACTACAACTTAGTGGTTTCACTATTCATCAAAAAATGAAAGTTTCCAGAAAAATAAAAAAATTAGGCCTAAGCTATATTTGATATTATGAATTCAAAAATTATTTCTATTTTAACAAATTCAAGACACATCAGTTGCATTAATTAATTTAAAAATTAATTCTTGTCATCAAAACAAATAGCATGTTTTTAGGAGATAATAACTATCAAAAGATTGACATTTGTTTATGTTTGGTTTAAATGAAAAATTACATCCAATGACCAAAATTGAATTAAATGGTAAAAATATATTCTAAATGTACATTAAAACCACTCAAATTAATAATTTATCACTATTAATTATTTCAATTAAAAAAGTTGTTTTTAATTAAAATTTAGTAATTTTCACTATTCATTAGAATATGAAAGTTATCCGAAATGTACCAAAATTTCACCCTAAGCTAATTTTGATATTCCGAATCAAAAAATGAAGTCCATTTTGAAAAATAAAATTTACATAATTTCAAAAATTGGTTATTACTATTCATAATGGCTAGTTTTATTAATATTTTAATAGCATATCATTGTTTAGTGAAACTCGGTATTGCGTATGACACAAGCTATTGAGGAAGGTCACGGTTGCATGTAGAGCAGGCTAAGTTAGTGTTGTGTGTAGTGAAATATTCCTTTGATGATTTATATAACATAAAAAAAAATATTTCTCATAAATGTATCGGGTGTTACACTTTCACGATCCTTATAGAAAAATGCATAGGATCAACTATTTATTCACTGTAATTGGACTCCTGGTGAAGAAATTGCATTTTTGCAGCATTTCACACAAACAGTGCTCTGTGGAACCCAATCCACAATCTAGATACACACCCAATGGATTGTTCCATTATGATCCTCTTGGAAAATAACATGAGACTGGACATCCATTCGTCCCAAACGGACACCCAATGAAAATGATGCATTTCATCAAAAATTCTCAAATCGGGCCTCATGGGACATGCACCTCATATTCTCTTTAAGTGCCCAAAATCAATATTTAAATATCATACTCAACTCTATGGTCTCAATGCCTTTGATGGCACATCAATTTGATGTCATATGCAGAAATTTGACCCAAAACAAGATTCCTAAATATTAATAATTATATTTTTAATATAGCTATCATACTTTTCATGAAACCAAATATTGAGCATGAATTATAAAAATCTAAAAATTACTCAAATGGTATGACTGAAAAAAGGGTCATGTTGCTACAGAAGGCACTTGAGTCATACATCTAATTTTCAGGCTAGTTCTGATACAAAATTTCTGAATAATAATAATTATATTCTTATTATTAAACTCATTTATTAAATGGTACCGAACAACAAAACCAAAACATAATGTTCCAAAACCAGTATAAAAATATTTTTATGGATAAGAGGAACATGTGACCGTAGGATAAAAACAAAATTGACACTGTTTAAAATTTATCAGTGTTTGGTAGTACCCTAGCCCACTATGGCTTGGTCGGGCACTTTGGCCAGGCCTAGTGGCTACGACCCTGCCCGCCCTGTCTTAGCCAACAACAACTCTGCCACCACCACCGAATTGGAGTTCCACAACTCTACACCGAAGTCAGCCACTGACACCACCACAATGATGTCACGATAGTGGTCCCTCTATCGACCACCAGAAACATCCAAGATTCAAAAAATTTAGTCAGAGACTAGATTTGAATTCTTTCTGGAGAGATATTCACTAACATAATCTATTCTAGAAGATCTTTCAATGATTTGGCGTGTCTGAAAGTAGTATCCAATTCCTCTAACCACTACACCTCCACTAGTGCGAAAAACTCAAAACCAAGCATTTATCTAGACCCCTCGGATCGTGGGCTTCATATATATATATGATTTGACCAACATTTCATATATATATCAACAAATTGAAAAGTAAATGATAATGAATGGATGAAGAATACATAGAATGGGATATCCTTAAATTAAACGATTGATGAAAACTGTTAGTTTTTTCATTAAAAAGGACTATTAGAGGAGTGAAAATGATCCATAGTAAAAAAGACAACAAATTTTTAAATTGGGGAGGTACAGAATCTGAAAGAGGAATTCTACCATGATTTTACATCTGTCATCGTGTTCTCTACTCTCTAATCTTCTTGTGCCTTCATTTTCATCGTGATCTTATAATGTTCAAATTTATAACTACTATAAGAAAGTGATCTCCAGATCTCTACCATCCATGATGGAAATGAGCTATCTATAGCTCATTTCAATTAAATATTATTTATTTGAGACTACCAAAGATCAAGTAATCTGTACCACTTGCACCCTCTCACCTAATGTCACCCCTAGGTAAAAAACCCCATTATAAATAAATTAGAGGTATCACATTTTCAATCAGATTCATCAATCAAGTGTTATTTGAATTAACATCTGAGATAAAATAAAATATTTTAATTATTTTATCTACAATTATGTTCTCCATGGTGTTTTCTATAGAAGGGTCGCAAAGATAGTAGTTATGTCCCGATTAAGGTAAATTGCATACAAGGACTCAACCATGGCCTCATATATGTGATTCGAGCTACCATATGAAAGATAACCCATTTTCATTATGTTCATAATAAAAAATTTACTAAATATTTTTAAATAATTTATTTTTGGAAACTCGAGCCTCAGAATTTCACATCATCTCAGTAACTAGCTCTGGAAATATATGTAAGAATATTAAAATGTATTAAAATGGAAAAATAGGGTCTCCAAGGTTATAGTGATTTTGGGTAAAATCCTCAACCAATCTTTTTGGAAGCAACATTAATGTTATATTTCTAATTCATTTGACCCTTTTAATCTTTTACCAAATTTATTTTTACCTTTGTAATTTTATTATAACATTATTAATAAATTTTGATAGAATTTCATAATATTATACATTCTAAAAAATTTGATCATCATGATCTATAGTTGGAATATAATTTTTTGAAATAAAATATCTATATTTCTGAATTATTAATTTTATAATAAACACACATCATTATGAAAAAATAGCTTCCTAAAAAAATATCATTTTTATCAATAAATTTATATATTAGATACAATTACATTTAATAATTATTTTAATAGAATAAATTTTCTTATTATATGAAAAATAGAGGTTATGAGGCATTAATAAAAATTCAAAACTGAAGTCCCATTAAAAAAATGATTTAAATAAAATATAAAAAACAAATTTTTTGTTAAAATAATATAAAAAATTATTTCTAAAAATGTTGGTAATATGAATTATAATTATATTTTATAATTTAAATGGAATTATGTTTCTCCATAGTCTCATATTTGATCAATAAATGTTTTTTTAAACATATAGACCATCATTATATACATATAATCTCATAAAAATTATATGTTTTGTGAAAACCATATTTTTCAACTAAAACGATATCATTTCAAAGAAATATCCAAAAGTATTACTATGTTATACATGATACGAGGAATTAAACAATTAAGGACATTATTTAATTCAAAATTCCAAAATATATTAATTCTATTTTTGAATATATTCAATAAATTTGATGAAAACTACTTTTTTTCAAAATGGAATCTTCAAATATTAATTATTACTGTTGTTATTTCATTTAAATTATAATATGAATTATATATAAAAAATTATAAATATAAAACATAATTTATCATTAGTAATAGTAATTTTCTTTCAATAGAAATGCATATCTTTTAAAAAGGAAATTTAATAGGAAAATACTTTTTCAAATAATAAATTATATTATTAGTTATTTTATCTAAAATAATGGAATAAAATAATATTAAAATTAGAATTTATTTTCATTATTCATATATCTCATAATGTAATTTATCTTATTAATTCATGATAATTCTTTGGTTATGTTTTAATGGTCATACATAATCATTTATATTCTATCAAAATATATTTGTTTTCTTTTATGCTCAGTTTTTCATTTGGAGACAGCTATAGAACACATTTAACTATTTAAAGATAATTACATTTTATGATTTAAGGGTTTTACATTCTCTCCTACAAAATAAATTTCATCCCTTTAATTTTATACAATGTAATTTATATTGGTAACTCATAATTAACAATACAATTCTAGAAGTTCATTGGTTTATTTAGGACATTGAATGAAATTAATCAATATGAAAAATTAGATTTTATTCTCACAAATGGATCAAACTCATTTACAATTTCACATAAAATTATACTAAATGAGTAATTATAATATCCTTTGTGAATAACTTCCCAAAAACCATCAAAATTTAATATTTGATAATCATTCTACTATAGGATTTTATAACTGAGTTTCCACATGTTGATGAAAACATAAATAATAGTGGAAAATTAAAAATCTAGCCTGAAAAATCAGTATATGAAAAATTAGAAGTACCCATATTATATTTTCATTGATATCATGGTTATTAGTTAAAATTTTCCATTATTAGCATTTGTAATGGTATATTTACTAACAAAATGATCAACGGTATTTCAATTAAATGAATATATTATTAAAGACCCTCTATTTCCATTACACATATGGTTTATATAACATTCATCTCCACATGTATATCATGAAGCCCCATGTTTCTCCCAAATTTTTCTCATGTAGGAAATTAAATCTTCTTGGATTTATCTTCTATTTAACCCAAATTTCAATGGGATTCCATCCTTCTCTTCATTTTTGTGTTTTTTATTTCCCCCATGTTCACACTATTAATCATAATTCATGATTTTTTGTTTGGAATAATTTTTATAGTTCTCACAGTAGCACTTATCCTCTTATATTATTCATTGGGACTGTTTCAACATTTTCCATGGAGTCAATTGTTAACTTGGTTTCATTAGGCATCACACATTTCTAAATCTATAATATTTAACAATAGTGATGATCAATTATATGAGAATTATCATTAATACCAATAGAAATGTTAACATCAATATGTATCACCTATTAACACTAACAAGATATCCTATAGTTTTAATATACAACATGTATCACACATGGTATAACCTATATCAATCTAGATTTAACAAACACCACTCTTGGTTTATGGAAGGTTACAACAACCTGGGTTCTATAATATATTATTACCAAATCCTGAAAATATATATCAAAATTTACTAATAATTTTCATAAAATATTCTAAACTAAAAAATCTTGGAAACCTATGCACTCAAAATAAAACTAATCATTCCTTAAACAATATTAATCCTTTCTAGAATGATATACCCATGTATCATATTACCTAATCAAATAGTCATTACAAAAAAACATTTAACAAAACATATTTTACTGTATATTACATTAAAACAAAAAAATTATATATATTCCTTTGAAAATTTACTATATATTTGACCGTAAAATGGAATTTACCACTATTTCATATCATCACACACTAGTCACTCTATAAAGTAATACAAAAAATGATATGATGTTCCAAAAAAATAAAATTAATTAATTTTATATCTCAAGGTTACCAATTATTTTCATACCTAGTACTAAAAAATCAAACCAAAATTTATTATCTGAACCTCATGTGTATATTAAACAACAGAGTTACCTATACCACAATAATTAGTTCTCCAATAGTTATCACAAAAAATATAAACATTGTATAAAATAAATTTTCAATGAAAATTTTACCACATAATATATATTATGATAACTTTAAAGCTTAAATAATAACAATAAATCCTCATATGTTTCAAATATTAAACTAAAATTTTAGAATATACTAGAATATCAATGATAAATATCAATCACTAATGAGAATAGCAAAAAATTAAATGACTATTAAAATATTAATCTCACTATATTTGGTAATACATGTACAATCTTCATTTCCATTTTAATAGGAAACTATTGAGGATATTAACTATTTATATATGTTATCTTATTCTGTTATAAGACATTCTAGTTTTTAGTAACATTCATTTCTCAGCTTCATTTTCATTATTCATTTTTTGCCAAATACTAAATCCAAAATGGTTATAATAGTATCCAAAATATTAATATGAAAACAAAAATAAATATCTTTCATCCCCTGTGGATCATTCTTTTTAATATATGATACATTTGGATCAATCCATAACTATCTTTATTCTTCCATTAGTTATTAATGGCCCTTATTATATTAGGTTCTCTATCAAAATTAGTTAACATCAATATTAGATCTTATATAATAGTTCATAAAGATAATTTTATTAACCAAATTGTATCACCAAAGAATGTCTAAGAATGTGTGTTATCTTGTGACCATTCATTATTTATTATAGTGATGATTGAGTCAATTCTCAACCAACCCATTTCATTGTGATTACCAATTGGTGCATTTTTTCCATAGTCACATCCACTTTCCAATATTCAAATAGGGATTTATATCTATGAAAAAATATAATATCTATTTTACCAACACATTAGGATGTTATCCAATACTTATACTTATTTATATAGTTTTCACTAAATTTATCTCATTCTAATCCCTAAATAAAAGTTCATTAATACCGTAACATTAAATCTTATATAATCCCAATGATTAACCTATACCTTTGTTGTAATGATCATACATTACATATCAACCATTAAATTATACTAAAATCATCCAAATATACCAATTCATCTAATTATTTCCATTGATACCAACATAGATTCCCTGGACACACTCTCCTGAATTCTGATGCTCCTAGTCACATGAATTATATACATGAATTAGTAGAATTCATAAAAGCCTCTAAATGATTACTGATAATTAACAAGAAAATATTTATTATCACATCTCTTACATATGACTGATACATTCAATTTTATAGTTGTAGAATATTTGGACAAAAATAATATCATAAAAAACCCCACATTCATTATGTCAAGAAGGCATTTTTCCACTCTATAAAAAAACATTTTCTATAATGAATCTTCAATAGCTCAAATAATTTACTTGACACAATCTTTTGTTCTAATCAAGTAACATGTACTAATTTTCTTCATATTTAGTCGAAATGAAAACATGAGAACGGGTGAGCATAAACCATATGTAATGGAATACATAAATATTATTCAATCATGGAATAAACATGAAAAAAATATTATTGCATGAATAATTAAACAAAATGAATCCATAGACAATTTTAAACTAATATAAATCTATATACATGAAAATAAATAAAATCATATATATCAATAATTCTAATCTTATACTGATGGAATGAAAAATTATATAAATAAAAAAATTTATTTCAATGCTTGTGCGAAGAAAGTATCATATTATAGGGAGAGGAATACACCATAACACATTCTATATTATCTTGTGATAATAGCTTTTCCATTAAGGGGTTATATAATTATTGGAATCAAACATAAATAATTTAAGTCTAATGAATCCACCATAAGAGTCAACATAATATTCTATACCATTTTATAATAAACTTATTACCTAATAATACATTGGTATTTATAAAATTAATGATATGAAATGTAAATACATAGTCAAAATGTGTTAGAAATAAATAATCATAATGAATAATAATAATTTGTTCAATGTTAATAAAAGGAATAATATGGTCATAACCTATCAATGAAATGAATTTGGAGGGTCATACCTTACATAGTCAACATGAAAATTATCAACCTTATTGGATAAAAAATATAAAATACAATAATAATATTATATATGTTATTAAAAGGGATAAACTAATAAAAAATGTTTTAGCGAAATATTATGGATGATAAAAAAAGTCAACATTCCAATAATCATATTTACTGGATAATAAATATATGGGATTCCATCAAATTTTTCTATATTAATTGAATAAAATTTATTTAAGGTGAATATCATCCAATATGTATTATTTATAATGTGATGGTAAAACCATGTAGAGTAAATGGTATATGGTTAATTCAATAATAGAATAATATGATCAATTTACATTCTAGCAATTAATTTATATGTTTTGAAAAAATAACCCCAATGCAGTAATGAAAAAATATGAGGATATTAATAAAATAAAAACACCATCTCAAAAATAATTATACGAATGGTATCACAAAATAAGGGATAATGTATCAAATTATTTGATACACTGTGTTCAATCAACTAAGTTAAAGTAGATATATATATATATATATATATATATTATAAGATATATCATGACAAATATACCTCATTAGGGTAAATCTATTGAAATTTTTTAAGATAAATGAATGTTAAATTTTGGAAGATAGTTTTGACAAAAAAATTATCATTGATGTAATATAAATAATTACATGTCACTATTAATGGTAACTTTTAAAAAATAACAACAAAATCCTAGGAAAACCATTACACTTAATTAGAATATACATTGATATAGATTTGAATATATATAAATATAATCTTAGGGATATGAGGAGAGTATACCATAATATTTTATCGTGAGAGGAAACCCCATTTATATTATTTTAAAAATTTACTTAGTTAAAATACAAATATTATGAAGAGTAACTAAACATTAATTTGTATACAATCATTATTTTCCTGAAGAGGAATATAAAATACCACGTAATTAAATAATAATGAGGTAGAACCCATGAATGTAAATGAATCTTTCTATATTAAAAAATATACCATGCTACATAAATAACATTTTTCTATGTGTCTTTTATTTTATAGAACACACCAGGAAATTATTTGATTTGAAGTGTGTGCTCCATGCTACATGAGTAAACAGTAATATACAATCACACACGTTGGGATGTTCAGATTGGTAGTCTCCAAGTTTCATTTAATGTACATATTTGTTACATTTTCTTTTTTAAATATATTATTTTATTTAATTAAATTAATTATTTATTAGAATCTCTATATCATTTTGATTATAATGAATAAAAAACAAATGATTAATTAATTATGAAAATTAATTGGTTCGACTACAATTTATCTTACATAAGAATGTTCTGGTATGGGTTATAGAATATTAAATGAATAATTTGTTTCATATATTTAGTTTATCAGTAGCATAGAGAATAATTTTGTATCTAAATGAAATCTATTTAATTTATTATAAAGATAAATTCATGTATTGTGATTCATCCCTCCTCTCATTATGTATGTGAGTACATGAACGTGGTTTCATTTAATATAGACCACTAAAACCAATCCTTTGGTTCCCCTCACTTTCATGTGATTATAATATTATTTAATGTATGGATCTCTTAAGTTAGTTTAGGATTTTCATATTTATAGCCATGGTTGAATAAAAATAATAGATACATGGGTGGTTAGGATGAAATCAACAACCAAAATTGTGTTATGGTTCAAGTCATTTTCTCCCTAGTTTGAGATTTAGTTTACAATCCACTAAATTTACTAACAATTAGTAAAGGATCATGATCATTCCACCTTTAATAATGTTATTTATGACATGTTTCAATATTCTTTTTTATGGTTGTTTTTTAAGATCGTGTAAATTAATAAATTATCTGTCACACAATATGTTACTAGAATAAATTGGATAGTGAAAAATTTTATCTAAGAAATTGTTAATCAGTTTTATAGGTCCACATAAAATTAAAAAACATGTAATAAATTTGAATTGGTTAATTTAGGAATAAATAAATGAGATACTTAATAAAATATACTATTTGTATATATCCATCAATTAGTTGTGTAGGAATCGAATTATAGTTCAATGATCATGGCCAACCTCCATTGGGGTGCCTTAAATTATGTAGGATTTTCTATCGTTATATTTGTGTCTAATGACCCTATATGAATTATGGTTAGATCTCATCTATGAGACATTGTAAATCTATTAGGAAAAATATTACAGAAATCATTTTTTCATGAGTTCAAGTTTTGGGAGTCCTCTCAAATTGTCAATAATCTGGGATATAATGTAACTAAAAATTTATTCCAACCTATATACCATTATATATATTTACATACAATTGATTGAATAATAGGAAGGGGTATATGGATTTTTACAAAAATAATACCTTTACAACGAGTTAACGAAAATATATGATGAGGGATATTGGGTTTTGTTAAAATAGTTTGAGATAAATACATATATATTCTCTAATTTTATCAAATAAATAACTAAAATTATTATTTTATTAATTTTATAAATAGCAACTCACATGACATCACTATGATCCATGCTTGAGATGGATAAAACTCTCACCAAAACTAATTTCATAGAATGGAAAGCATGCTCAAACATTATTTTATTCCAATAATGTAAATAATTTATATAAGAAAACCTTGTTCTTAATGAAATTGGATAAGAGGATATTGTATAAGAATCAGATCTCTGGTAAATCATTTTGATGATTCTACAAATATCCAATGTTTCATTTTATTCCCTATATTCAGTTATCTTTATTGAAACGTGAGTATATGAATTCAAATAACATTATGTATTTCCTTCATGATCATTTTCAATACAATACATGAAAATTGGGTTTTGAGATATAATATTTTTTTTCACATACATGAATAGAGAGTTAGTGCCAGGTGAGAATCATGTGGTAAAGATAGTTGTAATAAATATTTCTTAGAAATATGGGGAATAAAATTACCTGATGATTTTTTCATAGATCTCATTCAATCCTACCCTCCTAAATATTTCTACAGTTTTAAATTTGTATACAGCATGAGAAATACTAAGAAGAAACTTTCAAATCATCTTAAATCATTTACCATATTGAGAAGGTTATAGGGAATGAAAACCCCCAGGTCCTTAAGCTAAACATGAAAATGAGGGACAAGGAAAATGAGACCATGACTAATTCCATTTCAAAATATCCGAAGAACCATTATTCCATGGAGAAGAATATTCAAAGCCAATGAATTTAAAAAAAGGTGCAGTATGCCCTTGATGTGTTAAGATGTCCTATTGGAAGAAGGAATAAATCCAACTGAAGGAGGAATATAAAGTAAAATATCCCATTAATTTGAATAAAAATATATATAAACATTGAATATTAGGTATATATTTTGGTTCTCACATCTAATTCAGGGCTATGTATATATCAAAAGTCTACCTGAATAGACATAAAACATTTAGTGTCCAAAAATGTGGGACATTATTCTTTCGATATAGAAGATTTCCACTACAAATCATAAAATGGAATTATTTTGGGTTAATGGATTTTAATTTTGTGTCTTATGTTACAAGGAAAACCATCTCAATATTTTTCCTTTTCGGGGAATGGATTTATTTTAAAATTTTCATGTAATGAATACCACATTTATAAAGATGGTATTTTTACGGTTTCACAAAAAAACTAATGTTCATTATGTATTAAATTGAATAGAAAAATTATTACAAATAGTGAATGAATCTTGTTTAAGTGACTCTGATAACACTCGGTGATGACAACACAATCTTCATCACATACCTGTGAGGCTTATGATAATGCTCTATCAGGATGGTTCTTTATACTATTTTGAGATAAAACCTCATGAATGATGTAATTATTTTAAAATATTTAATGAAAAACCCATCATTCAATGGATAGGGTAGAAGGGATATATAGATTCTAGGATTGGTACAAATAGATTTGTGGGTACCATTTCCTTTTGAAGTTATATGTGGATATTCCTACAGAAAATGATTTACTACTAACTTGTGTTGATGTGGATATGTTAACATCATTATGTTTATGTCTAATTCCTTTAATAAATTAAAAGGTATCAAATTTTAATTAAAAAAAATATTTTCTGAAATTAATTATGCTTTTATTTATTAAATGGATTAATATATTAACCATTATTTTATTAACATTCTATTGGATTTTGAATTCTATCTCAACTTGCTCCACCTTATATACCACGATGGAAGGGTGTTAGTGAAAGGAGAAACTAATCATTACTTGACATGTTTAGTTCAATTATGATTCTTTAATATCCTCCATTATCCTTTTGGGGATATTCATTATAGTTTTCATCACACATACTAAAATAAGTGCCTCATAAGGTGAAAAATAGAGTACCTTATGAATTAATTTATTTAAAGAAATACACATTGTATCACTATCATGTAATAGGTTTTGAGGTATTTTTAAGGCTACATGAATACAAACTAGAATATTATGGCACGATGTCTATCTAAATACGTAATCATAAGGAATCATTGGGATTATATATATATAATCCCTTATAATGAATGTATTTTTCAGATGAAATGTCATCTTTTTTGAGAGGGTGAAAATTCTAATGATGAATTGTGGGGAAATGATTTAATTCAATGAAGTTGATGATCGGGACACATAAGAGTTGGTTCATGAATATATTCCATAGGTACCTAAGAATAAGCGATTCATGAAACACATGTATTTATTATGATTTTCAATGATGTAAGAGAACTAAAATGATGCTATTTTTTATTCACCAAAGATGGCTAATCATTATTGATTTAAAATATTGAGCTTCTCTCCTACATGGTGTAGTAAGGGGGATCAAAAACTATATGATGGAAACAAGATATGATTGATGATATGGATTACATGAAAATGAAAAAAATTTGGGTCATGTTTAATCTTATATTTATTGTAAAAACTATTGGGATTAGATGGGTGTTCAAGATAAAAATTGATATGTAATTAAAATTAAATACCTATTTGGAAAACTAGTGGTAAAATTGTTGTAGTAGTGCGAAGGCATTGAATAGATGTTTAAATTTTAAAATCCATAATAATTATACTTTTTATAGAATCATACCAAAAATTTGAAATTTTAATGACTAATGTCATGAATTTTATTCCATTATGTGAACCTTTAGGAAAATGTCTATATGACACATCTTGAAGGGGTTGAGACTATATGTGATGTAAAAATGGGTTTTACATTTTATAGATCCATTATGGGATTGAAGGAAGTTTCATGATCATGGAAAATTTAATATTTTGATTGCATAATATAATTGTGTTTGAAAAGGAAATAATTTAATACATATTCTTATAATTGGTTTGTTATGATTGTGGTTGTTATCCTAGTAATATATGTTGAGGAAATTTATTAATTGGAAATGATGTACTACTATTCAGCTCACTTATATACTGATTAATCAAGTTATTCTCTATGGTGTAATTAGTTTATATGGTTTAAATTCGAAATATTGCGATAATTAGGGATAGATCCATGATTCTAATTGGACTAATTCAAGGGACCAAAATTGACCAGATATTAAGGAAATTTGGTGATGAATAATTCTTCAAGGAATTGGTTCTAGAGTCACATGGAATACATATCTCTATGAAACATTATGTATAAAAAAATTATGGGAGATAGATAATGATTATGATAGCATGCACTTTTGATATATGATCAATCATGTATTCCTAGTAATATACAATGATCGAAGTTTCCTATAACATTTTCATATAAACTAGATATGAAACTAATAAAGGTGAACAATATTGGATTGTCAATAAGGATAACCTTAAGTATCTGAGGATAACTTGGGATATGTTCTCAGTATATGGATGCGATTAGGATCATATCATCAGGTGTTAAAATGATGGAATTATTGAGGCATATTAGATTCATCTAATGTCATGTTCCGAAAATATATATAATATCAACTATGGAGTTGTGAGTTTTAGGTGTTAAAAATAGATAGTTGTTTCTAATTAAATTGTTGAATCTACGTATATAGTTGATTATAAAGAATCCGAGTGATCTATTTGGATACACAACATTAAAGAAAATCATGACATGGTTCCCTAAAGTAAATAATCCATCACATTATATTATGATAATACTGAAGCGGTGGATCTTGCATAGGATCCACTATCTCACTAATTAAAAATTAAAGAACATTATAATTATCACATCTTTAGATATTTCTCATAGAGAATAAATTTTTCTATTGGAGTATTTGACATGAAAAAATTGATAGATACTTGGAAAAAATTCTTATCTCAGAAAAACCATAAATATATTTTTTGAGCTTGAAGAATGAAAGTTGTTAATAGTTGGATCTGGTATACGGGAGATTCTGTTAATGATGCTCCCATAGAACCAACGTTTTTGTACTTTTTTGTTACCCATATGCAGTATTTTTAATGTTATTAAAATTTCTTCATATCATGAATTTTCTTTTTTAAGATGTAGTATGTGATATTGTCCTAAGTTTAATTATATCACTAAATGATTACAGTAGTTCATTGCTATGATAAGATTCAAAAATATCATTGGTATTAATAATAATATATATACATTCTATAGTCATGTGATATTATTTTATAGGGAATAATTTTTGTAGGCTATCAAGGGTGGAGTTGATATGAATTTTACGAACATTCACACGGTGTTAGACTTTGGTAAGTTCTTGTGAATGAGATTTGAAGATTAGAACATGCCATTATGAAATTTAAATTTATATGTTTCATTGGATGTTAGTATCTATATACACATGAAAATAAACATTTACACTATGATTAATATTTCGAAATATTATTTTTCATGAGAATTTCGGTACTGATGAAAATCGTAACAATATATGCTAGCAGAGTAGTAAGATTCACTCAGTGATTCTGGAATTATATTTCATTAATGAATATTGTGAGAAATGATTTTTCACCACTATTATTAGAAGGAATTTTATATATAAGGCCCTTCTATGGGAATGGAATATCAAAACTAAAACCAATTCCATGGTGAACAATGACATGTTTGTTTCTTAAAATAAAATCTAATAGACAAAGATTTCATAATTTGATGACACCAGCGTGAAACATGGTTGATTTGGGATATCGTGATAAAGGGATTGTATTAAATAGTGAGTATTTTTATAAGTAATTATATTTTGTGATATAAACTAGTTTATATATGATTTTCCTAGTGTGTTTCTAGTTTCTAAACATGGGAATTGGGTTGTTTTGTATAATGTCAATGAGAAAGTTTCCTAGAGAACCACAATCAAGGTGTATCCAAAAACCCAATTAAATATTATAATTATTTAACTTATTGAATAAATAGAATTTTTTCTGTGGATTTATTATTATTTATTTTATCTTTATTATATATATTTAGTCACTAATTATTTGAATGAATATTTATGTGTATATTTTATATTAAATATTTATTTAATTATTGTTGAATATTGTAGTAATGTTTATTTATTAAATAAAATAACATTATCTAAGGACTGGTAATATTGTAGAGGAATAGAACGTAGAGTTTAATTTTTGGTGAAAAATAATATATTAAATATTATTTTTATAAATTCTCAACAATTTAGACATGAAATAATATTTAATTCAACCGTGTGTTTGTCAAAATTCAGGATATATGAAATTATTTTTATTATTAGTTGAACAAGTGGTTCACATGTGATTAAAAAAATCTAATTGTATGATATCTAATTATTATTTTCTAAGCTAATAACTATACAATACCATTTTTCCACAATATTATTTTATATAGGTTTTATTGTGAATATTGATATCCCGAGAATCATCTCATGCACTAACGAGATCCTCTCTAAGAATGCACTTAATAACTAAGTGTGATCCAAATATATAACCCATTTGGTTTTATAGTGCTTAATTATAGACTTTGTTTGAATTGATTCTCAAAGTAATCCAAGATGAATGAAGCATTCATTACAATCATATATTCGAGAAAATATATATTTCAATGAAATGATTTAAAGGTTCATGGTTCACTTGTGGACCACCATAGGATGGAATCGATGCTTAATTACTTTAATGCATCAATGGTATAATGTATAAATGTTTTCATAATAAAAAAAATCATTATGAAATTCTTTAATTTCTTAAATTAATTATAAATAACAATGTGATAATATTATGTATGGTTACAATATTTTCTTATCAATTAATCATTGACTAAATTCCAATGGTCATGAAAATCTAAATCATATATGTCACACCGTGGGATTTTCAAAAATATTTTAGCATGTTAAATTAATTTTTTCTACATTTTTCATTACGACAATATTTTTTATCTTCCATAACACGAAACAAATATTTTAGCTTCTGTTGCAATAAATGATTTGTTAAAATAAAAGGTAACCTATTATTAAAATATTAAAATTTAATAAGATATTTAACAACTAGATGTTGGAATTCTGGTTATTAATAGGATTAAATAAATTATCAAAATATTTTCTTCATAATTTATATAAAATTAATTTTTGATTATTAATTTATTAAAAATGAAAATATAGATCAATTAAAAATGAATGAATTTTTTTTCTGAATTTTTTTTATATCAACAAAAAGGATTTACATAAACAAATTCTTAAAAAATTCCTAATTTATTTTAATTAAATTTATATATTAGATATTATATAATATATATATAATTAGTTTTATGTTTTTTATAAAACACATATTAATAAATCATATTCTATGCTTGAATACATTTTCTAGAAAGATATTTCTATCCTCTTTCAACACATATTTTGAATAATATCTTTTGTCACAATTTTAAAATTTGGATGAAAAAGTAAAATTAAATTTTTATATCATCATATCTAAAATTTATTGTGGTTATATTATTATAATCTTTTGAACAAATTACATTTCTGATCAGTATTGAAAAATGTCTATTATTAATTCGAAAACTCCATTCCATTTAAATTATTTATAAAGTAAATTTTTATTTTCAATTTATTACAAATTATCATTACTACAATTATAAATCTATTAATCCAATTGTTTTTACATTTGAATAAAATCAATGTTGTAATTGGATATAAAAACCATGTAAACGTTTGAACACATTCTCTTTGAAACCCTGCATTCTCTTTGTGATTACTAGATTAATTTTAATTCCATTTTTCATCTTTATTTAATTTAATATTGAAAAAAGAATAAAATATTTAAAATATGAATAATTTATGTTATATAATAATTTAAACATAATCATATTACATAATTTTTATTTAACAAAGTAAAAATTAATTACCATTGTTGACATACGCCGGAGTTTTTCGGTGTTTATACTAAAAAAGATAATGGTTTAAATATCATAAAAATGTAAAAAAATATATTGCATGGACATATTGAGACCATATATATTATACATAGTGGTAATTATAAATATTTTATACTTTTTTATTTATAAATATGTGGATACACCTTTTTTATTTCCAAATATTACAAATGAGATACCCATCTCACTTATAAAAGGCCCCCCTTATCCCCTTTCCATCACACTATTAAAACCATTGGATTTTTGAAAATAACTATACAAATAACTTTAAAACTACCAGAATCTAATTTTATAATCCTTATTTTGGTATATCATACAATCTTTGAAGGATTTTTGTTAAAACCAAATGATGTTACCCATTAAAGAGGCATTGTTCTTCATCGAACATCTTTATTTTATTTTTCACTTTATCTCCTTAAATTCATAATCAATCATGATAATATATTGTTATAAATATATTAAAAATTATAATATGTTGTTATAATATGTTCATTATCTAAAACAATATCAACATCCATAATATTGGTTATGAAACAATTATTCTAGTGTACATCAGACTACCGCTTCAGGAACCGATGTCATTGGGTTGTCCATTACCTCCTATCATAGATAGTTATAATGATGTATTAAATATTGAAATATGATATATATAATTTTTTTAAACTTATTTAATTATTATATCACAAATATTTTCATACATTCCATTCACTGCGAATAAGATAACGTCGCTCATGTGTATAGCCGACAACCACCACACAAAGTAATGTGAATGGATCACACTTTACATGGAAGGTAATAATGATGGTTTTAGTGATATATGTGATATATATGAAATAAAAAATATTTTTTAATGATACTAAATTATTTACCTTCCTTTTTCATTCATTGGGAAAATAAAAATATTGTTCATGCTTATATACAACCTACTTTCACCATAAATGTTGTATATAATTTTCGGTCTATTACTATTCTATATCACTCTAAATACCTTTGTAATAAATAAATATCATCTGAATATTATTATTAATATTTTAGATGATTTTTCCCATGTTAAATTCAATATTAATGAAAATGACAAATAAAGACACATTTGAAAAACAATGCCGATATTACCTGAAACCCGATTTCAATAAGGAATTGTTTGTAAAAAGATAATAAAAGTTAACAAGGGAGAAATATATGGCAGTATATATATATACATTTTTTGTTCTTAAAAATATTTATAATAAATTTAAATTTATTATTTATTTGGTATTAATGATTACAATGGTAGTCGTTAATTAATGTTATGGATTTTCATCCCATTTTATACTTTTCTAAGATATGTGTCTTATTAACGGCCTATTTATTTTAGGTGGATTATATACATACCATGAATTTATATTATTATCAATATCCTGGATCTTATTGGGTTTAACATATCCATTTTAGGATCTCTCTCTCTCTCTCTCTCTCTTGGAGTTTATGGTTCTAATAGTTAAGAATTAGGTATGACAGTTTTGTCTAAATATTTTATATTTTGGACATTTGTTATGTTATGTTCCATTCATCTTCTTTGAGGTCTATATTCTGCCATTATGAATTTATATATAAGGAATATACTCTTTTCATGATATTGTAATTTCATTTTCACTTTATACTTGCATGGGTATAACTATTCAATGTTACCAATGTGTGATTACATTAATGTTACAATCTCATTGTTTATCAGGATTGTATATGATTATTCTTCCATTAATTAAATTATTAGATATATCATACATGAAACTCATTTAATTTATTATCATATATTTTTTTAATCATAATAAATTGTTTCCCTTCATTTTCAAATCATTATGTACTCAGGAGTTCGAAATATTTTTTAATAAAAATCACCATTATTTCTCCCTTTCAATGAAAAATATTTTCCACTAAAACCATGTTTTCTAAAAACAAATTTCAAAAATATTTTTAACATTTTATGTATTACTTAAAAAACACATTTTACCCTTTATTTAAATTTTAAATGATATAAAATTAATCAATATTTATTTTTCCAAACAATGTTCATTTTTATTTTACTGCAAATGTGAAATGAATATATGTTTCAATGTGTAAGGAATGAATAGAATTTCATGTATCATGACCATTATTTACCTATATGTTTCCACTATAATTATTTTAGGTTAATTTCAATGAAAATTATTCCATTCTATATTATTATCTAAACACATTTTTTCTATGTTGAAAGGATATCATACTCAAGAAATATTTAATGTGATTTTTCATTCAAAATAATTCTCCCTATAGGATTTCATCATTTGATGTTACATGTGATTCAAAATAGATATTATACAAGGACCCCATTATTATTCATTACCTAAATGGTTTATGTTATGATGAAAATATTTTTATGAAATTATATCTTATCCCTGGGTTATACTATGATGAAATGATTTAGGAAACACATTTATTTTCATGTGCTCAGATATGAGGATTGTTTTTTGAGTGTGTTGTATGAAAGTTTTTATATTATTTTATGAATTATACCAATATCACCCTCAAAATAATTGGGTAATTTTTAATACTATATGATATTAAATGGTAAATGGGATGTTATCAAAATCTTAGAATAGGGGACACTAGAGGATATCCCAATCCCATAGTTGGTTCATAGGTAGTTAGACCAAGAATATCAAGTTATGAATGCCTTTTTTGTAGCGTTTACATAATATTACATAAGATTATGTGTATTCTAAAAATATATATCTTATGACAATTTTATTCTCTCTTGGATCATGTTATTTGATTTACTAATGATTCATGTCTTATAAACATCTAATATTTATTTCATGACTCAAGATTATGATATTAAATATGTAGTGTATGGTTTTCAAGTGTAATGATCATGTTTTCATAACCTTATGGTCAATTTATTATTACATATCTCACATTTTTAACATTAATAAGCATTTAAGTTCACTCCTTCTTATGTTTCATTTCCCTTAGTGGTGAATAAATGTATTCGGTCTGATATTCTTAAGAAGTATTCTAGTTTTGAATAACATAGTGGTAGAAGATGTAGTTTACATGTGTAGTATTTGATTATGTTTCCAAGATTCCAAAACCACTATACCTTTATGATATTCAGACATTTGATTGTTTTATATAATTAACATTATCCAATAACTGAGTTTATATATTTTTTAAAAAAATCATTTGTCACAATTGTTGGTATTATAGGAGTGGTTCAGTTCACATTTGGAAACTCAGATGAGAGAACCTCAATGAGATCCATGGAGATATTTCAAAGGATATTCCAAGGGATGCCTCTTAGGATAAGTATATGTTTGTGTCAAATTATTTTTGAATGTCAAGGAACATTAGTAATGTATAGGGAATGTTATTTCCATGAAATTATATTCATGTCAGTATACTTAAAGTGGATTTGGATCTAGTACAAAGATACCTAGGTAAAATAAAACATAAGAGGGATCATTGACATAGACTCGATCATCACATGGTGCATGAAACTGGAGCTTGATAAACACAAAGATTAGCACTCCATATTTATATTCAATTTATATAGTGCTTGGGGGGGAGGATATGGCATAGCTTCACCAAGCACCGAAGTGCTGAAGGAGTACCGAGATGCCAAACTCTTGACAGAAGGAGCCGGTTCTGGCCAGTGGTGACGTGCGACCCCGAAACCCCGAACCGAATATTGACGTTCAAGCAGAAACGACTGTGTATTGTCGCTGGGACAACAAAAATTGATACATCCTCAATCGTGAGTGATCTGCCACATTTCAAGGTTTGTGTGGTGTTGATTGTTTTTGTTTTCCCCTCAATTCATTCCCAAATGATAAGATCAGATCAACTCATGAACAATTCAATATGTTATTTGATATACATATAAGAGGTTGTGTTTTATTCTTTGGTTTGGGATTGAAGTTATGGAATGAAATCCGATTGAACAACTTCTCCCTGAAACCCCGGTATTTATATATAACATGGAGGGCGTGGGCCGAGAAAAACAAGGCCCGAGCCCCTACTCTTGTTCATTGATTGTGATTTCCCTATTTAGAGATAGAAAAAATAAGAATCGGGGCCTACTATAGTGAAGAATGTGATCCCCAATGGCCGCAGGTCCATAGGATGCAGGAAAAGAGCCCCTGGTGCACGACCGGCGGCCCGAAGAACTCCTCGTTGCCGGCATAGGTGCCAATGGTGGTGCACAGTGGCACAGGGTGGTGTCGGCCACCTACACAATGAATGAACCGACCCGCCGCCTTGGGAGGCTGTGGAGCCAGGGTGGGGGAGGGGCGCACCTGGGGGCATGCCCATGAGGTAGCAAGGTCGTGGCCAGCGACATCCACTACAGGAGAAGGGGTTGCCGGTTCGACCAGAGGCCGGAGGATGGGGCGTGTGGCAGTGGCACGCCCATCTGTTGTGGCATGATGGGACCCGCGTTACGACGTGGTGTTGCATGGGTTCAACCCCTGTGGGATGACCTGGTGATGCGGCATCACGTCACGTCATCCCCCCTCGGAGCCGCCAGGGGCACCCACACACGGCGCGCCCGCGGAGGGATGGCGTGACGTAAAGCCGCATCAGCAGGTCAACCCACAGGGGTTGAACCAATTCATCACCACATCGTGATTCGGGTCCCATAATTCCATAGCCGATGGGCATGCTGCTGGCGCACGCCCCGTCCTCTAGCCACGGGTCGACCCGGCAGCCCCATCTCCTGTAGTGGCTATTAGTGGCCACGACCTTGCTGCCTCATGGGCGTGCCCCTGGGTGCGCCCCCCACCCTGCCTCCGCCGCTGCCCAAGGAGGCAGGTGGGTTAATCCTTTCTGTAGGTGGCCGAAACCACCCCACGCCACTATGCACCGCCATTGGCACCAGTTCTGGCAGCGAGGAGTTCTTCGGGCCGCCGGTCGTGCACCAAGGGCTCATTTCCTACACCGTCTAGACCTACGGCCTCCGGGGATCATGTTCTTCACTGCGGTAGGCCCCAATTCGTCTTTTTCTCCATCTCTAAATAGGGAAATCACAATCAATGAAAGAGAGTAGAGGCTCGTGACTTCTTTGTCTCAGCCCACGCCCTCCATGTTATATATAAATATAGGGGTTTCGGGGAAAAGTTGTTCAATTGGATTTCATGCCTTAATTTCAATCCTGATCCAAACAATAAAACACACCCTCCTATATGTATATCGAATAGCAGATTGACTTGTTCATGAGTTAATCTGATATTATCATTTGGGAATGTATTGAGGGGAAAACCAAATCAATCAACACCACCCCTACCTTGAAACATTGAAGAGCACTCACGATTGAGGAAGTCTCGTTTTTTGTTTTCCTCGCGACAAACCAAAACTTTTGCTGCTCGAAAGTCAATATTCGGTTCGGGGTTTTGGGGTCGCATATCACCGCTCGCCAGAACCGGATCCTTCGGTCAAGATTATGGCATCTCGGTACTCCTTCAGCACTTCTGGAAGCCATTTCAAGCACTCATCAATCACCTATGTAACATTGGTTGGCGTTTACTCAAAAATTCTTGTTGCCACACTAGGATAGCCTCCTCCCATATTAGGATTAGAGCCTCAAAGTAATCATGTGATGGTTGCATTTGACATTTCCCCAACCTATCCTGTTCATTTGAATAAGATACATCCTCCCTAAGAATATTTGGCCTATGTATATGGAACATCTCCTCGATGAAAGCATGTAAGTAACCAGAATTCTTGTCCCCCTCACAGAGCCATCTTACATGAGATCTCTCTCTAGAAATACTCTCATTCCTTAAAAGAATGTCATCGAGGATACCATTTTTTGTCTAATGTTAATCAAAAATATTATCACCCCATTATTTGTCTAGGATAGCCTCCATGCACCCAACCTCATTACGGATCTCAAGAAGATCCTGATCTTAGGATTGAATAGTTTTCCACCACCATTTAAGCTGATGTTTGAGCCACCTTATCTTATTGTGAAGAGAAATCCATGGGTTCCTAGGGAGGGAACATATCCAATCTTCCCTAACCGCATCATTGAAGACCAGGTCATCCACCCACATCCTAGATAACTGAAAACGATCAATTCTCACTGAAATGGAGCTCTAGTCAAGCTATAATGGTGAGCTATCAGATAAGATCTGCACTAGGTGGGAGACTTTCACAACTGAAAAGAGTGAGATAGCAGCCTCATTCATCAAGAATCAATCGAGATGGAACCACGTGCGGCTATCACCCCGTTGATTGTTACCCCAGGTGAAGTGGCCTCCCTCAAACCCCACGTCAATTAGACTAGTTCTATCCTAGAAGGAAACAATTTCCTGACTAGAACTGCTTGGAAATGCACTCCCCTTGTTTCTGTTCTGTAGATTCTATAGTATTAAAATTTCCTCTAGCTATCCTAGGGGTACTTCAATTGATGAGATATTCTATGTCAAGGCACATGATCTTTCTCTCCTATACATGGCATTTAGCATTTACGAAGGTGAAAATGAAATCACAAATACCTAATGAAACATTCTTGCAGATATACTGATCTGACATGCTTAACAAAAATACCTGGTCATGGTCCTTCTAGAAGAGCCAAATATGTGAGCTAGGTGGGTTCCCATGCATACATCCCCATACATTGACCATCTACATGAATATATCCATTTTTCTCGATGTATTATTTGGTTGAAGAATAGCCACCAAATAAACTGAGTGATTAACAAGTTTATTGATGATAATATCGGTCTTCACCAGCGCTCCTAGTGCTCATCCATTCCAGATGAAAAATATAGAGATCAAACATAGGGTGTATAGTTTTTTCCCCTAAAATATTACCCTTTCCAAGAGGAGATGGGATCAGAGAGTCTAAAAAACATTTCTTGGACTAAGAATGAGTGTGCATTCCACTCTGAACCTTCTTGCAGACGACCTCTAAAGTGAACCTTGCACTAGAACATTCCCTGATAGCAACCACTAGAGAGATGATATGCTTTTTTCCAGTAAACTGATACCTGGAGATGTAAGAGGTGAGAAATGAGGGGACTATGGCATTTTCAGTGTTAAATTTTGGGGAAAATACAAAACCATCTGATGCGAGGGTGAATGAATATAGAGGTCCACACTGGGGGAGGATAACTGAGATTCTATTGCTACATATGATCTTTGATCCATTTAAACAATATCTTAAATACATATACCGGAAGTCACCCACAAAACCTGTAGCCCAATACTGATTGGTCTGCTGAGAAATGTCCCTTTCGGCGGTGTACCCACTTTGTGGGTTTGAAATTGCGATTTCCCGCCGAAGCCTCAGTTGAACAATACCAAATTCCAACTGGAGGATGCTTTCCTGATGAATCACAGATTGGAAGAAATATCCTCAATGAACTAACATAAAAGGTAGAAGACCACCCCTTTTACTTATTCATTGAAGGAGGGAATCAAAAAATTCCCAGAAGGCCACAGTAGAGGAACCTGACTCTAAACCATGCGACAAACATGCAATGAGATGCTAATGAGGTGATAGAATGAGAATAAACGGGGATAAGTGGGAAAAACAATCCATTATAAAGATCATGAAATCCTTGAATCTAGAGCATGCCTTTATGCGGGATCAGCCCCGAAATATCCATCTACACGAAGATCAAAGAAACAGATATCGCCTACAATCGAATGTTGATTTTAAAGAAAAAAGTAAACTAATTTTCAAAATAGAGATAATGATGCACCAAATGCTCCACCCACACTCCAATCATTAAAATGAAAGGACTATTAGAGTTATTAAAATCATTCCTCCCATCCATGGGATACTAAAAATGATAAGACATTACAACCTATACACAAAAAGTACATAGGGAACTATTGTGAAATCAAGATGTTTGAACTGAATGCCAATGTGACTTCTCTGACTCAAATTCCACTATAGGTTATATGATCTCAGTATTCCACATAACCTCAAGCATATCTCCCTAAATGTATGAGGCTTCTGACTAGTAATGAATGACTTGGGTGTATTTGTGGGGAAAATATGCACTTCTTTTTAGTGTGTAGAATAGAGTATGAAAATAATATTGTAGGAAATAAGTAGAAGAACCAATATAAACAATTATAAGACACAACAAAAGAAGTCATAGTTAATAAAAACTGAACAAATCATATAAATACACAAAAAATGTTGACGATGATATGAATTTATATATAATGTAGGATAACATGGATACAAATAATTATGAAGTCATGCAATAATAAATTTGAAAAAATTAAAAAAAATATCCCCATCATCCTGAGATTTATCTCAGTCATCTACTACCTTCTCCATCCAAAGAATCAAGCAATCATGTGTCTAAAGCAGTACAATTCCCTTTTACAACATATGCATGCATGTTATCATCCCATGTACTAACAGAGCCGAGATGGGTTGTGAGATAAATCCTATTAGGCCACCACAAATGGTGTCTATAACAATCTATCGATGTAATATAAACTGAAAAATTTTAAAATCATGAATATATATATATGTGTGTGTGTGTGTGTAGACCAGTACAATAATGTAATGACCCAAGTACATTTTTTATCTCGTAGGTAGTGTTTGATCATGTAAACAGTTCATTAATTATATATGTTCTATTTTATATTAATAGGTCACGTGATGCATATAGAGTACTCACATCACATCATGACTGTAATAGTAGAGGTTCCCTGATATAAAACAGAAACCATGATAATAATAATAATGAAAGGGATCCATGGTTGTGACCTTGGTGTCCATGACCTCTAGGGTTTCCAACATAGATGTAATTGAATCCTAACAAAGAGGTAAGAGTGTAATACCTGGATAATAATCCATGTAATTCCACAATAATATGATTTAACTTAGTCCAAGGAAAACATCCAAGGTAAAATGGGAAACAAAATGTCTTGGCCCGAGGATGTAACCAACGAACCTTGTGTCCATAAAATCTATGTTGAATCCAAGGAGTATATCTAAGGCATCCTGAAATAGTAAATGAGGATCCTAAAATTTCATTCCAAGCATCCACTGATATTTGATAATTAGGCTCGAAGGTGATTCTCAACTAATTTAATCAATATCCTTGAATTGGAATGGAATCCATGAGTTCTCATGGAATTTATTTAGGAATCCAAAAACTATTTCAAGTTTGATAACTCGTATAAGGATTTTAAGGTCCATATACAATTAGGAACCATAAATTTATTTCATATTTTGAATTAATCCCTTTAATTTACATGTAATTTAAAATTAATTTGGTAGAATCCTTTCCACTCATTAGTTTGAAAAGGCCAGGGGGAATGAAACTATTTAAGTCAATTCATATTTAATTCAATTACATATTTCTCTCCTTTACGATTCATAACATTACTATGATTTTTGATGTATAAAAACCCACATGAAATTCATTTGACGTAGACATGTCCATGTCATATTTATAAAATTTACTTTCCAATTTATCATTTAATAATTTATAATTAAATTTGAAGAACATAACTAATGTGGATCAAGTGATAATCATACATGGAACATTCTATGACCAATTAAAAATTCAAATGTCATTTAATTAGGTACAGTCTTACAATTTGAATAGCCAATCCAAAAAAACTCATGAACGGATGCACAGATGCACATAACTACCTAAAAAGGAATAAATAATGGAAACACCCTACATGGGGTGGAAAAAATGATGATGTAACCACCAATGATTAATATAATTTATATAAAAATACATAGAATATGTTTCTAAAGACTATAAGAAAAAATATATAAATTAAACAGGTGATTCCCAATGATATATGGGTACCTACATGATCGTTTATAAAATGAAAATTCATGAGAAGTGAGTTATATACCACCTACCTCATACTCCTATGACTCTCCTCATCCAATATTAGGTTCCAGTTTGGACTATATTTTAAGTGATCTAAAAAATGAAAAAAACACTAAAATTAGTACATAAGATCCTACACCAAAATATCACAAAAGATATGAAGAGAAAAGGAGAACTATGACAATGGTGTGAAGGGATTATCAGTGTGCTTCTAACATGTTTGATGCATATTGAATCAGAGTCCAGAATATGAAGAAACACAAAATCCTAGTTTTAGGAGTGAGAAGAGGTTATTGTGAAATATAGAGGTGACAGATTTGTTTTTACCTTAATAGAGAGCCCCAAACTCATATTTGAAAAATTTTCTTGAGAATTAACATGATGTTTAAATGATTTACACGTCGTGTAATGCTTGAGGTCTTCCTGGAGAAAAACCATTTAACTGATTGGAGAATTTATGCCTAGGCCATTACATGTTTTGTAAGGGATGTGTGTCATGTATTTCAATTACAGAACATGTAATTGGCCTATAACTAATCTTCATCCCCCTATTCCATTATAATCTAAAAAAACCAACCAGACCATTACCTGACTTTTAGGTATAATCCCAAAATAATCCATTACAAAATTTTAGATAAAAAATTAAAAGGATCCACACCTTAAAAAAAGATAGGCTATTAAAGACATCCCCCCTTGAAGAAACTCATACCCAAGTTCACCTTCCAAGCTGCAAGAATCACAATGTGAAAACAACCCTGGCCATTGGCCACATAAGTTAGACTACCACACCCTAGTCTTATCTTTGAAATGGTTATGCTTCCATAACACGCATACTAGGAAATGTGACTGTTGAATACATTGTGCATGGAACAATAACATTATGGTATTTGAAAATAATAGGCTACAATCGAAACACTCTCTAAACTCTCAAATGGCCCAACATAATGTGGTGAAACCTTCCATGTATTATGAATGAGTCTATACCTGATCAAGGGAGATACCCACTTGAAAACATGATCCCCAACCTTAAACTCTAGAGGTATTCGATGATGATCATCATTAGATTTTTTTCTAGATTGAGAAATAGTAATACACATTTGGATAACTTGATCCTTCTTTGAAGCCTCTGGAATGAGATGAGGCCCTAGTATAGATACCATACCTATTCCAGTAAGAAAAAGGGTAAAAAACATGTCCAACAATATATGGCCTCAAAATAATTCTTTATAATTGCCTCCTATAAAACCTTATTATAGCCAAACATGATGAGAGGGATATGTTTCTCCCAGAAACCACTAATGTAATGAACAAATTCTAAGAGAAATTACTCTAAAACCATTATCATATATTCTTAGTTTTCATTAGTTTGTGGGTGAAACGACATTCATTAAGGAACTTTTGTACCCATATCCTTATGAAACCCCTACCAGAACTATGACATGAAATGAGTTTCCCTATATGAAATGATAGTATGAGGTACCTCACGCAGTCTTATGACCTAATAGACATATATTATTCTAATCTCATAAATTGAGAATGTATCTTAGATATAAAGGATGTGGCATAACATCATCATTCAGTAAATGAAAACTCATACATTGTATCCAGATATACTCTCCCTGGGTAATCTGACTAAGACTCCCACTAAAAAATATTTCAATTATTTATTTTAGCAAAGGAAGTTGCTATAACAATATTTTAGGTATCTTTTTCTCTTCTATTACCTGCTTAATGGTGGAAATCATAGTAATAAAGCATGTTATTTGGCATTTTATCCTAGGCCACCTATTCTGATGCCTCATATCTTGATAAATGTTGCATATTCGTAGATGAACCACCAATTGGGATGTATGAGACTCATGTCTTAGTTTATCTATAATATCTATAGGAACCCACGAATGTTCATTAATACATAGGATGATGTGTTTGTCTGTTGAACAATCTGGTAGTGGGTCATCTTTGTAAATATTCTAATGGAGAACCAAACCCCCAATATTTGAAAAATAACTTCTCTCGGCCTTCTCAAGGAGGGAAGATGTAGCTGTCATGTATGAGATATAATGATACAACTCACTGTTGGGAAACCCCGATAGAAGCACATAAAAGAGGGCCATAAATTTATATTCGTCATTTGCTTCCCACAATGATTATTTTTGATCCTTCCAACTCAGTGTATTAGCTTAAAAATTTATTTATCATGGTGTATAAGCAACATAAAAATTAATGTACTGGTGATATTAAACCCATCCTCAGAGTTTCAGAACCAATTCACACTATGTAATGATATTTTTCAGGATCATAAGGTCCATCTAGACAGCAAACTCCTCAACTAACTAATATTCTCTCCAGGAATGTATATCATAGAAAAATATAGCTAGATTAAGGATGTGTGTCAGGTTGTTTCTCTCATGAGCCCTCCACTATCAATATCCATTCATATTGGCTATATCCCCCTGCATCATCACAAATCCTAGTCCAATGATTGATGTATTCCATTACATTGTATAACCTTTACCAGGATATGGATGAATTATAATATGTGATTATACAAACCTCCCTTTCAAGTTTTGAGAGGATTTATCACACTATTTATGAACACAAAAACATAGGATCCTTCTTTTTACGACTAATAAGTTGTGAATAAAGCCCTCTAAAGCCCTGTATGAAATCCATGTACTATTCATCCATCCCTAATATTCTCTATATATAAAACATGTTCTTGGGATGCTCCATGGAACCATAACACTGGCCTTCTAATGATCAATAGATACTCCTTCTTCTAATATTATATGACACATGAAGTGAACTTTTTCGATCTATAAGTGTCATTTATAAATAATGGCACTAAGATGATGGTCTCTTAGTGTATTCATAACTATATCATGGATCCTATCATGGTTTCTACTAGAGTGAGAATACATAATTATGTCATCCAATTTGACTATGAAAATAAAATATAGAAAGTGTTAGAACACCATATTCATCAAATCCATGATAACGAGGTACAATTTCATAAGACAAAATGGAATAATGTGGTACTCATATAGATCATTCATGGTATGAAAATATGTATGGTTCATGTATAATGGCCTGAGTCTCTCCTAATGATATCTTGATCTTAGGACAGTCATTGAAAACATGATAGATCCTAGAAACTAGTCAAAAAGGTCATATATTCATGATAGGGGATAATGGTTAATAACCCTAAGTTAGTTCAACATTCATTAATCGACGTGTAAACAATAGGTCCCATCTCCCTTCATTGTGGAAAACTAGGTAAAACCCTATGAATATGTAATGGGTAGTATACAACCTTATCCTTCCAAATACTCTATCATTCACTTGAGCTCCTGGAGCTCTGTAGGTTCCATCCTATACTGAGGAATGGAAAATGGTGCTACTCATGGAACAAGACCAATGGTAAAATCTACCTCTCTCATGGGAGGTAATACACAAAAACCATTATGAGAGATGTCCCAACAATGATCTACTTTCGGAGGGATGTCATCCTAAAGAAAATACTAATCCTCCATGCAGAGATTAGAAGTCTAGGCGGTCACTCCACTTTGCCTATGATGCTCTGGCCCTCCTCTACACACCAAACATCCCACTCACCCATGAGTAGATAACTACCACCCTCTGGTGATGTAAATTACACCCTTCAGTGATAGATGTTTATAATGTCGCGATGTAAAACCAACCAATCTATCATTATAATTAAATCAATACACATCTTCTTGAAAAAAATTTGTGCAATAAGAAAAGGGTATGTCAATAACTCAAAGGGATATTCAATTCATTGGTGTATGCCATTACACCATACCCCCCAAAAGTGTATCTATGGTTATTTAACCACATTATTAATATATTTGTATCCAAGTAAATTCAATGATTAGTAATGAGATGATGGCGTGTGAATCTCCTAAATAAAATAAATCAGATACTATAGTAAAGGATACAAGAATAGTACCTCATACTATAGATGATCCTCTTTCCTGATCCTTGGGTATCAGTTATAGTGCATGCAACTGCCACGATCCATGAAACTGTGAAAAAACTAAGCTTCCAAGATCAAAACTACTCTAGTCTCACTACTGGTGATTAGGTTTCTAGATACCATGGCCATGAATTCCTCATCAACTAGTCATGAATGAGATACTCCAACTCCCTGCCTAATGTGATGTAAAATAACCTACCCTATAAGGTTGATATCTTGTGCATCTTATTCAAATAGACATTAATGGAAAGTATAAATAGAGTTTCTATAATTTCTCCATATTCGTGATGGCCTAGCGCTCATGTGGGTCTCGACCACAGTGATTTTTAAAATTCCCCTTTTGTTTACACTGATGGCACACCATAGAGCCAGCAGAATGGGTACTGTGGCCACCACAACCCTGACACGATTCCTTGAGTGATCGCTTTCTAAGACAAAATGAACTAGTAGCCTAATATGGCAATGAACCTCTATTCCTTGTATTATTCTAATTTATAAGGTTTCAATCAGTGATAAGATACTAATTATCAATGTCATAAATGGATGGTGGAAAAATAATGTTTTCCAAACTAAGGATGGAAAAAAGGATCCCATCTTCAAATCATCTAGAATGTGAAAGATCATCACAAACTAAAAGAAGTGTGGAGTGATATAACTTAGAAAAACTTGTTACATATTAAATAAATGACATCTAACCCTCCTCCAGATTCATAAACACTCTTGCTCTCTCATATCTCAACCTCTAAGTAAAGAACTTATCATAGAAGGAATTCTGTAAATCATCCCTTACCATACCCTGAGGGTGACTAGACCAAGTAACTACATTCCACAAACACATGTCATAGTCACACTTAATATATATATAATCGTTGATCCTACACTCTAGAGGAATCTCCAAATTATAAAACATAGACAATTTGGCCTCTATCTATTAGACCGTGGACCACCATCCCCCAAGAAGTTATGAGAATGTTGTCTCAAGAACACTTAAGTCATATCATCCATCATTGGTACATCCCATGGAGCGCATTTAATGGAATAAATTGAGTGTAGGAATCTATCAAGAACCCGAGTGTTTGTGATCATATCAGGTACAACATGAGGTAACTCAAGTGGAAATCCTAATGAAATAACTGCAGGTTTAGGGCCCTTGACATCTGGAGCATGGTCATTACCACCCTCCTGGTGCATGACCTGGGGATGTCTTAGTGGAATTGGTCTAGAAATTATAATCACACAACATAGAAAATTATAGAAGGATAAATATAACAACACTCAGGGAATATGAATTAATATAAAGGGCCTACTACTCAGAGATACGACCTTGAATACCCACATAAAAGAACAAGTATTTTTAATTGATCAAGTATATATTTCATTGGTTCAAGTAGATGAATGTTCAATATCCTAATGCCTCATTATTTAATAGAAACCATATCATTCATTTCATATTTAATTTCTAGGTTCTCCCATTTATATTTCATAAACATAACAAGGTAGGATATGTACATTCCACCCTTATATTTTAGAATCCATTTTTAACTTTTATAGTTTCCATTTTTTATAAAATAATTTAAAAAATGGTATTGGATTTTCATTCCCATGGATCAGTGTCTATACTAATCATCACTAAAAACCCAATTTTGATTTTATTCAATTGGATCATCTCGGTAAATTACCAATTCATAAAAAAAGAGTTAAATAAATTGAAACCAGCCATCACTCAATTGTAGCCCATGAAGAAAACAATAAAAATTTAACTACAGAAACATCACTCACCAAGAACAGGGAAATCTAAAAACTAATAGAGTGAAATAAATTTATAAGGCACGAAATTGTGCATGAACTCGTATTTATAGGTTACTATGATGATGCATGTAACAATTAATCTTTTCCTCTATTCATAAGGCCTATAATGGAATGAAATGATAACCCAAATAAAACAATAACCATAACACACCATGTGCATCACCAAATGGTGAAATTATATCAATTATAAAAGACACAAACATAACATCAATTATATTAAAGCACATCAGAATTTATCCTGAACGTGTGTTCGCGATGCCCAAGAATGACTTATGTCCAAGTTAAAATCATTCAAAATCTCTAATATGTTATATCTAAATAGTAAATATATAATGGAAATCCTATGATAAAACATTGTGACATCCCAAACTCTGATTCCACCAATGTTACACAATCTCGATTAGCCACATGGCCTCAAGTGAATCTCCTCGAATGCTAGAGGCTTCCAAATAAGAGTGAGTTTCTAGGGTGTCTCAGAGGGGATATAATCCCTCATTACCAAAGTTTACACAATAGTTGAATATAATATAATAGGAGATCAGTAGAAGAAGAACTATAAATAATCAGAATCTATTGCAGGAGTAGAAAAAAGTAATAACAGTATTACCCCTGATAAAAATATAAAAAATATGATGATGAGATGTTAAGTATATATAAATCTAGAAAAAATGTATTCAAATACGTAGATAATAATTCTATATTAAATTACCTAAAAAAAAATTTATACCCTTCATACCAAGCTCAATCTCCGTAATATTCTACAATCTCCATCTTAAGAAATAAGAAATCAAGTGTTTGAATCAGTACACTTCAGATTGTCAACACCTGCACGTTTGTAATATTCTTGGGTACCAATGGTGTTTAGATAGGGTGGGAGATAAATCTTTATAAGACACCACCGATGGTTTCTCTGACATCCAATTTCTGTAATATTAATTGAATCATGAAGGAATAATTCATATATATATATATATATAACATTAAATAAGTAATGTAATGTAAATACCCAAGTACCTAAATCAGCCCTTGGATAGTGTCTGGACATTTATCCAGATCATTTAATATTCAAGTTCTACTTTATATAAATTGGTCATGTGAGGAATATCCAACACTAAAATCACATCATTATAGTAACTGAAGAGGATAAAATTTATTACAAGTAATCCATGATGATAATAATAGTCAAATGCATCCAAGGCAGCTACCAATGCATATGTGACCTCAATTATCATTAACTAAGATGTAACTATAGCCAAGCTAATGGGTTAGAGTATATTCCAAGTAGGATTTTCTATGTCATTCCATAATAGTATTATCTAACACAGTATGTTTTGACTTGATATTTATTATTACTATAACATAGATCATGATTTCATCATCTCTAGAATGTTAAAATGATATAAGAATAATATATTCATTATATATGTATATATATATAACAATATGTAAAATTTGGAGATATGAATTGATATTCACTGTTCATGGAGAAAGTAGGTCGAATGTATGCATGCACACTACTTTCATTTATTTTCTATATTAATATAATGAAAGGTAAATGGTATATATTTATATTCAAATTACAGTATCATATCTATTTCATATATATATCATATGTTTATTAAAACCATCAGATATAATTTCCTTGTATTGTGTGAATCAATCACATTGCTTTCGGGAGGTGGTAGTCCACACGTCAACAAATAATGTTGTCCTATTTACCCAAAAATTAAGTCATCAATGTATGTTTTATATAAAAATTCATGAATTATTAATAAAACATAAATATCATATATATCATGTAAATTTTTTCTTGTCATAATGACTAACCATGAGTGGTCGTAACGAAAATATGGCAGACATTGTTTTGTGGTCCTGTAGTTCGTTGTACATAAATAGTAAATTTATTACCAATTTGATTGAAGTGTGGGTAGGTGTATATCTAATCCTTAACATACCAAAATACATGTATACTGAGGATAATTTTGTAATTATATAATAATTTAATAATAATAAATCAATTATTAGGGAATGAAATGAAACTAAAGTGATCATTGAAGATTGTTGCATCTTATTTGGGTAACCCTTTTTAGATTATACCAAAATCCTTCCATGGTTTGATTTCATCCCAGAGTAAATAATATATGAATATTTTAGGGGTGTTGGAATATTATTTAATCTTGGGATGGATGTTATTTAATTCTCAATGTGGTTTGAGTAAGTGAGAGAGGAAGTTCCTTTTTTAAATGAGATGAGGTGCACTTTTGGAAACTCTCAAAATATAAAATTAATATAAATTAATATTCAATTAAAAATGGATAATAAGAGATTTTTTTAAATGTATGATTTATATGGGTCTAAATTACCTCATTAAATAACTTTTATACATTTTCATCTCATATTCTTACTCTTATCTTTTCACCTTAACACTAAGTTAAATCCCTTAACTCTTACCATGAGAACTTGGATTTTTAGTCATTAAGGGTTAATATAGTTAGTTTAAAATTAAAAATGAACCATAAATCAGTCATGGATTACATTATAAACATTATACCAATAAATTTCATTAATATATATTTGTTTTAATTTTATATCATTTAATAAAATATTAATCATTTTAAAATATCATTAATGACAATTTTGATATTATTCATTTCCTGAATTTAAATAATATAAATACATAAGAAAACATCAAAAAAAACATTAATACCTCCCTAATATGTCATTTTATTCAATAAAATTAATTTCTGACATTATTTATATCATATTATATTTATTTAAATATTTTAATTAACATTTATTTGATATTTCCATTAATTAAACAATTAATGTATTATCCGTGTGAAATCATTTAATTTAATTATTTCAAACCAAAAAATAAAAATGAATTATCATGATGAACATGTATATTTTATATTTCCAAAAATAAATATATTTGAATATTAATTCATATTACCATATATAGAAAATGTAATACCTTTGAAAACCTTGAGTATGACATATTGAACTTCCAATAGAATAACATACTAAAAAATGCATAGATTCATCCAAGTGGATTCAAGAGGAAATAAAATTACAACCTGGAAGATTTTGGTCGACAATAAAACGTCCAATAAAATTTCTATGTGTGTTAGAATAATTTTATAATAAATATTATATTATGTTTACCCTTAATTACAATATTTACCCATAACCGTGGGGATAAAAAAATACTAAAGCTACTATTCATATTGCCGAAAAATGAACGGGTCCTATATAAATTTTTCAACACACTAATTCAAAATATTCTATGCATTTTTAATTATTCAAAACATATAAGTTGATGTTTTTAATTTTAAATTAATCACATTGATAGAATGAGAAAATGTGTTTTTAAAGATAAAAAGATAAATTGATTGAAATGTTTTTATATCAAATTTCCACGTGAAAATGATTCCAATGAACTAAATTATATTAAATTAGAATTTATTTATCCAATTATACTTTAATATAAATTTAAAATATAATATTACTCTATAAATTATTTAGATTAAAAATATTTTTTCCTAATAAAAATCAAAATTTTATCACTATTAATCAAAGCATACAACTTATCAGAAAAATTCAAAAAATCCATACAATGTAAATTATTATATTATTCTTTAAATTTTGAAGATTATGTTTCCAAATAATATATATATAATGGTCCAATATGGTATTTAAAATATGTTCAATATTAAAAGTTGGTAAAAATAACTTTAGAAGAATATGGGGTTTAATGCATAAAATTGGGTTTGTTCTTATCTTGTACCCACTAAATTTATTTTCTTAATTTAAAATAATATTTAATAAATATTTTATAGATAAATATAATTCAATAATTTTAATTTATTTAATATATTTTTATAAAATGACTTTTTATCTTATAAATTATTCTTTTTAAAAACATTTCCTACATATTTAGTTGATTCCGATATTCATTTCTAATTAATTTGTATCCAAAAAAATCAACTATATATTTTCATATGTTAGATAATATTATTCATAACAACCAACATAAGGGCTATGTAATACCTAATTATATTAAATATTAATATTATAATAATATATGGATTTTGGTAAAACTCATCCATGTGTGTAACTCAAGGTAAATCATTTTCGTTTATAGCGTATGCCTAACATGTTTTCATGTGTAAAGAACACTAGAGAAAAATTAAACTTATCAAAAAATGAATATATTTTAATTTCCTGGGGTGTTACATTGGTATATATAATATTCCAAAATAACATAATTATTAGATCATATAAGTTAGTTTAATAGATATTATGATATAGTTTATAATTATATTATCACATTTCATTGTATATTGGTTTAAGATCAATGAGGATAAAATCATTGACGACCATGTTCCGTTAATTCTTAATAAACAAAGTGTGATTAATTAATTAATTAGTTTAATGATGATATAACCTTAAAAAAACATTATAATAAATTAGTTTAATGTTTTTATCATACTATACATGTAAATATGTTCCCATAGACATTCAAGATATCGTTTCGTAGTATTGTTCAAGTGCATTATAAAATCAACCCAAACGTTAACCAGTAAGGATTAATGTATGATTATTAGATGGTTTAGTTTGAATACCCTTATAATAGAAGAATAAGTGTCATATTTATTGTTTATTAGTGAGTTATATCATAGTTGTAATTAATTATAAATAGAATATTATTTATTTAAAGTCATTACATAGAAATAAGATATCATTTTCCTTCTAGTTCACTCTTTTTAAATGATTAAGTTAACAATTATTATTTTTTAATTATATATTTAATATTTTATCAAATTATTAATAAAATAAAAATAATTATATAATAATGATCATATTTACTCATTTAACAATTCACGTAACCATAAATTTTTAGTGTGATGAAAAATTAATATTTTTCTCATGGTTGTGGTAGAATGTACATACGCATGAATGGGGATTTAAATTTTCTTAATGGATTGGATAGATTAATAGATGATAATAATGACCTTAATATAATAAAATTAAAATATATAAAAAACAATAATATCATAATATTATTTTGGATATAATAAATTACTATGAAGATAACTGTGAATAAAAAAATTACTTGATAATACTCAAGTTAGGTACTCGAATTTTCTATAGAATTGTACTTAGAAATGAAATAATTATGATCACTCATGGTAACCAAATTTTTTTTAAAATGGAATATAATTTTATTATTTTAAATATTTATGATAATAAATTAAAAAATTTAAGGGTAGGTGCAACGTGATGTTATTTAGGGGTAAATATAAGGACTCGGCCTTAAACCTTACTTAATATTGAATTAAGTGAATAATTCATTTTGAGGATATTTTCATGGTTTAGAGTTTTAGAGAATTAGGAAATAATTATTACATCTCAAAAGATTAAAAATTAGACACTTCTACTATGTTTACATAAATAAAAAAACTCTTAAAGGAAACATGTCTAGTTCCATGTTTTAGATGGCATGTCTTTCCTTGATCCCATACTTGACCCTATTCATCTTTAAGTCATGTGTAAAACATTTCAAAAACATGGGATGAGCATAAAAATCTCAGTAAGGGATATAAAAATATGTAAAGGAAACATGAGTACATGTATACATATGAATCAATTAAATCATACTTTACTCTTTAAAAATAATCACTTTAACATACCTCATCAAATCATGAATAAAACATAGAAATCATAAGGCATAATGGTAACTTGAGGCATTCATAACATTCTTACGTAGGGAGTAACCCTATTAGTTATGTTTGGAATACTCATCACAGTATATGCCCTAAATCTCTTCGGAGAAACCTCAACGTTTAACCCCTTCGCATTACCCAATGCATTGGAGAGCTATATCGGGCTCACCCGCCATTAGATTATCACAGAACCACCCGTCTTCATAAACAATTCCCAAGATACATAACATAATCATAGAACATAACTTAATAATAATGTAAAGATAACATTCCCACATTTAAACAACAATATAACATTTTAAGATATTTAAATAATGAATCCATTCTAAAAAACCATTTTCAAAACCATTTAAAACATTTAATAAAGAGATTTTTGAATCAAAGTGTCCCATACCACCATGAAGCTTTTAACATTTTAAACCATCAATATCCATATAAATAAATCCTTAAAACCATTTTAAAAACATGGATATTAATAAGAACAAATCATTAAAACATTTAAAGCAATATTTTAGTTAAAGGGGTTTTTACCAAAATTAGAGACACTTGAATACAAAAATTGAGGAATAACATTTTATCAGAATTTTATAATATCATGAGAATAAATGGATTCATGATATAATATTCCAAATTAATGTATATACACCATATAAGAGTGAATTGGTGCATAAAAACAATGAAGTCTCAAAAGAAATGTAAAATGAGATGAAATCCCATATAAAGAAGGTATCCTTAAATTAAGGATAAATCAATCTCAAAATTATGTGTGACAAATATAAATACACCCAACATAAGTGTATATTAATTGTAAAACAATCAGAGGTCATTCACACATATTCAAAGGATTACATATTCAATAACTACATGTTAAACCCAAAGAAATCGAAATTGTGTTAAACAGTTCCCTTGGTAAAATTCGACAGCCTAACGACGTCACTTTAAAATTCAGAAAATTAGTTGATGAGAGATAAAAAGGGTATCTCATCACCTGTACATTAAATTTACATCAATAGGGATTTATAAGAAAATATCACAATATAACAATATGTAATTTAAAAGACATAACAAAAGAATTCTTTTTAAAGAAGAGGAGGGTGAAAGGTCCCCTTACCGATTTGGGTAACTTTCGAAACGTACACCCCATTGAGGAAGGGTCATACAATGAATATGTAAATACCCATAAATGAAATTATATTACACAAATAGTATAATAATGGGAAGTACATACACCAATCAATGGAAATGGTGGAAAATGTAGCATAAATCTCACATGAATAAAAGTGAGATGAAAAATCCCTTACGAAAACTCAGCGGCCTAACGGTGCTACTTAAAACATCCAAAAATGGATTGATTAGATAAAATAGTGTCTCTAATAATATTAAAATAAAATTTACAGAAAGTTTAATATAAAAGAACATCCCCCAACATAACAAATAGGATCTTAAAAAAACTTACATAAAGGAGAGTACATAAAAAGAAAGAGAGAGGTCAGATCTCTTACGAAAATCCGGCAGCCTAACGGCACCACTCAATACTTCCATAATGGATTGATGAGAGAAAATAGGGTCTCTCATCATATTAACATAAAAAGTACAGTAATATTAATATAAAATAACATCCCAATCATAATAAAGATGAGCTTAAAAGGAATGACATAAAAGAGTGTACTTAAAATGAAAGAGAGGGGTATGATCCCTTACCTCGTGTCCGACATGACTCGATCGTTCTTTAATCTGCTGAATAATAAAATTTGGTCAATTGATAATTTCTTAAGGACCTCCTTTAAATATTATTATTCAGTTCATATCAGATATTATAATGTTATAATAATTGGTTAATAAAGTGATTTCATATCAGACGTTTTTGTCGATGTTCGGTACATGAGTAAAAATTGAACTTGTCGGAAAATAATTTTCCATGTAGTTATAGGTACATCATATCCAGAATAGTATTTTTGTTTTAAATATCATATATATCCTGTATATATTCATTTTATTCTATTCCATAACATTTGGAGATAAAAAATTAAAAGCACCGTTCATGGAGACGGTAGGCCGTACGTACACATGAACACTACTTTCTTTTTTTGTCATATTAATGGAATTAAAACAAAATGAGAGATATATATATTATAATTCCAGAATTATATCCATAATTTAGATGTAATATATTACATATATATCCATTAAATATATGTACTTATAATAGTACATAACATTTGGAGATAAGAAATGAAATGTACCGTTCATGGAGACGGTAAGCCGTATGTATGCATGAACAATAATTTCAATTTTTTTGTATTCAATGGAATGAAATAATAATTATATAAAGGTATATTATAATTACAGTATTATATCATATGTAATACCATAAATTCAATCTTTTATACATCCCGCATATGGCATTAACGAATCAAATCACTTTGAGGGGGCGGTAGTCTGCACTTCCTAAAATGGATATATTGTGTTTACCCATAACGGAAACCATAAAGGTATGCCATAAATTAAAAATACAGACACTTAAGGAAAACATAAAAATATTATATATAATATATAAATATAGTGTCCTCTTAATGGAAACCTTTAATGGTGTTAAAAGAATATTGAACAATCATCATTTCGTGAGGTTGTAATTCGCTATCCACAGAAGCAGTATGTTCTTTAACCATTAGACGGAGGTGTGTAAAAGTTTAGCTAGAATCATTCTCATAAAAACATCCTAGTATATTTAAGATACTGTTATTGTTACAAAATAAAGGAATAAATATATTTTAGAGGGTTGGAGAAGCAAAATAGAACAAAAGAACACAAGTGAGGACATAACCTTAAAATAGGGTAGCTCTTCTTGATTTGAGCTCAAAGGATTACTTGGAAAGGATTCTGCCCAAAGGTGAGGGTTTAATGATGAATATAGGGATGTGGAGAGATGAAATGGGCAGGTTTTGGCTAAGCCAAATTCTTGAGAGGTTTGGTTAACGTGGTAGGGGTGGGGGCCTTTTATAAGAGAAAAGTAGGGGCACTCTTAGAATGTTATAAAATATTACTTTATTATAAAATGATTGTCGGATTTAGAATGTCCAAAAAGGATATATTTCTAGGATAAGGTGATAAGGTTTCTAAATACACTATCCAATATGTTTGTGACAAGTGTAGGTCATCGAGTTTACATTATCATTTCATTTTATTTAAATCGTTAAATAATGAGGTAATCACTGCATCATCATAGTGTCATGAATAATTTAATTTATTTAGTGTCTAAAAAATATAAAAAAAAAATATAATCATGTAGGAAATCTTTTTAGATTTCTAATGAATATTTATAGTAAAAAATATGACTTGTACAACCCCATGTAATTTTTTTTTAGTAAAACAACACATGTTTGTGACATTTTAATTTAACTTTAAATAAATAGTTATTTATGTCATTTTCCTACCAAAGTGGCTCCATGGGGTCACCAAGTTGACCCATGGATTTTATTTTTCGGCCATGACACATCCAATGAGGGTAGGACATGTGTCTAGATCATTTCATATTATTAAAACATTATTTTTACTTTAAATTACACTAGTTACCTTTAATCGTGATTAATAAAACTTAAAAATTACTATTCCCCAAATATTATTTTAATCTCATTGAACCACATTTTACTTATTAATGAAAACCATGTATGTAGGATTTTTGAAAATCAAATCACAGAAGTAGAAAAGTTTCACTTAAACGAAAAATCTGTTTCTTTAACTACCACATAGTGGTTTCACTATTCATCAAAAATTGAAGTTTTTCAGAAAAATTCCAAAAATTCACCCTAATTATATTTGATATTCCAAATTCAAAAATTATTTCTATTTTAAAAAATTCAAAACATATATTTTGAATTAATTAATTTAATAATAAATTCTCGCTTCCAGAGCAAATAGCGTGTTTTTATGAGATAATAAGTATCAAAAGATTGACACTAGTTTAAGTCCAATTTCAAGATGAAATTAATTCCAATGACCACTATTGGATTAAATGGTAAAAATATATTATCATTGGACTTTAAACCCAATTCAAAAGATAATATAATCATATAAATAAATTAGATTAAAAAGAGGTTTTGAATTAAAATACATCATTTTCACTATTCATTAAAAAATAAACTTTATCGGAAAAATACCAAAAATATACACAATGTAAATTTTGATGTCACGATTCTAAAGAATAATTTTATTTGGTCCAATATAAAAAATGAAAATGTCAAAAAGTGGATTTAAAAAGCATTCTCCATCAAAAGGTGGTTAATCGACCTTTTAAAGAATATTAGAATATTTACGCTTAAAATTGGATTCATTCGCATTTTTAATCCTCTAACATTTATTGTAAAAAGTAAAAATATTTGACAAACATATATATTCATTTTTTAGTTAGTTCTATTCATTCCCCTCATTACAACGGCTAGGTGTTAACTACCATTTAAAATAAAATTATTTTATTATTAGAGTGAAACGTAAGATTTCAAAGGAACTCGTTGTTGCGTATTGGGTAAGCCATAGAGAATAGAATTACCTTTAAATTAATATTAACATTTTATTAACAAATATGGATAAATGTGAAAATTTCATATTCTTTATTTACTAGGGGTGTTACAGTAACCCTATTATATATGTAGGTAAGGGTAGTTTTGGGAGCATACAAAACATTTTTAATTTTTTAATGTTACTATTCAAAGCTAAAAATATCAAAAATTAAAAATATATATATATAATGTAATAATTATTTTGGGTGGAAAATAACCTCAACAAATCATTTTTTGATGTAAATTACGTATTATATTTCTTTTTCCATTAACCTTTTTATTGTTTTTCCAAATTTAGTTTTACCTTTGCAATTAAATTATAACAATAGTAATGAATTTTGGGGAAAATTATTAAGAATTCCCTTTCATGAAAATTTGATCCCTATGATTTAAAATCGTAATATAATTTTATCAAATAAAGTATCCAAACTTTTTAAATGTAAATTTTATAATAACACATAATCGTGAAGAAATGGCTTCTTGAAAAGTGAAATATTTAGTCCCAAAATTTATATATAAGATTAAATTATTATGGATATTTATTTTCATGAAATTAGTTGTCTAATTATATAAAAATATATGTAATGAAAAATCAAGGTAATTCCAAACAGAAGTCCCTAAAAATAATTTATTTAATGAAAAGACCGAAAATATTTTCTATTAACTAATTTAAGATATTTAGTTCTAAAAATGTTGTTAATAGGATTTATAATCAAAAAGTATATTTTCCATAGAATAATTTATTTCCAATGTCTAATATTTTATCACAAAAAAGTTGGTCTTAACTTATAGATCATTCTTATATACAAATAATATCATAGATATTATTAGATTCATGAAAACCATATTTTTAAACAAATTTTTTTTTATAAATGATCATATATTGATAATATGTTAATCTTAATTTGAGGAATTTAAAAATTAAGGCCATTTTTAGTTTCAAATTACAAAATTTATTAATTCAATTTTTGATCAAAATATTAAAATTTTAGGAACATTATTTTTTCTTCAAAAGGAATTATCAAATTTTAATTGTTACTATTTTCATTTTTTTTAATTTATCATCTAAATTAGGGTTAATATTTTATTAATATAAAAAATAAAATTTCATCATTAATCATATGTTTCATAAAATAGAAATGCATATCACAATAAAAAAAATTTTTAAAAAAATTATTTTTAAAAAAATTATTTAATTATTATTTATTTTATCTAATATAATTTAATCAATTTATATTAAAAGGAACATTTATTGTCATTATAAATATATTTCATATGTTATTTTCATATATTAAATTCTGATAATTCAATTGATATGTTTTAATGGTCATACTAAAACATTTATATTTTATCGTAATATATATTTTTAAAATTTTTTATTGGGGATGTATATGGTGATAGACATTGCAGATATTGAATTATTTTAATATTGTCATATTTTAATATTTATGGGTTTTACATTCTCCCCTATTAAATATATTTCATCCCTTTAATTTTAATAAAAGTTACTTCTATAGGTAACTCAAAATTAACGATAAAATGCTATATGATCATGGGTTTATTTTGGGATGGGAATAAAAATTATCCATATGAAAAATTAGATTATGCACTCAATTAATGGAGATAAATCATTTCCTCATTAACATAGAATTCTAAAAAAGGAAAAATTACTGCATCAATAAGGAATAACATCCCAAAAATAATGAAATTTGAATATGTGATAATCATACCACTATGGATTCTTAACATAGTATCCCTAAGAAAATGAAAATTTACATAACAGAGTAAAATTGATAATCTAGAATGAAAAATCATTATGTGATAAATTTGGTTTACCTATATGGGATTTTCCTTGATAACATGGTTGTTGGAGACTATCTACACTTTTTGAATTTGTAATGTGACATTTCCCAGCACAATTCTTCGCTATAATGAAATTAATGAAATATATTATTATTGATTCTCTATTTACATTATTCTTATGGGTTTCTTAACATTCATCTCAAAAATTATATCATGTAGCCCCAATATTCCTCCCAATTTAATTACATTTATGAAATTGAATATTCTATGATTTATCTTTTATGACACACAAATTTCAATGTGATATCATCCTTATCATCATTATTTTGTTTTATGGTTACATTTTATTCTCATTGTTAATCATAAATCATGATATATAGTGTAGAATAATTAAAATATTTTAAACTCTAACCCTTATCCCCTTAAAATTCTCACTGGGACTATTTCAATCTTTTCCATGGAGTATATTGTTATCTTGGTTTTATTAGGCTTTTCTCATTGATAAATCAAAAAGTGATAAAAATTGTGATTATAATTATAATAAAATTATCACAGATACCCATAGGAAAAGTTAACCTTATTATGTATAGCTATATAACACTTTCATGTTATCCTATATTTCTAGCACAACAATATGTATTAGACTTGGTTTAACCTATATCACTCTTAGTTTAGCATTTATCATTCACTGTTTAACCGCAGTTACATTAAGAGGGGTTGAATAAAATTTTATTACCAAATCCTAAAAATAGATATCACAATTTAAAATGAAATTTCATAAAATATTCCTAACTAAAAATCATTGATAACATTTCTCACAAAATACAACTAATCATCCCTAAAAAATATTAATATTTCATACAATGATATACCCATTTATTTATATAACATAATCATATAGTATCAATAAAAAAAACTTTCCCAAAACCTATTTGACTCCCTAGTACATTAAAAAACAAAAATATTATATATTCTGATAAAAATTAACTTTATATTTGATTATACGAATTTATTGACCACTAATTCATAAGGTCACACACTAGTCACTATATAACATCATCCAAAAAATGAGATAATGATCCACTAATTAATATGATTTAATTATCAATCCCATGGTTACTAATTATTTTTATATATAATTATACAAAATCAAACCACCATTTATTATCTATTCACCTTATGTATATTAAAGATAATAGTTATTCATATAATAATAATTTTATCCCTACAAGTTTTCTCAAAACAAATTCATAGAATAAAATAAATTTTCAATGTTATTTTTAACATTTTATAAATGTTTTCATACCTTTAATGTGAAAATAATGACGTTAAATATTTATATGTTTCATATACTCCACATAACTTTTACAATATATAGGAATATTGTTGATAAATATCAATCACTAAAGAGAATAAATAAAAAAATTAATTATTCTAAAAATATTAGTCTCACTATATAATTTAATATTTGGAATGTCCCCATTTCAATAATAATATGAAAATTATAAAGTTATTAACCATTTATGTATGTTCCCTTATTCAGTAATAAGACATACTAGTTTCTAGTAACATTCCTTTCTCATCTTCATTTTCATTATCTAGTTTCAACCAAATACTAAAAATAAAATGGTTATCATAATATCAAAAATTTGAATATGAAAACATTAATCTAGATAATTCATCCCATATGGATCCTTGTTTTTAACATACAATGCATTGAGATCAAACCATTACTCTACTTTTTCAATCCTTTGTAATCAATGGTCATTAGTCTATTAAATTCTCTAACCTAATTTGTTATCATCATTCTTAGATCCATTATAATAGTTTATAATTAGAATGTGATTAACCAATTCATATCTCTGAAAAGGTTCTAGGAAGGTGTGTTATCTTATACCCATTCATTAAGTATTAAATTGATGATTGAGTCAATACTCAGACAACCATTTTCAAAGTGATTAACCCTTTGGGAATCAAATTAAAATTTTCATCCACATTCCAGTATCCAAATAGGGATTCGCCTCTTGCAAAACTTTATAATATCTAGTTTACCGGAAACATTAGATTTTAACCAATACGTATACATATTCCTATAGTTTTCACTTATTTTCACTTATTCTAATCGTTAAATAAAAATATCATTAACACATTAACATTAAATAATATATTATCCCAATTAGTTACCTATACATTTGTTATTAGGATCATACATAACATATCAACCATTAAATTCTCCTCACGAAACATCTTATTCGACTAATTTATCAAAACGGTTCCTTTGATACCAACATCTATTCCATGGACTCTCTCTCTTGAATCTGATGCTCCTAGTCTCATAAGACCAGTGTTAGATACATGGATGTAACTATCCTTTGTTAAAATAAATATATTTATTATCACATCTCTTAAATCTTAATGATATTTTTAGTTTTATAGATTTATATAATTTGGAAAAAATGAAAAACAAACATAAACCATGTTTACAATGTCATGCAGTCATTATCTTCAATATATACAAGACTATGTCGTTTATTATTAATCTTCAATATCTCCCATAATTATCTTGACACAATATATCATTCGAATCGTGTCACAATTTCTATCATTCTTCATATTTGGTGTAAATGAAAACATGTGAATGGGTGAGGGTAGACCATCATTAGTGGTATACATAGATATGTGGAAATCATAACATAAACATTTCACAAATATTAATCCGGTAATAATTAAAAATGATGATGAAATATTCGATATGAAACTAATAGAAATATATATATGCTGAAATAAATAAAAACATAAATATCAACAACAATAATCTTATACAGATGGTGTGAATAATTTTGGAAATAAAAAATTAGATTTCAAACCTTATGCCAAGACAATATCCTATTATAGGTGGAGGTATACACCAAAAATAAATATATATTTTCTCACGAGACAAGTTGATGCATCAAGGGGTTATATAATTATTGGTCTCACCCATAAACTATTTAAGTATAATTAATACCGGATAATATTCAACATTATTTTCCATACCATTTTATAATGAACCTCTTATATAATTAAACATGGATATCAATAAAATTAAATATAAGTAATGTTAGTACATAATCAAAAAGTTTCAGAAATCAATAATCATAATGGATTTATAATAATTTTCCCTTTTTTATAAAAGGAATAACATGGTCATAACGTATCAATAGAAATTATTTGTCTGGTTAAAGAATACACAATCAACATAAAAATATTTACCCTTATTTTATTAACAATATATAATACATCAATAAATTTCTCATAGTTAAAAAATGCAATAAACTTTTCAAAAATCATTTAGAGAAAGATATTGGATAGTTGAAAAAATTCAACATTCCAATAATCATTTTTCTTGAAAAATAAATATACATAAATCATGTAAATTTATTTATCATAATAGAATAACATTTTTTCTAGGTGAACCTCATCTAATATGAATTATTTGAAATGTGATTTTCATGCCATGAAAAGTCATTTATATACATTTAATTTAATTATAGAATAACAAGTTCATTTTCCATTTAGGGAACGAAGTTGGATGTTTTGAAAAGAACATATCCCCAATGTTATAATAAAAAAGTTGGAGGTTAAGGATGTAAAATAAAAACAGCCACTCAATTATATGGAAATTTTAATTTTTATTGTTGGATCGATATAAACTTTATTTAATTAAGGGTTTTTTACTTGAATCAGACATTGTAAATCTATTTGGAAAATTATTGCGGAAATCATTTTTTAGGATTTCAATATTTGACATTCCTCTCAACTGATCAATAATCTATTATTTAATACAGCTAAAAGGTTATTCATACCTAAATACCATTAAATTGATTTTCATAACAATATTATAATTATAGGGTGGGATATATGGATTCATATGAAAATAATATCCATACCATGAGATAATGCAATGAAATATTAAGGGCTATTGGGTTTTGGAAAAATATTTTGACATATATAAATATATGTAATCTAATATTATTAAGTATATCACTAAAATTATTCTTTTTATAATTGTAGAAATACTAACCCACATAACATAAACCAAATCACTATGATTATTTCATTGGAAGTATATTACTCCCACAAAATCTATTTTCAATGAATTGAAAATGTGATCGAGCAGTATTTTATTCCGATAACATAAATTATTTTTACTGGAAAACCCTATTCTTAAAGAAACTGGATGAGAATCTAGTTAACAAAATTTGTACCTCTACTGAAACATTTTTATGATTCCACAGATAACCAATGTATCAGGTAATTATCTTTGTTTAATTGTCTTCTAATGTAGCATGAGTATATGGATGAATATAACATCATGTCTCTCCTTCATGATCATTATCATGAGTAGGGGAGAAAATTATGTTAGGAGATCTCATGTTCATTTTTCACGTATTTTTATAGAGATTCAATTCCAGTTGGTTATCATGTAGTAATATTAATTGGTTATATAATGTTTTATAGATATTGGGTATTAAATACCATGATGATTATGGAAGTGATATCATTCCATTCGCCCTATCCAACTCTGTCTGCATTTTCTAATTTAATTACAGTATGAGAAAAATTGATAAGATACTTTCATATCATATTACACTCCTTAACCATATTTGAAAGGTTTTTTGAAATGAAAACCCCATAGTCCTTATGGTGAACCGGAGAAGGGAGAAAAAGGGAAATGGAATAAAGTATCATTCTATTTATAAGTCACCCAATAACCATCATTCCCTGAAAAAGAATATTCAAATCCAATCAATGCAAAAAAAAAATCATTATTCTTTTCATGGGTTATTTTGGGCCATTGGATGAATAAATAATCCCAAACGAAGTGGGAATCTAATAGGGAATATTATATTAAGATTAACATATATATATATATAAATTTTATATTAAGTATATATTATGGTTCTCACATCTAATTTAAGAACCATGTATATATAAATTGTATACATAAGGAGATATCAATCTTCGAGCAGATAATGGAGCGTGACATGCTTCTTTAGATATTGGATATTACCACTACCCTTTAAAAATGGATTTTTTTAGTTTAATGGATTTTTATTCTATGCCATGTTTTATTAAGAACACCATCTCTATATTTTTCCTTGACACAGACGGATTAATTTAAAAAAAAATAGAAAATTAATACCACATTTATAAAGATTTTATTTTTATGGTTTCTCACAAAACATTAATGGTTCGTATGTATTTAATTGAAAAAAAATCGTAGAAATAGATAATGAATCATGTTTACATGACTCTTATAACACTCAGTGATTAGAGACCCATCTTGGTCATGTAAGTGAGATGTGTATAATAAATATAAAGTAATATGGTTATTTTGTTATCATTTTAGCTAAACCCACATGGAAGATGCATTTTAAAAAAAAATAAGGAATGAACCCACCATCATTCAGTATATAGGGTGAATGTTCCATCGATTCTAGTATTCATAAACATTTTTTTGTGGAGACCATTTCTATTAGAAGTTATCAGGGGATATTCAGAAAGAAAATCTTTTACTACTGATTTATGTATATGTTTCTATGTCAACTTGATTATGTGTATGTTCAATTACATTATGAAATTAAAATACATCGAAATTAATTTAATAAAAAAAATTGTAATAAGGTAATGAAGAATTTATTTGATCAAGGGTTGAACATCACAACCATGATTGTCCCAATATTAAACAGGAGTTTGGTATTATATCTAAAATCAATCCAACTTATATACCATGGTGGAATGGTATTATTGAAAGGGGAAACCATTCATTTCATGAAATGTTGATTTCAATAATGAGTTATTAATATGTTAAATAATACTTCTGGGTATATGAATTAAATTCTGTAAAACACATACAAAAACACGTATCTCTTAAGGTGACACATATAGTACCATATGAATTTATTTATTGGAAGAAAACCACTTTGTCAGAAAATCATCAATGAAGTTTGGAGGCATTTTTTACAGACAAATCAACTAAAACAATCTAGATTCCTAAGGCATGATTTTGATACAAATAGGTTTTCCCAGTGAAACCTGAGAAAACAATACATTGAAACCCTTATAAAAGAATATAATTGATGCATGAATTGTATTCTTTAATGGGAGAGAGAAAATCCTAATGAATAATAGTGGTGGAATGATTTAATTAAATGAAGTTAATTCTCAAGAACATAAGAGTTTGTACATGAATATATTCCATAGGTACCTATGAATAAATTATTCTAGAAGCACATGTACTCCATTTTATCGTCAAATGTTTCTGAAAACTAAAAATATTCTATTTATTTTTCACCAAATATGGTTAATCATTATTGACTTTCAACAATAAACCTCTCTAATATATGGAGGTAAAGGAGAGCTCAATATATATAAGATGGTAACATGATATGACTTATGAGATGTATTACATAAAATGGGAAATGTTTGGGTCCTCTTAAATACTATAATTTATGTAAAACCTATTCGGTATAAATGGGTATTCCAGAGATAATTACATATGAAAGGAAAATTAAACACCTATAGGGATAACTATTGGACACATGGTTTAAATGTTCCAGATAATTGAATAGATGTTTCCTTTTTTCAATCCATCAGAATTATACTTGTGATAGAATCATACCATGACTATGAAATTTGAAATATTGATATACAAATGGATTCCCTTATTGGTTACCTTTACGAAGATTTCTATATGACACATGAAGAAGTGTTGGTGACTATAGATGATGAAAAAAGTGTTTTATGTCTTATATATCCATTTTTATATTGAAGAAAGAATGATGGTCATGGAACATTTATTTTTTAATGAAATATTATAATTTGGTTTCATATTGAATGAATATAATCCATGTTCTTTTATGTTGTTAGGTTTTATGGAGTTTTTATGCTAGTAGTATATGTTGAGGAAATTTATTTATTGGAAACAATGTAATAGTATTATGGTCTCTTATGAATTTATTAAACACATGATTCTTTATATTAGATCTAAGTGAAGTTTTTTACATTCTAATGATCGTGATCATTAGCGATTGATCCATCATGATTCTTGAACTAATTCAAGGTGCATAAATTTACGACATACTAATGATATTATTATGGAAAAATTATAGAGGAAATGTGTTCTAGTGTCACATGGTATACATCTCTCTAGGAAAATGTCTATATAGAAAACATATGGGAGAGAGATCATGTGTTTGATACTATGCACTTTAGAGATATAATAAATCATGTATTACATGTAATATACAAATCTAGATGATGCTCATTACTTTAGCATAGTATTTAGATATCGAGATAATAAAGATGAATAATATTTGGTAGTTTTTAAGGATATCATTTTGTATCTAAGGATAAATTTGGTTATGTTCTCATTGTATGAATCAGATGAGGAGATTTTCGTCATATATTCTAAATATGGAATGTTTGTGGAATATTAGAATCGTCTAATGTAATTTTCATGATATATCAACAATCAAAACGTGGGAGTTGTCAGTTGGAAGATTTCAAAGAAGAAATTGCTTGCAATTCAATAGTAGATTCTATGTATGTAGTGGATTCTATAGAATCCAATTGACCCATTTATATACACAGAATAAACCAATATAGGGATTTTGTTCCTAAAAATATAGACCACATAACATTATATTGTGATAATACTATAGTGGTGGCTCTCACAGACGATCCATGTTCGCACCAATTAATAAAGAACATGTATAATATTTTTCACATATTAATGTATTTTTCATTGAGGGGTATTTTTTCTATAAGTGTATTTTACATGAAAAAATTTTATAGAAGCTTTGTATCATTACCCTTCCTAGTGGGGCCCATGCTGTGACTCCCCAAGCCCACCTCTAATAGGCCAGTGGCTGGTGACTATCACCGAGTAGGCATATTACAAAAATGGAAGGCATTGCCTATGTACCTGTACACACACACTCATCTCCAAGCCCACAATGATGAAATATAATACAACTAAAGAACAAAAAATCCTGCATACAACTTAACCCAACCAACAGATTACGATGAAAGGTAGAGTACTAAAATGTAAACTGGGCCAGAATATAAGCCCACCAAAATCGAGAGTCTAAATACTGCAAAGTTCAACCTGTAAACACAAAAGGTTCTGGGACTGCTGCTCATAGCTATTGGAACGCCACAGCCTGTAGGGAACTTAGAAGGCTCGGTCCTATCATCGTCCTCCCTGGACTATGTCAAAAGGCTTCTCGTCTACACAAGACACCAGAAGTGCGGGAAAAGGTCGTGCAGGGGTGAGTATAACAATACTCAGTAGTGGACCCTCTAAACCACAAAATAGTACACAAAGTAAAGGTACAACCAGCTATGCACAGTGTATGTCTAAAGAATATATATAACAAACCAGATATATTAAAAATGCATACCTGTAGTCTAGAGACATGTCACACAACCGCATACCCCCGTTTTGGATTCAATTCGAAGATTCCGGGAAGCACTCGTCCCGGTAGAACACACTCCAAGAGTCTTATAGCTTTGATGATGTCGTTCCGAGAAGTATCGTCCAACGGGAACCATCACGAGAGGTAGTCACAATCATTATTGGGAGACACACTCCTGTGTGGGAAGATTTTTGATAGATAGAAGCACTCATTATGGGAGACACACTTCTGAGTGGAGAAGATCACGATACACAGATGAGGATCACTGCCAGGGCCATGAAGGATACCAAGACACATCCAGATTTACCAGTTAGGTGATACACCAGCTAGGTAGAGGATCAACGCCCAGTAGAGTTGGTCACGTAGATTCCTGAATCTTCCTAGGGTCAGTAATGGATAGAGGATCTCGATCCGGGCCTCTTAGTTGGATGCATGACTCTATCACAGAAATTCATGCTAAAGGGATAATACTCTAGTGTGAGGAAATGATGTCTAACCTTCAGGGGAATGAGAAGAAGGGGAAATAACCCAAACGAAATATTTCCAAGATACGGTGAACAAGAGGACCATGCCATTTTCCAAAAAGTACACGGTGTGTAGAAAAGTTACACGCCGTGTTGTCTGACCCCAGGTACTGCCCGTGTACAAAAGTTTGTGTCGTAAGGCTGGTTGTGTAGAAAAACTGGGTACACGGCGTGTGGTACGATGTAGACGCCATGTCCGAGTGACTGGGGTCAGCACTGTGTCACTGACCATTTGTTCATACATGGTCATCATCCTGTGTACTACAATCTGTGTCTGTGTACCCCCTGGATACATGCCGAGTTCTGCGTAGCCACCTCTGCCATGTTGTACACGCCGTGTTACCTAAAGCCATGTAGATCATCCTGTGTCCGTGTATTTCCCAAAATACACACCAAGCATCGGGGAAAGTTTGAAACACTATGTGACTAGGGTCACACGCCGTCTGATTCCTCTATGACCCCTTAACCCTAGCTGCCACCATCAGTACTACACGACATGTTCCTCGGAAGTACATGACGTGTATGCTTGAAATTTCCGGAAATGACGATGTTCACCAGTGCACCTCCCGAGCTGCTCCAATCATTGATCTGGCGATCTTATAACCACGAAACATTCAGGATTTGTTCATCGCGGCACCACGAAGATTTATACGGTGTTTTCGGGCCGCCGATTGGCTCTGAAAACATGTTTTTATCTTCCCGCGCGAAGAATTCTCGAAGAACGTTCCTTCCCGATTCGGTCCGATTTGTCATCCTCCATTGTCGTTGCACCTCAACAAGGTCATTTCGGTGCCGAACCTTCAATTTGGGATCATTGAGTTGTAGAACAGATGTGCAATGATCCGTTGTTCATCGCCCCGTAAAGAACATGAAGAACGCTAGAGAAAAGAAAAAGGGGGAAAGAAATCCAATAAAACAATATGAGGAATGATCCTCCATCGTCATTCGTCATGGCATTGATTCTCTACCATCAATCGGCTTAAACGGAGCAGGATCATACAATAAAAAAACATGGATCTGATCTCTGAGATCATCACAAAGAAAAATCCCTCCCGCAAGAATGTACCAATCCACGGATCAACTTGTTCATGGTTGATCTGCGTTCGTTATTTTAAATCAAGAAAGGGGAAAGAGGAAATAAAATAACAAACCCCTACCTCAACTGTGACTGATTGTTGACAAATGTGTCGCACTGCCGCCATCATCGAGATCCTTAAACATCATTGGCACAATGATTCTCAACTATTATCTATCATTGTTCTCCATTGAGGGTTCGCTCCATCACTCCATGGATCCTACAACGGTTTCTCCCAAAAGTCCTTCAACGACCACCAATCGCTTAACCCATTAAAAGGGGAAACATGATTTGAATTTAAGATATGTTGAGGTATCAATGACTTTATCTTTCCATTCTTGAGTCATTATGATGCATCATTAAATAAGTAAATAGATGTCCTGTAGCTGCATTGCTACAGATGTTTCCATAAAATAAAATAAACATTTTTCAATTTATTTTATTTTTATTTTACTAAAAACGTCGGAAAAAAAAAAATTTCCCTCGACCTACGTCGGTCGAGGTTAGACTCATTCTTATGTAAATTCATCGTCGCGGATGCAATAGTGCTCTCAAATTTATAATCCAGGCACCTGTTTTGAAACTTCCACAACCGTGCACATGTGACGACTCACTTAACTTAAAAAGTGAAAACCACCGTTCCGGGCTCACTGGGCATCAGAATGATGTGCCATTTTCGCACCCAGTATCAAAATAAGTCCATATTAGTTTTTTAAAAAATACCTGGAATATCCAAGACATTAAATTCTCCATACCATGGGGATTTACGTCCCCATAAAGCCGAAAAAAGGCTACTAAAAAAGATGAGTGTACAGGGCACGAATCTGGGCCTCCCTCTCCCACTTGATCTCTTGAATATTCTTGTGCTTCCACTAGACGCACACCATGGGTAACGATCATGCACGATGGATCCTCTCCTCCCGATCCTTGATCTCCACCTAGTACTCTACAAAGTTCACTCCATCCTCGATGTCCATCTTGCCCTAGTCGATGACGTGTGATGGGTTGTGCACGTACCTCATCAGCTGCGACACGTGGAAGACATCATATACCCGATGCAACTATGGCGGTAGAGCTAGGAGGTACGCCACCTTTCCAACTCTTCATAGTATCTAGAAGGGTCCGATGAACCTCTGAGATAGCTTAAAGCCTTATCCAAATCAGTATAACCCACGTCGGTGTGAGACCCGAAGAAAGACGTGGTCTCCCTCTTCGAACTCCAGAGGCCTCCATCGTCGATAAGCAAAGGACTTCTACCGGATCTGTGTAGTCTTCATCTACTCTCGGATGATCTGCACCTTCTCTGTGGTAGGTTTCACCAACTCTGAACCAATGAGTGCTGATTCCCAGGGGTCGGTCCACCAAAGCGGTAACCGGAAGGGTCTTCCGTAAAAGGCCTCGAACGGTGCCATACCAATGGTGGAGTGGTAGCTATTTTTTTACGCAAACTCCACCAGTGGTAGGTGGTCCTCCCAACTGCGACCAATGTCCATGATACAAGAACTCAACATATCCTCTAGAACCAGAATAGTCCTCTCGGTCTGACCATCAGTCTGGGGATGAAACACTATACTCAAACGTAGCTGAGTCCCAAAAGCCTCCTCCAATCCCTTCCACTACCAGGATGTGAAGCAGTCATCTCGATCTGAGACTATTGTCGATGGGACTCCATGAAGCCAAACTATCTCCTGCACATAGAGGCGTCCCATGCTCTCTCCAGAACTCTAATCCCTGATATCTAGGAAGTTTGACGACTTGGTGAGTCAGTCAATGATCACCTAGATGGAATCATGCCCCTTGGACGTCCGTGGTAATCCTATAATGAAGTACATCAGTATTCCATCCCACTTCCACTCTAGAACATCCAGGGGGTGACCTAATCCCACTGGAACCTGGTGCTCAGCCTTCACCTGCTAGCATGTGAGGCATGGAGAAATGAACTCCACTACTTCTTTTTTCATTCCTAACCACCAGAACTCTCGTCGGAGATCATGGTACATCTTTTCCACCCTAGGATGTACCACCAAAAGGGATTTATGAAACACCCTCCGGACATCCTCATGCAACGCCACTGGTACAACAGTGTGTCCTCTGAAAATATATACGTGCTCCCCACCTTGTGAATATCCATCAAGAGCATGTCCTGTGGATAACTGAGCACGTAAAGCCACACAGTCGGCATCCCCATGCTTTGCCTCCCTATCTCGCTATAAGATTGGAGGGGTGAAAACCATCAACTACAGGTAAGCTGCATCATCTCCATCCATGAAGGATAACTGCAACGCAACTAACTGTTGTGTCGCCTCACTCAACAGTTGTGAGCTTGACCTTCTACTAAGAGCATATGCCGCCCTGTTCCCCTTTACAGGAGTATAGATGATCTTGAAATCATAGTTCTGGAGGAACTATATCCATCATCTTTTCCACATATTCATATCTTTCTGAGAAAAGATGTACCTGAGGCTCTTGTGGTTAGAGAAGATGATAAACTGCTCACCCATTAGGTAGTGTTTCCACATCTTCAATGAAACTTCCACCACTGCCAACTCTATATCATGGGTCACATTGTTCTGCTCATGTGTCCTAAGCTGGCATGAACCATAAGAAATCACTACATGCTGCTGCATCCGGACACAACCGAGCCCAGTCCCTGATGCGTTGCATAAAACTATGTACTCGACACCCTCCTCCGGAAATCTCAAGACCGGGGCGATCGTCAATCTATCTCTCAGCTACTCAAAATCTTTATGGAACATCTCTGTACATATGAAGGGTTTCCCCTTCCTGTTCTAGGCCATCATTGGTGTTGATATCTATGAGAAATCAAGAATTAATCTCCGGTAATATCCTCCAAACCCAAAGAAGCTCTGAACCTATGTCACGCTCCGAGGTGGCTCTCATGCAAACATAGTATCCACGTTGGATGGGTCCATAGCTACTCCATCTATTAAGATGACATGTCCCAGAAAGTGGACCTCTTGAATCCAGAACTGGCACTTCGAGAGCTTCCCATAAAGCAGGTGCTCCCGGAGTACGTCCAGAACCATCCGCAACTGTCTCACGTGCTCTTCCTCTGATGTCGAGTACACAAGGATGTCATCAATGAAGACCACTATGAACCATTCCATGTATGGCTGGAATATCCGGTTCTTTAGTCCCATGAACACTGTGGGGGCGTTCTACATGACAAAAGGCATCACCAAGTACTCATTGTGACCGTAGCGGCATCTGAAAGCCATCTTCGGTATATCCTCAACCCGCACTCATAGCTGGTGATAGACTGATTATAGCAACCCTGTCCTTTTTCAAATAACAATTCATGATTTTAAAAATGATTCATCCTTAGATTACAAGCAAGGATCGTTAAGTCTATTTTCTTGGAAGACTAGGTACATATAACATAAAACATGGGCTAAAAAATGCTTCTTTATTTAATCTTCATAATGAGACCCTAACTTTATTTGATCCCTTTCATCTGGATAGGGTACCCTTGGGAAGAAATGAACAAAGGGATTACCTAAAATTCCTAGTAAGGGAAAGAACCTAAGAATACACTTTAAGTACATGAGTTAGGAGGCATGACATAATGATATTGGAAGCATGGAACATATGGAATCATAACATATACACATGGAATCAACAAAACATGGAATAAAATAATCATGGGATCATATGAGCATGAGATTATATAAGAATAGTTTCATAAAGAGGTGACATAAACTTTAAAAATGTCTTTAGTATGAGTCATGGCTAACCGCCAATCTCGTTTCCCATAGTAGCACAATCCATGGCAAACCGCCCAGACCGTTTTCCCATAATCTTCAAATGAGACATTAAATTTAACCAATGCTTTGGAGCGCTATCTGGTCAGATCCATCTAAGCTTATTAATGTTTATTCCTTCCACATAAAGAACCTCAATCATACATAAACATAAGAGTACCCAAGGAATGAAATCGGCACACAATCACGTTATGAAGCATAATAAAAAGGGGTGTATCATACAAGCATCAATGAAAGAATGGAATTAAATCATAAATAGAAATTAATAATGTATAAAGTGATAAATCATGACAAGAGATAATAAACTGAAGTGATTACATGTAAAAATGGTTTTTAGGAATCTTTGAGTCAAAACATTTTAGTGCGGTTTAAGAAAACATCGAATATCTCTTAAAACGAAAAGCGGTATAATATTTTTTTATAAAACCAGAAGTAAACTAGGAGGGTTTTAATAATAAGAAAAGACTGATTTTATAAGGACAAAGGTGACATAAAATAGATGATAGATTACATTTGATAATAGGAAAGAATTCTGGAAGTTCCCTTAAAACGGGTTCACTTATCGAGAAGTAATGAGGAGAGAATCACTTAAAATCATGCATATCCCCAAAAAAAAGTGATGAAAGAATCCTGATAAATAGACTTGTAACATGTAAAAAATATTTAGAGTATGCACAAGAAAAGATAAGATAACATCATTTTGGTGGAAAGGTAGATATGGCAACCCAAAGGAATAAAAGAGGATCAGGTAGAATTCATTACGGATTTTCTGCATGGTATCGGGTGTACTTGAGGGGGATTAGTGAGAGAGGAAAGGGAATTTTCATCACTTATACATAAAGAGGTCAGTATTGGGGATGTTATAAATTATACCCCATAATTAATAATTACACACAACATGTCTAATCATAGTGAAAAATCTTGAATAAGAGTGAAATTGAGAGGATCTCTTACCTTAGGTCCATTGGTGCAATCCACTTGATATTAATGACCTGAATAGTCAAATTAGGTTTATTAATCAATAGTTCTTGAACCTTATATAAATTTAAAAGATTCAGTATACCCTTTTTATGTTCATTTATACCCATTTTGATTTATTACAAGGTTCAATTTCATTGTTCGGGATCGTTTGTTTCATTTGTTTTAATGATCAGTTCAATTGTATTTATGTTCAAATAAAGTGTACGATGAAAGTGGTTGTACTGAATTGAAGTCATATATAATTAGTGGATTTCCAGTAGGTTACATGGTTACAAAAATAATTTGGTTAATTAGAGGGAACGAGAACCTTTACATTAAACATTAATGATAAACACATGAATTAATTTTAACGATTTTTCCCATAAATTACTTGTTTTGTATTATTGTGTTATATCATGAGTGTATGAGGATTACAGAACCATAAATAGGACATATAAAATATATAATAATCTGGTTCAACCGTAATATAAATGGTTTCATGACCAGAATCATGATGATAATAGAATTTGGAAACACAATATCCATGATGTCAGTAATTTGACCCATTACAGACGATGTTTAATTCTAGAACATGAGGGAGAGGAGGAGATGTATGATGCTTGAAATTTTCCATAAACATGGTTAGAATCCAGAATATATTAGATTCTAGAGAGTTCATGCCTTTTGGATAAGGGAAGGGTAAGAGGGTATAAGGAAAGAAAGAAAATGAAAAAAAAACACTTGAAAACAAAAGAGGGTTCTTACGCTTTGATCTCCTCTCTTTGAGACTCCTCTTAGGGGATTTGGTTTTGGTATTTTGGAAAGACCAGCAAGCCTTTGACGTGGGGAAGGAGTATGGGAGGGTATTTGGGAAGCAATTTGGCTAGGAACAAGACTTGAGAGGTGTGAGGAAAATAGGTAAGGAGAGAGGGTATTTATAGTGGAGGAGAGAGGGGATTCCTTAATATAATATTCATTAGTTTATTAATTCTCCACAAGACAAGGAAAAGTGAGTCTTGCATGACCAATTATATTAATTTTATAATGTAATCCCGAACCATGTGGGCATACATCAGCATAACATCACCAATGACTCTATAAATAGCTTATTTAGCTTATTTGTTTTTTTAAATTACGGTATTTCACTATTCATCAAAAATTCAAGTATTTCAGAAAAATCCCAAAAAAGCATCCGAACCATTTTTAGATGTGTAGAATCCAAAAATGAAGTCCATTATTCAAAAATAATTTTCTAATATGATTATTTTAATATTTCTATAAAAAATAATTTATTATCAAAACCAGTTTTAAAGAATTCATTAACTCATTCTAAACTATAGCTATATCGAACTTCCAACATGAATATTATTTTTATACCACAATAGGTAAGGTTACTATTCATTAGGATATATCACTATCCATTAGGGTATGTTACTATTCATTAGGGTAGGTTACTATTCATCAAAAAATATTTTTTTATTAGACTCCAAAAAAACATCTTGAACACAACCGTGTATGCCAGATTTTCGAAATTCCAAACATAAGTTTAAAGGTCACTTATCACTTTTTAGTTCATTATTATATGATTTTATGGTTTATTTATAAGAAGGTAATTTCAATTAAAAACATTGGGTCGTTACATTCTTGCACCCTTAAGAAATTTCTCCCTTGAAATTTCATTTTACATTCTAGGACAAAAACAGGTGCGGGTACTTTTCCTTCGTTGCTTCCTCCAATTCCCATGTTTCTTCCTCAATCATATGATTCCTCCACAACACTTTGACAAGATGGGTTGTATTGTTGCATAGAACCTTATCTCTTCAAACCAGAATCTTTACTGGATTCTCCTCATAGGAGAGATCATCTTCCAACTGCACCACTTCTGAGTTTAGTACATGTGAGGGATAAGGTACGTACTTCCTCAAGAGTGATACATGAAAAACATCATGAACTCGATCCATATTCAGTGGAAGTGCAAGAAGATTGGACACGGCTCCTTTGCGATCAAGGATCTCAAAGGGGCAATTATACCTTGGTCTATGCTTCCCTTTCTTCCCGAATCACATGACTCTCTTCCATGGAGATATTCGAAGGAAGACTTTATCCCCAATGTCAAACTCCAAATCCCTTCGATGGTTGTCATCATAGCTCTTTTACCGACATTGAGAAGATTTTATGTGTTTCTGGATGACTTGAACCTTATTTGTCATCTCTTGAACAAGATCGGGTCCAAGTAGCTTTCTTTCTCCAACTTCGTCCCAATAGGTTGGAGTTATACATTGGTTTCAATACATTGCTTCATATGGAGCCATCTGAATACTTGAGTGGAAGCGATTGTTCAATGAGAACTCAAACAATGGGAGATGTTGATACCATCCACCTTTGAATTCTAGAGAGAAGGATATAAGCATATCTTCCAGCGTTTGAATAGTTCTTCCAGACTGGCCATCAGTTTGGGGGTGATTGGTCGTGCTGAAATTTAATTCAGTACCCAAAGCAGTTTGAATACTATTCCAGAATTTAGATGTGAATCATGAATCACAGTTAGAGGAAATTGAGAGTGGAACACCATACAGTCTCACCACTTCCTTCACATATATCTTTGCAAGTTGTTCAAGCGATATATCTTCTCGAATAAAGACGAAATGGGATGTCTTGGTTATTCGGTCATCCACAGCCCAGGTCGCATTATTTCCCTTCGACGTCTTCGGGAGACCCGTGAAAAATTCCATAGCAACATTTTCCCATTTCGACATGGGTATAGGCAACAACTGCATCATACCGTTGGACTTTTGTTTCTCATCTTTAACTCGCTGACATACCAAGCACGTTGCTATATATTCCGCAATCTCCCTCTTCATGTTATCCCACTAGAAGTGTTCTCGGAGATCACTATATATTTTGGTACTCCCAGTATGGATATAGAAGGTCAAGATATGTGCATCATTCAATAGATCCTTCTTTATCTCTGGATCATATGGTACACATAATCATGTCCCAAATCTTACACCTCCTTCCTCGTCAATTTTGAAATGAGAGGATTTCCCATTTTTAACAGCTTCTACCCTTTTTTGAATTTCCACATCCTTTCTTTGAGCAACCGTTATTTTATCCAAGAGGGATTATTGATCAATCATTTGAGAAAGTATTTATGATGGTCATCCCTTAATGATTCCCATGTCCATCTTTGCAAATATAAGAATATTGGATCCTTTTCAATTCTCATCATTGATAAAGATGCTGGATCCTTTCTACTTAGAGCATCTGCCACCTTGTTTGCCTTACCGGGATAGTAGTGGATTGAGCAGTAGTAATCCTTGAGGAGCTCTATCCATCTTCGATGTTGCATATTAATCTTTTTCTGTGTGAATATATACTTGAGACTCTTGTGGTCTGTATATATGTCACATTTCTCCCAATAGAGATAATGCTGCAAGATTTTCAAGGCAAAGATTACAGCCGCTAACTCCAGATCATGCGTTGGATATTTTTTCTCATTTATTTTCGGCTACCTTGAAGCATAGGCTAACACTTTATCATTTTGCATCAGCACACAACCTACGACCTTCTTATAAGAATCACTATACACCACAAATATTTCCCCACTAGCAGGGAGTGTGAGTACATGCGCAGTGATAAGCCTCTTTTTCAACTCCTTGAAATAGTCTTCACATTCCTGTGTCCAGACAAACTTTACTCCCTTTCGTGTCATCTTGGTCATTGGGTTTGAAAAACATGAAAAATTCTTTACAAATCGTCGATAATACACAGTTAGCCCAATAAAGCTGCGGATCTATGTTACATAATTTGTTCTAGGCCACTCTTCAGTTTCCTTCATCTTGGAAGGGTCCACAGATATCCCTTTTTTGGTGATAACATGCCCCACGAATGATACATCCTCCATCCAGAACTCACATTTACTGTACATTTCATACAACTTCTCCCTTCTCAATGTATTCAAAAGAGTTTCCAAATTCTTCTCATGTTCCTCCGTGCTCTTGGAGTATATTAGAATATCATCAATAAAGACTACCAAAAATTTTATGAGGTAATATCTAAAGACTCTATTCATTAAATTCATGCAAATTTCTGGAGCATAATTGAGTCCGAAGGGCATCACAATGAACTCATAGTGTCCATACCTCATCTGAAAGGCAGTCTTCAGAATATCTGCCTTCCTCACCTTCATTTGGTGATATCCTGACCGAAGGTCTACATTAGAGAAATAACTAGCCCCACGTAGCTGATCAAACAAGTAATTTATCCGTGGAAGGAGATACTTGTTTTTAATTGTTATTTTATTGGGATCGAGATAATCAATGCAGAGGCACATTGATCCATCCTTCTTCTTGACGAAGAGGACTAGAGCACCCCATGGTGAAGCACTCGGGCATTTAAAACCCTTCTCCATATTCTCCTGTAACTGATTCTTCAACTCTTCTACATCTACAATGGCCATTCTGTAAGGTGTCTTTGAGATTGACAGAGGTCTAGGGATAAGTTCAATTGAGAACTCAACCTCTCGGTCAGGTGGAAGACTAGGCAACTCTTCGTGGAATACATCAGTGTAATCCCTCACGATGGGCATGTCTTCAAGCATGATTCTCTCCATTGTCTAAATCATTTGAGCTAGATATGCTTTCTCACAAGGATACAATATCCAAACATGAGAAGAACATTTTAATGGAGACTAATCTTCCACCATGAACTTCTAAAGAATCAGAGGATGCTTCGGGATGTGAAGAGTAATCTCCCGTTCCCGGATGTTGATGGTATCCTTGTACAAAGATAGCCAATCCATGTCCAAGATAGCATTAAATTCCACTAAAGGAAGTATGAAAAGATTTTTTGGGAGGTTCAGTCCACAAACATTAACTGGGGAGGAGTTATAAACCATGGATGCAATAATTTCTTCATTCGCTGGTCTCACAGATAATTTTTTTTTCCAAATTTTGAGGTGGTGTTTGAATAGTTCTACTGAACTTGCAAGATATGAAAAAATGTGTAGAACCTGAATCAAATAGTACATTCACTATTCAGGAATGAATAACAAGTGTACCTATCACCACATCTTTTTCCAGCTCCATTTCAGCAGTAGTGATAGCATAAGCCCTTCCTTGTTTCCTTGGAGGTTGTTGCTGATTGCCCCCGACAACCCTCGGCTTAGGGAAATGTTTCACATAATGCCCAAGATCATTGCAGTTATAACACTGCACTGCAGGATGAGTGTTGATCTGAACCTTAATTTCTTCTTCAACATTAGCAGGATTCTTCATACCCCTTCAGCAGTTCTTGGCCAGATGACCAAACCTTCCTCATTTGAAGCAATTCTTGGTTCCCTTCAGATAGTTACTAGGATTCTTCTTCCCACAATTTTTGTAAATGGGAAATTTGGAATTCTTTCCATCATGGGATTTTTTTTGATGGAACACCCGTGTTGTTTTCCATCTTCTGATTCTTGCCACCAGGCCCATGAGACCACTGAGTGTATCCAATCTCCATTTCCACCTTGAGGGCACAACAGACAATGTCCTCATAACTGTCAAAGTCTCGAATCTCCAACGCTTTTTGTAGACTCATATTTAGTCTTCTAAAGAAGCCATCTACCGTTATTTCAGTGTTCATGACAAAGCCAGAGGTGTACCTTGCAAGCCTTGTAATGTTTGCTTCATATTCCCCGATGGACTCATCTTCCTTCTGCATGAGTCCGAGGAACTCTCTTTCCATCTTTAGACGGAGGGTTCGAGGAAAATATTTGTTGAAAAACATCCTATTGAATTCCTTCCAATCTATGGAATCGATTTCCTATTGGGACTTTGTATTCTTGATCAGTGTCCACCACTGATAAGCTTCCCCATCAAAACAATAGACCGCCAGTACCAAATTCTCTTCTTCCGAGCACTGGAGGACAGTGAATATCTTTTCAATGGTGTTAATACATTGATTCACGAGGAGGGGATCAGAATATCTTCTAAACATGGGAGGAATTTTCCCCATGAAGGATTCCACAGTAACTTGCTCTTTCCATGGTGGAGGAGGACATTCCACCTGATTCATGTTGTTAGTCATAACGTGAGCCAACTGAGCAAGTACTTCCATGATGTTTTGAGCACCCGCTTCCATCACATTAGGCATGTCATTAGGGAAATCATCACATTGCTTATCACGTTGGTTGTTGGAATGTGTTCTTCTATTTCATTCCATTAACTAAGAAAAAGAACGTATAATTAGAGGTCTTGAATACTTAGCTATTGAGCATAGAATGGAAACTTCGAACACCAAAGGATAAAATTATAAATAATAAGTACATCTTGACATGGGATTCCTTAGGTATATATCATGGTTATCCTCAATATATTTCTTAACTTAAATTATTATGGTATTTTTCCCATAATAATAGTTTGTACTAAGCTCGTGAATCTACCAATGAATATCCCCCGGGAGTGTCATAACCAAAAGTGAAACAAGGCCCGTTGTCATGTACCAGTTCTCGTTCGTGTCTAGCTCAAAGTGGTGTTATCCAGTTTTAACCCTAGGATACATCTGTGCCAGTGCCGCATCTACCTGCTCGTATCCAGACAGGGATGTATTTTCTTGATAAACCACTTACTCAATACTCACAAAAATTTTGGAATGTTTTCTAATACTTAGTCTCATCTTTATGGTTCTCACAAAGGTTCTCTATTCTTAATCTCCCAAAATAACTAGATCATCCTGTGATACCAACTATAGCATCCCTAGCCTTTTTCACATATAAATTCATGATTTTAAACGTGATTCATCATCAGAGTATCAGCCAAGGATCGTTAAGTATAGTGTCTTGGAATACTAGGTACATATAAAAAAACATGGGATAAAAAACGCTTCTTTATTTAATATTCATAATAAGCTCCCAACTTCCTTTGATCCTTTACATCTGGATAGGGTACCCTGGGGAACACATGAGCATAGGGATGAGCTAAAAATCCCAGTACGGGAAATAACATAAGAATAAACATTAAGCACATGAGTTAAGAGGTTGGACATAATGATATTGGAATCATGGAACATATGGAATCATAACATATAAACATGGAATCATAAAAACATAGAATAAAATAATCATGGGATCATATAAGCATGAGATTATATAATCATAGTTTCATAAAGAGGTGGCATCAACTTTAAACATGTCTTTATTACAAGTCAAGGCTAACCGCCAATCTCGTTTCCCATAGTAGCACAACCCAAGGATAACCGCCCGGACCGTTTGCCCATATTCTTCCCATGAGGCATTAACATTACCCAATGCATTGGATCACTATCAGGGTGCACCCATCTATGATTATTCATGTATATGATTTCTACATAAAGAACCTCAATCATACATAAACATAAGAGTACCCAAGGAAAGAAATGGGCACACAATCACGTTATGAAGCATAATAAAAAGGGGTGTAACATACAAGCATCCATGAAAGAAAGGAATTAAATAATAAATAAAAATTAATAATGTATAATGGAATAAATCATGAAAATAGATAATAAACTGAAGTTATAACATTTAAAAATAGTTTTTAGGAATCTTTGAGTAAAAACCTTTTAGTGCGGTTTAAGAAAACATAGAATATCTCTTAAAACGAAAAGTGGCATAATATTTTTTTATAAAACCAGAAGTAAACCAGGAGGTGTTTCATAATAAAAAAAGAATGATTTTATAAGGACAAAGGTGACTTTAAACAGAGGATAGAGTACACTTGATAATAAGAAATAATTTGGGAAGTTCCCTTAAAACAGGTTCACTTATCGGCAAGTAATGAGGAGAGAATCACTTAAAATCATGTATATCCCCGAAAGAAAGTGATGAAAGTGTCTTGATAAATAGACATGGAACATGTAAAAAATATTTATAGTATGCACAAGAAAATATAAGATAACATCATTTTGGTGGAAAGGTAGATAAGGAAACTCGAAGGAATAAAAGAGGATCAGGTAGAATTCTTTACGGATTTTCGGCACGGTATCGGGAGTACCTGAGGGGGATTAGTGATAGAGGAAAGGGAATTCTCATCACATATACATAAATAGGTCATTATGGGGGAGGTGGTAAATCATACCCCATAATTAATAATTACACACAACATGTCTTATCATAGTGACCAATCTTGAATAAGAGTGAAATTGAGAGGATCCCTTACCTTAGGTCTGTTAGTGTTCTCCACTTGATATTAATGACTTGAATAGTCAAATTAGGTTTATTAATCAATAGTTACAGAACCTTATATAAAAGTAAAATATTCATTATACCCTTTTTATGTTCATTTATACCGATTTTGATGGATTACAAGGTTCAATTTCATTGTTCGGGACCATTTGTTTCATTTGTTTTAATGATCAGTTCAACTGTATTTAGGTTCAAATAAATATTAAGATGAATGTGGTTGTCCAGAATTGATGTAATATAACTTTAGTGTAAATCCAGTAGGTTACATGGTTACAAAATTCATTTGTTTAATTAGATTGAAATAGAAACTTTAAATTAAACATTAATGATAAACAATTGAATTAATTTTAACGATTTTTCCCAAAAAGACTAGTTTTGTATTATTGTTTTATATCATGAGTGTATGAGGATTACAGAACCTTAAATAGGACATATAACATATATAATAATCTCGTTCAACCATAACATAAATGGTTTCATGACCAAAATCAAAATGATAAAAGAATTTGAAAACACAATATCCATGATGTCGGTAATTTGACCCATTACGGACGATGGTTAATTCTAGAACATGAGGGAGAGGAGGAGAAGAATAATGCTTGAAATTTTCCATAAACATGGTTAGAATCCAGAATATAATAGATTCTTGAGATTTCATTCCTTTTGGATAAGGTAAGGGGAAGAGGGTATAAGGAAAGAAAGAAAATGAAAACAAAACACATGAAAACAAAAGAGGGTTCTTACCCTTTGATCTCCTCTCTTTGAGACTACTCTTAGGGGATTTGGTTTTGGACTTTTGGAAAGACCAGAAAACCTGGGACATGGGGAAGGAGCTTGGGAGGGTATTTGGGCAGAAATTTGTCTAGGCACAAGGCTTGAGAGGTGTGAGGGAAATAGGTAAGGAGAGAGCGTATTTATAGTGGAGGAGAGAGGGGTTTCCTTAATATAAAATTCATTAGTTTATTAATTCTCCACCAGACAAGGAATGGTGAGTTTTTCAAGACCAATTATATTCATTTTATAATGTAATCCCGATCCAAGTGGGATTACATCAGTATAAAATCACCCATGACTCTATAATAAGCTTATTTAGCTTATTTTTTTTTGTAAATTACGGTATTTCACTATATATCAAAAAATCAAGTATTTCAGAAAAATCCCAAAAAATTACCTCAACCAATTTTCGACGTGTAGAATTCAAAAATGAAGTCCATTTTTCAAAAATAATTCTCTAAATATGATTATTTTAATATTTAGATAAAATAATAATTTATTATCAAAACCAGTTTTAAAGCATTCATTAACTCATTCTAAACTATAGGTATATCAAACTTCCAACATGATTATTATTTTTATACCAACATAGGTAAGGTTACTATTCATTAGGGTATATCACTATTCATAAGGGTATTCCACTATTCATTAGGGTAGGTTACTATTCACCAAAAATTATAATATTTTTTATTAGACTCCAAAAAACATCTTGAACACAACCATGTAGGCCGGATTTTCAAAATTCCAAACAAAGAAGTGAGAAACATAAGGTTAAAGGTCACTTATCACTTATTAGTTAATTATTATGTGTTTTTATGGAATATTTATAAGAAGGGAATTTACATTAAAAACATTGGGTCATTACACTGATCGAAGGTCAACCTTCGAGAACCACTGGGACCCTCTTAGCTGATCGAAGTGGTCATCGATTCATGGCAGTGGATACTTGTTCTTCACCGTAACCTAGTTTAGTCGCCGGTAATCCACACACAACCTCAGAATACCGTCTTCCTTTTTGGAAAACATGACTAGGGCCTCCCATGGTGAGACGCTGGGTCTCACAAAACCCTTGCTCTGCAAATCCTCCAGTATCACCCTCAACTCGCGAAGCTCTGCGAGAGCCATCCGATATGCTGATGAGGAAATCGGTGTCATCCCATGTTGTATGTCGATGCAGAAGTTAATCTCCTGGCGAGGAGGTAATCCTGGAACATCTTCAGGAAAGACATCCTCATACTCCGTTACTACTGCAGTGAACTGAGAGCTCATAACATCCACTGATCCGAGGGAAAGGTTAGCCAACTCATGAGCGATTGAATGCACCCTTCGGTGCATAAGTCCATTCTATGCTACCTGGGTTAACTTTTTTCTGACAATGGAAAACCTCGTTCTATCATGGTGGACATACCACATTCTTCACCTAAAACAGTCAATCTGGGCATGGATCGAAGATAACCAATCCAGACCAAGAATTACGTCATAAGGACTCGATGCTACCTCCAAGAGGTTGCAACTGAAACTCTCACCTCCAAGGGTATGATCACACTATCTGCAAAGGCACGTGATCATCGAGTCTCTTCTCGTATGTGTCTCCAAATGTAAGGATTGAGTCAACGTTTCTACCGGAATCTTGAGGTTTCATGAAAGGAATGAGGTTATGAAGGAACGACTTTCACCTGTGTCTATAAGCACAGAAGCTAAGGTTTGGAAGACACCGATCATACCTCGAATCATCCCTGGAGTCCCTTGGTCATATGCCTTGACCGCATAATGCTGTCCCCTCCCCTGCCCCCCCAGCTATCTGAGCCTGGTGAGAACCTCCTAGGGGTGGTGGTGGAAGTTATTCTAAGCGTCTGCCACCACCTACAGCTCTCCCTGATCCTCTGCCATGTTCGCCACCTGGTAGGTCTTCCTGTTCCATTCTCTACCTCTACCTTGGTGGTCCATCCACCGCTTCCTTGTCAACTGCATGATGGGTCAGGAAATATCTAATGAGATGTCCCCTACCATTGCATGTGTAGCATCGCTTCTCCCTAAGCTGACTGGATCAAGCCTGAGAGCTTTGGACTATCGATACCCTATTCTGGGTCCTCCTATGATGTTTCCCATGTCTAGGTCCATGTGCCTGACGTCAGCTCCCTGCTACCAGGGTCTCTTCACCTGTCTGCCTGCTACTGACTGCCGGTGGCAGTCTCTGCTCTGCCATGAAGCTCTCGATCACCAAGGCCCACTCGAGCACTTCAGAATAAGTATATATGCATAGAGGTATGACACTAGCTCAGATTTCTCATCGTAGACCTCTCTCAACTGTCCGAGCTCTGAAGTACCGATCCCTTACCATATCCATCGAGTACCTAGTGAGGTTGGTGAACCTCGATGAATAGCCAGCTACTGTCATACTGCCCTACTGGAGCTGAAGAAGCTCTTGGATGCATACAGCTCAGAGCGTAACCAGAGAGAGGTCATCCCTGAAGAGTTGCTCAAACTCCATCCATGAAAGAGTGTCCCCGTCATGAGTTTGTGTGGTCAGACTCCACCATCGTCCCTCCGAACCCTGAAGAAGGCTTGCTCCAAGGATCTTCATCTGGTCTTCTGGTGTACACACTAGAAAAAAAACACTAGTGACCACATCAAGCCAGTCCTCAGCCGCCTGAGGGTTAGGTTCACCTTGGAACCTGAAGGGTCTCTGTCTCTGGAACTCATGGAGCATGCTAAGCCTTCACTCCTCGTCGGTCGGTACTGCAGGTACCACTGGCTGCTCCAATGGTGGTGGCATAACTAGTGCACCACCTGGTGTCAACATTTGGGGAACTGGTCCATGTATCGAAGGCTTATCACTGATGGGGTCATCCCCATGATCGTGCTGCTTAATCCTAGAAGGTATGTGTCGCAGATGTATCCTGTAAGGAAACAAGATATACCATGGTCAATGTGTATATCTGGATAGCTGACACAAAGGACATGGAAAACACAAACCATTCATATATGATGCATGTATCTTTTATTTCCCCTCAACCCGTGCTTTTGTGTACCGAGTCGAAAAGTTGGTTATCAGAGCCCTGGTGTATGTATACGTCGGCCACTGCACCAACACTGGAGTCTCTGGCCTGAAAGCCAAACCCGAAACACTCAACACTGTTTCCCCAAACCAAACACACAGACTCTTGGTCCTAAGGTAGAACCGAACACCTCTGATACCTCTTTGTCATGACCCGTCCTAGTGGGGAATACGCCGTGACTCCCCAAACCCGCCTCCAATAGTCCAGGGGCTCGTGACTAGTACCGAGTAGGCATATTACTAACATGGGAGGAATTTCTTATGTACCTATACACACCCACACATATCTAAGCCCACAATTCTAAAATATAAAAACCACTAAGGAACAAAAATGCATGCATTCAACTAAACCCAACCAATAGAGTACGACGAAAGGTAGAGTACTAAAAAGTCAACTGGGCCAGAATACAATCCTGCCAAAAACAAGAGTCTGAAAAAATCAAAGTCTAACATGTAAATACAAAAGGTACTGGGATGGCTGCTCGTAGTTGTAGGAATGCCTCAGCCTGTATGGAACTAAGAAGGCACAGTCCTGTCCTCGTCCACCCTGGACTCAGTCAAAAGGCCGCTGGTCTGCACAAGACACCAGACGTGCGGGAAAATCCCGTGTAGGGGTGAGTATAACAATACTCATTAGAGGACCCTAAAATCCACAAAATAGTCACAAAGTAATGGTACAGTCACCTATTCATAGTGTATGTCTAAAGAACATATAGAACAACCCATATATACTAAAAACACAGACCCATAGTCTAGAGACAAGTCAGACAACCACATACCCATGTTAGGGATTTAGATCAAAGATTCCATGAAGCACTTTTCCCTGGAGAACACACTCCACAAGTCCTAAAGCTCAGATGACGTCCGTCTGAGAAGTACCGTCCGTTGAGAACCATCATGAGATGTAGTCACACTCATTACGGGAGACACGCTCCTGAGTGGGAAAGATCACGATACAAAGATGAGGATCACTGCAAGGGCCATGGCAGATACCACGACTCATCTTGATTCACCAGTTAGGTGATAGACCAACTTGGTAGAGGATCAATGCCTGGTAGAGGTGGTCACATCAATGCCTGACTCTACCTAGGGTTAGGAATGGATAGAGGATCTCGATTCAAGCATCTCGGAAGGATGCATGACTCTATCACAGAAATTCCTACTGAAGGGATCATACTTCTGTGTGAGGAAATGATTCTTGAACTTCATGGGAATGAGATGAAGGGGCACTAACCCAAACCAAATATGTCCAAGATACAGTGAACACGGGGACCATGCCATTTTCCAAAAAGTACACGACGTGTAGAAAAGTTACACGCTGTGTTGTCTGACCTCGGGTACTGCCAGTGTAGAACGGCCCGTGTCGTAACGATGGTCATGTATAAAAACCGGGTACAAGGCGTGTATTATGATGTACTTGCCATATCCGAGTGACTAGGGTTGGCCTCATTTCACTGACCACGGGTCCGTACATGGTCATCAACCAGTGTACTACAACCCGAGTCCGTGTAACCCCTGGACACATGCCGAGTTCCGCGTAGCCGCCTCTACCATGTTGTACACACCATGACACCTGAAGCCGGGTAGATCATCCCGTGTCCATGTATTTCCCAAAATACACACCGAGCTTCTGGGAATGTCCGACACACCGTGTGACTTGGGTCACACACCATGTGATTCCTCTCTGACCCCTGAACCCTAGCCGTCGTCATCAGTACTACACGACCTGTTCCTCGGACGTACACGTCCTGTATTCTAGAAATTTCCAGAAATGACGATCTTCACTGGTGCCCCTCTCGAGCAACTCTAATCATTGATCCGGACATATGATCGCCAAAAAACCTTCATGTTTTAGTCTCCCCAACACCACGAAGACACTTCCGTTGTTTTCTGGCCTCCGATTGGCTCCGAAAACATGTTTTGATCTTCCCGCGCGAAGAATGCTCGAAGAATGGTCCTTCCCGATTTGGTCCGATTCATCCTCAACCATTGTCGTTGTACCTCTACAAGGTCGTTTTGGTGCCGAACATTTGATTTGGGATCGTTTCATCATTGAATGGATGATCAATGATCCGTTGTTTTTTGCCCCTTGATGAACACAAAGAACACGCGAGAAAAAAAGGGCGAATGAAATCCAATAAAACAACATCAGGAACGATCCTCCGTCGTCGTTCGTCACGATGTTGATTCTCTCCAGTCAATAGTCCTTAACATAGCAGGATCAAACAATATAACAAAACATGGATCATATCCCTGAGATCATCCCAATGAAAAATCCCTCCCTCAAGAATGTACGAATCTACAGATCAACTTGTTCGTGGTGGATCTGCGTTCGTCGTTTTAAATCATGAATGAGGAAAGAAGAAATTAAATAACAAGCCCCTGCCTCAACTATGATCGATTGATGACGAAGGTTTTGCGCTTCCGCAGTCATCGATATCCTTAAACGTCATTGGCAAAACGATTCTCAACTCTGATCCGACGTCGTTTGTCGTTGAGGGTTCACTCCAGCGCTCCGCGGATCCTCCAGTGATTTCTCCCAAAAGTTCGTCAATGACCACCAATCACTTAATCCATTAAAAGGGGAAACATGACTGGAATTTAAGATATGATACAGTATCAATGACTCCATCTTGCAATTATTGAGTCATTATGACGCGTCAATAACTAAGGAAAGAAATGTCTTGTCGCTGTGCTGCAGCAGCTGTTTCCATTAAATAAAATAAACATTTAGCAATTTAATTTATTTTTATTTTACTAAAAACGTCTGAAAATAAACTTTTTCCCTCAACATGAATTGGTCGAGGCTAGACTAATTATTTTTTAAATTCAACATCCCAGATGCAACGGTGCCCTCAGATTTTTATTCCGGGCACCTGTTAGGAAACTGCCACTACCGCGCACAAGTGTCGACTCACATAACTTAAAAAGTGAAAACCACCGTTCTGGGCTCACTAGGCCTCAGAATGATGTGCCATTTTCATTCCCGGTCTCGAAATAATTCCATATAATTTTTTGGAAAAATAAAAAGAACATTCAAGACATTACACATTGAAAAAATTATCATCTCAACATAACCATATATATCATGTTTCAGCTAGAATACATAAAGTTGTTGTTAGTTGGCTCTAGTATATGTGGGGGTCTGTTAAATTTGTCTCCTTAGATCCAAATTATATGTAATTTATTATTAAAAATATGAACTATTTTTATGTTAATAAAGATGTTTTCATATGAGAAATTTTCATTCTTATGACACATTATGTGATTATGTCCCTAGTGTAACGGTGTCATCAATGGGGTAGAGAAGTTCCCACTATTATAAGAATAAAAAATCTCTAAGATATTATTCTAAAAATATATATTCTATAGTAATATGATATTATTTTATAAGAAATAATGGATTTATGATATCACGGGTTGAGACTAATGGGAATTTTAAGAACATTTACAGGATGTACACCCTTAGTAATTTATTATGAATGTCATTTTAAGAAAAGAACATTCCATTAGAAAATCCACATTTATATGTTTCATTGAATGTTACAATATATGTACATGTGTAATGGAAGATGGAAATTGTTATTATTATTTCTAAATATTATTATTCATGAGATTTAAATTACTAATAAAAATCTTGACAACATATACTAGTCGAGTACTATGATGATTTGACTGTTCCTTGAATATTACTACATTAAAAAATAATGTGTTATAGTATTTATCACCACTATTCATAAAATAGTGTATATATAGCCCTTTTAAGTGAATTGGATATCTTAAAAACCTCCATGTACTTGGAGATCAAAGGCATGTTAGTTTCCTAAAAGTCAATAAAATATATAATGATCACATAGTTTGACGAATCCAACAAGAAAATTACTCAATATGGGATTTCGTGATAAAGGGATTATATTAAATACTGAGTATTTGTATATGTAATTATGTTTTTACGACATCAAATACTCTCTATATGTGTTTCATGGTGTGTTTATAGATGCTAGCATTAGACTTTGTGTAGTTTCTTATAATGTGAAGTAGAAAGAGGCCACGAGATTCACATACTATGTGTATCAAAATACTCAGTTAAATATTATTATTATATACCATTTTGAATAAATGTATTTCTTGTATGTGGTTTCATAATAATTGATGTTTTCTTGATCAGAAATATTTAGTAACTAGTTATTTTAGAAAAAATAAATGATCAGATTATCTATTATAATTTTTTTCCCTAATTAGTAAATAAAAAATTTATTTACTTATTTCTGAATAAATCAATGATATTTATTTATTAAATAAATTAAAATTTCTCATAGACAGATTAATATTTTTATGGAATGGAAGATAGAGTTTAAATGTTTTGGTGAAAGTTAATATATTAAATAAAATGTGTTTAAATTTAAACAATTTATTAATGATATTATAATTAATTAATCCTTGAGTTTTTCACAATTCATGCAATATAATTTTATTTTTATTTTTTTTGACAAGCAGTTCTATGGGGATTAACAAAATAAAATGTTGAATGTGTTAAATTATTATATTCTATCCCTATAACTATATTATCCCATTTATTTATTTTCAACTATATTTCTATCCATATTTTTTATTGTGACCAATAACATCCTTAGAATCCTATAATTCCCTCCAGAGATCCTATTTATGAATTCACTCAATAACATAGAGTGATAATCATCTACAACCCATATTGGTTCTAAAGATTATAAGGATAGTCCTTTTAATTGATTCTCATAGTATTTCAAGTTGAATGAAACATTTATTAGATGTACAAAAGCTATAACATAGATATTCCTATGAAATAATTAATAGGTTAAGGGTTCACTTGTGGGCCATATTGGGACAGAATCATGAATTGATTTCTATGATGAAAAAATTTTACAAAGTATAGATGTTGTCATATTCATAAAAAATAATGAATAAATAATTAGGTAATTCTTTAACATCTTGAATTAATTATATATAACTATTTTATTAGAATTTTTTTTGTTTAAAAATTCTAATGTCAATCAATTGTTTATTAAATTCCACTAGTCATGACATTCTTCATCATATATGTGACACCCTGATATTTTCTAAAATATTTTTTTTCATTAAAGGTTTATATTTTCTATATTTTTCATTGCACAAAATATTAAAATTCTCTTCTATTACATGAAACACAGATTTTATCTTACATTACATGTAACATTGTATTTTAAAAAATATAATATATTATTAAAATAATATAATTTAATATAATAGTTATAACCTTGCTATTGGAAATGTGGTTGTTAATAGTATTAAATATATTTTCAAAATATATGGTTTAAAATTTTAAATAAAATGAATTCTGTGATTCCAAAGTGATTTAAGATAATAATAATGACTCTTTAAAAATAAAGGAAATAATTTTTCTGGGAAAACTATTTCCATACAATGAATGAAGTTTTACATCATCAAATTAATGAAATCCGTAAGGATTTTAATGAAATTTTCATATTAGATATTCAATAAACTATTTAATATTCGTTTTATGTTTTTTAGACAATAGATATTGATAAGTTAAATTTTAATCAAAAAGACTCTATCTTTTTAAAAATATGTTTTTAAAAAAATTTCACACTTATATTAAAATTTATTTTTTGAAACTATTCAAAAATTTATATGAAAAAATAAATAATATTTTGTAAATCATCATATCATAATTATCCTAGTGTTATATTTTTAAAATTATTGGATGACATTAATTTTCGAATGAGTGGTGAAAAATATTTTTTTCTTAATTATAAATAGCCTTTTCTTTTAAATAATTAATAAAGTAAAAATTTATTTTCAATTTCTTTTGAATTATCATTGGATTAATTCTATATTTACTAAACTAATTTATGTTATTAGATTCATTTACATGTTGAAATTGAATATAAAAATACTTTATATATTCAAATATTTTTTCTTTGAATATGTATATTCTCTTCACATTTCCAGGATTAATTTTAAATACCATTTTTCCAACATTTTGAATTGAATTTAGAAAAATAAGTCTAGTATTTGGAATTGGAATAGTTTCATTCAGGAAATAATTTAAACACATTTTTTTACAGAATTTATTAGTGAATACATTAAAAATTAATTACCACGGTTGTCCTAAAAATGAGTTTATCTGTGGTTAAACTACAAATATAATTGATAAAATTGCCTGAATACATGTAAAAAAAAATATTATTCCCATGTAAATACCTTATATTTTCCATACAGTGAAAATAACCAACTTTTATCCTTTTGGGTTGATAAAAATAGGGTTACGTCTTTTGTTTTCAAAATATTACAAGTGAGACACTCATATCACTTATAAAAGACCACCCCATATCCTCGTACCTTTACACCCTCAAACCATTTTTTAGAAATAACTACCCAAATAACATCCAAAACCTATTATCTCATCTTATAATACTTTTTTTGTAAAAAATATAACCTTGGAAGGACTTTTTTGAAAGCTGAAGGAGGTTAACAAACAAAGAGGCCATTTTCTTCATAAAAAATATTTATTTCATTTATTTACCAACACCCTTAAATTCATATTAAATGATGACAATATAATGTAATAAATATTTTAAAATTACTAATATGTGGTTTCAATATGTTCATGGATAAAATTAGAATCCACTTCATCAAATGGGTCACAAAATCATCTTTCGTGTGTATAGTAGACTACAACCTCACGAACTGATGTCATACGTTTTTACAGTACCTCCTCCCACATATGGTTATAATGATCTATTAAATTTTTAGATTACATATATATGATGTTTTTACAGTTATGTAATTATTATATCAAAAATATTTTCATACTTTATATTTTATAGGAATACAATAACGCCGCTCATGTGTACAACTAACTACCACCTCGCAATGCGATCTGGTTGGGTCACTCATTACATGTATGTTAATAAGAATCGTTTAAGATAAAATATGTTATATATATGAAAAAAATTATTTTTTAATGATTATATATTTTTTAACTTCCTTTTTTCCATCTGGAAAATAACAAAAAAATTCTTTCATTCATAAGACTTACCCTCTCAAAAAATTGTGTATATCATTTCATATCTATAAATTTTATAGATCTATCAAAATAAATATATCATAAATATATAATAATATTTAAATAATTTTTAATATTATGGATATTTTTTCCACTTTTCAATTTATTGTTAATGAAAATACAAAATAAAATCATATAGCAAAAAAAAATTCAGCTATTACTTGAAACATGATTTTAATGTGAAAATGTTTATAAAAATATATTAAAAGTTAAAAAGTAAATAAATATTTAGTATGATATATAAATATTTTTGTATGTTTTTTCAAAATATTTATAATATACAAAAATTTATTATATATAAATTTTTAATGATTATGAAGGATGTCGAGAATGACGGTAATGTATTTTCATCTCATTTTCTACTTTTGTGAGGCATATATCTTATTCACCACTTTTTTATTTTAAATGGATTATATAATTCACATGAAATAATTTTATGGTTATTATCTTCGAACTTATTGGGTTTTACATATCAATTTTTGATCTCAATATCTTTGAGTTTATGGTTCTAAAGTCAATAATTCATTATGGGATTTTTTTCTCAATTTTAATTCTTCTAGAAATAAGTTATGTTATTCAGATATCTTATTCTATGAGGTGTATATGATAGCAATTTTTAATACTATATATTCAGTATAATTATTTTTATTATATTATAATTTAAATTTTAGGTTATTTTTTGATGGGTATAACGACTCAAAATCATTAAAGGGTTAATACTTTTTTGGTACATTCTCAACATTTAACGGGATTGATTATAAAAATACTTCCATTAATTAATTAATAAGATATATCTTCCATGAAACAAAATAATTTTATTCCCATATATCTATGTCATGATAATTCATGTATTCCCTTCCTTATTCAATCATTAAGTACTCAATAGTTCAAAATATGTTTGTATAAAAAATCATCATTATATTTATGTTTCAAGGAAAACTAATTTTTATTCTTAGACCATGCATTCAAAAAAAATCCATAATATTTTTTACATTTTTAAATTATTAATTAAATATATTTTTATTCATGACTTAAAATTAAAAAAAATATAATGAATCTTCATTTCAATTTCAAAAAAATGGTCAGTTTTATTTTATAGAAAACATGAATAGAATCTATGATTTATTGTGTACAGAGTGAACAAAAATTCATGTTGTCATAATAGTTATTTACATTGAATATTACACAATAACTTTTGATGTTTCATTTCAATTAAAATTATTTAATAGAATATATTATACATTTTTTTTCAAAGTGGAATGGATATCAACCTCAAGATAATTTCCAATTTATTTTTATCTCAAAAAAAATTCCCATATAGGATTTCATCCATTTATGTTACATTTTCATTAATGGGGATACCATCCAAAGAATTCATTTTTATTAATTACCTAAATTTCATATGTTAAGTTGAAATTATGTTTATGAAATCATATCTTTTCCATGGGTTATATAATAATGAAACGTTTAATGAAATACATTTATTTCCATTGGACCATATATGATGAATTTTATAATATTGCGTGTTAATAGAATTTTTGAATTATATGTTTATTGGTACCTATATCACCCATCAATTAAATGGGAAATTATTAATGTAATTTGTACTGAATGGGTTAATGGGAATTTATCCCATGCTCGAAGGAAGGAATAGTAGAGGTGACCCCAAAGACATAGTTAGTACATGGGCGGCTAGACCATGCTGAACATGTTATAGATGGATTTTTCGGTAACTTTGACATAAAATTCTCTATGATTATGTGTATTCCAAAAATATATATCATGTACCAATGATATGCTCTAATGTCTCATGTTAATTGATTATCTTATGATTCAGATCTTATAAACATCTAGTATTTATTTATTGACTCAATATTATGATCTTAGATTGGTAGGATATGTTTTCAAAATGTTATGATCTTGTTCTCATAACCTTATGGTTATTTTATGCTTATGTATCTCACTTTTTTACCCTCAATAAGTATCTAAGTTCCCCATTTCCTATGTTCTGTTTCATTAGTTGGTGTTGAAATGTATTATGTATGATATTATGATAAAAGGTTCTAGTTTATAATAAGATAGTGGAAGAAATTTAGTTTACCTATGCAGTAGGTGTTTCTATTTCCATGATTCCAAACGCATTATAACATTTTGATACTCAGTCTTCTATTTTGGTAATGTAATAAATGTTCAAATATAAATAAGGTAATATCATTTTTTAAAAATAAAATTTCACTTTATTTTTTCTCATAAAAATGGTTTACATATCATTAGTAAACTAGGTTTATATATCCATAGTGTGATCCATGGGGTTATTTATAAAGATATTCCTAGGGTGCCTCTAAAGAAAATTATATATATGAGTCAAATTATAGGAGAATGTCTAGGAATTTTGGTAGAATATAGGGAAATTTATTTCTATGAAGTTATATTCATGTCTGGATACTAAAAGAGGATGTGGATCTAGCCTAGAGATACCAAGGAAAAATAACACTAAAAAAAGAACATTGATTTGGACTTGATCATCACCTAGTGCATGAAAAATAACCTTTATGCAAACCTAGATTGACACAACATATGTATATTCTGTGTAAATTTAAAAACCCTTTAGCAACCATCATGAATTATATAAATAGATAATGACAATGAATAGCCTATATTAATATTATGGTGGAATATATTGAGAATGGGGTGTAATGATTTAGAAACCCTATAAGTTACTTTTCATGATTATTTATTTCCCCACTATGATCAGTGTAACTCAATTTATTATTTTTCAGTTATGTATATGAATATATCCTAAATAAAAATTGTTAATGTTGAGTGATATAGATAGTGAAATTATTTTCCTCTTTTGTAACCAAACATTATGGGATTTGGAATGTCAAATATTCTTGTTATTCTCACTGAATATTATATAGAAATTCCTCATTCTTGATGTTAAAATAATAAAATATGGTAACAAAATTAAATTGAATTCCTCATGAGTAAATTTACACCTTCTTTCATTGGGTCATGTAATCCAATAATTTTTAAACAATGGATCAACCCCTCAGAAAGTATATTTTATGTCCTGCAGTTTTTAGAGAATGATAATGTCATTTTTTTGTCCACACTATTGAAGGTGAAGAAAATAAATGGTTCACTCTTATCAGGAATACAAGGAAACATGATGAGATTTAATCCATTGATTGGAACAAGTTTAGAATCTTATTTTCCAATATATACCTTCATATTATTTTAAATAAGAATATGAATTATTTGTTCTATGAGTTGAAAAAAAACTTGATGAATATTTTGGCACCTATGAGACAAATTTTATAAGTCTTCTGTTAAATTATTTTAATTTTATCATCCAACATGAAATTAATTGTTATAAATTCTTTAGTGGATTACAACAAATCCTCCATCATGTGTTATACATATGATACATTAGTATATATGAATAGATTATTTTATTTTTTATCATGGTTGTAATATAAATTAGAGGTATTTATCAATATCATTGTTTTTATAATAAGAGAAAAATGTAATTCAAAAGAATAAAAAGGACCATACAGAAAGGAAGATGAGCATTACATAGTGATCAATTTATGGGAAAATATATTGATAAAAAAAATTTGTAGGTCTCATAAATGTTTTATGTTTGGAAGGGATCTCGATCGAGTATTTGACTATAAATTTGAATGGAAGAAGTATGATAATTATAAAAATGGAGATAATGGTGCAAAAAATTAACCAAAGACACTCCATTGTTTCAAATTCTAGGTTTATGGGAATTATTCAAATTAATCCCCCAATCCATGGTCTAATGATGAGTATAGGACAAAAAAACTCTGATTAGGAAGTACATAGGTATATCTTTAGAATTCATGATGGTCAAATTGAATCACAATGTGATGTCTCGGACCCGGATTCCACTATAGGGTCCCCGAGCTCAGTTGGCCCCATGGCCTTAAGTGAATATCCATGAATTCCTTATTATTCCAACAAGTATTGAGTACCTATGGTGTATCATTTGGGAGAATATTCCCTCATTTACTGAGTGTAGTACAGTTCATCTATATAGTATAACATGATATAAGTTACGGAAGCAATATAATCAATCAGAAGCCACAACAAAAGAATATAGAAGTAATTACAACTGAATAAATGTTATATATACAAAAAAGAAGATGATATGTCATTTATATATAAGGCCATAAAACATGGATTCAAATATGCCTAAAATCATGCTATACAAATTTAGAAAAAAACAAAAAAAACTATTCCCATTATCTCAAGCTTGGTGTCAGTTGTCTACAACTAGATCCATCTTAAGAAATAAGAAATCATGTTTCTGGAGTTGTATGCTTCCTTTTGACAAGAGATTCATTCATGTAATCTACCCTTGTACCAAAGTATCCATGAAATGGTGTGTGATTAATCTTAGTAGGACACCACTAATGGTGTCTTTTACATCCTATCTGTGTAATATAAATAGAAACAGTGTCCAAGTATGCATATATATATGTAATATAGTAAAGTAGTGTATGTACCTTTGTACATGAATCATCCTTTTACTAGTGTCATAACAGGTAACAATTTCATTAATTATTTATGTACTTTCTTACATTAATAGGTCATGTGAGGTAGAGCTAGTACAAATATCACATCATGATAGTAATAATGGATGTTCCAATATATAAAAAGGATACCCAGATGATAATAACAATGAAGGGGATCCACGGTAGTTACCAATTCACATAAGACCTCAATGGTTTCCAATATAGTAGTATCTTAATCCTATGTGAGAGGTAAGACTATAATCAATGTATCATTATCCAATACATCCCACAATAATATTATCTAAAAGAGTTTAAAGTAATGAACCAAGGTAAATAGGATAATCAATAACTAGGCCCATGTATGTTACCAAAAAACCCTAAGTCAATAGAAACCATGTTGGATCATTGGAGTGTATCCAAGTCATCCTTCAATATTAAATGGTGGATTCTATACTATTATACTGGGAATCCACTAATAGACAATGATCTAGTTCGAAGGTTGGTCTCAACCACGGAAATATGTATCTTTGAATTAGAATGGTATCAACATTTGGTTTTGGAATTCCCTTGAGAATACAAACGATAACATGACTTTGAGCACTCCAACAATGATTTCATTGCCCATGTAAATTTAGTCACTCTACATTTAATTCATTTATTAAATTAATTCATTTAATATTCATTTCATCTACTATGTCATTTGGTTCCAGTATTTCCTTTTATTAGTGTGACATGGGAAAGGGGCATGCAACCATTTATGTCAATTAAAATTTTGTTAAATTAATTGGTTCTATACATTACCATTAAATTCATGAAATTTTCCTGATAATGATGATAAATCACAATCAATTCATTTCAAATAAACTATTCCAAGTCATATATATACAAAACACAATCGCTTTTACAATTTAACAATTTCTATGTTATGTTGAAGAACATAAATTAGGTGGGTCATGTGATAAGAATACTTGGTACATGTTGTGATCAATTGATAGTTAAAATTTCAATAAATTATGGAAGGTATTACCATTATAATGGCTTGGCCAAATCACTCTAGAATAGTTGCACAAATGCACATAACCACCTAAAAACCAATAAACTATGGATACCCTCTATATGGGATGGATGAAATTGTAGACATAACCATAAAATATTAATGGGAGATATAGAATTATACATATAATATATTTATAATGACTATAATATAAACATATAAATTAAACAGGTGATGCTCAATGAAATCGGTGCACCCACATGATAGTTTATAGAATGAAAAATCTTGAAAAATGAGTTATAGACCACACAAATAATACTCTTAAAACTCTCCTCATCCAGTATCTACCTCTATTTTGTCGTTTATTTTAAGAGATCTAAAAAATGGATCAATTACCTAAAAATAGGATATATCATCATGCACCAAAATATCATATAATATTTAAAGGGAAAAGTTGAAGGTAGGCAAGGGAATGAAGGAATTATTAGTGTGATTCAATCGTGATAGATGGATATGGAATCATATTTCAGAATGTGATGAAACAAAAAAATCATAGTTCTAGGATTGAGATGGGGTTCTTCCAAAATATATATGGGATCTATGAGTTTTTTCATAAATACAGATCCCCTTCCTCCTATATTAAAAAACTTCTCAGGAATTTACATAATGCGTAAATGATTTAGAAATCGTGTAAAGGTCGGTTTTCCCATGGAAAATCACTTTAAATGACTTCAAAAGTTCTACACAAATCATTACATGTTGTGTAATGGATACATATCATGTATTCCAATTACACAACATGTAATTGACCTACATCCATTCTACATCCCCCTTGTTACCTTCCTATCAAAATAAACCAACTAGACCACAACCCGACTTTTGGGTCTAATCAAAAAGGAGACCTTCACAAAATCATAGATAAAAATTTAAAACAATCCATGACTAATGAAAAACACATTTTCTACAGTCTTCCCCCATAATGGCACTCATCTTATAGTTTAACTTCCATGGGTGGTGAAACACTATATGAGAACTACTCTATCCATTAGCCCCATATGTCAGCCTCCCACTCCCATGTATCATCTTGTACATAGTCATCCTTCCATTGAAAACATACTAAAGGAGTAGACCTATAAGTACCCATCCTTAAAACATTACTTAATATTGAATTAAATTTAATAATTCACATTGAGGATCTTTTCAGGTTTAGAGTTTTAGAGAATTAGGACATAACTATTACATATCAAAGATTAAAATGTAGACACATCTACTTAGTTTCCATTTTTATCAGAAAATAAAAACTCTTGAGCAAAAGAGTCATGTCTAGTTATTGTTTTAGACAGCATGACATTTCCTTGATCCCACCCTTGACCCTATTCCACTTTACGTCCTCTGAAAAACATTTTAAAAAAACATGGGATAAGTATAAAAAGATCAGTAAGGATTATAACAATACGAAAAGAAAACATTAGTCCATGTATACATAAGAATCAATGAAATTCATTCTTTACTCATAAAACATAAGCAATTTAACATACCTCATGAAATCATAAGATTTAAGCATAACTCAATAGAAATATTAAGACATAAAGGTAACATGAGGAATTCATAAAATTATTACGTAGGGAGTAACTCTAATGGTTACGTTTGGAATACCCACCACAGTATATTCCCTAAATCTCTTCGGAGAAACCTTAGCATTTAACCCCTTCGCGTTACCCAATGCATTGGAGAGCTATATCGGGCTCACCCACCATTAGTTTATCACGGAACCAGCCATCTTCATAAGCAATGACCAATAAACATAACATAATCATAGCACATAACTTAATAATAAAGGAAAGATACCATTCCCAGATTGCAATAACAATATAACATTTAAGACATTGAAATAATGAATCCATTCTAAAAACCATTTTCAAAACCATTTAAAGCATTTAATAAAGTGATTTTTGAATCAAAGTGTCCCATAACACTTTGAAGCTTTTAAAATTTTAAACCATTAATATCCATATAAATAAATCCATATAACCATTTTTAAAACATTGATATTAATGAGAAATAATTATAAGAATAAATAATTAAAACATTTAAAATGATATTTTAGTTAAAAGGTTTCTAACAAAATGAGAGACACATGAATACAAATAATTGAGGAATAAAATTTAATCAGAACATTATAATATCATGAGAATAAAGGGATTCATGTTATATTATTCCAATGGACAGTATATACACCATATAATAGTGAATTGGTGCATAACAACAATGAAGTATCAATAGAATTGTAAAATGAGATCAAATCCCTTATAAAGAAGGTATCCTTAAATTAAGGATAAATAAATCTCATAATTATGTGTGAAAAATATAAATACACCCAATATAAGTGGTTATTTTGTGTAAAACAACCAGAGTTCATTCCCACATATTCATATAATGAAATATTCTATAATTACAAGTTGAACCCAAAGAAATTGGGTTAAGAAGTTCCCTTGTAAAAATTCGACTGCCTAATGGCGTCACATTAAAATTCCAAAAATGATTCGATTAGACAAAAAGGGTATATAATCACTTGGAGATAAATTTTACATCAATAAGGATATATAATAACATATCCCAACATAATAATACATAAATTTAATGACCTAAAAAAATAATTCTTTTAAAAAGAGGAGGCTGAAAGGCTCCCTTATCGACATGGGTAACTTTCGAAGCGTACACCCCATGAAAGAAGGACTATACAACATTGATGTAAATAATAATAAATGAAAGTATATTACACAAATAGTAGAATAATTTTCAGTACATACACCACTCAAAGGAAATGTTGGATAATGTAGCATAAATCTCACGGGAATAAAAGTGAGATGAAAAATCTATTACGAAAACTCGGAAGCCTAACATCGCCACTTAAAACATCCAAAAATGGATTTATGAGATCAAATAGGGTCTCTCATAATATTAACATTAAAAGTAAATAATGAGGAATATAATCCCCAAAAATAAGAATGATGAGCCTAAATTAAATGACCTAAAAGAGAGTACATAAAAAGGAGAGAGGTAGAATCCCTTACCTCAAGTCCGACATGTCATGTTCGTTTCTTTATATTCCTAAATAATAAACATTGTTCAATTTATAATTGATTATGGAACTAATTTATAGATTATTATTCAGTTTGTATCACGTATTATAATGTTATAATAATTGGTTAATAATGTGAGTTCATATCAGATGTTTTTGTCGATGTTTGGTACATGAGTCAAAAATGAACTTGATTGAAAATGATTGTCCATGTAGTTTTAAGTAAATCATGTACAGAATAGTATTAATGATTTAAGTATCAAATATATCTAGTACATATTCATTTTATACTATTCCATAACATTTTGAGATAAAAAAGAAATGAAATGCACCGTTCATGGAGACGGTAGGCCGTACGTACGCATGAACGCTACTTTCATTTCTTTGTCATATTAATGGAATTAAAAATAAATGACATATATATATATATTATAATTCCAGTATAATATATATATTATATAGGTCACATATGTTCCATAATCTCATTCTTTATACATTCCTTGTATTGCATGAACGAGTCACATCACTTGAGGGGGCGGTAGTCCACACTTCCTCGTATGAAATTATCGCATTTGAACAACATGCAAAGCATAAAGGTATATTTTAAATATAAAATACAGAATCATAGAGAGGAAATAAATATAATATATATAATATAAAAATAGTTCCATCATAATTTCCACCATGAGAGGTGGTAGGAGAATATAGAACAATCATCGTTTCGTGAGGCAGTAATTCGCCGTCCATAGAAACAGTATGTCCTTTAACCATCAGACGGAGGTGTGTGTAAGTGTAGACCGAATACTTATAATAGAAAAATACTATTATATTTATGATACTGGTGTTGTTACAAAATAAAGGAATAAAAAGCGATTAGGGTGTTGGAGAAGCAAAATAAAACAAAATAACACAAGTGAAGACATTGCCTTTAAATTGGGTAACTCCCTATGGTTTGAACCAAAAGGGTTTCTTGAAGAGAATTCATCCTAAGGTGAGGATTCAATGATGAATATAGGGATGTGGAGAGATGAAATGGGCATGGGTTGGCTAAGCAAAATGCTTGAGAGGTTTGGGTATGGAGGTAAAGGTGGGGGCCTTTTATAAGAGAAGAGGAAGGGCACTGTTGGAATGTTATAAAATATCACTATATTATAAAATGATTTTCGGATATTAAAGGTCCAAAAAGGATATATTTTGAGCCTAAGGTGATAAGGATTCGAAATACACCCATAATATAGGTGTGTGACAGGTTTAAGACTTATATATTACCCTATCTTCTCAATTTATTTAAATCGTTCATTTATGAGGTAATCACTGTATCATCACGGTGTCATTTATAAATTAATTTAATTAATATCAAATTATTATAAAAAAAATATCATGATGTAGGAAATATTTTTGGATTTCTAATGAATATTTATATTAAATAATATGACTTGTATAACCCCATGTAAAAATTGTTTTAGTAAAGGAATACATGCTTGTGACATTTTAATTTTAACGTGAAATGAAAAGTTATTAATGTCATTTTCCTACCAAAGTGGATGGGGTCCCCACGTTGACCCATGGATTATCTTTTTCGGACAGGACTCATCCAATAAGGGTAGGAAATGTGTCAAGGTCATTTTATATTATTATAACATTATCTTTACCCTAAATTACACGAGTTACCTTTAATCGTGATTAATAAAACTTATAAGTTACAATTCACCAAAAAAAATATTTTAATCCCAGAGAACCAAATTTTACATCCTATTGACAACCATGTCTGTTGGATTTTTGAAATTCAAATAACAGAAGTGGAAATGTATCATTAAAACGAAAAATATATTTTTTAACTACCACTTAGTGGTTTCACTATTCATCAAAAATTGAAGTTTTTCAGAAAAATACAAAAACTTTACCCAAAGATATATTTGATATTCCGAATTCAAAAATGATGTATATTTTACAAAATTAAAAACATATAAGTTTCATTAATTAATTTAATAATTAATTCCTTTTGTCAGAACAAATAGCATGTTTTTATGAAACAATATTTATCAAATGATTGACACTAGTTTAAGTCCAATTTTAAAGAGAAATTAATTACAATGACCACTATTGGATTAAATATTAAAAATATATTATAATTTGACTTTAAAAACAATTAAAAAGATAATCAAATCATATATATAAATTAGATTAAAAAGATGTTTTGAATTAAAATTCAACATTTTTTCACTATTCATTAAAAAAATGTACTTTATCGGAAAAATTCCAAAAATTTACACAACGTAAATTTTGATGTCCATATTATCAAGAATAATTTAATTTGGTCCAATAGAGTGTATAAGAGTGAACAAAACTATTTTAAAGAGGGTTCACCATCAAAAGGTGATAAATCGACCTTTTAGTGAATTTTAGAGTATTTATGCTTAAAAATGATTTCTTTTCTTATTTTAATCCTTTATCTTTTATTGGATAAATGTAAAAACATTTAACAAACATATATAATAATATTTTAGTTATTTCTATTCATTATCTCTAATAAAACGGCTAGGCGTTAACTTCCATTTAAAATAATATTATTTTATTATTAGAGTGCAACGTAAAATTTCAAAGAAACTCGTTGTTGCGTATTGGAAACACCATCAAGCATAGCGTTCCCTTTAAAGTAATATTAATATTTTATTAAAAAATATTTATAAATTTGAAAAATTAAAATTCTTTATTTACCTCGGATGTTATATCCTTCCCCCCTTTGGGGAATTGCGTCCTCGCATTTTTAAAATTGGGCTTCGAAACATCATTGAAAGATCCACAATGGAAAATGAGTAAATTAAAATGTCACTTTAAAAGAATGAAAGGGAAGTACAAAGGTCACACGAGTTAACCCATACTAGGATTCCATGTAGGATAACATGGACATGGAGGAGAAAAGAAAGGGTCATGTTCTGATGGAGAGTGATAGAAAACATGATTAAGAGAAAGTTAACCACAAGAAAATCACAAACTTGTGATGGTTTAAATGGTATTTGATTCCCCAGTAGGAAAATTTAATGGAGAAATTTTTTGTTTAATGTTACTTTTCATTGAGGAATTTATTTATGAGCTTAAATAAATCATAAGGGAACATACTTACTTGTCGTGTAGACTTTCATCTTTTACTATATTTCTAACAAAAACTCATACTTTCTCAAAATGATTAGTATTTAGGATGACTTGTTAACATTAAGAGAGCTATAAACAACATCTAGAGAATTACATATTCCACAAAAGAAAACTATATAATTCCCATGTCCTTAGACAAAAACTAAAACCAAAACCAAAATTGTTAGTATGAGATCAGATAATCCACAAAAGGATAATCCTTTATAAAAAGAAAATATATTCTTAATCTCCCAAATTTGTCCAACAAAACCAAAAGTTCAAAGAAGATCATTTGATAATCAATTTTTCAATAAAATCCTTCAATGTAAACCAAACTAAGATGGAAGCCCAAGTTTTGAAGGATTTAATCACATAGTCTTCCAAGGTAAATCTTAACATTTATCTCCAAATAACATCAGTTACTCATAAAGTCTCATGCTGAAAACTAAGTAACCTAATCACACATCCTAAAAGATAGGTTAATAATTTCCATAGATTACCCAAAATCAACTTACTTTTGATTCATAAAATCATCTAACTAAAAATAATTAGTCAAACTAACGAGGGACTTCACATAGTCCAAAGGTAGGTGATAAATACAAGTCGCACTTTGGTTGTGGGTTCGATTCCCGCAGATTTGTCCGACGCGACGGGTTGTCACACGATATGTGTGTTTTCCTTTTTCCAAAACTATATAATTCTTCAATCAATCCCCAAAATGAGAAAAAAAATTTCAAAAATAAACATAAAAAATTTTAACCTCAAGTTTATCTCATTCCTTTCATATTCCATCATATCATAGAGTAACCCATAATTACCTAAAAAGTAAGGATCATATAAACCCGAATGGTTACCTTTATAATTATTACCTGAACTTACACATCGATTTTGTTATCTCGTACATGATGCATTAGAGAACTCACCAAGGATCAAGAGGTTGATCATGACTCCTGATAGTTGGTTCAGAATAACTACAAGATTTCTCATTGAATCCCCCATTTCATCTAGTCTCCTATTCAGAGAACCACCACATTTTCCTTCAAACCCATTGTCACTTTGGTTCCTACTATATCCATCCAGTTACTAAAACAAAAAAGTTCAGTTTGAGTATATCAACAAAATAATCTTGTACTAAAGAGGAAGATAAACACTAAGATTTACTTATCCAAGTTATCTCAAACTCATTCCAACATTCAAAAATAACAATGAATCTATCTAATATAATAACCATTATGATTATACACAACTTGTCACTTATGATTAAACAACACTCTAACCTCTAAAGTTATCTAATCTGACCTATGATACCATCTATAAGGACTCGTCCCTAAAAAAATTACTTAATATTGAATTAAATTGAATAATTCACTTTGAGGATCTTTTCAGGTTTTGAGTTTTATAGAATTAAGACATAACTATTACATCTCAAAGAATAAAAAGTAGACACATCTACTCAGTTTCAATTTTTTTTTACAAAATAAAAACTCTTGATCAAAAGAGTCACATCCAGTTCCTGTTTTAGACAGCATGACATTTCCTTGATCCCATCCTTGACCCTATTCCACTATATGTCCTGTGAAAAACATTTCAAAAAAACATGGGATGAGCATAAGAAGCTTAGTAAGGGTTATAAAAATATGGAAAGTAAACATTAGTCCATGTATACATAAGAATCAATAAAATTATACTTTACTCAGAAAACAAACGCAATTTAACATATACCTCGTGAAATCATAAGATTTACGCATAACTCAATAGAAATCATAAGACATAAAGGTAACTTGAGTCATTCATAAAATTCATACATAGGGATGAACCCTCATGGTTACATTTAGAATACCCATCACGGTATATTCCCTAAATATCATCGGAAAAACCTTAGTGTTTAACCCTTTCTCGTTACCCAATGCATTAGAGAGCTATATCGGGCTCACCCGCCGTTAGTTTATCACGGAACCACCCGTCTTCATAAAAAAATCCCAATAACCATAACATAATCATAGCACATATCTTAAGAATAAAGGAAAGATAACATTCCCACAGTGAAATAACAATATAACATTTCAGACATTGAAATAATGAATCCATTCTAAAAACCATTTTCAAAACCATTTAAAACATTTATTAAAGTGATTTTTGAATCATAGTGTCCCATACCACTTTTAAGCTTTTAAAATTTTAAAACATTTATATCCATATAAATAAATCCATAAAACCATTTTGAAAACATGGATGTTAATGAGAAACATTTATAAGAATAAATAATTAAATCATTTAAAACGATATTTTAGTTAAACAGATTTTAAAAAAATGAGAGACATTTGAATACAAATAATTGAGGAATAACATTTAATCAGAACTTTATAATATCATGAGAATAAATGGATTCATGATATATTATTCCAAATGACAGTATATACACCATATAAGAGTGAATTGTTTCATAACAACAATGAAGTCTCAATAGAATTGTAAAATGAGATGAAATCCCTTATAAAGAAGGTATCCTTATATTAAGGATAAATCAATCTCATAATTATGTGTGACAAATATAAATACACCCAATATAAGTGTATATTAAGTGTAAAACAACCAGAGATCATTCACACATATTCATAGGATGGAATATTATATAATTACAAGTTGAACCCAATGAAATTGGGTTAAGAAGTTCCCTTGTAAAAATTCGACAGCCTAACGGCGTCACTTTAAAATTCAGAAAACGAGTTGATGAGAAAAAAATGGTATCTCATGACTTGGAAATAAATTTTACATCAATAATGATATATAATAATATATCCCAACATAATAATATGTAAATTAAAAGACCTAACTAAAAGAAGTCTTTTAAAAAGAGGAGGGTGAAAGGTTCCCTTACCGACTTGGGTAACTTTCGAAACATACACCCCAAGAAAGAAAGACTATAAAACATTGATGTAAATACTCATAATGATAGTATATTACACAAATAGTAGAATAATGGGAAGTACATACACCACTCAAATTAAATGGTGGAAAATGTAGCATAAATCTCACAGGAATAAAAGTGAGATGAAAAATCCCTTACGAAAACTCGGTACACTAACGACGCCACTTAAATCTTCCAAAAATGTATTTATGAGATCAAATTGGGTCTCTCATAATATTAACATAAAAATTAAATAATTAGGAATAGAAAATAACATCCCCAAAAATAATAAGATGAGCTTAAAAGAAATGACATAAAAGAGAGTACTTAAAATGAAAGAGAGAGGTAGGATCCCTTACCTCAAGCCCGACTTGTCTTGTTCGTTTCTTTATATTCCTGAATAATAATCTTTGGTCAATTTATAATTGCTTAAGTACCTGCTTTAAAGATTATTATTCAGTTTATATCACATATTATAATGTTATAATAATTGGTTAATAATGTGAGTTCACATCAGACATTTTTTTCGATGTTTGGTACATGAATCAAAAATGAACTTGTTTGAAAATGATCGTCCATGTTGTTTTAAGTAAAACATCTCCAGAGTAGTATTAATTATATAAATATAATATAAATCCAGTACATATTAATTTTATACTATTCCATAACATTTGAAGATAAAAAAGGAATGAAATACACCGTTCATGGAGACGGTAGACCTGACGTACGCATGAACACTACTTTCATTTATATGTCATATTAATGGAATTAAAAATAAATGAGAGATATATATATTATAATTATATTATAATATATATATTATATAGGTCACATATTTTCATTAATCTCATTATTTATACATTCCATGTATTTCATGAACAAGTCACGTCACTTGAGGGGACGGTAGTCCACACTTTCTCGTATGAAATTATCGCATTTGCACAACATGAAAAGAATAAAGGATTGTTTTAAATATAAAATACAGAAGCATAGAGGGGAAATAAATATAATATATATCATATAAAAATATTTCTATCATAATGGCCACCATGAGAGGTGGTAGGAGAAGATAAACAATCATCATTTCATGAGGCAGTAATTCGCCATCCACAGAAAGAGTATGTTCTTTAACCATCAGACGGAGGTGTGTATAATTTGATCTCAAATAATTCTTATAAAAACATCATAGTATATTTAAGATACTGTTTTTGTTACAAAATAAATTAATAAAAATAGTTTAGGGGGTTGGAGAAGTAAAATAAAAGAAAAGAACACAAGTGGAGACATTACCTTTAAATCGGGTAACTCCCTTTGGTTTGAATCAAAAGGGTTTCTTGAAGAGCTTAATGCCTAATGTGAGGCATAAATTATTAAGAGAGGGATGTGGAGAGATTAAATGGGCAGGTGTTGGTCGATCCAACGGCTTGAGAGGTGTGGGTAAGGAGGTAGAGGTGGTGGCCTTTTATAAGAGAAGAGCAGGGGCACTCTTGGAATGTTATAAAATATTACTTTATTATAAAATGATTTTCTGATTTTAAAGGTCCCAAAAGGATATATATCGAGGATAAGGTGATAATGATCCAAAATACACCCATCTAAAAGGGTTGTGATATGTGTAAGACTTAGATTTTACCCTATATTCTCATTTTATTTAAATCGTTCATTTATGAGGTAATCACTGCATCATCATGGTGCAATAAATAAATTAATTTATTTAATGTCTAAAAATTATAAAAAAATATCATGATTTAGGAAATATTTTTATCCTTATAATGAATATTTATAGTCAAAATATGACTTGTATAACCCCATGTAAAAATTGTTTTAGTAAAAAAATACATGTTTGTGACATTTTAATTTTAACTTTAAATAAAAAGTTATTAATGTCATTTTCCTGTCAAAGTGGCTCCATGGGGTCCCCAAGTGACCCATCGATTTTCTTGGTCGTCCATGACTCATAAAATAAGGGTATCACATGTGTCAAGGATCTTTCATATTATTATAACATTATCTTTATCGTAAATTACACTAATTACCTTTAATCGTGATTAATAAAACATAAAAGATACTATTCACCAAAAAAATATTTTAATCCCAGTGAACCAAATATTACATCCTAATGGCATCCATGTATGTCATATTTTTGAAATTCAAATCATAGAAGTGGATCTGTTTCATTTAAACAAAAAATCAGTTTTTTAACTACCACTTAGGGGATTCACTATTCATCAAAAATTTATGTTTTTCAGAAAAATACAAAATATTCACCCTGAGCTATATTTGATATTCCGAATTCAAAAATGATTTCTATTTTAAAAAATTCAAAACATATTAGTTTCATTAATTAATTTAATAATTAATTCCCATTTTCAGAACAAATAGCGTGTTTTTATGAAACAATATATATTAAAAGATTGACACTAGTTTAAGTCCAATTTCAAAGTGAAATTAATTAAAATGAACACTATTGGATTAAATGGTAAAAATATATTATAATTTTAATTTACAACCAATTCAAAATATAATCTAAAAATATAAATAAATTAGAATAAAAAGTGGTTTTGAATTAAAATACAATATTTTTTACTATTCACTAAAAAATGAACTTTATCGGAAAAATACCAAAAATTTACACAACGTAAATTTTGATGTCCCGATTATAAAGAAGAATTTTATTTGGTCCAATAGATATTATAAGAGTGAACAAAACTATATTAAATAGGGTTCACCATCAAAAGGCGTTAAATCAACATTTTAGTGAATTTTAGAGTATTTATGTTTAAAATTGAATTCTTTTCTTATTTTAAGCCTTAATTTTTATTGGATAAATGTAAAAACATTTATAAAACATATATAATCATATTTTAGTATTTATATTCATTCCTGCTAATACAATTTCTTGGCATTAACTACCATTTAAAATAGTATTATTTTGTTATTAGAGTGCAACGTAAGAGTTCAAAGAAACTCGTTGTTGTGTATTGGGTACACCATCGAGCATAGAGTTCCCTTTAATGTAATATTGATATATTTATTAACAAATATTAATAAATATGAAAAAGTAATATTCTTTATTTACCTAGGATGTTACAAGTCCAGCTTCATTAAGCCTATGTTATATGATTAATTATTCACATATGATGCTCCTCGAATGTAGAATAATCATCTTACTCAAATTCCATGGGATAAAAATAATGATACTATTGTGTATAATACCGGTGAAGTGGTGAAAAGTGGAAGATTCCATTCATGGAACGGTACCTTTGAGGTATTAGAAAGTGATAGGATACCATGTCAACACTCTCGACAATATAAAATGGCCCAACAGATTGAGGAGAAATCTTCCCTTCCTCTTCAAACAATGTATGCACAATCTAGGGTGATACCCACAGGAAAAATAATCCCTAACCATGAAATTGGAATGTCTTTGACAATGATTGGTAATATATTTTTATCTAGACTATGAAATATAAATATGCTTCCAGCTTAGCCGAACCTACATAGACTTCTATTCAATTATATGAGGACTTATTGGGGAAACCTTATGTTCTTCAAGTAAGCACTAGTTTGAATAGAATTACCTACAATTTAGGCCCTTCAATGTATCTATAAAACTTTTCTCATGAAATAAATTATTATAGACTAAATATATGAGAGGGATATGTTACTCCCACTAACAATTTAAATAAAGGACATTGGACCAGAGCATGTACTTTAAAACATTAATCATCTATTCTGACAATCAATAAGTCTGAGGGAGAATGTTTGTACTTAGAAGCACCTATATACCCATTTTCATCTACAACTCTTACTAGAACTATGATATCATACATGATTCCCTATCAGAGATAACAGTACAACGGACCTTGTTTAGTCTTTTTATCTCACATTCATATAGTCATTATCTCTCAACAACTGATAATGTATCCTAGATATAAAGGAAGTGGGGTATCTTCATATGACAATCATTGAAAACCCGTACAATATCTCCACATCTAGTCTCCCTTTGTAAGATGACTACAAATCCAATGAAACATCTTATCATTTAAATTCGGGGACTCGAAGAATATATTACAATTCTATTGGTATCTGGTGCTTCACTTTCACCTGATGATAGTTGGAACACCTAGTAATAAAGCCTAATATATGAAATTTTATCCTAGGACACCAATATTGGCATCTCATATCATGATACATATTGGATATACCATGATAAACCACATATTTATAAGTATGGGACCCACAACTCAGCTCCTCTCTCATATATGTAGGAACCCAAACACATACATGTATACCAAAACTGATGTCTCTAACATAGACCAATCTGGAGGTGAGTCATCATCCAAAACACTTTTATAGAGAACTAAACCCAAAGGATCTAAAAATTGTCATCTCATCACCATATCATAGAGGAAATATGAAACTATCAAGGGTGAGATTTAATACTTATTCTTACTGTCAATAAACTCAAAATATAGCTCAAAAATAGTTCCATCAATTTTCATTCATCACTGGCTTCCCAAATGGCTTCTTCTTGGTTTTTTTACCCCACACATCAACTACAACATAAAATTTTCTAGGTGTATAGGTTCGCTCAATATTAAATTAATGAGTATATTCAACTTATATTCATGGTTTGTGATTCAATTCACACTTTTTAATGATATATTTCAGGGTAGTGTATTCCATATACACCACAATTTCTCAGATAACTAATAGTGTCTCCACAACGAAAGTCATGAAAAAATGTTGTGAGATCAAGGTCATGGGTCATGTAGTTTCTCTAACAATGCCTCAACTTCCATGATGTGTACACATTGGATCAATCTTCTGGCATCATCAATACTCCTATTCCAATGATTGATTCATCATAAAACATGGTATAACCTCCATTGGGATTCAGATTAATCAGAATATATGATGATACAAGCCTCCTTTTAATCTCTTAAAAGGATTTCCTGCAATCTTTAGACCATAAGAACATAAAACCATTATTTATATGACTATTAAGAGGTAATTAAATTCTTGAGTATCACTCAATGATATTCATGTAATATCCATCCAACCCCATTAATATCTATATATCAAACATATTCTTGGGATGATCCCAGAAAAGAACATCACTAACATTCTCTCGGTTAATGGAGACTCGTGATTCTAATATGATATGACCCAAAAAGGTAATTTTTATCCATAAGTGGATTATTTAAATTTTGGAATAATGATGATGATATCTCAGTGTAATAATATCGATATCAAGGATCTTATCATAGTAGATATGGGTGTGAGAATACACCAATATGTCATCCATAATGCCTGTGTAAATAGAATCTAGATAGGGATGGGACACCCTATTCACCAAATCTATGAAAATAATGGTCAAATTCAAAATACCGAATGGAATAATGATGTACTCATATGGACCATACCTTTTATAGAAATATGTACGAGTTATGTATAATGACATTACTCGAACATGAGGATATTCTGATCATAGGTATATCATAGAAAACACCATGGATCAATGAAACTGGTCAAAGAGATCATCTATTCCATGTTGGGGATAATGGTTCTCAACCATAATTTTTTTTAACCATCTGTAATCCATTCATATAAGAATGTTCCCATCCGACATCATGGTGAAAAGCATCGGAGAACCCTATGAGGATTTACTATGGGATATAAGACTATTTCCCTATAAATCCTATTTCTACCACTTGATCTCCAAGAGCTCAATAGAAGTCATCATGAACATAATAATGGAAACTAGATTTGAAACTATAATGATAGAAATTATAATCTCGAACTCACTCTATTATAATGTAGGATAGAAAGATCATTTGGAAATACGTCCCTAAAATGATCTACTATCTAATGGATGTCAACCTAAATTAAACCCTGACCCACTAGTAAGAGATTATTAATCTGGTTATTCCCTCTACCTAACATATGATTCTCTAGTCGAGCTCTACTAGTCTATACATTCCACTCACCCATATATAGAAAAAAACTTCCCTTTTTTGATTTAAAATACACCCTTTAGGGAAAAATTATTATGATTTCATGATGTATAACAAACCAATGTATCTCGAGAATGACATCAAAGCCCATCATGATGAAAATAATACCCCATATGATACGATAACACCCTACCTCAAGGGACTGTTTATGAATTGGTATATTCCATCTAACCATATACCAAACTATGTATCTAGGGTCATTAAACCACACAAATACTATATTTTAAGCCTAAGGCATTCAATGATATGTAAGAATATGAAGGAGTGTAAAGCGCCTGAATAAAATAAAGATTATATTATTGTAGATGATACAAGAATAGTACATCATTCAATAGATGGTCCTCCAGCCTGATCTTCTGGTATCATCTATAGTGCTTGCAATTTACTTGATCCATAACCCTATGCAACAACTATGCTCCCATGATCAATATTATTCTTATAGCGCTTCTTGTGATTAGGTGTCTAGATAACGTGGACACAACTTCCTCTTCATATATTCATGATATTTCTACTCCAATTTCCCATTTTACATTGTGTAAAAGAACCTTCCCATAATGGTGGAGAAATTTCAGATTCTATTACACTAGAATCTAATGTAAAGGTCTGACAGAATCTCTAAATGTTCTACATACGGTCAAATGAACATCACTCTAGTGGGTCTCTATCGAACTGAGATTTCAGATTCCCCTATCATTTACAATGATGACACACCATGGGGCTACGATCATGGGTACTCTGGCTACCACTTCTATCGGGAGAAACCTCATGAAATCACTTCCTTCTATAAAACATAATACTAACCTGGTGCAATGTTTTTCCCCTATATATAGTTCTATCATCCAACATTTGGTTTCTATTAATGATAAGATCCTACTTGAATATTTCATAAAATATAGGTAGGAGAAATAAATTCACCCGATTACGGATGGAATACATGAACCCATCCTCAATGAGTCGAAAAAGTGAAATATCATAACTACCTAGAACACGTGAGAGGTGTTATACTTATTGAAACATGATAAATATTACATAACTAACATATAACACTTCTCGATATGTTTGAACACTTTGGATATGTAATCTCTTAATTTCAGAGTAAAGAACTGATCAGAGAATGTACTCTAGAAATCATCCCTTACCATGCCCTGATGATGACTATCCTGGGTAAATACATTCCACAAATGAATTGCCATGACACACTTCATGTACATATAATTCATGATCCTCAAATCATGAGGCATCTCCAACTGATCAATTTTAGAAATCGTGACCTCTATCCAAGACTCAGTTGCCTATGGACCACCTGCTTCTTAGAAGGTAAGTGGATGCTGCTCTAGGAACTCACATGATAGATAATCCATTATATGAACATCCCACATAGCACCTTTCATGGACTACATCAGACCTAATAAACATTCATGAACCCGAGTGTTTGTTCCTTGATCATGTACAATAATCAGTAACTCAAGTGTCACTCCTTACAATACTATTAGAGGATAAGGTCCTACCGTATCTGGATCATGGTCATTTACACCCTCCTAGATCATGTCACAAAGAGGTTATGGCATCATTTGTCTGCAAATTCTTATGACACACCTTTTAAAATCATAAATGGTAAAATATAACAGCAGTGATGAAAGATGAATTAATGAAAGGTCATATTACCTATAATATACTACCCTGAATACATTCTTAGAAGTACAAGTATTTTTAAGTGATCAATTATATAAAACATTGGTTTTGATATATGAAGTGTAAAAATCACCTTACATCGTCATTTACTGGAAACCATATCATTCATTTTATATTTAATTTCAATGTTCACTCATTTACCTCTCCAAACGTGACAAGGTACGATAAGTATGTGCAACCATTGCATTTGTATGAAATTTTTCAAATTTAGATTTTTTATTTTATTATTACATAAATCATGGTTTTATTTAAATTAGGGTAATTGGGGTTTCGCTTAGTGGTAAGCACCCATTAATTCTACATTAAAAATAGGGGATCAATACCCATTGGGCACAAGGTACTGTAGCGTAATGTAGCAGCGGAAGAACTGTAGCGGTGGCATGTCACTATAGCGGTGGCAGAGTACTATAGCAGCTGTGGGTTGTAACACCCTGAGCTTCCATGGTACACATCTCTTTGAATAATACAGTAGCGTGTGGTGTACACAGCTTTGAGTTCTAACACACGCCACAACCAATCAAAGTAGCCGTTATGAATATTAATACATAATTTTTGAAATTTTATAAATTTTATTTTTCCAAATGGACATCGTTTTTGTATTCGTAATATCAAAATTATCCTACGTAGAATTTTTTGTAACTTTCTGAGAACATCCAATTATTTATGAATAGTGAAAAATACATAAAACAACTTTTTTAATCAAAATAATTTATTGTGATAAACTATACTATTTCATGGTTTTAAAGTATAATTAGAATATATTTTTTCCATTTTATCCAATGGTGGCCATTAGAATTAATTTAACATTGAAATTGGGCATGAACAATTGGCAATCTTTTGATATAAATTGTTTCTTAAAAACACGCTATTTGTTATGACAACGGGAATTAATTATAAAATTAATTAATGGAACTTATATGTTTGGAATTTTTTAAAATAGACATCATTTTTGAAATCGGAATATCAAATATATGTTAGGGTGAATTTTTGGGATTTTTCTGAAAAACGACAATTTTTTATGAATAGTGAAACCACTAAGTGGTACTTATAAAAACTGATTTTTCATTTAAATGAAATTTTACCACTTATGTGTTTTGAATTTCAAAAATCCTACATACATGGTTTTCATTAAGAAGTAAAATGTGGTTCAATGAGATTAAAATAATTTTTGGTGAATAGTAACTTTTAAGTTCTTAATCGCGATTAGAGGTAATTAGTGTAGTTTAAGGTAAAAATAATGTTTTAATAATATGAGATGAGCTTGACACATGTCCTACCCTCATTGTATGTGCAATGGCCGACCATGAAAATCCATGGGTCAACTTGGGGACCCCATGGAGCCACTTTAGTTGGAAAATGACATAAATACCTTTTATTTAATGTTAAAGTAAAAAATGACACAAACATGAAATGTTTTACTAAAACAATTTTTACATGGGGTTATACAAGTCATATTTTTGACTATAAATAGTCATTGGAAAACTAAAAATATTTCCTACATTATAGTATTTTTTTAAAAAAATTTAGACATTAAATAAATTAAATTATTTATGACATTATGATGATGTAGCGATGACCTCATTATTTAACGATTTAAATAAAATGAGAAGATAATGTAATATCCAAGGCTTACACTTGTCCAAATACTATTGGATGAGTTTATTTCGAACCCTTATCACATTATCCTAGAATTATATAAGTGTGGGACCTCTAAAATACGAATCTCATTTTATAATAAAGTGACTTTTCTTTACTTTCCAAGAGTGCCCCTCCTCTCCACTTATAAAAGGCCCCCACCTCTACCACCTCATTCACACTTTCAAGGCATTTGGCTCGGCCAACCTCTGCCCAAATAGTCTCCCATATTCCCTCCCTTACTCCTAGAATCCTCACTTTGGGCATAATTCTTCCCAAGGAAGCCTTTGGCTCAAATCAAAAAAAGTTACCCGGTTTTTTAGGTAATGTCTTCTCTAATGTTGTTTTGTTTTATTTAGCTTCTCCAACCCCTTAAACTCTTTTTATTCCCTTATTTTTTGACAACACCATTATCTAAAATATACTAGGATGTTGTTATGATAAGGATTTGGTTTAAAATTACACACACCTTCATCTAATGGTTAAAGAACTTACTGTTTCTGTGGGTGGCGAAATACTGCCTCACGAAACGATGATTGTTCAATATTATTTTAACACCTATAATGGTGGCCATTTTGATGAAACTATTTTCATATATGATATATATATTATGTTTATGTTTTCATTATGCTTCTTTATTTCTCATTTATGTCATACTTTATGATTTCCATTATGGGTAAACGCGATAATTTCATTTTAGGAAGTGCGGACTACCGCCCCCTCAAAGTGATGTGAATCGTTAATGCCATATGTGGGATGTATAAAGGATGGAGTAAATTATATTATATAAGATATTATACTGGAACTATATTATACCTTTATATAGTTATAACTTCATTCCATTAATTACAAAATATAAATGAAAGTAGCGTTCATGCGTACGTACGGCTTACCGTCTCCATGAACGATGCATTTCATTTTTTACCTCTAAATGTTATGTAATATTATAAATGCATTTATATACTGGATATATATGAGATATATGATATATATATCATGAATATAATTCTGGATTTAATGGATATATCACCACATGAACAACATGTAATTATAAGAAGTTTATTTTTGACTCAAGTACCAAAGATCGACAAAACGACCGTTATTAACTTAAATAATTACATAATTTTCATAAAATGGTAATAAGTGATATAAATGGAATAAAAAACATGAAAAAGGTTCTTAAGAAATTATAAATTAACTCTAGTTTATTATTCAGGAGGTTAAACAACGTTCAAGTCAAGACAGGACGCAAGGTAAGGGAATTTCTTAACCCAACTTCCATTCTTTGGGTTAATATACTACCTTCAAATTATTTCATGATATTATTATGTATTATTTTTTATTTTTACTTTATTTATGTGTACCTATAGTGAATACACATAATAGATCTATTTTATTTTAAAAATGATCTTTTTAAGGACTTCGTCTCAATCTCCTTTCATTGAGGCATATTTGGTTTTATACACAACTTTCTTTTATACAGTGTATAAACCCCTTTGACTTTTACGTTTATTCAAAAGGAATCTTTTTTATATGAAGTGTTTTACTAAATGACAAAAAGGGAATTTTTTTATTTCTGTACATATGCGGCGACAATGACTTCTCCTCCACCGTGACCATTATTTGAGTTTCGGCTTCCTCTACAAGCCATTACTTTTTTTAATGAAAAATAAATACAAAGTTTTAACTTTCTTTTATTTTGGTATTGAAAATGGTTTTGAAAGCATTTTTATTATATCAATGTGTTGTATTGAAATATTGTGATTGAAATGTGGAAATGTTATGCACGTTTTATGTGATATGATTATGTTACAGTTTATGATATGTTTAAACCTATTCATATGAGGAATGCATTGGACCTAATAAGTGACGGGTGGAGCCCGCTATTGCTCCTCGATGCATCGGCAGGTCTCCTGAGACAAACTACTGTCTTGGCACGAGGCCTTGACAAAATCTTATTTGTGGTCTTGGCACGAGGCCTTGGCTACGTGGTTATGATAGTCTGGAATTATTCATTCCATCATTATGAAAATGGTTATTGATATTGCATGTGATTATTCGACCATTAGAATATCCATGTGAATAAGTAAATGGCATTATCTCATTTTAATTTTTCCATATTATGTTGAAGTTCATGTTTAAAAGGCTTTTGTTTTAGTTATACATTGCCTTAAATGTTAATGTTTATTTATGAAAGCTTCCGCAATATTGTTATCCTTACTGAGCATCTGAGCTCACCCCTTTCAATGTTTTAATATTTTCCAGGATGTGAAGAAGTATTTTATGAATGACTTGTAGGGATAGACAGAAGATGATATGAGTTTGTACTATGATGACTTTGTTTTTAGTTTTTCACTTTATGATGTAATGTAAGACTTATGAATGTGTCTAGTGTTTCCAAGGCTACTAAACTAATCAGTCTTTCGAGACTTGATCTTTTGTGATCATGCCAATGTTACGAAGTAATGCACCGACTCCGGGTATCTGGGGTTGGGGCGTTACAGTTGGTATCAGAGGCAGTTTAGTACTAACCTTGGAAGCTAGATTTAGATAAACTCTGATTAGAGCACATAGCCCGAAGATAGAATTTGAGGATTAGTATAGAAGAACTTTCTAGAATTTTGGTATTATAGAGATTTTGTGAGTTTTCCGAGAAATACATACCTGTCTGGATATGAGCAGGTAGAGGCGGCTCTGGCACAGATGTACCTAGGGGTAAAACCTGAAAACACCGCTTTGAGCTAGACTCGAATGGGAACTGGTGCACGACAATGGCCCTTGCTGCACTATTGGTTACGACACTCCCGGGGGATATGCTTAGGATAATTCTCGTTTTCTTTAAAAACCACTATGAAGGGTTATGAGTATATACTTCCTAAATGAAAATATTTTTATTATTATGGATTATATCCATAAGACATTAAATTTACATTAAGTATTTTACAAGTTTGGAATTATTTATTGCAATTCATAAACTACCCTTGTTTATGCCGTTGTATAGAAATGGTGCCCAGTGGAAGGAATGTGAACTCTAGCAATACGTATGATCCAAAGTGTAAGAAGGATCATGTCTTTCACGGTATTACGCCAACATTTAGAAGAGAAATAATCTCCCATGTGTTCTCAACATATGATGAAATAGTATCATGTGTTAATAAGATAAGTAAAGAATTCTCTGAGTCTTATGGCTTTGAAGGGAAGAAAGAGAAGAAAAGGATGGAAGAGAGAATGATGGAAAAAGGGGTGTGGGAAAAGAAGAATTTTCCAATATGTGATAACTGTGGGAATAAACACCTTGGAACTGGCCTGAAGGGAATGGGAGTTTGTTATAAGTGTGGAGAAAAAGGACACAAAGTGCCTAAATGAAAGGGTAAGAAAAAGGTTTCAAATGTACAATATTTCGTCTGCAAGGAGTGGGGACACTACGCAAAACAATGTCCAAATCATCAGAGTATGCCCCAAATGATGTTATTGGATAATAATAAAGTTATGATACTACCACAGATGAGGCGGAATGATTAGAGTTCTTATGTTGTTATTAAATAATTTGGTCATTTGAGTGTTGTATCAATTATGTACTGGTTATAATAATTATTGAGTATATAAGGATTGTACTGCAGTACTATTTCATCAAGGACTTGAGATTGTGTGGAACCAAGAAAAGTTACCCCACAACAGGTTAATGTTTTGGAAAATATATGGTTGAGAGAAAGATAAACCATAATATGGTTCCGATACCGAGATAGTGAATTTGGAATAATACATGATTGATTTGGATAAATTATATTGGATATTCTTAACTTCCTTGAAACTGATTAATGATTTGTATAAATTTTTGGATAGAAGGAGTATATCTAGTATTCTATAAGGAATAAGGGATCATTGGTAATTGCAGTGTTTTAATAGAATACATGATGAAGGTGTTCACATGTTGTTACGCAGAAAAAAGGATCTTCATTATGTTTATCTTCCTTATAAAATTTGGACTGTGAGTTGGACAAGAAGTATTTTGGATAACTATAAAGGTTGGAATGGATTAAGTTGATCTTTGGATAGTATTGTTTAAGGTTAAATCATTTCTGAAGATTATTTTCGGAATACTATAATACTATAGTTTTAGGAAAAGGACAACCTGAAGGGTGGGGCATAACCCATCGCGTCAGATAAAGCTGCAACAATCGAACCCACAACCATAGTGCGACAGGCCTTTATTTCCTACCACTAGCCTACAGGAAGTCCCTGGTTATTACAAAATAGTTTTACTAATCTAAATGGTATGTGTTAATTTTTGGAACCTTATACAATTAGGATAAATAGAATATTTTTGAGTTCTATTACCTTTTAGAGTGAATGGCGGGTTTGTGGTAAAAATTTAATAAAGAATGAAAGTCTACATGACAAGTATGTATATTCCCTTACGTTCTTAGTAAATCTCCTAAATAAATTTCTCAACATTATAAAAGGTAACTTAAAACAAAAATGTTGCCGGTTAACTTTTCCAACTGGGGATTCAATGACCGTTTAACCAATCACAAGTTTGTGATTTTCTTATGGTTAACTTTCTCCTAATCCAGTTTTCTACAACTCTCCATCAGACCTTGATGGTTTTTTTCTTCCATATCCATATTTTTATAGAATCCTAGTATGGGCTATCTCGGGTGACCTTTGTACTTCACTTTCTTTCTTTTAATGTTATATTCCTATTAACCCTATTTCCGATGTGGGTTTTCCACAAAGGTATTTTCTATTTTCAGCCTTTTATTTTCAAAGAAAAATTTCAAATTGCGAGGAAGCAATTTATTGAAGGAGGGGAGAATGTAACACCCCGAGCTTCCATGGTACACATCTCTTTGAATAATACAGTAGCGTGTGATGTACGCAGCTTCGAGTTCTAACACACGCCACAACCAATCAAAGTAGCCGTTATGAATAGTAATACCTAATTTTTGATATTTTATAAATTTTATTTTTCCAAATGGACTTCGTTTTTGTATCCGTAATATCAAAATTATCCTAAGTTGAATTTTTTGTAACTTTCTGAGAACATCCAATTTTTTATGAATAGTGAAAAATATTTAAAACAACATTTTTAATCAAAAAAATTATTGTGATAAACTATAATATTTCATGGTTTTAATGTATAGTTAGAATATATTTTTACCATTTTATCCAATGGTGGTCATTAGAATTAATTTAACATTGAAATTGGGAATGATTAATTGTCAATCTTTGGATATAAATTATTTCTTAAAAACACACTATTTGTTGTGACAGCGGGAATTAATTATAAAATTAATTAATGAAACTTATATGTTTGGAATTTTTTAAAATAGACATTATTTTTTAAATCATAATATCAAATATAGCTTAGGGTGAATTTTTGAGATTTTTTCTGAAAAACATCAATTTTTGATGAATAGTGAAACCACTAAGTGGTACTTATAAAAACTGATTTTTCGTTTAAATGAAATTTTACGACTTTTATGTTTTTAATTTCAAAAATCCGACATACATGGTTGTCATTAATAAGTAAAATGTGGTTCAATGTGATTAAAATAATTTTGGTGAATAGTAACTTTTATGTTCTTAATCACGATTAGAGGTAATTAGTGTAGTTTAAGGTAAAAATAATGTTTTAATAATATGAGATGAGCATGAAACATGTCCTAAACTACTTGGATGTGTCATGGCCGACCAAGACAATCCATGGGTCAACTTGGGGACCCCATGGAGCCACTTTAGTTGGAAAATGACATAAATACCTTTTATTTAATGTTAAAGTAAAAAATGACACAACCATGAAATGTTTTACTAAAGCAATTTTTATATGGGGTAATACAAGTCATATTTTTGGCTATAAATAGTCATTGGAAGGATAAAAATATTTCATAAATTATAGTATTTTTTTAATAATTTTTAGACATTAAATAAATTAAATCTTTTATGACATCATGATGATGCAGCGATGACCTCATTATTTAACGATTTAAATAAAATGAGAAGATAATGTAATATCCAAGCCTTAAACTTGTCCAAAGACTATTGGATGAGTTTATATAGAACCCTTATCACCTTAGCCACGAATTATATAAGAGTGTGACCTCTAAAATCCGAATCTCATTTTATAATAAAGTGACTTTTCTTTACTTTCCAAGAGTGCCCCTCCTCTCCACTTATAAAAGGCCCCCACCTCTACCGCCTCATTCACACTTTCAAGCCATTTTACTTGGCCAACCTCCACCCAAATAATCTCCCAACATCCCTCCCTTAATCCTAGAAGCCTCACTTTGGGCATAATTCTTCCCAAGGAAGCCTTTGGGTCAAATCAAAAAAAGTTACCCGATTTTTTAGGTAATGTCTTCTCTAATGTTGTTTTGTTTTATTTAGCTTCTCCAACCCCTTAAACTATTTTTATTCCCTTATTTTGTAACAACACCAGTATCTAAAATATATTAGGATGTTGTTATGATATGGATTTGGTTTACACTTACACACACCTTCGTCTAATGGTTAAAGAACATACTGTTTCTGTGGGTGGTGAAATACTGCCTCACAAAACGATGATTGTTCAATATTATTTTAACACCTCTAATGGTGGCCATTTTGATGACACTATTTTCATATATGATATATATATTATGTTTATGTTTTCATTATGCTTCTTTATTTCTCATTTATGGCATACTTTTTGATTTCCATTATGGGTAAACGCGATAATTTCATTTTAGGAAGTGCGGACTACCGCCCCGTCAAAGTGATGTGAATCGTTAATGCCATATGTGGGATGTATAAAGGATGGAGTAAATTATATTATATAAGATATTATACTGGAACTATATTATACCTTTATATAATTATAACTTCATTCCATTAAATACAAAATATAAATGAAAGTAGCGTTCATGCGTACGTATGGCTTAAAGTCTCCATGAACGGTGCATTTCATTTCTTACCTCTAAATGTTATGTAATATTATAAATGAATTTATATACTGGATATATATGAGATATATGATATCTAAATCATTAATATAATTCTGGATATAATGGATACATCACCACATGAACAACATGTAATTATAAGAAGTTTATTTTTGACTCAAGTACCAAAGATCGACAAAACGACCGTTATTAACTTAAATAATTACATAATTTTCATAACATGGTAATAAGTGATATAAATGGAATAAAAAACTTGAAAAAGTTTCTTAAGAAATTATAAATTAACTCTAGTTTATTATTCAGGAGGTTAAACAACGTTCGAGTCAAGACAAGACGCAAGGTAAGGGAATTTCTTAACCCAACTTCCATTCTTTGGGTTAATCTACTACTTTCAAAATATGTCATGATATTATTATGTCTTATTTTGTATTTTTACTTTCTTTATGTGTACCTATAGTGAATACACATAATAGATCTTTTTTATTTTAAAAATTATCTTTTTAAGGACTTCATCTCAATCTCCTTTCATTGAGGCATATTTGGTTTTATACACAACTTTCTTTTATACAGTGTATAAACCCCATTGAAATTTAAGTTTATTCAAAAGGAATATTTTTTATACGAAGAATTTTACTAAATGACAAAAAGAAAATGTTTTTCTTTCTGTACACATGCGGCGACAACGGCTTCTCCACTGCCGTGACCATTATTTGAGTTTCGGCTTCCTCTACAAGCCATCACTTTTTTTAATGAAAAATAAATACAATGTTTTAACATTCTTTTATTTTGGTATTGAAAATTGTTTTGAAAGAGTTTCTATTATATCATTGTGTTGTATTGAAATCTTGTGATTGAAATGTGGAAATGTTATGCACGTTTAATGTGATACGATTATGTTATGGTTTATGATATGTTTAAACCTATTCATATGAGGAATGCATTGGACTTAATAAGTGACGGGTGGAGCCCGCTATAGCTCCTCGATGAATCAGCAGGTCTCATGAGTGAAACAAGTGTCTTGGCACGAGGCCTTGAAAAAAATCTTATTTGTGGTCTTGGCACGAGGCCTTGGCTACGTGGTTTTGATAGTCTGTCATTATGCATTCCATCATTATGAAAGTGGTTATTGATATTGCATGTGATTATTCGACCAGTAGAATATTCATGTGAAAATGTAAATGACATTATCTCATTTTACTTTTGCCATATTATGTTGAAGTTCATGTTTAAAAGGCTTTTTTAGTTATACATTGCCTTAAATGTTAATGTTTATTTATGAAAGCTTCCGCAATATTGTTATCCTTACTGAGCATTTGAGCTCACCCCTTTCAATGTTTTAATATTTTCCAGGATGTGAAGAAGTATTTTATCAATGACCTGCAGTGATAGACAGAAGAGGATATGAGTGTGTACTATGAAGACTTTGTTTTTAGTTTTTCACTTTAGGATGTAATGTAAGACTTATGAATGTGTCTAGTGTTTCCAAGGATACTATACTAATCGGTCTTTTGAGACTTGATCTTTTGTGATCATGCCAATGTTACGAAGTAATGCACCGACTCCAGGTAGCTGGGGTTGGGGTGTTACATGGGTACTGTTCAGTACTGTAGCAGCGTGAGTACTATAGAAGTACTATTCACACAATGGGATTTTGGCCAAAAAAATGGGCCTACGGGCCATGTAATGGGATATCTGCCCAATGGGCCTTCAGACTATGTAATGGATTTCCCTCTACCCAGTTAAAGTGGCCATTGCTTCTCTTTAATAATAAATGAGGCTTCGGGCCCAACCATCTAAAAAACGGTTTATTTAAATTAGAACACCATTCCCTATGAATCAGGTTCCATACACATTATCAATAAAACCAGAACCTGTTTTATTTTAATCATATGGACACTCTCTGTAAATTAACACTTCCAACTAATGAGGGTGCATTGTACCTCATGAATTAAAAACCGAAATAACTCAATTGTGGCAAAGAAAAAGCCAAGGAAAAAATAACTACTACAAAATAACTCAATAATCAATGTAATATCATGAAATGAAAATAGGTAAATAAATCAATATAGAATGTAAATATGCATTCCATGATAATTGTAGGTTCTTATGATAATGCATGTAATAATTTCTCTTCTCATATAATCGATTCTAGGAAGTAATGTAATCTAAACTGGAATCATAATAATAACCACGACACAATATGTACATCCCCAAATATTGAAATGATATCAATTGTAATAGGCACAAACATAAGAACAATTATAATTCAAGGAACTCATCATTTACCCAAAACATGGCTTTGTGGATCCCAAGAATGACATATGAGAAAGATAAAAGAATTTATAATCAACAATCTATTACCTATGAATAATAAATAATGAAATGAAATTCTCTGATACTACTTTCTGATGCCATAGACCTACATGCCACTAAATTTTCCCCGATCCTGGTTGGCCACATGCCCGCCAGTGAATCTCCCTAAACGCCAGAGGCTACCTACTAGGACCGAGGGATTGGGGTGAGTCTATGGTTAATCTATCCTACATTAGGATAATGTATCATAATAAATTAATTTTATATAGCAACAAATAAGTTGTGTAAGCACTATAATTAATCAGAATCCAAACCATAAGAAGACATAAGATATAACAACTGAACAACTAATATAAAAATACAATAGATGATGATGTTATATCATGTATATATAAGAAAGAAAACATGGATACAAAGTAGTTGAAAGGAATGCTACACAAATATACCAAACAAACCCAAAAATTATCCCCATCATTATGTGAACTAGATCGGTCATCTGATTCCAAAACCATTCTATGAAATAAGAAATAGTGTCCAAAGTAGTACACTTCCCATTGTCAACACCAGCAAGAATGCACTTTACATCGGTATCACAGAAATTTTTTTTGGGTGTGAGATAAATATTCATAGGACACAACCAATGGTGTCTCTGACATCCTAATTTTATTATATAAATTGAAAAAGTGTGGAATAATTCATATATATAGATATATATAAATAATTAATGTTTTTAGAATACCAAAGTACCCAATTAAACCATTGGATTGGGTTTGAATATTTGAGTAGTTCAATAATTATTCAAGTTATAGTTTATATTGATTGGTCACTTGAGGAATATCGTTCACATATATCACATCGTGATAGTAATAGTATATGTTTAATGATATAACAAGGAAATCACGATGCTAATAATAATGAATTCCATCCAAAGTAGTATCCAAAGCATCCAAGACCTCAATAGTTTCAAACTCAGTAGTAACTAAATCCTATAAAATAGTTTAGAGTGTAATCCAGCAAGCATCATCCCAGGAATTCTATAATATTAAGATCCAACATAGTCCATGGAAAACATCCAAGGTAAAATGGGATAAGAAATGGTTCGCCCTAACAATGTATCCAAGTTGCCTCATGTTTGTAGAATCCTACTGGATCCAACGAGCGTATACATAGAATATTTTAACTGTAATGGATACATTCTATAGTTTCATATTGGGAAAAAACTAATAGAACAGTATTGGCTTCCAATTTGGGTCTCAACCAAGGCAACTGACATCCTTGAATCGGAATGGCGTCCATGATTGATCAAGAAATTCCCTCAGGAATCCAAATGAAAAAATCACTCTAACGACTCCTATAAGGATGTCAAGGTCCATTGAAATTTAGTAACCATAAAATTAATTCATTTATTTAATTAATCCATGTAATAATCATATAATTTACTATTCAATTTGGTTTAAAAATTTCATTTCATTCGTGTGAAATGTCCATGGGGCAAGAAACCACTGAAGTCATTTTATATTTAAATCAATTACTTATTTCTCTCCTATACTATTAATAACATGGCATGGTTGGGATAAGTTATAGAAACCATAAGAAATTAATTCGAAAAAAACGAGTACAAGTCATATATCTATTATAGACTTTCCAATTTACTCTTTAAACATTTATAATTTATGTGGAAGCACTTACCGTAGCCGGTTCAAGTAATAACCATACATAGAACATGAAATGATCAATTCACAATTAAAATTTAATTTATTAATGGAAGCTCATACCATTAGAAGGGTTAATCCAAACCACACTAGAATGGTGAAGCAGATGCACATAATAATAAAAAATGGCGTAAAATATGGAAACACCCTACATGGGGTGTTTAACATTGTAGATGAAACCACCAATGATGAATGAAATATATATCATGAGTCTTATAATAATATTATAAAAATTATAATTAATAAATATAAATTAAACATATGACACCCTATAAAATCAATTCCCCCACAAGACAGTTTATAAATCAACGATTCTTGAGGAGTGACTTACAGACCACCTACCCCATACTAGTACGACTATCTTCATCCAGTATCAGCCTACAGTTAAGACTAGATTTTAATAGATCTAAAAAATGGATAAACACGCTAAATATAGGCATATGATCATACACCAAAAAATCATAAAAAACAAAAATTGAAATATAAAATTGTTCTATGAAAGTGATCGAGTTACTAGATAGCTACCAATAAGATAGACAGTTCTGCAATTTAAAAATGTATTGTGGAGAGACACCAGAGCCTATGCCTAGGCATGAGATGTTGTTCTTGTGTGAGAGAGATAGAGGGGAGTGGTGAGTTCTATCCAAAAAAGTGATTCCAGGGCCGCTATTTTAAAAAACATAACAGGAATTTACATGATGTTTAAATTATTTACACGTCATATAATGGTTGGGGTCTTCCACCTTGGTAAAAACCTTCACACGATGTGAATAGTTATGACCATACCATTTCACATCGTGTCAGCGATACAAATATTTTTTCTAATGACACAGCATGTAATTGTCCATTATCCAATCCAAATCCACATTGTTCCCTACATCTAAAAAACAATGGTCCCAATGCCCGACATTTGGGTCCAAAAAAAATTATTACTTTAAAAAATCATAGAGATAAAATTAAATGACCCATACCGGAAAAATAAATCTTACACAAGATAATTTGGGAACACTTATACTCAAGTCCCTAGTAGAAAATCTTATGATTGATCTTATATGAATGAGCCCTATGAAAATATTATAAATCATCAATTAGTGAAATTTTATGAGATTTTTATAATTCATTGTCTCCCTCTACCTAAATTATCGAATAACAATATCATGCCTAATATTCAGTTGGTATAAGGATAAACCGTACATTCTAATTGAAATTATTTTATTAAATGTAAGATATTATCTATATTATATAGGGTGAATTATTCATTATAATCTAATATATATCTATGTAATATTATCTTAACAATTATGGATAGTATCATGGGTTTAACACTTTATTAATGATCATATGTTCAATGTCCCTAACAACCAATTTTACATTTATAATATGAGATTTTATCATAGTTATGGATTTTTAAAAGGAATTTCCTAAAATAAAGCCCTTTGGATTTGTATATTTTTTAGTGAGAAAGTTATTTTATTAGTACTTCATGCACTTTATTTGAAAATATTATTAATGGTACTTGTAATCTATAGGGTTTATCTTCTCTTTGATTTTGAGTTAACTGTGGGTTTAGTTAATCATATTAGGATATTAGCACACTTATAAGACATCTGAAAAAGCTTATCTTTGGATCCTCTTACCAAAATAAATTTAAAATAAGTGTTAAGGTTTCATGAGGTACCACATTCAATCTTATCTAATTGGGATCCAATGTTTACCTTATTGTCTTGGTGATGTTGAGTTTTAACACTATAAATTTCCATTCTAAAAGAATAATTCATACCATACATGATATATTATTATCTTATTATAAGGATTTAAATGGCGGTTGGGTTAAAATCCTTCCCCTGGTTCACTTTTCATTCAAAAATAACTTTCACTCGATCATTTATATGACCCCTTAGGAATCCCTTTTGAGATATAATAGTATAACTCCAATATTGAAGAATAAAGATAAAGTAAGAAACCTTTTTGATCCTCAGCAAGTATAAGTGATGGAAAAAGGTTAGATCCTTACTGAAGCATGGAAAAAAATAAAAAGTATATATAAATGTTGTATTCATAATTCTCGACCAGTTCTAGAATGTAATGTTGGAGAGAAAGTAATTTTAGGAAATTATTCATCCTGGAAATAATAGAAAAATAAGCTCTAGGTATATCGAGACTATTGAAATACTTGATCATATCATGATAGTATCGTCTCATCCGGTGTTTCCATTTAACCACAAATTGGTTCAAAAGTTGTTCCATATAACTCCCCTAATGTATTACATGCTGGATACATCACACTTACTAAACTCCTAGGTCTAACCACTAGAACATGATCTTTCTAGTAAGAAACAATCAATTGAGATTTTGGATCATACTGAGAATGAGATATGAAACATAAGCACTCAACCTATTGATGTTTTGTGGTGGTAAAAATTGATTTATTATGTTACATGTGAACATGAGTATGTAATGAAGTAGAGGTATCCTTATTTTTTTGGTACCAACATAACGAAGAATGAGAGAGAAATACATTTCAATGGAGGTAGAATATAACGCCATGAGATTTTGTGAAATATTTTATTAAAATAAATATAACCATTTCTATATTTTTCATTGCATAAAATATTTATTTTATCATGTCCTATATTAAACATTGAGTTTAGCTTGCATCACATAGAACAATATTTAAAAAAAAATATTCCATGTTCTTTAAATATTATCATTTATTTCTCTTATTAGTTATAAAATAATTTTTCTTCCAGGAACATGTTTTAAAAAAAATGATTTCAATTATATTTATCATCTTTCATATGATTTATTAGAGAAATCTTTACTCATGATTGAATTTTTACTATAGATTTTGAATTTAAACATTATGTTTTTTCCGAATAACGCCCATTTGAATTTTACCATAAATGTGAAAGAATGTTTGCTAAAATGTGTATGCGATGAATGAAATTTCATAACATAAGGATGAATATTTATTTTAAGTATTAATTTTTGTGTTTCAAAATTGAATTTCAATAATAATTATTTTAAAAAATTCATTTAAAAAATTTATTTAAAATTGGGATGTTTATCATCCACATGTAACATTCCAAGTGATTATTCCTTAAAAATAATTGTTCATATTAGATTAAATACTTTGATGTTACTTATTATTTAGTAGGTATATGGTCCCTAGATAACAATATTTTTATTTCCCAAAATTCATTTTTTCATGGTGATATAATTTTTATAAAAACCATATATTTCATACACGTTATGTTATGAAAATAGTTATTATAAATACAATTTATTTTGATTAGTACTGATATGATGAATTTTTTATGATCTTATAGCCCAATAAATCATGGATAATGTGATGGGTGGGGCCAATATATCCTCCCAATTATTTTTTTATGATTAATGTTTTATGAGATCAATGTGTACATGAGAGTTTATCCCGAGCCCCCAATAGGGTACATGGGAGGTCATCCCATTATCGAAGAAGGTAAATCAGTGGTTTTCCCAATCCAAACATGTTATCAACATCTTTATGGGTGGTCTTGATAGAATATTTTCTGTGATTATTTGTATTTTAAAAATATATATCTTATTCAAACATTATTCCCTCATGGATCGTTTTATTAGATAATCATAAGATTCTTCTTTTATTAATATCTAGTATTTACGTTAGGAATCAAAATTATAGTCTACGATATGAAGGTTATGATTTTTATATTTTATTCTCATGTTTTCTTACTTGTATATAGCTCAGGTGTGTGTTTTTAAAATGAAATAAATCTTCATTAAAAGATGATGTAATATCAATGTATGAAAATCTAGGTATTTTGTAATATATATCTCCATTAAACTGTAAATTACTGCAAAAAGTCGACTTAGTCATTCCCAAATACACAATTATGTGTCACCCAAAATATTCCACCAACACAACACCAACACAAATATAGGTTTCATTAATATTCATCAAATAATAAATTCTTATTGAGAATAATGGGAAGATATAAAGTATTCATACCCCACTGATCTTGAAAATATTGGGGTATATAACACTACATGTGTAGAACATTGAGTTTAGTAAGAGTATCACCTATTATAGGGGTTTCTAAATGCCACTAATAGTATATAAGGTCATTTAAATTTCATTATATTAATGAATGAAGTCATGTTTGGAGATATACATACATCACAATTCAGGTTTCACAATGTAAAATTTACATCAATGACTAGTCACATGAATGATTGAATTACATCCATGTTCTCCGACGCTGTCAAGTATAATAACTCAATCCTAAGCATGTTATGTGTCCCATTTCATTGAACAACCATACTAATAATGTCTCAGCTATGGACTACCTTGTTTTTTCTTCTCAAGAATCCTTTTATGACACCCAACATAAATAGAGTAAGGCCTTATAAAAACGAACTTTTTATCATGCAACACACAATAGACTACATGTACAAAAAATTTGTTGACAGTGGATATGATATAAAAACTATCTAATGACCATGAGGAAATTTTCCATAAACATGCCTTTAATATCCATAGCATTGTCACTAACCTAAAACACTACCTTGATTATGGTTTTCGACCTAAAGGGCAATTCGAAACAAAAACAAAAAAAATTCTACATTTCCACTTAGTGAGAAAATATATTACATTATTATATATTGGATCATCATGTATTAAAAGATTCATTCATATGATTGTATTATCTAATATATTTCAATTTTGATATATCTTACATAATTTATATATTTTTAATAATTATATTTATTTTTTCTCTTTAATTAATGAAAATTATTATATGATTATACAACAAAAATTCCATATTCTAAACTATAAAATAATTGACAATTTTGTATTTAATAATAATAAATTACTTATAAATGAACTATAAATTAAATATGTTAGTGTTATTAAAAATTATGATGAATAAATTAAATAAAATGACTCGTATTTGTAAATAAAGTTTCTAAATTATCCCTCAATAATACCATATCCAAGAGTAACACTATACAAAGAATGAAAAAAATTAAAAATAATTTATAAAATTTAAAAAATAAATGCCAATTAACTTTATATAAAAATAATTAAATAAAATTTTAGGGATACAAGGGTATATTTAAGATTGTAAGAAGTAATATGGTCATTATAGTGGGTATTACCATAAAAATTATGATTTCTAGAAAAATATATTTAAATTTAAATAAATATATATCTATTATGGGTATCTTTTCTAATGAATGAATATATATAAAAATAAAATTAATATAATATATATATAATTATAAAAATACCATTTTTAATTTAATTAAGATAAAAAATTAATTATTTAATAAAATAAATTATATTGAAATCATATTAAGTAATAAATTATATTTTAAAAATACTATGAAAAATATCTGACATTGAAAACATGATTTCATTAATGGAAGAAAATTACTACTCAAATTTAATACAATTAAAAAATAATTTTAATTAGAATAAGTTTTATATTTACAATCAGGATGCTGATATTAGGTTATGAACAATGTAACGATCTGATTATAGTAACTCGGAGCTGGTGCCTATTTTATTGCATTCAAAAAGATACATAAGTCAAATCCAGAAGAAAAATTCCAGTTTGAAATTTTGGAGAATTATACATATACATGAAACAATTTTTATATTGGAAATATAAAATAAAACATAATATACTGAAAAATAAATTGAACTAAATCCTTTAAAAGTCATTCCATGAATTATTCATCAAATCCTCAGGAATGTAAAAAATTATTGTGAGATAAAATAATTAGTAAGGGTTATGTACAATGTAAGTTATCATGATTAAGTAAGTATAATATAAATTTAAAGGTAAATACATCTATAATGAATCAATTTTAATTACATAACTATCATGATATGATAAGGCACATTCAATAGAGAGAAGTAACTAACTGAAATCACATGTCATTTAATAAATAACTGAGAATGAAATGCTTCTATAGATAATATCATATTGAAAATATCATGGATAATATTAAAAAAATTATATATGAAAATATTCTTAACTATTTAATGTAACATTCTTAGGCGTCATGATACCTATATCTCTAAGGCCATTCCTCGAGATAGTTTAAAACTATAGGGTAAATACAAATCTTCTTTAGTCGACTTATCTTTCTCTCCACACATGTCCTTGAATAAAGTTTATCTATATAATAGAGACCCAAAAATATCTATTGGTTGAAATAATTCCTCATATATTAAATGTTCTATTTAATTCTTGAACAATATTCATTTTCAACAAATATTTGTAATGGGTAAAGGATACATATTTATATATACTTCACTAGTTAATTAAATAAAATTTAACGTAAACACCTTCTGTAAAAATGGTATAAGGTATATAAAGAAATCATATCCATAATAAAGTAAATATATATATTTAATGAAATTGTAATAAACCATTAAAATTTATCATAATAAAGTGGTTTTTTCAAGAGGAAGTTAATAATCACAAATTAAAGTTATATTGTACATTACTTTTTACCATCGGGTAATTTTCATGTTAAATCACATTGGATGAAATAATTTAAATTAAACCTTAAAATTACATGAATTATTAATGAATCATGATATTATAGGTAAAAATATATTTATATACATCATATAGAATAAATTCTAATCATAACATCATAATATGTCTCAATGAATAGAAATTGAGATAGAGTCCCTTGCCTCATGATTTTTTCTTATTGAATGTGATCTTACCTCATGCATAGTGATTTTAAACATGCCAATAACTTATAAAAACACATATTAATTTTTATAAAATCATATTTTATCCTTTTATAGTATATTATCACCCATTCCTTAATAATATTTCATTATTTTCCCATTACTCCTTCATTGTGAAAATAAAGTTATTTTTTAAATAATATATCTATATAATCAATACATGAATAATCCTAAAATAATTTTCATATTTATACATGCATTATACTTTTAATACCAATCATGAATGATGACATTGAGAAATGATGTATGTTACGATCATAAAGATAGTCGGTCGTACATTCACATGCGTAATGATTAAATTTTCCATTTTTATAATGTAAAGGATGTATTATGTTTTTTATCATTAAAAAATGATCATAATATCATAAATTTAATATTAATTCTTTACATATATTTGTATATGTCATACATGTGATGTGGTGGTGATAATAGAGTCACATTACTTCATTTTGGTGAATGTTCACATGTATAAGGATGATGTTATCAACTTTTAGTGAGTGAAGGAATAGAATAAAATGATATTTTACATTTTAAGAATTATAAATATGAATTTAATGTCCTACTTATTTAATTTATGTCTTATATATTCAATAAATTTCCTTATCTCTTTCCATTTAAGGCGTTAGTGAATGACGAATCACATCGCTTCATGAGATTGTAGTCTGACATACACACAAGTGGCATTATTATAACCCCTAATAAATGGAAATTAACCAAATTTATATTTTATATAATAAATTAATAGGTATAATTTTTATATAAATATCTTATATATACTTGATATTAATAATCATAATGAACTATGATAGGTGGTCTTGGAAAAAGGAATAACATGAGTTCGTGAGCCGGTAGTATGTAGCACATAAAATTGAAATTTTTTTAACCCATATGATGGATGTTTTGATGGGTTTAGATCATTAAATTAACATAAATAAACATCTGTATATAAATATACTATGTTTATTATATAATATTGGTGTAATAAAACATGAATTATGTGGAGGAAAAAATAAAATAAAAATGTTGATTGTGAAATGTTGCATCTTCTTTGAGTAACCTCCTTATATTTGCACTAAAATCCACACTACAATGGATTTTTACCCAGATTCATTATTATTGGATTATATTATAGAACTGGGAAGTGATTTGTGTAGGAATTGAATGATATGAGAAGGGTTTCAATGTGTGAATATAATTGGAGAGTAGGTAGCCTTTTATTGCGAGGTGAGTGACACACTTCTATTTTTTTGTGAAATAAAATTGTGTAACAAAGTGTTCCGCATTCCAAATTGAATAAAATGAAGTATTATATAATATTTTACATTTAGGTATTGTGTTTCAATAAACATCATTTTAATCTTGGGCAACATGTAATACCGACTTTACTTGTGTTACACATGACACAGAGTTTTATAAAACAATGATATATTATTATTATATTAATGTAAACATGACTATTATAACATAAATTTTTAATATTGAGATATTAATATTGATAAATAATTTATAAATATTATTTATAAAGTGTTAGTATAAATAAATTATATATATAATAAAATGCATAAATTTATGTAAAGTCGTTATATGTTTTTAAAATAATATTTATCAAAAAGTACGTTTTTGAAATTTTCTTGAAAAAGTTCATATTGATTTATGAAAATTTTAGAAATTAATTTAATAAGATAAAATTATATTTTTAAAATAAAATTTCAGAAATATATTTGAGTTAAATTATGGTTGTCTTCTAAAAGATTCATTTTTTTGAAAAGTGTAAAATATTAAATATGAAACAAATGTTTAATTTTCATTTTACATATTTATAAATATAAATTAAATTTTGAATTTTTTTAATTGTAAAAATATTTAAATTAATCATAAATTATTTATATTTAGGTCATTGTAATAAATTTCACTTTTAAATTGGATATAAAAACATTTAAATCATTTGATCATTTTCTTTTTTAAATCCCTATTTATTGTCAGGATTATGGGGATAATTATAAATTATTTTTTTCCAATTCCATGAATGGAATTTTGAAAAATGGATTACCTATTTGAAATCAGAATAATATATAATTTCTAATAATGATAACAAATTTTTTTCACTAAAATGAATAGTGACTGTACTAAAAAAAATTAACTACCATGATAATGGTAAAAATAAATTTACTTGTGGTTAAAATATAAAGGTGAGAAATAGATTTACCTATAAACTAGTAAAAAAATATTATATATCCATATTTTACCAAATAATTTAATTGGATCAAATTTCATCCTTTTTAGACCCTTTTTTATTGTGAAAAAACCTCAGAGCACTCACCTCATTTAAAAAAATCATGTATGCCCTCTCCCCACTTATAAAATTCCACGCACTCTCCTCTCCAATTCACAACATCACACCTCATTGTATCATCAATATACCATATAATTCACCCTTAAAACAATTCCTTAACCTATATTTCTTATTTTTTGATGAATTCCATCCTAGGAAGGCTTTTGGGGAAAACCTGAGGAGGTTACACGAAGAATATGTAACTTCCCTCAGTTAATATTTTTAAATTTCATCATAAAACACATTTAATTGTTATTATAACATCCTTATATTTTATCCTCAATATAGTACATATATTGATACATTTTTATGATATTTTAGTTACCAATAATTATATCAACTTCAATCAAATGGATTACGAAATAATCGTTCGTGTGTGCAGAGGACTAACAACTCGCAAACAGATTCATTCGTTTTTCCATTAAAAACTCTCAAGGATGATCATAATTATGGTTTTAATTCATATATATAATATATATGTTGTGTTGATAAATTTTTTATGATTCTATAAATTTTAATTACATAAAAATTATTTCATTTTATTTTTTGAGAATATGATAACGTCATTCAAGTGTACGGTGGACTACCTCATCACAAAGCTATAGGATTCGTTCAACCTCTTCATGGAATTTATTTATTGGTTTTTAAATAAAAATATTTCATATATATAAAATTAATATAATTTTATAAATTTTATATGTCATATTCATTTCTATCGTTCAATTTGAAAAGAAAATTTCAAAATGTGCATGCATCTATAAGGTATACCATCTCCATGAATGATGTTTTTCATTTCATTTTTATATATATTGTAGATTAATATATATTCATAAATAATTAATATATATGATTATAATATAATGGTTTTTATTTTTTTAATGATTATGTTTTGATTAATGTAAGAATACCATAAATATATAGAATCAAAAAAATTATGAAGTAAAAAGTTGTTATTGCCCAATACCTAACTTTTACATTGAAATGATATTAAAAGGGTTATAAAAGGTCATAAGAAAATATTAAATTGTATGAAATATATGAATATTATTATTTTATAGATTTATAGTATACATATATCTATTATAATTGTGTTCTGAATGAGTATGATGGAAGTCAAGACATCAGGTAAGAGATTGCCATCACATTTTTATATTTTGTACACAAATGTTATATTTACTAACCCATTCTTCCATTTGGTGTACATATACCATGAAGGTGTTTTATGTTTTGTATTATAAAATTTATTTTTTTACCTATCCATTTGAGTAATTATCATTCATGGGGTTCACAGTTTAAATTTTTTTCAAATCAGTACGGTTATGTTGTCTCAATATGCCTCATTTGAGGGTTATGTTATGTTATGAACCTGTATTAATTTTTTATTAGTATATAAATACCCTTTTAAATTTTAAAATATTAATTATTTTTTACTAAAAGTATTTTATATTATATTTTATGTTATTCCTTCATGGGTCTTATAATTTAATGTTTCTGATGTTTTAAGGATTTTATTTCAAATCTAATCATATATATAGATTGATTATAATTAAGTCTCTAATGATGAATTCTTATGCTCCAACTCCCAATAATTCTATTAAATTTTATTCTCCACTGATTATTCATGATACAAACAAGTAATAGATCTGTTGTTTCACTCTTTGATACTTAATATAATTAAGAAAATATTTTTAATAAAATCAAATGTTATTTCACTCTTCAGTTTGAAATCTATTATCCTTAAAAACCATGTTTTCTAAAAATTATTTCCAAATTTTTTTATTAAACTCCTATGAATTTTTTTATATTTTCAAGTATTTTCACTTTTTATAAAATAATGTAAAGGATTCATAATTTCATTTTAAAAATAATTATTAATTGTATTTTAACATAAATGTGAAATGAACATTGATTTAAAAATGTACAACATGAAGGAAATTTTATGACATAATAAACAATAATTTATATGTGTATTCCTTTATAGGTTTTCATGTTCACTTTCAAAGAAAAAGGATTTCAAAATTTATTATATTTTAAAATGGGTTATTTATTGGAAATGATATATTCCTCAAGAAACAGTTTTAATAAACATTTAAAATTATTTTTCATCAATGATGACATCCATTGTTGTAACCTAATCCTCACTATAGGTATGATCCAAGAATACCAGTAATGTTAATTTTATAAATTGATTATTTTTTTATGGCTTTATGTTAATGAAACTTTTTCACTTGAATGGGTTATACCATGATAAAACACTTATGAAACCCTTTTAATGTGTTATTCTATGATGTATTTATTATGTAACATCTCACTTTTCCATAGGTTATGAATTAAGGGAATGTTTATTAATACCATTTCATGTAATGGGTTATGATTTGATTAATGTTTATGATCTTCTGGAACACATATTAATTCTTTAATTATGAGTTTGGTGGGAAATATTTCACCTTCCAATGAATTGGGTAAATATTTATATCTCATGAGATAGAGAAGTCTTGAATGTGTAGATAAATCAGTTTAGTATGACAATGATGTAATGGGAAGTGAACCTGATTTAGTAATATATGGATGGAAAATGGATTGAACTCAGTTTTTTTTAAATTTTCCTACTCTGATGGACCTGGTAGTGAGACTTTACTAACATTGAAATGATTTTCAGTGATTTTGTGAATTAACAAAATTCCACAAATTGTCCTCTCATTGACCATGGTATTTGATTCAGCTGTGATTCATGCCTTTTGAACTACAAATATTTATGCCATGACTCATTATTATAATACATGATATGCATGGTATGGTTTTGAAATGTTATTCTCTTATTATCATACTTGTACATTCATGTTATGCCTATGTATCTCACTTTTTTACCCTAACAGATCATATGATAATACCCTTTATTAGGTTTCCTTTCCATAGGTTATGAAAATATTTTTTCATTATTTAAGAAATATCTAAGAAGGTTTATAGTTATTATCAACATAGCAGGAGATGAAATAGCTCACTTATATACATGTCCTTAGGATCTAATGTTTACAAATTCACTATACTATAATGGTTATTAGGAACATATTTATATGGTATAATAAATATTCAAAAAAATTGATGCAATAACAATATACATAAATAATAGGTCATTATAGGTGGTATGATAGGAAATATTCAGTTATTATTTTTTAACTAGGATTAGAAAACCATAGTGATAGCCCGAAGTACATTTATAAGGATATTTTTTTGGATTAGTCAAATAGAGGAAATTGTCATAGATTTTTTGGTAAATGATAGGGATTGTAGTTTCCTATAAATACATCTCATTCTCCATACTAAAAGTGGGTGTTGATCTTGAATAGATATAACTATAGGAAATGACCCAAAAAATGTATGGAGTTAGAATCTATTGGGAGATTGTGCATGAAAATTGGGCTTGCTAGACCCCTGATATTACACTCCCAAGGGATATTCATTGAAAATTCAAAGACATTTTATGATCCATCATGATTAAATTAAATATAATATAAAATTGAATAACCTACTATATTCCTAATGTATTATTGATTAATAACAGTTTCATAATTTAGATATCTTAAATGTTTTTTTAATGATTATGTGGTTCCCCACTAAGATTATAATTTCTTACAATATGCTTTATAGTTTTAGTTAGTGGTCAGCACCCAGTGGAACTGTGTAAATGTTGAGTGTGATAAGAAATGAAATGATTTTCCTCTTAATAATCCAAATTTTATGGGAGATAGAATGAAAAATTTCATTGCAATGCTCACATAAAATTCTCATGTTATGAATAATGCTAGGCATACAAACAAAAAAAATGAGGGAACAACATTTAGTTAAATGAGTCGTGAGGAAAATGACACTATATTTCCATGGATCTATTGATCCTATAGTTTCTGAGGAATGGATCGGGTACACTAATATTATATTTTCTAATATCCATTTTTGGATGATGAAAAATTAATTTTGATTGTTTACCATTAGGAAGGTGAAGATGATCAATAGTGGACTCATATCAAGAATATAAAGCAATAGGATAAAACTTACTCCATGAGTTGGGAAAATCTTCAGAACATATATTTCAATCAAAATTTTCCTCAAATTCTTCATATGATAAAAATAATGTTCCCTGAGTTAATGAAAAAGTATGATGAATGTATTGGTACCTATGTGGTAGATTCAACAAGTAATGTGTCATACGATTCTAGTATTTTCATCCCACCTAAATGTCAGGATGATCAATAATTTAGTGTATTAAAACCATGTATATGAACAATATTTTCTATAATAGACAATAGTGGATATGAAGATATTAGTTTATGTTCAATCATTCAGGAAATGGATGTTTTAGTTACATATCAATTTCATGGTTTTGACAAGAAAATGAAGATGTGATTAAAAGGGAAATTTATGAAACATGGAGATAAGAATATGATCTTTCAATTATTTAGTATCTGTGGGAGGGATCATGGGGAATATATTCATAGGGGAAATAGTAATTGTTTTATATATGGAATGGATTTTTATTGGAAAATTGATTGAATATGTGGTGTGAAAAATATAGCTAATGATGAGAATATTGGGAAAACACAACAAAAATCCCCTCATACACTTTAGTGAATCAAATGTAAGGATAGTTAGAATTATTCTATCCAATTAAAAAACATGAGGTTTTATGAAGATGATCAATGTCAATAATATATTAAATAGAGGGAGAACCCGAAATCTAATGTGATCATTGATTTTGACGAGGGGTGTGATAACAATATGGTTAAAGGTATACTTTTCATCCAATCTAGATCTATTTATACCTTATTTGACACATGATCTACACATACTTTAATATATAAATAATTTTATATACTTATCAAGATTCCACAGAAATTATTACATGTGGAATTAGTTGTAAAATCACATAATGGAACAATGATAACATATTTAATTTATAATTCCTTTTTAGTTGATGTTTGTGGGAATTTTCTTCCATAAATCTTATCATTCTTCCTTTGGTTGATTTTTTTGTCATCCATATCATTGATTTACATTATCATCATAATTCTGACATCAATTATCATGGAAGGGATGGTATTTTGATATTTATAACGAACCTACAATTTACAATCAATTTGAAGATAAGTATGAACAGTATATGGATATTACATCCATTTTATTGGTCTTAATTACCAAGCTGAATGGGTGCTCGTCTCAGATTGTTGGGTAGAAAATTGGCATCGATGATATTCATTTTATTTTGGATTTTTTTTTGATTTCATTAAATAATAGATTCTTGGCCATCCACCAAAATGTGATGTTGATTTATCAATAGAATACATAACTAGTTCCACTCCAATTTCAAATAATACATATAAAGTGATCTTAATTATGTTATATGAATTGGATAATAAACATCATGAAATCCTTGATAATTGATTAATTTGGCCAAATGTGTCACCTTGGGGCGGACATGTTAAATTTTTTATTAAAAAATATGGATCAATATGACACTAAATTGATTATAAAGAGCTGAAAAATATCACAATTAAGTACAATTATCCCCTTCCCCATATTGATAACTAGTTTGATATAAAATTAAGAGTGAAATACTTTTCCAAGATTATCCTTCATTCCAGATATCATCATTTGAGGGCCAAGGAGGATATACTCAATATAGAATTCCATATAAGTTATGGACAACGTGAATGTATAGTTATGCATTTTTTCCTTATACTTAAATAGTTATCCTAATGTATTTAATGAAAAAATTAATATGGTATTACCTTGAACAATGTTTTGTATTCATTATAGATGATATTAGTATATATTCAATGAGTAAAAAGAGAATGATGAACACAATAGAATTGTACTGAATACCCTATGGATAGAGAAACTATATGTCAAATTTATAGTGTGAATTTTGGCTTTATAACATTAGTTTTTGGTTCAAAAAATATTAAGAGGGGGTATATTTGTAGATCCAATATTGACACGAGTTAATGATTATTGGAAAAAGCCATCCACTATGGCGTAGATCCATTGTTTTATTGGTTTAGCTGGATATTATTGAAATTTTTTATATAATTTCTCAATAATATCTACTCCTCTGAACATGTTTACTCAAAAAAGATCTATGTTCATCTTGATAGATTAATGTGAGGATGATTTGAAGGAAATGAATTGAAGGCTAGTTAGTGTAGTTGTTCTTAAATTATCATATAATGAGGAGGTGTTTCTAATCTATAGTGATTAATACATGAAGGAATTGATGTTTTTTCATATAAATAACTACATGGTTTTAGAATATACATCATGAAAATTGAATATTCATGAGAAATGTTTACTAACTCATGATTTCAAGTTAGTAGTAGTAAATACTTCAGTAAATATATTGGGGACTAATTTTATGGAGAAAAATGTGATATATATACCGATCATAAACTTTTGAGGTTTATATTAAGGTCAAATGATATGAACATGAAATACATAATGTGGTTAGAGATGATTATGGATTATGACAACTCAACACATTATCGACTTTGGAATGAGAGCATGTTAGTCAATGATATGACTCACATGGATCATGCTAGATAATCTATGATAGGGATCACAAAAGGTCCAATACTTCTAGATTTTCAAAAGATAATTATGGAAATATTAATAGAAGGGGGAAATATTATCATTCTCAATTTAATTTTTATCCATATATCTAAGTGAATAATAAATAGGTTCAAAAGGTGGATATATGGATGTAAAAGAAGGTTTGAAATTTTCTGGAATTTAACATTGATAATGATGTAATGATTATGTTTAATAACCGTTTATACATTACTTCTATTCCATACATGAATGAGGAGTTATTATATATAGCACGCAGTTTTTCAATCTCTATTAATCATGGATGTTCATAGACATATATATTTGAATAAATTCTTATGGTGGGGTGTCATGAATAGAAATATCAAATATTATGTTTCTCAGTGCTTGGTATGTCAAAAAGTTAATGATTAAAGTAAAAAATATATTTGGATATTGAATCCATTTCCCATAATATAATGGAAAATATCACTATAGATTTTCTCCATGGACTCACAAAAACATATAAAGGGAATAATGCAATATGGAAATAAATCAGCCTATTTACAATGTCAGCACACATTATTGAAATTAGATAATATTTCTATTTGGAATATATTTCAATTATAATCATTTTAGAAGTGGTAATTTTCAATGTAATTCTAAATTTCATTGTACCAAACTGAGATATGTGATTTACAACAAATTTTTAGTGAAGTATTTAGCAACCACATGATATGAAATAGAGTTTCGACACTTTGAATCATCCTAAAATGGATAATAGGTCTAGAAGTATAATTCAATCCATAGAGGATGCATTGATATCATATTAATTGTATTTCAATGGTGGATGGGATAACCACCTCCTTATACTAGAGTTTTCTTAAAAAAATATATTTCACGCAAGCATTCATTTGGATACTTAACAATAATGCTATGGAAATAATTGTAGAGATCGAATGTTATGGAATAAAGCTGGGAAAGAAACTTATTGGGACCTCAGATAGTTAAAGAAATGACATTGAATGTTAGATGTATTCAGCATCACATCATATAGGCAAAAAGTCGGGAAAAAGTTTATGTTTTCAATAACTGACATAATTTTGAATTTGATGTTGTTGAGATTTTGTTTCTATGAATTTATACACGGAGAAGGTTATGATATTCTAGATTAATAGATAACATTGTTCAAGGTATATCAGAAAATTTTAAATTCAAGGTTATATTAGGATGGTTTTCTATCACTTTGTTCTTACACCAAACCTCTCTCAACTCCATCATTTTATACAAATATCTCTCCATGGTAGGTATATACCTGACCCATCACATGTACTATACCCTGAGGCCATACAATTGGGGTAATATCGTTCATATGAGGAATAATCGGTGAATATTTTGGATTGTACAGAGAAAGTTATAAATACAATTCAATCACCCAATCAATGTTTTGTGGTGAAACCACTAGTTATAGGAATCGATATGGGAACATGGGGATATGATGTGGTAGATTTATCCACATTTTTTTGTATCATAATGATGAATTTTGGGGTCATATTCATATTAATGGGGGTAGAATGTAACACCACCTGATTTTATGATTTTTTATCATGTAAATTTAATTTATGTGATGTATTTCATTTCACGCTACAGCAATTTATGCATTATCTTGACGCTACTCATTTTAGCTAGCATTACAAGTGACAGTACGTTTTAAAAAATGATATTTTATTAATATTATTATTATATTTGTGACTGTTATAACCATGGTTTTAAAATTAGTGAAATTAATCATAATAAATAATTTTTAAATATTAATTATAATGTTTATATAAATATAACATAATGATAATAAAATAATTTTTTTGGAAAAGACTTCATATGTCTTGAAAATAATATTTTCCAAAGAAATGATTTTATTCATTTTTTTGATCAATAATGAAATTAATTCAAAAAAAAAAATTATAAATATAATTTCATAAAAAACATCATTTTTAATCTGTAATGTCAACATAAGATTAGTGTTAACTTTTTTTATTTCATGGAAATGTATCATTTTTTAGGAATAGGTAAAAATAATGACTTTTAATTGAAATGTTAATTTATGTTTAATTTATTTTCAAATATAAATTATAATATAAATTAGATTTAAAGGAAAATTAGTCACATTATATATTTAGTAATCCAATTTATTTCATTGCATTCAATTTCATATTGAAATTTTATATAATTTTTTTTAATCTTTTTAACATTTCTTATCATGTTTGAAAGATTAATTTTAAATTCACATTCCCCACTAATAAGAATAGAATTATAAAAAATTTATTACTTGTAATGTATCATTATAATTTCAAATTTATAATAATCCGAAAATATTTTTTCACTAAAAGAAATAGTGAATGTAATAAAACAATTAATTGTTATGCTTTTGGGTAAAATGTGTTTTCTGGGGTTTAAACTAAGATGATAAGTGTCAAATGTACTTATAAACATGAAAAAAATATTTTATGTACATATTTAGACCATATTACATATAAGGTTCAAATATTTTCCGTATAAGACCCTTTTGACATGTGAAAAATGTATAAACACTCAACTAATTTAAAAATTTCCATGTGTGTCCACTCCCTAACATATCAAAGGCCACCAACTATCCTCTATTATTCAAAAATTAAAACCTATTTCGTTTTTACTGTACCTATCAAAATAACCTATAAATCTTCATACCATCATCATATAATCATTATTTTGGATATTATGAAATTCTATGACGGCTATTAGTGAAAACATAAGGTGGATACTCGAAGAAGTGGTGACAGTCATCAACGAACATTTTAATTTTATTTCAACCTCAAACCCATTTAATTCAATTAAAATCATTAATATATAAAAATATAGTTTGTTACATATACTTATATTTTTGTTATGAAATCTTCATGACCAAATATCATATCCACTTCCATCGAATAGGTTATAATACCATCGTTCTTGTGTATGGAGGACTGTCGCCTCCTGAACTGATGTTGTTTGTTTTTCCATTAGAACCACTCAAGGATGATCAAAATGATTTTTAGTTATTTATATAATAGATATATTATTTTTAATATTTTATTATTATTCTGTTATTTTTATATCACACATACCATCATTCTTTCCATTTTATGGGAATACGATAATGTCATTCTTGTGTACGGCTAACTACAGCCTCTTGAAGCATTGTGATTCGTTCATCATTTACAAGGAATATATAAAGTAAGTGTTTTATAAATATATGTGATCTATATGAAATAAAAATTATTCTTCAATGAAAATATATAATATAAATTTATTCATTTCAATCCTAAAATAAAATGGAATCTTTGTTCATGTGTACACACAACCTACAATAGCCATGAATAGTGAATTTAATTTCCTATTAATATATTTTATTGATATAATAAATAAATATATAATGAATATATATTATTTTTATAATATTTTAATCACCCAGTCTATTATGAAAATATTATAATGTTATGACAACCAATAATTTAACAAATCAATACATTTATGGAACATAAAGTGGTTATTACCTAAAACATAACATTAACATGGAATCAATAATAAATAGTAATAAAATTACCTAACATGACAATATATTGTACGATATATATGAATATTATTCTCCTATATATTTATAATAATTTTATATTTATTATATATTATATCTCAATTACTATTTTGGATGTCGAGACTTATGATATGGAATTCTCGTCTCACTTTTATTTCACAAAACACTCATTCTATACTCACCACCTCATTATTATATGTGATCTTTGTGTTTAACAAGAATTTATTTGATGATTCTTATCCTAAAATTTATTGGAGTGTACATATCTATTTCATGAACTATATTTTACCAGGATTATGGTTGAACAGATAAACAATTTGCGAGTAATTTTGTCTTAATATTCATTTTTGAGACATATTTTATGTTATGAACATATATTCTTTTATGAGGTGTCCATAAAGCCCCTTTGAAATGTAATAAAAAATATTTATTTATCATCATTGTATTTTATGTTCTATTTTATCTTATTCTTCATGGGTATTATGATTCAATGTTATTGATGTTTTTAATAATTTTTTGTAATATCATCATTTAATAAGATTGATTATGATTAATTATCTAATGAGGAAGTATCATGTTATTCCTCTCAATAATTATCATAAATTTTAATCTCCTATAGTTATTGATTATTTATTTGACCAATTTTACAATTCTTCTACTCTTTGTTACCTATGATAATTTATTTAAAAAAATGATAAATGGTCTTTATTTTTCCCTTCATTCGTAACTCCATTTACCTTCAAAACCCATGTTTTTAAAAAATGATTTCTAAAACTCTATATTACCCTATTTTATATTCCAAATGAAATTTTTACGCATGATTTAATTTTAATAAAATATTTTTAATTGAATCTTCATGTATTTTTTCAAATCATTTTCCTTTTGGATTTTACCAAGTTTGATAAAGGCACCCTCATTTTTATGTGTATAGCATGAATAAATTTTTTCAATATCATGAACAATAATTTCAAAGAATATTCCTTTATAATGTATCATGTTCACTTATATAAAAAATACCTTTTCAAAATTTTTTACATTTAAAAAATAATAATCTGAAAATATTTTTCCATCAAAAAATATTTTAAATGTGCTTTAAAATTTATTCTTTATCTTAGATGGCAACTTTTGGTGTTACCTATTAATTTATGAGTATATTATCCACGAAAACCATTTTTTCGAATGGTTTATGTGTTTATGGAAATATTTTTATGAAAATCATTTATATTCCATGGGTTATACCTTCCTAAAATGCATATCAAACTCGATTCTTTTCAAGAGTTCTGGTTTGATGAAATGATTATGTAAGCTATCTATTTTCCATAGGTTATGATATGATTAAATGTTTATGATACACATTTCACTTCATGGGTAGAGATATGATGAATTTTAATCTTCTAGTGGAACACATATGTATGATTATATTTTGTGATTGGTGGGACCAATATCTCCCTCGAATGAATTATTGAAAGATTTATATCTCCTGATATAGAGAGGAATTGAATACAGAGTTAATTTAGTTTATTGAGATAGGAATGGAGAGTAAATTGATCCCTATTCAGTATTGGAGTGAAGGAATGGAGATTTAACCAGGTTTAATAAAGTTATTTTTCTTTTATGATGGTCTTAGCAGTTAGCCTTGACTAGTATAGAAATGATTTTCTATAGTTATGTTTATACCACTAACACAACCTATTCCGCTCTCATGACTCATGTTTTTCGTTTCCCTTCTTAATAAAGTCATATAAACATCCAAGATTTCATCCATGACTAGTTATTATGATCCTCGATATGTAGGTTATGGTTTTCAAAAGATATTATCATGTATTCATACAGTTATGTTCTTGTTAAGAATACAAATCCCCCTTTTTTATCCTCACTTAGCATTGAATATCAACCTTTCATATGATTCCTTTCACCAAGTGATATTTGTTTATTTTCTTAGATATATCAATGTAGGGTGATACTGATGAATTACATAATGGGATATGACATAGCACACATATGGACCGAGGTTTATGTTTCCAAGTTACCAAATATACTCTGCTGCCAAGGTTAACATATATGTATCTTTGTAATGTAATAAATATTCATAAAAAATCAGGTAATAGATTTGTTTCAAAAACATGAGTGGTTATATTTCAGTTTATTTTAAACCATATCTTTTTTGTTTAACCCTGAATTTAACCCATTTTTACATTAACCATGGAAAATTATTGTTACAATTTTAGTATTCCATATAAATAAAAATTTAGTACACCATATTAGATAATATTAATTATTATTATTTTAAATTTGAAATCCATTTTTCTGAATTCAATTCATAGTATTGGGAAAATATATTTAAAAAATAATTCATCAAAGAAGAGGAGAAAGTAGGTTTTTGAAGAGAAAATAACTAATTGTATACAAAATTATAATATCAAAATTCAATATGAAAATAATTAAATTGACCTAAATTATATTAATATATATTCTATTAATTTAATTTTACATTATAAATAACTTAAAATATAATATAATTATTTAAATAATTTAAATCAATAGGACGTTTTCAATTTTTAATTCAGTATAATATACAATTAAAATAAAAATGAAACATTTATGAAAAGTCCAAAAATTCACCCTAAGAAAATTTTGATATTCTAATTGAAATATTCATGTTAACATTATAAAATAAATTTTCTAAAAGTGTAAAAAAAATTAATTTTAAATTATCTGCATAAAGCATACTGAATCTCTTTTAGAAAGAATTAGTTTTTTTATAAAATATTCTTATTTGTTTTGATTTATTCTTATATTATTTCTTATTAATAGATAACCATATTTTTGATATGTTACAAAGTACTATTAATACATACCAACATAACTTCTTTGTTATAATGATAATGATTATATTAGATTTTAATAGATTATATTTTTAAGCCTAGTGTTGCATGTATCTCAAGATATAGAAAATATTATTTTGAATGAAAATAATTCATAATGTTTAGAGGTGTTTCAATTCTCCCATATTTAAACTTTTCATCCCTAAAATTTATTTAATATTACATTATAAATATATTACTTTATATATACTTAATAACATCATCCGATTCTAATATTTCTTCTTCTATTTCATGATTTATTCAATGTTATTTTACTAGGTAATTCATCTGATTCCTCAATACATTTTCTCTAAATTAATAATTAGGATGGGTTCTTCAATGTAAGATATATTGAGATACAATTATATATCATTATAAGTGGTTATATTTTTTGGGTCTAGCATGTACTCCCATACAATTGATATATGGAACATAACATATAGTTTTGAGATATTTGGTGGACTGCACAAATGTTAAAATAGAAATTCAATAATTTCAATAATTTCAAAGGGTTTGATTTTCTGTGGTCCCAGTTTACCTTTCTTAATGAACTTTATTACAGTTGTCCATGATGATAATTTCAATTGAACTTGATCTCCCCCTTTTAATTCTTCTCATCATTCCACCAATTCTCAAAATTATTCTTTTTCCAACATTACGATGATTTATCTTGAGCTTAGATTGCTTTTATGGTTTTTGATCTGTCTCCAAAAATTTCTTAACCTATGAGTTTCTATTATCTAACACCACTCTGACATGTTATAGTATGAAATATCATTCCATAAAATTATTCATATGATCCATTCAAAAACATGAATGTAACTATTATTATAGGAATACTCTACTAAAGGTAAATACTAATCGTTCATACTTTGAAATCCAAGTGAGAATGACCTCAACTTGCCTTCCATTGATTGAATCATCCATTCAAAAAATCCATCGGTATGAGTTTGCTAGGTAGTGCTTAAATAAAGCTCAATATGAAGATAATTCTAATGAATCTTCTTGAATATTGATGTCAAATGTGGATCACGATCAGTAACAATTAAAATAGGTGTTCTTGGAATTTGTACAACTTCATTAATATATATCCATTAAAGTCACTCATGAGGTAAATATTCTGTTATAGCTATAAAATGTTGATATTTTGTTAGATGGTCAATGATAACCTTTGATTCCTAAATATTTATTATACACTTTTGTAGAACAATAACATAGCCCTATGTAATGTCATCCCATTTTTTCATAGTATATTTATCTGTTCCATCAATCATCTAGGATGCTTCCTCACTTAGTTAACTTATAGATACGTGACATATATTGACACATAATCCCGAATTTCTTATCTAATGTAATCAGACCATTGTTTCCCCCAAATACCTATAAGTATTTGTGCTACTAGGTTGTATATATAAATTAGATCTACGAGAAGAATCTAACAATTCCTGTTTTATCTCAAGTATATATGGAACACACAATCACATTCCAAATCATAAAACAAAATATTCACATATGAATATTGTTGATTTTACTTCATTAAAAATTTTAATTTTGTTATCAAATTTCTCATTATCAATTTGATAAATTTTTAGCATTTCAAATAATTATGGTTTTGAAATAATTTGAAAAATGAGTGTTATCTCAGATTCCTTAAGAATTCCCATATTTATCTTTATTAAATCCAGGAAAATAATACCTCTCTAAATCCACATATGGGTTATAATTCTATGTTATATCCTATTTAAGGATACAACTACCTTATTTAGATTTCCAGGATGTTATTCTATTATGAAATCATAATCCTTGACTAACACCGGCCAACACATTTTTATAATATTGATATATTTCTATGAACATATATATGTTAGGCATTAATGATCCATGTATTTCTAAAATATTTCACCGTAGATATAATGTATATGTATCATCAATGTAAATATCAGAGCTTCTAAGTCAAAATCATTTATTCAATAGATTAGTTAATGAGTATTTAATTGTGTTGACATATATTCAATAAATTTTCCATTTTTCATTAGGACACAACCATGACACTTCTTTAATGCATCAATATAAATCAAAAAACCAATCATTTCTAGATGTAAGATTCAAAATGAGATCATTGGCCATTCTTCTCTTTATTTCATAAATATATTCTTCACAATCCATTTTTTCAAACAAGCTTAACCCATATACATTTAATCCATGTAAATAGGTTAGCCAATTGGGAAACTTTGTGAGAAATACTCAAATAATAAAAAACCATGAGAGTAAAACTACATTCCTCAGTTATTTTTGTTGATATAATCCATTATTGGACTGCATTTTTCTTCAAAATATCAAGTAAGATTTCATCCAAAGAGACAATATGGCCATGATAAGAAACATCTTGAATCTAGAAATAAAACTAACTAAATTTAATATATAAATATTTCTTTATAAGAGTATCAAGAATGATCCAAAAGTGATTATAATGTTCCACATAAATTATATAATACAACAAAATAACCATAATGAATACCACAATAAATAATTAATATATTAATTTATTACTCAATTCATTAGATCCTTAAATATAGAGGGTGAATTAGTCCACTAAAATCAAATAACTATAAAATCATAATGTACATACCTCATTTTAAAAACAATCCTTAAAATGTATTCATTCCTTAAAAAAATTGATTATTGTAAAATTGATGTTTAATATTTGATAAATATTGGGCTCTGTGATGTTGATCAAATAAGTGATTAATATGAGGCCTAAAAATCTTGTTATTTTTCATAATTGAATTTATTTCCTTAAAATCAATTCACAATATCATGGATCAATATTTTTTATTAATAAAGATAATTGTGGCTCCCAATGGAGAAACACAAGAATGATTTTATCCCTTATGAACTAAATTACCTAGTTTATTCTCCAACTACCCTAATACTAAAATTCGGATTTTATAGGGAGACTTTTATATTGGTCTTTCATCAGGGATTAAATCAACAGAAAAATATAATTCACCCTCTGGGGGATTTCATGATAATTACTCGAGTAATTATCAATGTATTTCTATAAAATAGGTAAATATTGAATTTGAAGATTAATTTACACATAAGTATATTTTTTTTACTCTTCCCCATGAAAATTATTTAGTAGATATACTTTAGGTTAATATAGATATGACTCAGATGATGACATATTTTCTCTTAAAATTTTAAATTCATCATTTTCGGCATAAATCCGAATTTTATTCTTCATTCAGTAAAATGTTTCCTCATATTTTAAAATACTCTCCATAAAAAAATTGTTTAGATTTAAAACATTTCTATTATAATAATGGTTGAAACTGAAAAAAGTTTATATTGTATAATGGGGACTAGCTGACACATTCTTTTAGTAGTGAGACTTCCCCTATGAGTATTTCCCGACAAACCCATTCTTAAAATAAATGGAAAATGACTAATTTTATAACAATACAAGGTACATATACATGAGTTAAAGGATAAATAATATATATAATTATCTAAATTCGAAAATATGATTAAATTACATGCCACCATAGCATTGTGTACTTCAACCATATTAGTAGGGATTGAATAAACATGGGGTTCTACCCTTGGCCAATTTTATGGTAGATTCCATTAATTCTTGAGACATTAATTATCATAGTTCCCTAACTCTATACAATTGAAACACTAAATTATAGTGTTTTATTTCTTCCCTTTTCATTCTATTTTCCTTGTGACCACTATGTACACACTAACAAAAAAATCCTAGTCCCATAATTCTTTCCCAAGGCGATTCATTCCACAATTTTAACAATATCAAAATCAGTATATTTATTTCTTATTCATTGATATATTCCCTTTCTCATGGTGTTATGATAGAATCTTATACTTATTATTTCAATCAAATATATAAGATATAGAGAATTGGTTTTCAATTTTTCTGTAACATAAACCTATTTTTTAATATGATGAAAGTGATTAAGAATATGTTTCCTTTAGAAACATGGATTTAGAACCGAAAATGGTCAATATTGCACTCAATGTTGTCTATGTAATGTCTATAGTTCATGTATAATCTTGTAATGGTATCTTTATAATTTGAAACACTTTCATATTCTTTTTTCATTAAAATGATTAACTTTCTCTTTATTTTAATTTGTTTCTCACGGGGTATTTTTTTTTAATAATGCCTCATTTGAATATTTCCATTTCATGAGTCATATTTCCTCTTCCTTAATAGTATTTTTGATCAAAATATAAGGACCTGAACTTCAAAATTTACATAATCTTGAAATTAATGAATAATTCACAATGATGATATTTTCAGATTTTGAGTTTTAGAGAGTTAGGACATAACTATTACATCTCAAAGGATTACAATGTAGACACTTCTACTCAGTTTCCATTTTTTTCATAAAATTAAAACTCTTAAAAAGAAACATGTCTAGTTCCATGTTTTAGATAGCATGTCTTTCCATAATCCCATCCATGACCCTATTCATATTTATGTCCTATGGAAAAAATTTCAAAATCATGGGATGAGCATAAAAATCTTAGTAAGGGTTATAAAAAAAGGAAAGAAAACAGTAGTTCATCAATATATACATAACATAATATTTTTAACATAACTCATGATATAATAAGATTTTTGAAATAGACATAAAAATAATAAATCATAAAAGGTAACATAAGGCATACATAATATACATACATTGTAGCTATCACATCTACATTGGGAGTCACATTTGGAATACCAATCACAGTATATTCCCTAAATCTCTTAGGAGAAACACAAACGTTTACCTCAATCACGTTACCCAATGCATTGGAGATCTATCTCATTCTCACCACCCCTAGCTTTATCATGGAACCACCCATATACATAACAATGGCCAAAACCATAACACAATCATAACACATAACTTAAGAATAAAGGAAAGATAAAATTCCCACATTGCAATAACAATATGACATTTTATGGTATTGAAATAACGAATCCATTATAAAAACTATTTTCAATAAAAAAGTACATAAAAAGAGTATATGGTATTTATTTTCCTTTTAAAATCATTAAGGCTTGTTAAGGAAGCCAAAGATCAAATAATACTCGCAGCGGTGGAAGAGGTCATTATCCTCGCTTACATTAAAAAAAGAAACATTCCTCTAGGTCATTTAGTAAAATACATCGTAGAGAAAATATTCCGATTGACTAAAATGAAAATTCAACAGGGTTTTATGCATCGTATAAATGAATGTCAAGTATAAATCAATGGATTCCTCAATAAAAAGATATTGAGACGAAGTCCCTTATAAAGACGGTATCCTTTGATTAATGATAAATCAATGAAATAATTATGTGTGAAAAATATAAATACACCCAATATAAGTGGATATTAAGTGTAAAACAAACATAGATCATTCAAACATATTCATTTCATGATATAATCAAGAAGTATATGTTTAATCCAAATAATTGAAATTGGGTAAAGAAGTTCCCTAACAGAAATTTGATAGCCTAACGACGTCAATTTAAAATTCAGAAAATGAGTTGACGAGAGATATAAAGGGTATCTCATCACTTGGACATAAAATTTACAGAAATAAGGATATTTAAGAACACATCCGAACATAATAAGATTTAAATTAAATTACATAACAAAAATAAGGCTTTTAAAATGTATAGGGTGAAAGAATCCCTTACCGATTTTGGTAACTTTCGGAACGTACACCCATGAAAGAAAAACCATACAATGATGATGTAAATATCCTTAAATGAGAGTATATTAAAAAGGGAGTATAATAATGATCATTATATACACCAATCATTGGAGATAGTGACAAATATAGCATGAATCTCAAGGGAATAAAAAGTGAGATAAAAACCTCATACCTCATTGTAATCAATCGATTCATATGAACAAAAGATAAAAACAACCAAATGAATCACATAATACCATGAATATGAATAGAATCATTATTATATATATCAATTGGCAGTACACAATACACCACTTTCCATAAATAAATGGCGAATAATGGAAATATCATGGAATTAAAAGTGAGATAAGAAATCCCTTACCACGTGTCCGACGTGACTCACTCCTATGTTCCTTGTTCTTCATGAATGATAAACTTAAGTTAATTTATACTGGATTAATAATATTTTTGAAGTTTATGATTCCTTTTATATCACTTATTACCATGTTATAAACATTATGTAATCATATAAGTTAATAATGGTCATTTTGTCGATATTTGGTACTTGAGTCAAAAATAAACTTCTTATAATTAAAAGTTGTTCGTGTGGTAAATTATCCTTTATATACAGAATTATATTGATGATTTAGATATCATATATATCATATATATCCTGTATATACATGTATTTATAATATTACATTACATTTATAGGTAATAGATGAAATGCATCGTTCATGGAGACGGTAAGCCATACGTACGTATGAATGCTACTTTCATTTCTATTTCATACTTTAATGGACTACCAACATAATGATAAATAGGTATATTATAATTATATTATAATATCTATATATTATATATGTTACATATTTTCATAAATTCTATCCTTTATACATTCCACGTATGGCATTAACGAATCATATCACTTTGAGGGGGCCGTAGTCCACACTTCCTAAAATGAAAATAACACGTTTACCGATTATGGAATCCATAAAGGTATGAAATAAATGAAAAATAAAGAATCATTATAAAATGATAAATATAATATATATCATAGATAAATATAGTGACATCTTAATGGCCACCATGCGAGGGGGTAGGAGAAGATTGAACAATCATCGTTTCATGAGGAATTAATTCACCATCCACAGAAACTGTATGTTGTTTAACCATTAGAAGGTGGTGTGTGTAAGTGTAGGTATAATAAATATAATAAAAAAATCCTATTAGATTTATGATACTTATGTTATAATGGGATCAAATAATAATAAGATAGTGGGGAGTCAAGAAGGAAAATAAAATAAAGATACTCGAGAGAAGACATTACCTCTAAATCGGGATTTGAGCCAAAGGATTCCTTGGAAAGACATCTGGCCAAAGTGAGGCTTATAAGAGTAATATAGGGATGTGGAGAGATAATATGAGCATTGGATGGATGATCCAAGGTCTTGAGAGGTGTGTGTAAGTGGGTAGAGGTGGGGGCCTTTTATAAGACGGAGGAGGGTAACTTTTGGAATGTCTTGAAATGTTACATTATTATAAAATGATTTTCGGATTATAAATGTCCCACAAAGATATATTTTGGGGAAAAGGTTATAAGGGTTCTAAATCCACACATAAAATAAGTTTTAGATATGTTTTTGTCTTATAGGTTATCTTATCTTTTCATTTTATTTAAATTGTTCATTAATGAGGAAATCATTGTATCATCATAGTGTCATAAATAAATTTACTTATTTAATGTCTAAAAATTATGAAAATATTACCATGATGTAGAAAATATTTTTAGCATTACAATGACTGTTTTTATTTTAATAGATAATTTATTTAAACAAAATTAAATTTTTTTTACTTAGCATATTCAAACCATTGTTATATTTCCCTTCTTTTTAAAAAAAAAGTATGTCATAATTGTCACTATTACAGCCATGTGACTTCAGGGTCCCTCATGTTCGGTAAAAATCATCACATGGTCCACCATGACTCAAAAAAGATGATTTGGACACATTTTGGGGTCATTTTATATTATTATGATGTTATTGTTTTACCCTTAACTACCCGATTACTAATTAATCACGATAATTAAAGATAATTATCGCCTTTACTATTCATAATGTCCAAAAAAAAATAGTCTTAATAACATAATTTAGAAATTCTGATTCAAAATATGGAATCCATTTTACCAAATTACAATTATTGAAATTTCAGTAATTAATTTAAAAACAATTCATGTTGTCACGACCAAAGACGGGTTTTTAAGAAGTAAAATTTATCAAAATATTGAATTGTTTTTACATCGAATTGAAATGTAAAATCACATCCAATGAACAAAATTGTATGAAGTGATAAAAATATAATTCAATTACACTTTAAAACCAATTAAAATGAAAATATAACTATGAAATTAAATTTGATGAAAAAGCAATTTTGAAGAAAAATGCATTATTTTTAACTATCCATTAAAAATAATCATTTGTCAGAAAAATACCAAAAATTTATCCAAATTAATTTTGATATTACAAATTTAAAAAAGATTTCCATTTTAATAAATTCAAAACATGTATGTTTCATTAATTATTTTTATAATTACTTCCCGCTGTCAAGACCAATAGCGTGTTTTTAAGAAACAATATCTATCAAAATATTGACACTTGTTTATGTCCAATTTTAAAGTGAAATTAATTCCGATTACCACAATAGGATTAAATGGTAAAAATATATTTTATCTAAAATTTAAACCCAATAAAAATTATAATCTACCAATATAAATAAATTATATTAAAAGGAGGTTCTGAATTAAAATACAGAATTTTCACTATTCATTAAAAAATGAAATTTATCTAAAAAATAAAAAAACATTACACAAATTAAATTTTGATGTCATGATACTAAAGAAGGATTTTATTTTGTCAAATATAACATATAAAATTGAGAAAAAGTATATTTAAAAAGGGTTCACCATCAAAAGGTGATTAATAGACCTTTTAATGAATATTAGAATATTTAGGCTTAAAATCAGATTCATTCTCATTTTAAGCCTATAAAATTTATTGGGAAATTGTTAAAATATTTAAAAAACATATATAACCATTTTTTAGTTAGATCTTTTCATTCCATCTATTACAATGGCTAGGCGTTAACTAAAATTTAAAATAATTTTTTATTTTATTAGTGTGCAATTTAAGATTTCAAAGAAACTCATTGTTGTGTATTGGGTCCGCCATCGAACACAACATCCCCTTTGAAGTAATATTAATATTTTATTCCTAAATATTAATATATATGATCATTTCATATTAATTATTTACCTAGGATGTTACATCCTTCCCCCCTTTTGGAAATTGCGTCCTCTCAATTTTAAAATTGGGCTCGTAAACTATATTGAAATCCCCACATCAGAAAAGGAGTAAATAAAATTATCACTTTAAAAGAAAGAAAAATAAGTACAAAGGTCACCAGATACAAAAGATACTAGGATTCCATGAAAACATGGACATGGAGGAGAAAAAAACCATCAAGTTCTGATGTAGAGTGATAGAAAACATGTTTAGGAGAAAGTTAACCACTAGAAAATCACACACATTGGATGGGCTATATGGTATTTGATTCCCCAGTAGGAAAAGATAACAAATAATGTTTTTTAAGATAATTTTAATTGAGGATTTTATTTATGAGATTAACTAAATCAAAAGTAATCATACTTTATTGTCATGTAGACATTCATCTCTTACTAGATTTCTTACACAAACTCATATTTTCTCCAAAAGATGAGTATTTAGGATGACTTGTTCACATTAAGAGTGTTATAATCAACTTATTGAGAATCACCTAATCCAAAAAATATGAACTATATATTTCCCATGCCTTTAGACCTTAACCAAAACCAAAATTGTTATTACATGATCAGATAATCCCCAAAAGGATAATCTTTTAAAAAAGAAATACTACTTATAATCTCCAAAATTCAAAAAAAAAAGAACCCAAGGTTAAAGAAATACACATAAATAAACAGCTATCCATAAAATTATCAAAGTAATCCAAACTAAGGTTGAAACCTAAATCTCTAATGTATTTAATCACATAGTCTTCCATGGTAAATCTTAACATTTATCTCCAAATAACATCAGATACTCTTAAAGAATCATATTGAAAAGTAATTAACCTAATCACATATCCTCCATCATAGGTTAATCATTTCCATAGATAACCCAAAATAAAATTATTCTTTATTCATAAAATAATCTAACTAAAATGAATTAGTCATACTAACCAGGGACTTTACGTAGTCTAGTGGTAGGGGATTAATACCGGTCACACTTTGGTTGGGGGGTTCGATTCCCACAGCTTCATCTGACGTGACGGGTTGTCACATGGTTTGCATGTTGACCCTTTTCAAAAATGAAATAATTTTATAACATTCCCAGAAAGATATAAATTCATAAAAAATAATTGTAACATATTTTAACCACAAAGGTTATCTAATAACTTTCATTTTACATCCGAAAATGTATTAAACGGCAATTACCTCAAATTCAAGGATCATATAAACCAAAATGGTTCTTTATAACTATATCCAAAAAATAAAATATAATCTTTCCTTGAATAAAAGTTTCATATTTCAAACTTTAGGGTTATACATACTATAAAAAGACTTCAAATGTAATATCATCATCAAAAGATCCTTAATACTTTTAAGAATTTCACCATCCTAAAATATACCATAACTCTTGAATCCCTTATATGTTGACTTCTTACTCATTAAACATTCTTTAGGATTCAATAACCATTCCATTCCAACTTATTCTGAAATAATTCTTTCCTACAAACAAAATCATGAATCATTTCCTAAGATTCAATAAAAGAAAAACATATGTTATGAAATAATCGATACCTTTCATTGGCCATTGTCAGTTTCTTCATCCTCAATCGGAATGGAATTAGGTGTTGGTAAATGAATATTTGTGTGATCCTGGTGATCCCATTCTTGAAACTTCTTCATAGGACATGTGTTTTCATAATTACCATGAAGACCACATTTAAAACATTCAATTGAACCTTCAATAACAACTTCTTTCCCTTTCCTAGACTCAACTAGATGCTTACTTATTCCATGGAAGGTTCTTGCTGTATGACCTTCATTTACAAATCTATAACATTTTTCTGTCCATTTGAAACATTTTCCTAGGTGTTTCTTTCTACATCATTGACACATTGCTTTTTCAACACTCTAACCTTTATGATTATTACACGAACATCTGTAGGGATTTTTTTCTCACATATAAGATTCCTTATAAAAATGACTAAGGTTCAGGTGGTCAGTCATGACTCTAGATATTTGGTTGAGAATAACCATAAGGGTTCTCATTGCAGCTCCCATACCATTTAGTTTCTCGTTCAGAAAACCGTCATAGTTTTCTTCACATCCATTGTTACTTTGGTGCCTGCTAGATCCAACCATTTACTAAAACCAAAAAGGTCAGTGAGAGTATATCAGTAAAATCATATAATACTAAGATATAATTATTCATGTTATCTAAAACTCATTCACTTTATCTAAAAAAACAACGACTATTTCTGAAATCCTATCCATTATGGTAATGTCACTTAAGCTTAAAAAATACCCTAACCTCTAAAGTTATGTAAACCAACCTTTGATACCAACTATAAGTACCTAGCCTTAAAACATTACATAATCATGAATTAAATGATTAATTCACATTGCCTATCTTTTCAGGTTTAGAGTTTTAGAGAATTGGGACATAACTATTACATCTCAAAAGATAACAAAGTAGAAACTTCTACCCAGTTTACATTTTTTCATAAAGTAAAAACTTTTTAAAAGAAACATGTCTAGTTCCATGTTTTAGATAGAACTCCTTTCCTTGATACCATACTTGACCCTATTCATCTTTATGTCCTGTGGAAAACATTTCAAAAACATGGGATGAGCATAAAAAGATCAATAAGGGTTATAAAACAAGGAAAGAAAACATTAGTTCATCAATATATACATAACATAATTTTATTTTACATACCTCTTGAAATCATAAGATTTGTGAAATACATATAGAAATCAGAAATCATAAAGGTAACTTATGTCATACATAACACACATACATTGTAGTTATCGTAGCTACATTGGGAGTCACATTTGGAAAACCCATCGACGTATATTCCCTAAATCTCTTAGGAGAAACATTAACGTTTACCTCAGTCACATTATCCAATGAATTGGAGAGCTATATTAGAATCACCCACCATAGGTTTATCACAGAACAACCCATATACGTAACAATGTCCAAAAACCATAACATAATCATAACACATAACTTAAGCATAAAGGAAAGATAACATTCCCACATTGCCATAAAAATATAATATTTCAAAATATTGAAATAATTTATCCATTATAAAAATAATTTTCAATACCAAAGTAGTTATAAAGAGTATATGGTATTTATTTTCCTTTTAAAAACATTACAGCTTGTTAAGGAATCCAAAGATCAAATAATACTTGCGGCCGGAGAAAAGTTTGTTGTCACCACTTATGTAGAAAAAGAAACATTCCTCTGTCATTTAGTAAAACGCATTGTAGAGAAAATATTATCTTTGAATGAAATGATAATTCAAAAGGATTTTATACACCATATATAATAATGTCTGTATAAATCAAAGGATTCCTCAATAAAAGGAGATTGAGATGATGTCCCTTATAAATACGGTATCCTTTAATTAAGGATAAATCAATGACATTGTTATGTGTGAAAAATATAAATACACCCAATATAAGTTGATATTAAGAGTAAAACAAACATAGTTCATTTAAAAATATTCATTGCATGACATAATCATGAAGTAGAGGTCTAACCCAATGAATTTAAATTGGGTAAAGAAGTTCTCTTATAGAAATTTGACAGCCTAACGGCGTCATTTTAAATTTCATAAAATGAGTTGATGAGAGATAAAAAGGGTATCTCATCACTTGGACATAAAATTTACAGAAATAAGGATATATAATAACATATCCCAACATAAGATGATGTAAATTAAAAGAACTAACAAAACGAAGTCTTTTAGAAAGAGGAGGGTGAAAGAATCTCGTACCGATTTGGGTAACTTTCAAAATGTGTACCCCATGAAAGGAGGAAAATATAATGCTGATTCAAATACCCAAAAATGATATTATATTACACAGAGAGTATAATCATGGTCATTACATACACCACTCAATGGATATAGTTAAAAATATAGCATTAATCTCACGGGAATAAAAAGTGAGATAAAAACCACATACCTCATTTTAATCAATCGGGTCGTATGACCAAAAGATAATAACCACCAAATGAATCACAAAATACCGTGAATATAAATATAAACGTGATTATATATATCAATTTTCAGTACAAAATACACCACTTTCCATAAATAAGTGGCGAACAATGGAAATCTCGTGGAATTAAAAGTGAGATAAGAAATCCCTTACCACGTGTCCGACGTGACTCGCTCATATATTCCTTATTCTTCCTGAATGATGAACATAAGTTAATTTCTACTTGATTAAGAATATTTTTTAATTTTATTATTCCTTTTATATCATTAATTACCATGTTATAAACAATACATAATCATTTATTTAAATAAAGGTTGTTTTGTCGATATTTGGTACTTGAGTCAAATATATACTTCTTATATTTACAAGATGCTCTTGTGGTAAAATATCCATTATATCCGGAATTATATTCAGGATTTAGATATCATATATATCATATATATCCATTATATACATGTATTTATGATATTACATAACATTTATAGGTAATAAATGAAATGCACCGTTCATGGAGACGGTAAGTCGTACGTACGCATGAATGCTACTTTCATTTATATTTCAAACATTAATGGAATGAAAACATAACGATAAATAGGTAGATTATAATTAAAGTATAATATATATATTATATATGTTTCATAATTACATAAACTATATCCTTTATACGTTCCACGTATGGCATGAATGAGTCATGTCACTTGGTGGGGGCGGTAGTCCACAGTTCCTAAAATGAAATTATCGTGTTTACCCATTATGGAAACCATAAAGGTATGACATAAATGAAAAATACAGAAACATAGGGAAAAAATATATAGAATAAATATCATATATATATATAGTGACATCTTAATGGCCACTATGAGAGGTGGTAGGAGAATATTGAACAATTATCGTTTCGTGAGGCAGTAATTCACCATCCACGGATACAGTATGTTCGTTAACCATTCGACGGAGGTGTTTGTAAGTGTTGGAATAATCCTTATCATAAAAAAATACATTTATATTGAAGATAATTCTGTTATCATGGGATCAAATAATAAGAAGATAGTGGTTAGTAATGATGGAAAATAATAGAAAGAAACTCTAGAGAAGACAATACCTCTAAATCGAGTAACTCTTTTTGATTTGAGCCAAAGGCTTCTTTGGAAAGACTTCTGCCCAAAGTGAGGCTTTTTGGAGTAAGATAGGGATGTGGAGAGATAATATGAGCCAAGGATGGATGATACAATTCCTTGAGAGGTGTGGGTAAGGGGGTAGAGGTGGGGGACTTTTATAAGAGGGAGGATGGTCACTTTTGGAAAGTCTTGAAATGTTACTTTATTATAAAATGATATTCTAATTTTAAATGTCCCAAAATGATATATTTTGAGGATAAGGTGATAAAGGTTCGAAATACACCCATAAAATAGGATTTAGACAAGTCTAAGTCTTATATTTAACCTTATCTTTTTATTTTATTTAAATTGTTCATTAATGAGGTAATCACTGCATCATTATAGTGTCATCAATAAATTTATTTATTTAATGTCTAAAAATTATAAAAAAATCACCAACATGTAGGAAATATTTTTATATTTCCAATGAATATTTATATTCTATGTGATAATTTATGAAAACAAAACTAAAATTTTATTACTTAGGATATACAAACCTTTGTCATATTTCACTTCCTTTTTAAAAAAATAATGTCATAAATGTCACTATTGCACCCATGTGACTCTATGGGCCCTCAAGATCATTGAAAATATTCTTGTGGTCGAACATGACACTAAGAAAAGGATTTAGACACATTTTGGGGTCATTTTATATTATTATGATATTATTTTACTACCCTTAACTACTATATTACTAATTAATCACGATTATTAATGATAATTAGTGTCGTTACTATTCGTAATGTCCAAAAACAAAAGAGTCTTAATTAAATAATTTGGACATTCTGATTCAAAATATGTAATCCATTTTACCAAATCCAAGCACAGAAATGGCAGTTAATAATTTAAAAAAAATTCCCATTGTCACAACCAAATATGAGTTTTCAAGAAGTAAAATTTATCAAAAGATTGATTTGTTTTTACAACCAATCGAAAACTGAAATTACTTCCAATCAACAAAATTGTATTAAATGATAAAAAATTAATTCAAATGCACTTTAAAACCAATTAAAAGTACAATATAACTATATAATTAAATTAGATGAAAAAGGAGTTTTGATGTAAAATGCAGTATTTTTCACTATTCATTAAAAATGAACATTTGTCGGAAAAATAACAAAAAAAAATTCTAAATTAAATTTTATATTCAAAATTAAAAAATGATTTCCATTTTACCAAATTAAAAACATTTAAGTTTCATTAATTAATTTTATAATTAATTCCCACTCTCAAGACAAATTGCATGTTTTTAAGAAAAAATTTCTATCAAAATATTGAGACTTGTTTATGTCCAATTTTAAAGTGAAAATAATTCCAATGACCACCATTGGATTAAATGGTAAAAATATATTTTAAATACACATTAAAACCCATTAAAAGGAAAATTTAACCATATTAATAAATTAGATTAGATTTAGGTTTTGAATTAAAATACAGCATTTCACTATTCATTAAAAATGAACTTTATCGGAAAAATAACAAAAAATTACACAAAGTAAATTTTGATGTCCCGATTATAAACAAGGATTTTATTTTGTGAAATATAAAATATAATATTGACAAAAAGTACATTTAAAAAGGTTTCTCCATCAAAAGGTGGTTAATCAACCTTTTAACAAAAATTAGAATATTTTTGCTTAAAATTGGATTCATTCACATTTTAAGCTTCTAACATTTATTGTATAATTGTTAATAATATTTAACAAACATATATAAATTTTTTTTAGTTAGTTATTTTCATTCTCGCCATTACAACTGCTAGGAGTAAACTACTTTTTAAAATAACATTATTATATTTTTAGGGTGAAACGTAAGATTTCAGAAAAAACTCATTGTTGCGTATTGGGTACGCCATCTGACATATAATACCCTTTAAAATTATTAATATTTTATTCAAAAATATTAATATAAATGAACATTTCATATTCATTATTTACCTGGGATGTTACACAAAACTATCCATTAATGAGTATCAACTTTGAGATGATTCACTCCAAGTATAACCTTTAACTTATTACTAAATCCCAGTGGTATAAATATATTCATTAGTTACCTAATCCATTTATAAGATTTAATTATATTAGTAGTGCCATCAAATGATGGGGAATTTTGTCACCTAATGGGATCCAATATATGATTATAATTCTATATAAATGGTTTCTCCATCTGATAAATGTTATTATTCAAAACCTAATTAAGATGACCAAATATATAAATAGTGTTTCCTTTTCCGATACCAACTATATTGAATTCATATATAATCAAATATCTATATTTTCCATGAGTATTAGTACCCATTTTACTTATAGTTTCCAACTTTATAAAATTATATATATATATATATACTATGTTGTCTATAAATCATTAAATTTCTATTATAATGTATAATTTGAAATATTATGTAATACTGAAAATAAATTTAAATTTTTTTCATAATTAATGATAGAATAATGTAATTAGTTTCATTGTGGATATAACTATTTTCAAATCATTCATAATAGATAGTAAATAAACTATGCATTATTCTAAAAGTACCCTTAGAAGTGTAAAACAAGGTATGTAGTATGACTTTTTTCATCCACCAGGAAACAATTGGGTCATGTACAATGCTCCTTTTTGGATTCATTGCACATAGATACCTCAATGCGAAAACCATGCCAACTTGTAAATCCAGACATGGATGAATTATTAAGAAAACCACATAAACTTTTCATTACCAAAACATTGGAATTTTATTCTTTAACATTCGTCAATTTTTACGAAATGGGATTCTTCCATAATAATTTCTTTCCTTAATATAGTTCATATGGTTTATAGAGGTTTATTATAATTTCCCATCCTAGGTTCCACACACTAGTTCCCCAATATGGTCAGTCACAAGACATGTGGTGCTCCTCCCCATATGCCAGAGGCTGTCAGCTTGCTTCGATGGTCCAATTTCAATAATGGGTAGGGGGAAACACCCTCATTATCAAATTAATACCATAAAGGAAATAAATATTCAATATACAAATTAAATATTACAATTAATATAACTATAATGTGATAATAAGTTGACCTAAAGAGTAATTAAAATATCATTACTAAACAATAGGTATGTCATTCCAGTGTCCGTCTGAAACGTCAAAACGAAAAACCAAATATAAACAAAGACACTGAATACTCTTGAGTTTCTCATGAACCATGTCTAGTTCCCCCAACCATGATCCAACTCAACTCATCCATCTAAAACATGGCATTTTACTTTTTCATTTCATGTGACCATGAAATCCATTTTTATACTAATCAGGTAGCCTAACTAGGGTGTTATTACAACATAGTGGGTGACCTCCAACTGTATCTCAAACAATAACCTGTAAATAATAAGAGTATCAAGTAGTCTAAACAATAAATGTAATCAACAAATTTCATATTTTACACTTATTCAATTAATTTTATTTTAAAAAATAACACCTGAGTTCTTAAGGAAACCAAAACTCTCAATACCATCTTTGGATTTTATGGGTGTCTAAAATATTCTTAAGGAATATCCTATATCATAATTACATTGTTACCGCTCATCAATTAAATTCACATTTGAATTCCACTATTTCAATTCGTCTTTTTTTTCTTATGTACGAAATACATTGTTATATTCAGCATTACCAGTCATGTGTGAATGCTAATGTTTCTACTCACCATATTAGGTCACATATGAATTCCATTTTTACCATTTACCATTCCACATCACATATAGATTTCATTGTTACCTTTCACCATTACAAGTTATCTGTGAATGAAATTCTTACCATTCATCATTTTAGGTCTCATGTTATTTCAATTTTTATCGTTAAACATTTCATGTAACATGTGATTTCCATTATTACCAGTAATCATTTCAAAAAATCAATTTAATTAATTTAAAAATTAATTAATATAACTCATAAATTACCCAGATATATCATCCTCTAAATTAATTCCATAATTAATTAACTAAGTCAATTTCATTACGAATTCAAAAAATATTTTATCCCCTCATTTTAATTAATTAATTTCCCAACTAATTAATCACCTCAATGCCATTATTTAACTCACTGAATAATTAATCATGTCAATATCATTATTTAATTTTAAAATTTTTTAATCAAGTCACCATTATTAATTTGTCCAAAAAATTAATTAATCAAATTCAAAATCCCAATAATCCACATAATTAATTTATCAATAAATTATTCCAAACAATCAATTTTATAATCCTAACCATTCACATTAATTAATTTCCACATTTAATTAATTAAATTTAATAATCCCAATAACTATATAATTAATTCAACAATTGATTATTTCAATTCACAATCCCATTATTCCCAATTTGAAAATTTACTTCAATTAATTATTTCAAAAAATTAATTAAATCATTCAATAACTCAATTGATAATCACATAATATAAATTCTACAATTACATATAAATAATTGAAATAAAAACATTTGGATTTGAATTATATACCACCTACCTCAGTTTCCTAAATAGCGATCGCTCAATAAAAATCCCCAATTTGAATGAAATAATTAGGTATACTGACACCTAGTTCTTAAAATTACTCAGTTGATAATAAAATAATATAAATTCTATAATTACATACAAATAATTCTAATAAAAAAATTCAACTTGTATTTATAGACCACCTACCTATGTTTCCTAATGAGCGATTTCCCAATGAAAGTCCCCAATTTTAATGGAATAATAACATAGAATAAGACCTGGACCTTAAACCATAAATCATGATCAAGAAATAAATATCCCAAAATTATAGATCTAGGTCTAAAATCTAAGATCTATATCAAAACAAAAATTGGGAAAATAAACCTTCAATGTGTAAAAGAAGAATGAGAAGATAAATTAAACCACATGACATGAGATCCTCTAACTGGGAGGGTTTTAGAACATCATTCTGGGATTCGAATCAAATATAAAGTAGTTTATAATGCATTTTAATGCATCAAAAAACCTCCAAAAAAATAGAGAATATTAGTTGGTTCATTTTTTAAATATTGGGGTATGGATATTTTCAATATTATAATTTTGAATACTTTCACTCTCATGCACGGTTGTTTGGGAAGGGGTACACAGTTTCCCCTAAAAGGGTGCCTTAACTATTTTCCTATTATAGTGAGGGAACCATATCTCCTTAATTGGGGAATAGTTTGAAGAACTATTTTCTAGATGTGTGAATCCCCTATGTATGGGTTTTAACGGTTTTATGAGTTAGGGAGCACTGGATGGGAAAATCGTGCACCAACCATTCCCATGTGCTCATTTTT